>JABAKD010000022.1:5318541-5938541 GCA_012845835.1 Undaria pinnatifida
TCATCCGCACAATATCGGACACCCGCACTATATGACCCGCACTATATAGGGCCACCTACTGTAGTAGTAGTAGCAGGTGAAACTACTAATAATATCATCGCCATCACAATATAAGTACAAGGGCTCCGCACGGGTGCCGGCATAACGCCGGCACTCATGCTTCGGGTAGGGCAGGGCAGCACTTCGAATTGTAGGATTCAACACTTGGTAAAGTAAAAAAAGCCACCACACACACAATCATAGTCTGCACGTACAGTATGTAAGGTAATGCCAAGAGTTCAAAAAAGACTAACAATCCTAAAAATGTACTAAAACTAATAATAGCTACCGTTTTTTATGTGATTCCGGTTCCGAGCTTCACTCATCAGAAACTGTTGCTGACTCACGCTCTCGCGCTTTCCGCAAGTCAATTATTGCACAAGACGAAAAATTGTACGAGTACGCACTCGGGGGGATTCAAACTCACGAAGCTGACCTATACCAGGCTCGAGGATATAACCTGATACGCTACCGGGGCAGTAAGTGATATAAAGCCAGCCGCCCCGGTGGTTAAGTGGGGTTACACTCGAATACTACCACGAGTACTACTATTAATACTAGCGTTGGTCCTTGAGTTGAATAACCACTGTTGTGAGCTTTGTTGGTTTTATTTATTTGCAGAAATAAATGAGAGAAAAATGATCAACTAACTGCTGAAACCGCCTAGCAGCGTGGGTAGGTACACATCGACGCGAATCGACGAGGAGGGAAGAAAATGCTGAGTTCTTCTCGCGATAAAAACTAGGGCAGGTGCCGTGGTGGGGAGGGGGGAGGGGAGCCCACTATATGAACCCGGATCTAAGTTATACTACTGCATTGGGAGGGCGAGAGTAATGCGAGCATCATAATAAATGGGATGGGAAAAAGAAAATAAGTAAAGTGTACTACTACTACTGCTGCTGTAAAAATACGATACCCACGCAAGTTGCACCGATCGACTCGATCTGGACTGACTGCAGCTGCTGTCGTATTATGCAATTGGTCCTTGTACAACTTCTCTAATCACACGCAGCGGACATGGTCAGTCGCCTTACTGGCCCCGGATGCTTGATCGAGTAAAATTATCGTAAGAAACGCACTCAACACGTTTCGTCGCCAGACTAAAGGGTCAGTCCGCGTGTGCTCGGATTTATCCAATCGAAATCGTATGTACGTGTACCTACCGAAATTCAATAAACAAATGCTCCACTATGATCCCTACCGCAGTACCATGGGCATTTCTTTTTAAAGTAATTTTATTATTTGTTTAGTAGTCACAAAACATTAGACTCTATTATGCCAATTTGGAAGTAAATGTCTTGCCAAGTTTTATTTTATCAACCTCTCCATACATCACGATCCGAAGAATAACTGGAGTACCTTTCAAAATACAATTTTTTGCGCGCTTCTTGCTTGGACGGCGGCCTTCGAACAAAGTGATTTGACCGAGAAATGGTACACCACTGCCCACTGAGCTATACTTATTCACTTGACTCAGTAGCTCAGTGGGTAGTAGTGCTACTACATATTTCGACAAAATCTTCGATCTCACAGCTGGGGTGTATTTTTATTTTTGACGATATAGTCTATATTAGTATTAACCGGTCGTCCCGGTGGCGTATCAGGTTATCCTCGAGCCTGGTATAGGTCAGTTTCGTGAGTTCGAGCCCCGCCGAGTGCATACTCGTATGAATTCGTTGTGACTTTTTCTTGTGGACAAATTGACTTGCGGAAAGCGCGAGAGCGTGAGTTAGCAACATTCGATGTACAATCGACGAGCAGTGGGATTGCTGAACCCTATGCGCGATAAAAATTGAAGGCAAGAACCGGGGAGGAGAAGGGATGACACCTGTGACCACGGCTTGTCCAGAAGCTGGAAAGTGAAAGTGTGCTGGAAAAAAAAAAAAAAAAAAAAAAAAAAAATGTTAAACTGCCGAAACAACCATTCATAATGTCGTCAGCGCGCACGCTTGAAAAAGATAAATATGAAGTCGGTAAGAATCGAACGCACGACACATAGCACTACTAACTACCCACTGCTGTCACTTGACTCGGTAACACTCAACATGGGTGGGTTACGCAAAAAAACAACCAAATAAATATGTTTTCCAGTTCGTGAAATAATTATCAGCGACTTCGTAAAAGCGATTTCCGGAGCTATCCTCTCTCCACGTACTACAACAGTAAACAGTTAGTATTACTCAGAAGAACACTAACAACTATCATGACCATTCATTATGTCTCCAGCGCGCACGCTCGTAAATACCAAAAAATATGATCTGGGTGAGAATCGTACTCACTACACATCCTTCGTGGGTTATGTAGCAGCACTATACCCACTGAGCCGAAAGGAAACGACACACAGCAGTAGTAGCTACGATGGGGCATGCGCTTGGAGGCGGTCATGAAAAAAGCATCGTCGGGAAGTAATTTATATGCCAAATTTGGAAATGACGCCAATTTGGAGATGTCGTCCATTATTTATTCGTTCAAGCTCTACTAGTCTACATATATATGCCAGATCCAAGAATAGCTCGGGCGTATACCGCCCAAATTCAAAAATAAAGCGCACTTCTCGCTTGTCTCGCTCAGCGTCTATCCGCGTTCACGTCGAGGTGTGAAACGGATACGGCAGGGCGAGGGACGTTGGAGCCGCCCCGCGTGAGCGGCGCTCGAACGAAGCTATTTGACCGAGAATTAATTCCAGTTCCGCGAATCGCATACTGAGGCCGAGACGAAAAAAACTCTCGACCAAATCCCTGAAAAAAAAAATGATGGTATAGACCAAATATTTATACGAAACGTACCTCTACATACAGCTGTACTTTCGGTGTTCGGTTGGTGTTACTGACAAGATGAGACATCATAATAAAATGCATAGTACAAGTACACTCTTTGGGTTGAAACCTGAATTAATGCATGTGGGCTCCCCGGGTATGGTAACAAAGGTATATGTTAAGATACGGCCTCGAAAGGCCTGTAGATATCCGAATTTGAGATCATTTGGATGGGTTTCGTATGATAAGGTTGGCGGTTTATATTCGGGGAAGTTAGGAATTAGATCGGAGGCACGCGCCTCCGATCTCAGAAGCTATCCCGGGCTCTGGTGGAAACGAATAAAGCTACATCTCTACGAAGGAACGAAAGTGAGTACTCTCCGAGGACCTGCTCAATTGGCAGACCTGCAGGGGGCACTCTGTGTCCCCCACCTATTAATTTAACAAGTGGCGTCGTCGGCAGGACACGAACCTGCGCGTGAAATCACGATGGGTTTCCAATCCATATCCCCACCTATTAATTGAACATATATATACCCGTACCCCGGGTATTGTGCCACAAGCAGTCTTACAGAAGTCACACAAGTTCCGGGTTAGGGTATGGGGGTCTTACAGAACTTACAGAAGTTCCGGAACTCACATAAGTTCCGGGTGTTGTGGCACGGGCGTACAGAACGCACACAAGTTATTAAGAATGATATACCCGTACCCCGGGTATTTGTGGCAATGGCGTACAGAACTTCCAGAAGTTCCGCGGATAGGGTGTGACTGTCGTACAGAAATTCCAGAACTTCCGGGTACGGGTATGAATGTCCTACAGAACTTACAGAAGTTCTTTGTAGGGTAATACCCGGGGTAAATGGGTATGGTTTGTGCGTACCCTACAGAACACGACCTTGCAATTAATCATCGTCCTACAATTAGTTCCACTCTTGAGTTCTACGTTGACTTCGTATCCCAGCCTTTTGTGTTCCACTTCGTTGCAGTTCGACTATTCTGGGCGTTCCACGTTGTTGTGCCTTTCCATTCCACATGGTGTTCCATATTGCCTTCCACGTGGTGTTCCATCTCATGTACCAACCCATGTACCAATCCATGTCCCATAGCTTTCTGATTTGTTTTCGTGTTATTTGTTTGCTAACTGAATACTTCCCCCCACCTGAATACCCCCCCCCCCAACCATTCCTCTTCAACTCGTCCGACGCTTTTTTTCGCCTGACATCCGCGGCGCACCCCAATTTCGTCGCCCTTCAAAATCTATGGCAAAACCACGCCATCCGACCCTTTACGACACTAACAGAACGGGAACATTGGCAGCAACTACCGCACCACGTGTTGTTGCGCTGTGATACTGCTCTTCTTACGTACCTCATGTTGCGAATAAATCTCACCACATCTTGAGGCACAGCAGTCAAGGGGCGGACTACTACGCATCGCCCGTCCGTCCGCACAACTGCTCACACACATCAAACACTGGTACCTTATGAGTATACCACCTGACTGGATGACTAAATTAATCAACCACCATGCCAGGTTTTTGCTCCAACAACCAAAAGGCTCTAAAAACCGAACGGCGGGGGCGAGATAAGAGGGGGGCCGGGGTAGGGTAAGGGAATGGCAGGGAAGGGTAGGGTAGGTTGGAGTGAGGGTTTCATTTTCTTCCCCCTTGCTGCCCCCAGTCCGTCAGTGTCTGCACAATCAGAGATAGATAGCATGGCCACGTTCGAGGGCCCTGTCATCTCTACCCTAACCTCGCATCACACAGTTTATTCTGTTGCTGTAGCTGCCTCTGCCTATTGTGAGCCATTAAAGTAAAATAACATACCGTCACACTCTACCCTACCTAGGCCACTGTTACTGTCATTCCGCCTACCCCCAAGGAAGCGCGTCACAACGCCAAAGCGGGCGCATCGTAACGCAAAAACGGGCATCGTCCATACCATCGTTGTCATCTACCAGGTAGCCTTAGTCTTGTCACTACCACCGTTCCGCTCACCGTTCCGCTCATACGATGCAACACGACGGAGCGAAGCAGGCGGAACACTCATCATCGCGTTCCAAATAATGTTGTATACAGGCGATACCGACAGCAACATATTGGAGAGAAAAGGTGTTTTAGGGTTTCAGGTTACTTTCGTGCAGATCATAACGGGTGACACCACCACCACCACAACCACCACCACCACCCTGCCGCCCTCACTCCATCCCCTCCCGTTATCGCAGCCTCGTTAACGTCGCGCAACTCCCAATACTAACCACGTCAGTCCGACTGACTGAGCTGCCGGTTTGCTTGTGTCTCGACTCACAACGAAGGCGGGTGCCAATCAATACCCGCGAAGACGTACACCTTTGGAAAAAGCAGTAGTGGCGGAAAAATTGGATAATCGGGTCGGACCCAGCGCCATGGGGGGGCAAATAACAACCTTCGCAAGCATCCTGCCCGTCAATAGGAGCGAGCGAAAACCATAACAATTCCCGTCCCGCCAATCTTCCATCCTCCCTCCCTGCCCCGCCCACAAGGGCGCGAGAATGACGTCCAAGGGAACAGGAAGAACAAAAACGAAAACAAAAATCCAAAACTTAAAAAAAAACTACGGAACGCACTTCTACTGCTTTCAAGAAAGAAAGAAAAAAGTCACAAACGAGAGCTATGACCTGTTTGTTTAATTCAGGCAGAGCACAAAAAGAGTGAAAACGAACACGAAAAAAAATATGTATGCGCCCCGATAACGGAAAAAAACAAAACAAAATACAGACACTATGACGACAGCACATGTGCCGCGCCGAGGAAAAAAACAACTAAAAATGAACAAAAAAACATATCGAACAAAAAGAAAGGCAAAAAACTATTAATGAACAAGAACCAAAACAAAAAACCACCTCGGGTAGAACGCAAAAAAAAATCGACGACGAAAAATAAAATCGCTACATTTGCACCTCCCTCCCTCTCTCCCCTGTATTTAATCACATCCGTCAGTCCCCCTGACTACTGCGCTTATCTCTCTTCGTCCCAGATTATGTCTCCAACAACACCCTCCCTCTCCCACCCTGGATTCTGTCTCCCAAACAAAACACCACGTACCACACGCACGACTATGGCGAACTCCAAAAAGAATCAAGAGTGCCTCCCTTCTTACCAGCGGGCTTTGCGGGCGACACCAAAGCTGCCGCCGCCACTGCCGCCTTCTTAGAGGCATCCGAGGGAGAAGCAACATCGCTCTTCTCACTCGTTGCTATTTCTGCTCCGCCCCCGCCACTACCACTACCACTCCCTATCCCCGCCCCCGCCCCTGCCTTCGCTGCTGGCGCTGCTACTGCTGACGCTGCCCCTCCCGCATCTGCCTTTACTCCTGCTGGCGCCGCTGCTGCTGCTGATGGTGCCGAGCCTGTTGCTGGTGCTGGTGCTGACGCTGACGCTGGTGCTGGTCCTGACCCTGGTGCTGCCGCTGCTTTTGCGGGCGCTGCGGCTGACATCGCTGCGGGCACTACTGGTGCTGGTGCTGCCGCTGGTGCCCGCTTTGCAGCTGATACTGCTGCTTCGGCCGGAGGGGAAACATCCTTCGAACCTTCTACCGCCGGTCCCGCCCCTGCTGGAGAAGCCTTTGCATCGTTGCTAGAGGAGCCATCAACGCTGGTGCCGGGTGAGGGGTCGGGTACCACGGGCGCGCCCACAGTCGCTACGACCACCGGCGTAGCCACGACCAACGGCAGAGCGGCAGGCGCAGCAGCAGCCGCAGTAGTGGTAGCTGAAGTAGTAGCTGTAGCACCGGCAGCATTCATAGCATCAGCGGCAGCGCAAGCAGCGGCCGCCGTAGCGGCCGTAGAGGCAGTAGCGGCAGCAGCCGCCGCAGCGGCGGCGGTGGCTGCAGTGGAAGCCAAAGCTGCCGCCGCCGCAGCAGTGGCAGCAGTCTCGGCTGTGTCGACTTGCGGCTGCGAGGTCGACTGTAAAGGTCCGACATCGCCAAAAAGAGAAGCCCATGACAGCGACGACGAAAAAATAAAGTGCGGCAAAAAAAAGTGGGGGAGTTGGTGGAAAGGCGAACATCATCGGATTACCCTCTTGGGGCTTCAGGCGGGGAAGTCGACGAAATGAACGGACGATTACTGCATCAGCCACACGGACCAAAGCGCGCGCGCGGGGGGGGAAGGGGGGGTCGAAAAGCAGAGGAGGGCCAACAAACCAACATTTGCAATGCGACACGTCAACCGTTCCATCAAATAATACCCCGCCCATACATACCACTGCCCACAAAACGGATCCACGCGCGTGAAAAGAACAAAGTTGCCTCTCCAGACTCACTACGTCATCATTCAAACCCCTGCCGTCCCAAACGCAACAACTCCTACGTGTGCTCACCAGCTTAGGCTTCTTCGCGGCCAAGGCCAAGGCAGCCACCGAGTCCGCCCCCCCCCTCCGCCGCCCTCTTCTTCCCCCCCCCTCCCCCCTCCTCGTCGTCGTCATCACACAAGTCCAGCACCACGACCTCTGGAACTCGCCGCTTAGCGCTCCCACTCCCCAGCGCAGCCGCAGGAGGCGACTTCGCCGAACCCGCCCCAACAGCGACGGCGGTAGCACCAGCAGCCGCGGCAGCAGAGGGCGACGATTTTCGCCCAACAATGCCAAAAACACGGTCACCCCTACCCCTACCGTTGGCAGAAAGCGGTGTACCGCCTGCTGCAGCAGCAGCAGGAGCAGCCGCTGAACTAGCCCCGCCACCACCACCACTAGCACCACCCCCAAGCGTGATCGAAGCGGGTAGGAGACGCTTTGCTTGAATGAAGGCAGCAGAGTGGAGGGCCCTGATGCGCTGCTTCGTTGTGGCCGGGGTCAGGGGGGGGTTCATCGCGCAGAGCAAGGTCATCGGCTCGGCCGCGGAGCAACCGGGTACCGACGGACCACCGCTCTGCCAGGAAAGCGGAATACGGGAAAACGGGAACAGGATAACGAGATCAGCGTTGCGTTTTCAAATTAGTGCACAAATAATACCACTGCCTGTACGGAGTACATACCAACTAAACAGCACTTGTGAGCTGAACCAAATTGGTTTACAGTCAGAATTGCGAGCCGCGTCATACGACAAACACCGCTCGCAAACGATCGCAAGGAGCAACTTGAAAAAAAAAGCCGGGGCTGCTTGCTCATAACGCTAGATTCCAACTGCGGTCGAGCTATCAAAGGTGGTCGGCGCAACTCTATGCATACCCTTTTATTTTCAACTTTTTTCACACCTGCAAAAAACCTTGTAAAAAATGATTCCACACTATTTCCAAGTAGTTGTCGCCGAAAACGTGGGTGCTTACTTCTCAAGGGAGTTCTAACCCTTTGGGGACCGACTAGGGATATACTGTAATACAAATCGGGAGTGCGGGATCATCAAAGTTTGCGCGCGCAACATATGAAAGTGCATGCTAGGTGCGTGTCTTGCATCCGCTTGCGTCGGAGTCCGACATAGCCCCGCAACACCATCCCCCATAACCTAGCAGCCCGCCTTCCTTGGTGTGAGTTACGCTGTAATCGTCTTGTTTTTGTCAAGTCGTTTTATTTGCCTCTGAAGACCCCATACATGTTTCAAGGAGCACGGTCAGCAGCCAAGGAAGGCGGCTTACCTTGGTGTTTTCCTTCTCGGCCCCGGCCTTAGTCGCTCCGTGCGCCTGGAGCATCGAAAGAGTCGTCTCGCTCAAAGCCTTTTGGACTCCATAGTCACTGGCCGAGCCTGGTGATATCATACCGCAAGCGTGAGGGGAGTGGGGAGACATGAAAGCGTTAGGACATGTGGATCCAACGGACAGGACGAGTTCAACAGACGGAAACCAAAGGTGCATCTAACAACGGGTGGATCTAACACATGGGCCCAACGGACGGATCCCACGGACGGATCCAACGGGCGAATCGAACAGGTGGACCCAACGGACTGGTCGAACAAAAGGATCCCACATACGGATCAAAATAATGGGTCCACATAACGGATGGTTCTAACGGACGAATCCAACGTGGTTACCCAACGTACGTATCTAACGGGCTTACCGTAGATGCAGCTGGCGATGAGAAGATGCGCGTCGTGCACGTCGGGCTTCCACCAGGGGGGCAGAGAAGCCGTCTTCAGCTCCCGAGCCCGGGCGAGGCGGCCGGCAAACGATTGGATCTGCCCATCACGTATTCCCCACGAAGGACACGAAAGCGCGAAATAAAAATGCGCTGGTATAATAAATGGCTAACCAATGGGATCGGCTGTCGGGTCACGCGACAACGTTTCTTGAAATTGAATTTTGAGGTGAGGTAGAAGCCATGACAGCTCCTGTTGTCGGTAATGATCCGTCTTTAGTGCCATATGTGCCAGTCGGAAACACCGGCACTGCACCGGCAACCGGCACTACTCCGCATGCTGAAACTACTGGTTGTTCTCGTCTGTGCCAAGCGGTTTAACAGGCAATCTAGCTGGCAACCGGCACTACTCCACTGGTATTATATAGGGAAATCGGCACTAAAGCTTGAGAAAAAGACTGCAGCATGGCTCCGCAGAGTACGCGCTCTTATGCCCCTCGGCCTATTGAAGGCGTCACGCTCACCTGCTTGAGCTCGGTGTACATCAAAAGGCTGGCGCGGAGGCGCGTAGCCTTTGCCGCCGACTTAAGCAGCGATGTCAGGGCATCCTTCTCCTTATCCTGCATTCCATCAGGTCGGGTCAAGATAACGGTGAGGATGAGGGCAGAGATGGGTGAACATCAAGAGTAGGGCAAGGCAACAAAAAACAAAGGAAAGGGGAGGCTTCAAAAATAAAACAACGGAAACCGTCACATATCTACCGCCGACGAAAAATACCTTCCACCGCGCCACGCCTGACACAAGTCACAGAGGGCGTCCACATCGATGGTAAAATATACCACCGATTTCTCCGGGATCTGACGAACCACGAAGTGTGTGAAGAGATTTCAGCAAAATAACTCCAAACCAAAAAAAACATACAAAATAGGGAGTAGTAGATAGTACACAAGGTATGTTTGAAATCCTGTTTCGTTTCCTCAACAGCGAGGGAGGCATGGTGGATTTCAACCCTAGCAAGGGAGGCAGCGATCTCTGAATGAATTGTCATCACCCCCTCCCCCTCAACATCAAAAAGGTTTCTAATCGTATCACCATCAGCCCCTCCCCACCCACCCCCCCCCGCCCCGAAAGGCCAACCACTTACCGAGATGCGCATTCCCGTGTTGCCGCTCGTGGGCAGCCTGAGCCCGTAATTGTCTCCCGCCGCTATCGACGCCTTAGAAAGGAGGTAAAGACCGATAGACTCCGCCCCTTTCGCCGAGAGGTCGTTCCCGTTAGCCAGCTTGAGCCACTGCAAGTTGAAAAAAAGGCCAAAACACCAGAAGGTAGCACCGATCGTCCCTGATTTAGATTTTTTAGGAACGACAGATACTTGGTCATACCTGGTCTACACATACCCGATCCATCGGCACAGAGCGAACATATTAAATCGTTCTTTCGGTATCTACATACTTTAGGGCAAACCAATACCTGATCTATAGAGATCAGATCCATTGGCACACAGCGAACATATCTAACCCCTCTTTCGCGATCTACATATATCAGGGTAGACAGCCACCTGATCTATACAGATCTGATCCTCATTCTCTGCTCTTGTGTATTTCAGGGCAGACACCCGATCGATAACGCTCAGGTCCCCATTTTATTATATAAATACCTCAGGGCAAAAGTATACTTGATCTGAATGATATGTATGATCTGTATTATACAGAACATACAGAACAAGTATACATTTGCCGTGAACATATAAATCATAAAAGGGATCTGTATGATACACATCATGTTGTCGGGTGGGAGCCGTGTGATCTGGAGCCACTGCAGTTTGCGAAAAACGCCGGACCAGGGGCACACAGCGAACAGATCAGGTCCTCGCTTCATGATCTAATGTAGATACTTCAAGACAGTTAGATGCCTGCTCCAAACAGATCAGGTCCGCATTTCATGCTCAAGACATTTCATGGCAGGTATATCTGGTCTATGCCATCTGTATCGTCGAAACCACATTGGGGAGGTAGGAGCCGAATGACCTGCGGTGTCTGGCAGATATCATACACATATACGAGACGACATATTGTCTATCCACGTTGCTTGTATAATATAAATAGTATATTAGACGATTTGTTGCAATAGTTTGCGAAAATATATATAAATAAAACTCTTCGTAGCATACGAAAAAGAAAACAGAAGCTGCCAAACGTATAGTCAACAAACCGAAGGCTGTCGATACATGCCACCCATTGCCCGCAACAACACAACGTATCTCACCGACATCTCCAGCACGGGGCGGAGCGGCGACTCCGGCAAGCAAGGCGCGGTCGTCGTTACCGAACCGTGGCTTAGGAGCATCGATATAGGCACGCCCAAGTTATGCACCGCCTATCAATAGTGACACAAGGGACAAAAAAAAAACGAGCACATGAACCACGTGGCACGTACAATCCGCAAAAACGTTGTGACGAAGGGGGGCAAGGGGGAACGTGTTCAGAAGGGCACTCACGTGTCTCGGAACAAACTACTCATAAATAGTGTGGGATCATTCTTGCAGGTATAAAAGGGCGTTTAGGGCAGGACACGTTGCAAACAAATGGAGACCACGTCACCGAGGAATGACAGAGGGGAGTGGGGCGGGCGGAGTAAGGGGTCAAGTAAGCAGATGGAAAACAAATATCTCGTCAGCTTCACCCCCCTCCGACCCCCTCCCCCCCCATAAAAAAAAGAAAAAATGGCATCGGGCGCGGCATTATAACACTCCTTTTTTGAATACGCAAATCTCAATGCCCTAACCCTCCCACAAACAACATGCACTCACGTGGCGCAGCATGATCCCGTCCTCGCTCATAGAAGCTGCCTCTGAAGTTGCCATGAACATCATCGGCATCGCCGCCGGAGGCCCCTGTCCGGCGCCACCCCCACCCCCATTGCCCACCCCCCGGTTGGCATTGCTTGCACCGTTCTTCGCTATCGGCGACACCTGCTTCGGGGACACCACCGCCCCCGCCCCCGCCCCTCTAATCCCACTAACGTCCGGGCTCCCGGATCTAGCCAGCGCGGCCTGAAATTTCTGCAGTTTCTCTCGCTGTCGCCGCTGCAGCTGCTGCTGCTGCTCCTGCACCGCCGCCGCGGCCGCCACCGACCGCCCCCCCGTCCCAACCCGTGGCCCAGAAGGAAAAGATGGGGAAGAGGACGCGGGCGACAACACTGTTCCAGCCCCGGAAGCCGCAACGCCACCTTGAGCTGCTGCTGCCTCCGCCGCCCCCGCCAAGAAAATGCCTGCCAGGCTCTTGATGCGGTCTTCGGGGCGACCGGGGATTCCATTCGCCCCGGTGGCGTCGATATCGACGTCATCGTCATCATCCACACTCACAACCATTCCATTTCCGTCAGCGGACCCCACCCCTACCGCCAGGTCTCCGCCCGGGGACAAAAACGGTGTCTGGCCAGCATTCCGCTGCTGCTGCTGCCTGATGAGGTTCTGCTGGTGCTGGACGGGGTGAATCCCTATCGCGTTGACAGCAGTCGCGGACGCCGCAGCTGCCATAGCTTTCGCCGCGGGCGTCGACCCCACCGCCTCGCGGTGCTGGCGTTGTTGGTGCAGTTGCTGCTGAAGCTGCTGCTGAATCTGCTGCTGCTGCTGGAGCTGCTGCTGCTGGAGCTGCTGCTGCTGTAGTCGCTGAAGGTGGAGCTGTTGCTGCTGGAGATTCTGCTGCTGCTGCTGCTGCTGGAGCTGCTGTTGTTGTTGGAGCTGCTGCTGAAGCTTCTGCTGTTGCGCTGCCTCTTGGAAAGCGCGTCGGGAAGCAGCCGCTGCTATTTCTTTCGCGCGCCTGGCCTCCTTGGCCTCCCGTTCTCGCTGCAATCTTTCCTCCACCTCGCGCGTTTTTCTGACGAGACAAAAACAACCAAGCCAACAATAAAGAATGGGTAATGTTCGTACTCAAAAACGACAGCCGACTTTTCTTGCAAAATGCATCATGCCGCATGGCCTCCGGGCACAAACGATATGTCTCTCTCAGAGCTACAGCAAGACCAGTACTGGGACACCGTACATCGTTCAACAGCACCCGTACATCCACCAGTGCGTCGTCTAACAGCACCAGTACACCAAACAGCACCAATACACCCCCCAGTGCATCGTCCCGCTGCACCCGTATGCCATACATCAAGACATCGTTCACCAATACATCGTCCGACAGCGCCAGCACACCATACACCAGTACACCCAACAGCACCAGTATATCTACCAGTACATCATCCAACAACACAATCTACTATCACACTATCCACCAGCACATGCTGCACCACGTCATCGCGCCCTCAACTACATCTCCACCAGCAGCACACCACCAACCGTTCAACATCACCAGTACGTCATCCAACACCATACTACATCGCCCAACACGACACTACATCGTCCAACACCAAAACAAAACCGCCCAACAGCACGAGTACACCCTTCACCGGTACCAATAGATCGTCCAGCAGCACCAGTACACAAGTACCAGTACATTATCCACCAGTACCAGCACATCGCTCGCCGGTACCAGTAAATCGCCCACCAGTACCTGTACATCGCCCACCAGTACCAGTCCATCGTCCTCAGTACCAGAACATCGTCCAACCACACCCGTGCATCGTCCGACAGCAAAATCGCATCGTCCACCATGGTACACCGTCGTCCGACACTTCACTACATCGTCCAGTAGTTGGTACACACCTGTTCCGCTCCGCCACATCCGCCATATACTGCGCGTCCCTAGCAATCTGCATGGCCCTCACAGCCTCCTTAGCAGCTTGCTTCTTGTCGTCTCGGAACTTGACTACCAGAGCCTTCAGCCGACGCCCGAGGATTGCGTGCTCAGGCATGCTGATCAGTCCCGGCCAAGTGTTGGTCGGGTCCTGTAGAGAGAAATCCGGGCAGTTGGAACGGGGGGGGCGGGGGAGGTTGGGGGGGGGGGGGGGTATACATCATTAATAGTTGCTTGCCTTCATCGTTTGACCATTGACCAAGGGTCATTTTCAAGATGGAGGAATGGGGGCGGAAGGCGGCAAGTTTGCCGAAGCTTCGTAACGTTTTTCATAGCATAAAAATATTGACCTTAGGAGTGTATGCGAGAAACAAAATATACAAACTCGATTACCGGATTTGATAAAATAGGCCAAATTCGTTCCTCTCAAACCATTATATAAAAATATTTCAAGGACGTCAGCCGTGCGTTCGACGAATTTCGGGTCAATACTCACCTTTGCAAGCTGCGTTGTTGGTACTTGTAATATAGACCTACTATGTGGGTGAGTTTTTTTCATAATCATAACATTTATACAAAGGCTCTGACGCGCTCGAGAACCCCCACCACCGCATACCTCACGGCACTTAGTGTCTACCAGGTCAGTGAAACCCGACGTGTCCCGTCCCAGCATTGCAGGGATGCGAGGGTCGTACGACAACGGCCATGTACGACAGTGACTACACACTCCCCACCCCCCCCCTGCAACATACGAAAAAAAAACGCAACCAAATATCGGAGGAGTCTCTACTAGGAGTAGGAAGGTTGCGGTCCGCCTCTCAAGGGAGGCGCGATCAATGGCCAAATGGCTAAGGGTTGACTAAAGGCAGGCAGCAAATGACTACGCCCCCCTAGAGTGTAACGAGAAAACGATCGTTATCCTATTAATAGGAGATAGATGATGGCCACAGACGGCCAAACAGGTAGCAGATACTGTAGGATAAAAAAAAAAAAAATGCTTGAAATATATGCAACAAACGCACTGCGCGCCCATGTGGCGGAGGTGTCTCCTATTATTAATAGGAGTAAAAACGGCGCTCCATCTCGAAGTACAAGTGGTCAATAGTCAAATGACCAAGGCAAACAACCTCCCCCCCCCCTCGCCCCGCCCCGGCCCCCCAGACTCCCCCCGCCTCCCCCACCTCCATGATCTTGTACGCCCGCTTCTTCTGCATTGAGGTGAACCAGCCCTGATCGTAGGCGGACTGCGCCAGCCACCTGTCGTGCGCCGTGCCCCAGCCCGACGGGAGGTGTTGTATATACCGCCCGAATGGAGGCTTTTCGTCACAAAATATACAAGAAGGGGAACCGAAAATGTACGTTGAGAACAGAAGGGGGGGTGGGTTAGACTGCGTTAAAAATCGACATTTCTTGACGGGGCAGAGAGGGTTATGACTCTAAATACGGTCAACCGCAGCGCGAAAACCCTACTAAGGTACACATGTCCTCATATTAAATGCCGGCATCGTGGTTTAAACCTGAAAAAACATGCAAGATAAAAACGGCAAACACACTGCAAGGTACAATACTCGAGGTATCCATGCCCAAAATACTGGAAGTGATGCCTCTCCCCCCGTCCCAGATATAGCGCACGAGGTATCAGTGTCCAAGAAACTGGGAGAAGTCCCGCTGCCCCCCTCCCAAGCATCAGGTACAAAACACGAGGCACAAGTAATCCCTCTACCCCTTCCCAGGTATAATGTAAAGCCCAAAATACTGGGAGCAATCCCTGTGCACGCCCTCCTCCCGCCCTCTCACGTTGTTAGACTTGAGCATGAGGCTAAGATCCTCCACCTCGTCAAGGATACTCAGCTTCGTCGATATCTGATGACGCACAACACGAAACAAGGGGGGGGGGAGGGAAATAGCACACATCGTGTAGGTCATATCTCCACATGGTGCCTTAAATATTTCGGGGCAGATAGACCTCGGTGTGATCTGGGCTGTCTAGATGTTGGGTGGGATATGTATGGCACGGCTCGTTGGGGCATCTTTGCCAGGTGGGATTTGTGTGATAGAACATATCACAAGGACACATCATAACGTGATTTATAGGATCTAGAATATCTAAATCGCGGTCTGTTAGATGTGCAAACAGTAGCAGCAGCACAATAGTGTCATAAATAGCGACAGCAGCAACAACAACACATCCTTGGCAAAGGAGAAGTCGCTGGGAACTGACAGAACCCAGAGACTATGCAGCATACAGAAGCAGCCAGTGTGTGCTTGAGCGTGCAACGACAACAACCACAGCGGGAGGTGAAGCCTGATAACGCACACCACGCAACACCCTAGTAACAGCAATAACAACAACATCAAAACCAACATCAAAACCAACGACAACAAAAACAACAACAACAAAAACAACAACAACAACAACAACGACAACGACAACAACAACAACAACGACAACGACAACAACAACAACAACAACGACAACAACAACAACAACAACAACAACAACAACAACAACAACAACAACAACAACAACAACAACAACAACAACAACAACAACAACAACAACAACAACAACAACAACAACAACAACAACAACAACAACAACAACAACAACAACAACAACAACAACAACAACAACAACAACAACAACAACAACAACAACAACAACAACAACAACAACAACAACAACATAACAGCAACAACGGAATGGGAGGGGCGGGGGGAGCCGAACGGGAGGAGAGAAAAGGGACAGATGGTAAGACTCACCCTGTTGATAGCAGTGCGGAACTTAGTGTCGGGGCCGATGTTCCGGGGTTTCCACACTTGCTTCAGGATCGACAACGCATCCTCTTCCTTCGCAACGGCCACTTTCTGCAATGTTGTGAGCAAGGGACGGGGGACAAAGCCAAAGACAACAGAGCGAGCGCGGATGATATCAGGCGGTGTGTGTGTGGGTGGGTGGGTGGGGGGGGCGGAGGGTGGGGGGGAAGGTAGGTAGGGGAGAGAGGGGGTCAGCCAAGGCACAGCGCAGCACGTCCAGCACGGCAGAGCCCGACCCAACCCAGCCCAGCCCGGTTCAGTCCGTCAACTCACTCCCAAATGCGCACGAGACAACACGCGAACGTCGCCGTTAACAACCCGCCGATTTTGACTCCAGCCGCGCGGCATTGCATCGCATCGCATCGGTCTTGATTTCACCTTACAGTGCGGTGGCCTGAACGAGACATACCTCAACCTCCCACATCACAGGGGCATCTCTCCATCTCGTGCGTGCGGAGGGGATGGGTTAGGGGTACCATGACCGGAAATCTACGGCATAGGGAAACGACCCGACCCCCTTCATCCACAACCTCCTGAGACACGCATCCTCGCCCCGCCTCCCTGACAAGAGAAAAAAAAGCTAGTGCGTACCTTGCCCTTAGCAGCAATCGGGGCCGCCGCCGCTACCGCCGGTGTTTGCACAGTCACCGTCGTGGAAGCAGCGCTAGCAGGAGCAGCAGCGGTGGTAGCAGCAGAGACGGCAAGAGCACTAGAAGCAGCAGGAGCAGCACTCGGAGCAGCGGCAGGAGCTACAGCCGAAGCAGCGGTCGGGGTAGCATCAGCCGTAGCAGCAGGAGTAGCAGGAGTAGCAGCAGGAGAAGCAGCCGCAGCCGGAGTAGCAGGAGTAACAGTCGCAGCAGGAGTACCTGCAGCCGAAGCAGCTGCGGCCGGAGCAGCCGCAGTCGGAGCAGCTGCAGCCGGAGCAGCTGCCGCCGCAGTAGGAGAAGCAGCTGCAGCTGCAGCAGGAGCAGCTGCGGCAGGAGAAGCGGTTGTCACCGCAGCAGAAGCAGCGGCCACCGAAGCAGGAGAAGCAGCTGCAGCAGGAGAAGCAGCTGCAGCAGCAGCAGGAGAAGCAGCTGCAGCAGCAGGAGAAGCAGCTGCAGCAGCAGGAGAAGCAGCTGCAGCAGCAGCAGGAGAAGCAGCTGCAGCAGCAGGAGAAGCAGCTGCAGCAGCAGCAGGAGAAGCAGCTGCAGCAGCAGGAGAAGCAGCTGCAGCAGCAGGAGAAGCAGCTGCAGCAGCGGGAGAAGCAACTGCCTCAGCGGCAGGAGCAACTGTTGCAGCAGCGGGAGCAGCGACCGCATCAGCAGGAGCCGCAGCAGCTACTGCCACCTTCGGTGATTCCACCACAGCTCCATTCGCCTCAGCAACCGCAGCCTTAACGGCAACAATGTCCCCACCGTCCGTAGCGTTGACGCCCCCCACGCTCTTGCCATTGCCACCAGCACCCGCCCCGGCGCTCGATCCGGGAGTAACTACTGCAGCTGTTGTTGGGGTTGTTACTGTTGCTGTCGCTGTTGCTGCTACTGCTGCTGGTGCAGCTGGCGCCGCTTGCGGCCCGGCCTTGCTGGCGCCATCCTTCGACACCGGCGCTGCGGCGGCCGGCGCCGAGACCACCGCCGGCGCCGCTGGTTCCGACGTTTGTGCCGGCGCTACAGCCAACGCTGTCGACCCTCCAGACCCTGGAGCAACCACGGCCGCGGCCTTGGCCACCGTCGGCGGCACCACTGGCTTCTTCTCACCGTCGCCCGTATCCTTCCCGTCCGTTCCAACCCCCGCTCCCGCCGGCGCAACAACACCACCGCTACCGCTACCATTACCCGCCTTCCCCGGCCCGCCCATTGCCACCGTCCAAGCCCGTTCCATAGAAGACATAGCAGCAGTAGTAGGTGGAGAAGCCTTAGCCCCAGCCCCAGCAGCCTTAGCTTCAACAGCGCCAGCCCCAACAGCCTTAGCTTCAACCGTCCGGCCCGCGACCGAAAGGGCGGTACAGGCGGCGGCAGGCTTACCCCCCTCCCCGTTTTCAAGTTTCAGCTTCTTGGAGTCCTCCTTTTTGCCAGCGAGGCTTTTCCGCATGTCCTCTACCGCGCGTCTCGCCGCCGGGTGCTTGGCCAGGAGGCCGCGGAGCATCTGCTTCACCGTCGCCTGTACGCGCATCTCGGACGGTCGGGGGATGGCAGCCGCGGCGGCCCTCATCGCCGCTGGGCTCGCACTTCCCGTGACGGCGGCCATGGTCACCCCCGGGCCGGAGAGGGGGCAGCGGGGGGTTCCACCACCCGCACTGCTGCCGCTAGCGGCGGTAGTAGTCGCTACAGCGCCCGCAGTACCAGGAGTTTCTCGAACCGCAACAGTTGACGGAGGAGCAGCGGCGGCAACTGCAGCGGTAGAAGCCTTAGCAGCAGGAGTAGATTTTGTCGGGGCAGTCGTGGTCCGCGCTACGGTGGGACTGGACGCCGGAGCAGCACCAACACCAGTACCAGCAGCTGAACCGTTAGCGAGGGAAGGTGGAGTGCTCCCGACAGGAGCGGCAGCAAAGGCGGCTACGGCTGGGACAGGGGTAGAGACAGCAGCCCCAGTAGAAACAGCAGTAGTAGAAGCGGCAGTGGCGGCTGTTGTAAAGGCGGCTGCTGCGGCAGTCACGGCATTGGCATTGGCGGTAGCAGCGGCGCTTGCGGCGAGCTTGAGCGCGGCATCTTTCCTCGCGTCCGCAAGGAGCTTGCTGGCGATCTGCACCTCCCGTTCCCTCTTCAGCAGACCCTTCATTTCATTTACGAAATATTGTAAATCATAAAAAAGGCGAGCAGGCAGAGACCGACAGACAGATATACAGACAGACGAACGGACAGACACACAGAGGTGTTCGTTACGCAAGGGTAAGCGCTCGTTGCAAGGTGCAGTAAGGGGTAAAGGCCTACTGCAAAAGGTACAGCAAGAGCCACAGCAAGAGCTACGGCAGGGCTGCCACAGCGCTACGGCAGTTGTAGAGTTATCATGTTGCTGTTGTGTGGGGCTTAGGGCTATCACTAGAGCTACTGCGCGCCAACAAGAACTATTACAGTTGCAGAGCTATGTACTGCAAAAGCCAAAGCAAGGCGTACTGCAAAATCTACCACAAGACCTGCCGTCACAATATGGCAACGTATATGCCACGAATACTAAAAGCAGATGTACTTGAGACCTGCTACAAGACCTGCCGATACTATCTGCCGAGGCACATCAGTACGAAAAGAGGACAGCACGGTACCTAAGCTGCTGCAAGACCTACTACACCACCTACCAACACAATCTGCCAAGGTACAACAGCATGGACAATAACAGTAGGGTACCTAAGCTACTGCAAGACCTAGCAGCAAAAGTTGCCAAAGGTACACATCAACATCATGATACTGTAGGAGCAGTAGGATACCTGCGAGATGGAGATGGCCTCCATCTGAAGCATCACGGCGATCATCGCGCGGCAAACAGCCGCCACGTCGCCGATGCTCCTCTCCTTCACCCCCGCCTGCTCCCGGATCTTTTCCCAACGGCCATATCCAAACATGATCATCGCGCTGCCGAGGGAGAGGGAGAAGAGGAACAACCCAAGGATATACGTATTATATTATATTAGACCCAGGGTTGTTCAAAGTTCCGACCGTGTTTTTGCTTACGGTAAGCTTACGGCGTGCTCTAGTTTGGTTTGGTTTGGTTTGGTTTGGTTCAGTTCGACAAAACGAAAACAATCACCCTTGCTGAGAACCGAACCGAACCGAACCGAACCGAAGTAAAACATAAAAAGTTCAGAACTACCAGGTATGGTAGGAACCCTACTGCAATCGGTAACGCACACTGGCCCTGCTTGTGCAGACAGAGACAGATTGAGATTGCGGGAATTTGCAATGACCGATGTTGGGTTCTACTAACCTGAAAACCTCCCCGATTTCTGCGTGGGACCATAGATGCCTATCGGCCAGCTGCTGCACAGAGTCGTCGCTCGACACGTCCTGACAGCGGGTCGACAAGAAACGAATAATCATATTGTTGAATGACAATGAAGGACACGGTATGACAAGATACGATAACAGATAGGAAGAAACGGTACCAAACGATACGGCGGTAGCATGTGGTAGCGTACGATACCAAACGATCCGAGGGCCAACGCCTGAAAGCCGGAACTGGACCAAGTCCGGCGGAACTCTGATATCATGGCCGGGGGATTTGTTAGTGGGTGAGCTAGCACAAGTCACACGCTCCCCGGAGGGATGAGTTTCCGGGTGGCTATCTCCACCGCACGTGATTCCCAGGGATCAAGTCGGGTCGACATACTCACGCATCCGTATACCACGGCAGCGGGCGCTGCTGTAGAATTGCGAACGCAGTTGAGTTAAATTAACACGCTTGTATGACAAAAAAAACAACGTGGAATTGTGTTGAGATTCAGCGTTACTTCCCCACATCCGCCGGGGGATTGCAACAGAAAAATGAAAACAAAAAGATACACGTGACATGATACTCGTCGCTCGACATACTCCGACAAGAGATGGGCATCAGATAACATTTTCGGAAAACCGAAAACAGGGTAGGACGCGTTATTCTCAAAAACGAAAAACAGGTCAAAAAGGTTCTTGTTTGACAGGTATCAAAGCCTCCGAAACAATGGAAACCGAGCGTGATTCCCCCCCCCTCGATTTGAACCTTGTTTGGTACTCCCATGAATCCAAATATGTGGATACCTTCATAGCCATACTTCCATGCTGTCATGATTATATTCACGTTGTTCATTGCTGCAGGCTCGTTTTAACGTAGATGGGTGCCATGGGTGCCCTAGGATGTGAAAAACGAAAAAAAAAAAAAAACTCTCATGTATTTCAAAAACTGAGTACTTGCAAGCGCCTGCGGGATATCCAAAACCGCGGTTAATCCGCTTATTTTATCAGGTGCCTGTCTCAAGTTCTGACAAGGAATTGGCAAAGGGCGAAGAGTATGGTTGTGAATCAATACCAACCGATACGGTGTGATATCTTGCGAGAGGGTACAACATCATACGACAGGACAGGACGCGGTACCAAACGATACGATGCGATACCATGTAACAGGGTACACTATGATCTGATAGGTGACAGGACACGATACCAAACGATGCGATACGATAGAGGTGGTGCCATCATGAGGTCGCCAGAAGATATGTTCCCGCTCGGACGGCCTGGGCATGACACAAGAAAGCATGGCAAGCCAAGCCTGGCCAAGCCAAGCCTGGCCAAGCCAAGCCTGGCCAAGCCAAGCCTGGCCAAGCCAAGCCTACCCCCCCAAGCCTTGCTAAGCCTCGGCATGCCAAGCCTTGCCAGCCCTCCCAAACCTCGTCAAGCCCACCCAAGCGAAGCGACGTCAAGCTAAGATTCTTAAGCCAAGCTCCCCTCCCCTCCCCAAGCCAATCAACTCTAATAAACGCCAAGCCAAGCGCCCCAAGCCCCTCAAGCGCCCCAAGCCCCTCAAGCTCCCCAAGCCAAGCCGAGTCTGAAGGTCCGAGCACACATGACAACAGTTTGCATAAAGGGAGAACGGGCCTACCTCGAACTCTGAGTTGGCGGCGTCCTCGTCGTCGTCCGAGCCTCCCTCGCTATCGCTAGCCGCCTTGTATTCCTTCTTGCCCGCCCGGGCTGCGCGACTGCTCGAAAACGCCACGTGCATTATGGCGTCGTATGGCAGCATTTCGTGGATGGTGAGCTGCATCGTGGGTGTGTTCTTCACGTTCACCCTCATGGGAGCTATGCCCTAAGAAGGTTAAGCGGTGGTGTCAGCGACATAACCAGGACGGCACATAGGGCAGCGCAGCCCGCGCTACATACACCATGATATTGGGCACGAAGTCACAGAAAAAAGTCTACCAGATAGCCCCCTCCCACGCCCCCCACCCCTCCTGCACTCTACTACCCCCCCGTCTTACGCTACGTATCGATAAGCGGACCACATTACCTACGTACGTTCCTTTCAATAAACCCTACCACCACTTCTGCGCCCATCCTTCCCCCTCCCATGCTCCGGAAATTACACCGTATCTCGGTAAACCTTCATTAGCAATATACAGCAGAAGTAGCGCGGTGATTGAATGAACGATAGAACTATTGGAGCTCACCGTCCAAGCTGCACTTCTTTTTGCACAGGGACCGTGAGACCCACGCATTTCGTCCAGAACTCCGGATCGTTCATGTCCACCTGCATGCAGACAAAGTTACATATGTCGGACATATCATGTAACTGCTGTACAGATCACACAGATCAATTTCACCGAGCTACAGATGATTTTCACCGATCTGCATCATCTATATTAATAAAAGCTGTACAAGTTTCCAAGTTGCTGATCTACAGGATCTAAAAGATCTGCCTATGTATCCGCAGCAGTTATCTACACGGTGCAGCCATGTTATCATGCGTGTGTCCGGGTATAAAAGCACATAATCGACCGTATTCTAAAAGCACATAATCTATTCTAATCTGGTATGCTCAATATGATATCTGTACGCTTCCAACAGATAATTTGCAGGGGGTGCACAACCGATACACATGTCCCCACCCTCCTGTCACACCCCCTGCCTTTCCCTGCCCCCTTCCCCACTCTTCGTCCCCCCCGCCTCCCTTATCACCACCGCGTGCTCCCCTCCCCTTCGCCCCACCTCCTGTGCCCTCCTTCCCTCTTCCCCCCCTGTCCTGCCCTTCCCCCTCCTTTCTTACCGCTTTGTCGGTTGACGTGGCGACGAAGCTGGCCTTGCTGAAAGAGTTGGAAGGTTTGCCCTCCGCTGCTCCTTCCGTGGCGTGGTTCACCACCTAATAACCGCCACCGCCATCGCACCGCACCGCATCAGACGGCACCGCATTCGCACAGCACACGGCACGCCGACCAGCACATCACCCCAACCGCCAGGAAGCGAGGACAAAACGAAACAAACGAAACAACACGAAGCAAAACGGCCAAAACAAAACGAAACGCCAAACGACATAGAGCGATACGTCAAACGAACCGAAACGAAACGACGAAACGATCACGAAACGAAATAAAGAAGCGACGATCGATAAACGAAAACAAGAACGAAAACAGCCACAACACAGACGAAACGGGCGGACACGCAGGAAACCCACCGCGTTGGGAGGGGGGGGGAGGGTCGGACCGTTGGGGGAAAACCGTTAGGGCAATATATTACAACATACTAACAATAACAGGACGTATGTGTGAGATAATAGGACGAAGGAGTACCAGCATCAATTTTAGGCGGCAATCGCCAAGACCGCTGCGCAGGAGTCTACACCAAACTAAGTCAGACACCACCACCACCAACAGCAACAAGGTATGTAAACAGACAAGCAACATGTGTACCAGGTACACTGTACATCTGGATATGATTTTCTATACTACTTGTAATGCTCTTGGCATTACCTTAGCGCGGGAGAGGATCGCGTCGATGCTGTCCTCGCAGAACTGCTTTCCGGCCGCCTCCCCCTTCTCCCCCTCCTTGAACACGTCGTACGCACCGTGCTTCAGGAGGTTCTCAACCTGCAGTATCAATTTAAGGAAGTTAAGTTAACCCAACATGAGCAAGCAAGCAGTGTCCGTAAAAGTGAACAAATAAACAAAACACCACAATCTTCGACGAGCCAACGAGTCTGTAAGTAAACAAAAAAAAAGCGAAGTTAGTAAGACAGCAAAAATGAAAAATCAACAGGTCAAACTGATAACGCAAAAAGTTACTGCAAAAAGACAAAAACATATCCAGCAAGTTAACAAGCTTACAAGTTAACGAATTAGCACAAGGCAGCACAAGTCAGCACAAGCCATCCACACACGACGGCAACAAAAAATATCGAAGCAACACAACCAGTCAACAACCCAACACGTCAACAAAAACCAACATATATCAACAGGTAAACAAAAACAAGTCAACAGGTCAACGCCGCTGCAGCCTATTTCTCGTAAAAAAAAATGTTGTACCTCGGCCTTGGTGGGTGCGGCCTTGTCCTGCCCCTTCTGCGGCCTCGTTCCAGCGAGCACCGCCTGGTCCAACCCCAGCTTCTTGCTGGCGGTCTTGAACATGTGCATCTCGTAAGTTTTCGCCACAAGAAGGCGGTACACCTGGCCATTCACGGAGGGGGGGATGGGGATAACCAACCGGCCAAGCCGGCCAAGTTCTATTTCGAGCCATGTGTCTCCAAAACGTCGGTGCAATATAAATTAGGTCAAAAACGCCCCCTTTCTCTACAGGTAATGTCTCACCCCCCCCGTCCCCCTGTTCCCCTCCCGGTCTCTACGAAACACCGGCCAAACTTTGGTTGTGTTGTAGCAAGTGCTCAACTCAAATTACAGGTACTTCGACGCTAGAACGTGGGTCCAGTTGACAAGGAGTTAAGGTATCGGGCTATCGATCAACAGAGAAGGTGTATCGCCAACGGAAGCGTGGCGCTACCACTACGCCTGTTGGGTTTGACTATGATACTGCTAGAACCAAATACGTCAGGGTACGGTCAGTAAATGGAAAACGTCCAAGCGGTCGAGGGTGTAAACCGGATCGTTCCACACTAAAAAAAAGTAGTTCGCCGTCAAGGTAGGTAAAATGCTGGAAACTTGCCGTCGGTCAAGGGGTGAACGTGCCGTCTCCTATCCAAAGATGTCAGGAGACGGTCAGTCAAGGGAAAAAGTTCAGCGGTCAAGGGCGTCAAATCGATCGTTTCACACTAAAATCTAGTACTTTGGCATCAGTCATGGTAAATGATCGGAAAATTGCAAGCGGTCAAGGGCTGAAAGTGCCACCCCCTTGACATCCTTGGCTGAGACGTCCTCGCGTACCTTAACACTCTTGGTCTGTCCAATTCGATGGCAGCGTGCCTGGGCCTGAACATCGTTCTGAAATTTACAAACAACGGGGAACAGATAAAATGAAAGGAGGCGAGGGTAGGGAGGGGGCATCGCTGAAAGAGGGATACATAGAATCAAGGAATGACAGGGGGAAGTGTGGTGGAGGGTTACGCGTGTTCATATTATACCACGGGCGCGGGCATGATGATAAGACGTTATATCATGCCATGGATTAGTCGCATGCTGACAAAAATCCGACCCCGGGTTGATTCTATACAAGTAGATAACTTTCGTTCTGAGAAAAAAAAAAAAACATAAACTGATGTCATGCGCTTTACATGTACGATGATGTGATGATATGATGTAGCCACATTGCTGTTATACTTTTGGAATGTTTCGATTATGTCATGCGACGATATGTTAGGGATCAATTACCTGGGGGTTCCAGTCGCTATCGTAGATGATGCACGTGTCGGCGGCGGTGAGGGTGATGCCCACCCCCCCTGCCTTGGTTGAAAGCAGCATCACGAACATGTCGCTGCCGGGGTCCTGGAAGCTGTCGATAGCCTATTTTTACAGTACGAAACGTCGGTCGGCATTTTGAGTAAATGAGGGGTGGGGTGGGGTGGGGTGGGGTGGGGTGGGGTGGGGTGGGTGGCGGGTTCCTTCCTTCGTATCGTCACAGGAATGGTCGGAACATACGCCGAACCAATACGAAAACGCAAACCAGAAAACAAGAGAGTTGACGGGGAGGCGATACTCCGTTTAGGCTGTGCAAACAAATAAACTACCAAATGGTGACAAAAATAATCAAGCATGAAGCCTAGGATATGTACGCCAAGTGTTTCAAGTTCTGTTGTCTCCCCCCCCCCCCGCCCTAAACAGCATAAATACAAAATACAACTTCCAACAAAATCGGACTAAAAAAAAAAACATAACTGGACAGGCGAAAAGTCGATAAAAAAAGCGGGGTAATCTTCAGTAGTTACCGCTAACTAGGCATTGTGCTACAAAGCTGGTATGTTTCGCACTTACACTTTCGGGGCAATCTACTGAGCAGTAACCCGAATAAACGGGTCCACAACCAAGCGTTACGGGACACGGGGGGAAAACGATACCTTTTGACGTCGGGGGCCCTGGATGCTGCCGTCGATGCGTCCGTACGAAATGCCAGACGCGATCAAGTAGTCCTCCAGGATGTTCAGCATAATCTGAGGGCCAACAAACCATCACGCAACACAGAACGTAAGGAAAAACGCGCAACTCCCCAATCTGACGACCACAAGCAAACACGTTCTGTAGCGCACAACATGTCAGCAAACAAGAAATAAAACACAAAAAACACACCCGCAGCATACAAAGCAGAAACGAGCCTCCAATGACATTGGTTAGTTCCACAGTCGAGGGGCCCCGTTCATCGCGAAGCTTAAGCTTTCGACCAAACAGGGCTACCCATGTGATAGCACGCGTTAGGAACACAAAACACCGGCACGGTAGCGACAACCGGCACTACCGCTTAAACGGCCACTACTCGTTGTTCTCGTCTGTGCCCAACGATTTCACACGCACTATAGCGGGGAATCGGCTCTACTCAACCGGCACTAACGACGAACCACTACTGTGTAGAGATTCTGTGCGTGGCGTAGTGTGGCGTGGCCCACCTTGAACTGGCTGAACAGGAGGACACGGTGCCCCTGTTCCTTAAGCCTAGGCAGAAGCTTGTCCAGCAACACCAGCTTGCCGGAGTGCTTCACCAGGTGATCCTGCTCGTCGTTGAAACAGCACGTGCACGAGAGAGGGGGCAACACCGACACACGCGATAACACCAACAGGGTCGATAACGACTGAACAGGGATTATGTAATAAACGAAAACAAAGTCAGCCGCCGATGTGTTCACCGATTAATCGATTTTACACGGCACGGATTAGCCGTTTAACTCATTCACAAATTCACCGAACCACTGCTCAACAGCGAAGCCAAGCCGAGCCAAATTAAGCCAAGCCAAGCCAAGCCAAGCCAAGGCAGGCCGACCCAATTTAATCCAATCCAATCCGACCAATTCCAAACAATATCTATCCAATACAGTCCAAACCAACCCAATCCAATCCAATCCATTCCATTTCAATTCAATCCATTCCAACCCAAGCAAACCAATCCAAGCCAACGCAACCCAACCCAGACCAAGCCCATGGCATGGCCCCACCTTGTCCTCTCCGCTGCCTCCCATCTGAACACGGACGGCCTCCTCCACGCCGCTGTTCACCAAACACCAACACAAATGTTTTCATATCGATGTGCACGTCGAATGAATATGAGCAACATCAGCAAGAAAGCGCGACACACGAGAAAAAGCAGAGCGGGGGGGGTTCGATGTAAATCAGATATGGCCACACATTCGACGGGGATCATTAGCGTCAGCGGGGCAGATATTGCAATCGGTACTACATTAGCGTTAGCGGTGCAGATATTGTAATCGGTGCTATATAGTCGATTCTAGAACCACCCCCCCCCCCCTCCCCAAAGTGCAGCCGTTTCTGCTGGCGACCCAAATCGCAACCCCAACCCTACCCCCATCCACCCTGATCATCCCAATCGCCCAACTAGTACGGCGGGGGCGGTTGCAGCACTTCCCAAGTTCCATCTCCATGGCGAGGTTCATGAAGCTCGGCCCAACCTCGACCCACTCCAACCACCCAAAACTCCCCGCCCCCATGCCCTCCGCCCCAACCTTTTCCCCAACGCCAACCCCGGCCCACTCACCACGGCCTCATCCCCACCAACCCCAATCCCAACCTCACACCCACCAATCCCAACCCCGACCCCAACCCCAGCATCTCACGTAATGAGGTAGGGGTGGTTGCAGCACTTCCGAAGTTCCATTGCAAGGTTCATGAGGCTCGGCCCGTCCTGTGCCCTCTTCTTCCCCTGCAGGAGGAAGGTCGTGTTCTGCTCGTAGATCGCGCGGTAGTACTGCTTCTGAATCTCTGTCAGCTCAACCTGTGCTCAAGAACGAGCGACCGACCGACCGAGCGCACGAACGAGACGGGTTGGTTGGTACGCACGAGTTAGTATTTTGTCTTAAGCAAAGCATAGCACATAGAGGGGGGGGGGGGTTGTCGAGAGGTGGGAGGAAGGGGGGGAGGGGATGGGAGGTAGGGGGGTAGGCTCATTGATTCTACTGATGACTGTATAGATATAACAGTTGACTACATTGATACCAATGTTAATTCGTACTGATGGAGGGGTAATGTATCTGTATTGACGAAGGCATAATCGATACTCATGTCGACAACGATACTGTACCGATATCCGATACTGGTGGATATTATTGATACCTCAAAAATACCAGGCTGACTCTTCCGTACGAGGAACAATCTGGTCAACGTCCTCCTCAATTTGACAACGCCGTTGATATGCATATTGATAAAGAAACCGATATATCCGATACTGACGTATTTTACTGGTATGATACCTCGATGATAGTCTCTTCCTTGGGAGGGACGGCCTTCTCGACGTCTTCCTTCATGCGCCTGAGCAGGTACGGCTTGATGTTCTCCTGGAGCTTCGACACGTCCTCCGCTTGCTGCGAACCAAACCGAAATGCACAGAACAAGAGGTAGAAAACAAACGACAAAAAAAGGAAGCACAAGATTCAACACAAAGAGAAAAAAAGGGAACAAACAATGGAAGAATGAAAAAGAACAGAAACAGGAAAAATGCGATAAACAGAGTAAGCGGGGAGACAAGATATCATAGGTCACGCTAATTACAGAAAAACAGTTCATGAAACGCGCGCAAACGCAGCAAACGAAACAAGCAACAGCGACTTCGTAACGCACAACTGACCACTGTTTTATATTGCTAAGGGTTAAACTACAACACTCGCTTGGTGTGCGCACCCGGCATCGGCTCCTTTGCCAACATCTAAATTCCGTCACAAGTGCATCCTTGTATGGGGCAAGCTACTCACAATTAGTGTCGGAGGACTTTTGCAGTCGAAATATATTTTACTTGTGAAGTGTCAGGCATGCTTTATTTCGTCCTTGGGGAAAACTGCTCAGAAAAGAGTGTAGGTTCAGTGCTGCAGTTCAAAAGGGGCCACCAGGCACCTATTATCGATGCATCAGAATTCGTTTTCGTGGACAAACTACTTAGAATTAGTGTCGGATAAAATTTAAAGTGCCAAACGACATCCATATTAATGTACACTTTTTTTTCCCCCGTTTTGTGCACAAACTACTTCGAAATTAGTATTCAATCATTTTCGCAGCGTTGGCAAGAGGGTTTCGCAGCGTTGGCAAGGGGGGTTCACTTACGAGTAAGCTAGTAAAGCATGCATTGTTTTGTTTCTCGCACCTGAAGGTCGCCGTACTCCTCTACAAACGCGTTCTTGTTCTTGAATTTCGCCCCATCCACCAGGTTAAGGAGAGTCCATAATTCCTGCATGAATAAGAACAAAAACGGGGGGGGGGGGGGGAGAAAAAAGACGAGCAACAACCAAGGAAAAACGAGAAAAAAATGGGAGAAAAGGAAAAAGACGGAACAAAAAGCGGCCGGGGGGGGGGGGAGGGATTAGAAGACCACGGGGACACGTCGACGTGGGAGAACAAAAGAAAAAACAGATACAGTAGTGCGGGCCGCCACTTCTACTGCCGTGGCGAAAAAGAGCAAACAAAAAAAACGTAAAATAAATATGTTACACAAATGCAATTACAACAGAAAATACGAATATAAACACAATACAAGTGCACAAAAGTATGAAAAAAACACGTATGCATACGGCTCCTGGAGGGCTCACAGGTAACGAAAACAAATAACATTAAATTAACAACACAAGTATGCAAGCCTGTGAAGAACTCCCCAAACAAACACGGGAAAATATACGACTGACGCTCATTCACACCTACAAAGGCCATCATGCACCACCCAGGTGTGTTTGTGCGTTTTTTGCTATACAGAGCAGTTTAAATGTACGCAATATGCACCAATTTGTACTACTGTGGTGTTTGTGTTCGTGTTATGTTCATTGTGTATATGCATCTTGGAGTTTTATATACAAGTACCAATTCGTACTATTTTGATCATTGTGTTCACGATTTCAATTTATTGTGTGCTTGTATTGAATTGTTGTGTGTGTTTGTCTTGCTCTTGCGTTCTTATATATGATACACCAGTCTTTAATGTCTCACATCCGTGCTGTTCTGAAGAGGTGTTCCGGTGAGCAGCAGGGAGGAGTCGAACGTGAAGCTCTCCTTCAAGGCCACCTGCACACACAAGAACAAGAAAAAACCAGACAGCCACACAACGTATTGAGCGAGGGCATACATAAATACACCCGTTGCTTTGTCGGCTGCTTCGGGTTTGCTTCAAATATGGGACGGGGGGGGTTACTCCTGTGCCATCCATCCACTACACGACTAGGCAAGGCAAGACAAGACGGGACAACCTCACAACCACTATACACAACACACACGCTCGCATGACCCCACTCCCTTCTCCAATCCCCCCCCTCCCCCGCCGGGTGCGGAAGTCCTCCTTACAAGTGGTCGTTAGCAGGATGCAGCCCAACCTTCGCAGGACCCTTTCGCAGGACTCACCAAACACCTCACGGCGTTTCGCGCTTGGTGCATGCCATGTCTGCCTGGTCGGTAAAAACCCGACGTGCTCCGTCCCGACACTGTAGGGCTGCGAGGGTCTATGGTCATACGACTACGACTACGCATGAAACGAGTACACGCCTCTCCGCCTTCGTCTCCTCCCCCTACCTACTTGCCTCCTTCCCCTTCCCCGACCTATCCCCCCCCCCGCCCCCCCCCTTCTCCCCTCACGTTAAGCTTGGAATCGTTGTTCTTGAGGCGGTGCGCCTCGTCAACGACAAGCACGTCCCAGTGGATCTTGCGGCCTAGGAGAAGCATGACGTCGCGCCTAATGCACAACTCCGGGGTCGTTACCACTACCGTCGACTTCCACACTCGCCGACCCTGGGTACGGATTGGAGTTGGGGTGGGGTTGGGGTTGGTATTGGGCAGGCGCTGGGTAAGGTTGGGGTTGGGTAGGATTGAGTTGGGTTGAGTGGGGTGGGGCTAGGGTTGGGTTAGGGTGGGGTCGGGATTGGGGTTGGGCGGGATTGGGGCTGGGGTTGAGATTAAGGGTGGTGTTGGAGCTGGGGTTGAGTGGAGGATGGGATTGAGCTGGGGTTAGGGTCGGGGGTAGGGTGGAAGTCGGGTTTGGGTTTGGGTTGGGTTGGGGTTGGGTTGGGGTTGGGATTAGGGTTGGGATTGGGTTTGGCGGGTTAAGGTTAGGGTCGGGGTTGGGGTAGGGCTGGTGTTGGTGTTGATGTTGGGTGTGGGGTCGGGTTTGGGTGGGATTAGGTTTGGGCTAGGGTTGGAGTTGGGGTGAGGGTTAGGGTCGGGTTTGGGTGTGGTAGGGGTCGGGGTTGGGTGGGCTAGCGTTGGGTGAGGTTAGACATCCACAATACCCACCTGACTGGGCATCGATAATGGTTTCGGCGGGGTTGGGGTTGGCGTTGAGGGTCAAGGTCGTCGGGATGATGACGTTCAAGTTCACAGCAATGGGCAATGGTCACCTTAACTCTGGTCTTCGCGCTGAGCTTAACGTCCCTGTCACGCGCGAACTCCATCTCATACGTCTCCAAGATCTCTCGGTCGTCCTGTCGCGTTAAAGAATAACGACACACATTGCCCGAGCAAGCCAGACACAAGAGCGAACAGTTAGGACAATTATGATTCTGTACGCAAGGCGACACGAGAAGAAGCGGTGTTTTTGCTCCTTATCCAAGGCAAAAAGTATCCACTGTAATCGCCCCCGGCCCCCACTCCGTTAAAAACTCCGCCCTTTCCTCACTGGTTATACCACTTACAGGATATACTTGATAAACTGATGCGTTTCCTTCCACAGCCCTTATATTTTGTCCCCCTCAAAAACAGGTTTTATAGTTTGCGCGCACAGATTGGTTAACATCACCCTGTTGACCCTGGTACAAGCTACAGTGTAGTTCTAAGGGGAGTCGTCGACCTATTATATATATATAATATCACGATTCAGCTAATGGCTCCCACATCTTGATTAATGAATGCATCCGGTTCATGCGAGGTTAAAAAAAATCATTTTTTGATATTTGTTGGCCTCTCTCGCCCAATAGTCCATTTCACGACTTGAAACCACGCAAGTGCATTCATCACGTGCACTTTATGGCACCTACGAATGCAATGACGCGTTGCTCGTTATATGCCACCGACATGAACACCTTCAAATGAGTAGACCTCAGCCGCTGTGGTGCTGCCCAACATCCTCGGCACCACTCTGTATCTCTGTACTCGTTGTGCATGCTTCGACGCGCATGGACGTGACATTACACAACACAAACACCGCCATCCTATTTATGCATTCATCAAACGTCGTCACAACATGTCAAGTAGTTACGATTGGCCATGCCCACTGCAGATTACAGCATTGAGATGCCCCATGCCCGCTGCCGCATACGGGCAAATATGCGGATTTTCTGCAGACAACCTCGCCAATCAAAATTCCGCCGCATATCATGTTTACCCGCATCTACACTACGCATCTACGCATCTACATTTCCGCCGCAATCATACGCGGCACCCCGCCAAACCTCTACTGCCCATTCCGATGCCGTCAACACGACAATACTCGAAAGCTCAACAGAACCGACGCAACGAACAAAGGCGACTTCGACGCGCGAGGAGGAACGAAACACTCAATTGTCGCAGAAATTCACGTGATGGAAGGAGCGGCGAGGGCGCCCGTCCAACATCAACATACGTGCGTAGTCCTAACAAGTCGCGGGGATGTATCATCGATGCCACTTCCTCCTTTAATAGACATAACCTGCATCCTCCTCTCTATTTCCCGCACTTCTCATCCTCAATTCATTGATTGACCTTCTTCGGGCGTATCTCCGGGTGGCCGTCCCGCCGCCTACGGCGGGCGGCCACCTTACCCTAGTATCCTTAATGAGGACACACACCGTAATACGCGATCGGAGTATCACACACAGCTTGCAAAGATGGGTTTTTCGAAGAAAACTTCGATCTCACAGCTGGAATGTAGTTTTATTTTTACAATTCTAGTAGTTTGCCGCCGATGCATCGACGCAGTTGATCGTAAGGCCCCTACGCCAAGAGAAAAGCTCAGACAGCTCGATAGGAAACTAAACAACAGGCTTGCATACCAGATATCACATAACAACTGCAAACATACATCATCACGCCAATTTCGAGTAGTTCGGCCGAGAAGACGTGGGTGTTCTTCTAAAGGAGTAAAAAATTGCAAAAGGGCATTTTTATATTCAAATCTCGATTGGTTACCATCGTCACCACACACCTATGTTAGGGGAAAAAAAACAAAATACGACGAAAACATGAAGCAAGCAAAAGAGAAAGACGAAAAGAAAAACAAACAAACAAGGTCAAATATGTAGGTCGGCACACAACGCAACAAAAAAAAATTACCGAGTCCCCGTGGAAGACGATGGTGTTCATGTCCGACCAAGTCTGGAACTCCCTCTGCCAGTGGGTCACCGTAGAGAGGGGGGCCACAACGAGGAACGGACCACGAATGCCGTAATCGTTGTGCAGGATGGACAGGAACGTCACCGTCTGCAAATTTTGTTCGACGCCGCCGCCAAACATCAGAGCGATTCGACATGAAGGGGAGGTAGTTGTGCACCAGCGATAAGAAAAGTAGCGGGTTCGACAAAAGGGGGAGGCAGTTGTGCACCAGCGATAAGAAAAGCAGCCACAAATATCGATTTCGTTGACTTAGGCAATCGCAGTTTATCAATTCGTGGTCATAGGTGCCCAAATGAAGACATGACGTTGGGCGTTACACAACAGACCAGGTGGCTTTAGATGTCGACGTTTTCAAGCACAGGCAAGACCGCTTACCCCAACCCCAAGCACAGACTCCATGAAACACAGCCATAAAAACTTCACAACCACGAACACAAACATCTGGATACAACACAACATCACACACAAACATGGACACAAACCCACCCACAAATATGCAAAAGCCCAAAATATGGAAAAAAAAAACTCAAATCAAAATGACAAAACAAACCCAAACTACGTGCAAAAACCCACCGATAGCCACCCTCAAATCAATAGTCATGAAACACAAAACGCAAACCTATAGACCAATTACGGAGCGACAGCGCACCTGCAGCGTTTTTCCGAGCCCCATCTCGTCCGCCAGAATGCTCCCGCGGCCCTGCAGCCAGTTGTACACCATCCACCGCACTCCCTGCCCTCCACCAAAATCCATCGTTTCATAAATCGAGCACGATACGCAAGGGGCGGGTTGGAAATTAATTATTTTGCCCAGAGGGACGTAACATACAAAAATAAACCGCAACTCGGAAAATATACACTGTCTGTACCGGTATACCAGGTATATGATATATTTGGGGGGTGGTGAAATTTCAATAATTTATATTTCAAGACTTTGATTATGTTTTATGGCAGAGAGAGACGACATGTTCAGTCTTAACCCCTTTGGAACGGCAGCCCCGTTGTAGGGACAAGGTACTTCGAAAGAGTGTGAGATACCTTTTGCGGTAGAGGTTGGAAACGAACGAATTTCCAAAAGAGGGGCGCCATATGCACATTTAGAGCTGTAGCGAAAGCACCCCTGGAAGCACTATTAGTAGCGCATACTTCTTCGACGTATTCCCTTTGCGACACACCGATACTACATAAAACATAGGGAGGGTAATCGAAAGAGGTGTTAAAAATTATTTGCTTTGAAAGGGGGGTTGGAAAAAAATCAACAAATTTGCAAAAGAGGGCTATAATGCGACATGTGTGGGGTCGAGAGGGTGCCTGGCCGTGAGTTCCACGGACATAAATAGGGACCGTTTTGGTTCTATTAATATAGTACAGCAGTGGGGTGTTACTAGAGGGTGACACACGAGAGTTGCACAATAAGAGGGCAAATTGGCTTGAACTAAAACTTATAATTACTTCAAGTTAATAGAAAGAGCTATTACTAGGTAAAAGAGGGGTACTTTCGGCCCGAACCATACCTGTCTTGAATCAAACTAACCACAGCAGTGTTAATACACTGATAGTCCTTACATTTACGGATAGAGTGGGATAAGGGTACCTAGTACAAATATACCTCATACCAAAACATGGGAATCAAAAAAAAAAAAACTAACGCTTACCCCTTCCCCCGCGTACGCTGTACGTGAAAAAAAAATACACCCCGTCGCACGCGCGATCGAAGCGGTACACGCAGCTTCCACAGACCAGGTGTTTGACGAGAATATCGCGTCACAGCCGAATTAAATAATCAATCTTACAAAACAAAACGAGCATACGAGAAACCGCATCAAAAAGCATATACAACTCGGACAGATCACGGTCCAGATCATCTGCAGTACCAGGTACATCCTACATTTGCCGTTACGAGGTGGTGCGCAGGATCTGCACATAGCGAACAACACATCCAGCCCAAGAGAAGTACGCTATTAATGGAGCATGCTGATCTTACGGCTCCCACCAGGCGACATAAGCTAGACCATGAAGATCTTCCCCCCAAAATCTATATCATCACTGGAGGATCAGTGATTTGTCCGACGTGCCAAAGTTTACCTCCCTCTGGTAGTCTCTCAGGGCCCCCCCGTTCTTGAATACCGGGGGCTCCTTGTCCAGGTCCGGCGCGCCGTCGCTCTTACTCCTCTTCGGCTTGCGCTTGAGCAGGCTGTCCACGTCTTCCCGTTGGTGGTACGCCTCCACGGCCGATAAGTACTCCTTCAGAAAAAAAACGCAAGAGCAAAACAAAACAGAATGCGTACGAGGTTTGATACTAGTAGTCAAGAAAAAAAAAATATATATATATATTATAAAAAATGAAAATACACTCCAGCTGTGAGATCGAAGATTTCGTCGAAACTCATCTTTGCAAGCTGTGTGTGATACTCCGATCGCGCGCATTACGAGTTGTGTGTCCTCATTAAGGATATAGGTCGGCGACTCCCCTTACAACTACAGTGTAGCTATCAGGGTCAACAGGGTGATTTTAGTCAGTCTGTGCGCGGAAACTATAAAACCCTTTTTTGAGGGGGACAAAATCTGACAGTTGTCAAGGGAAATGTATCCTTTTATCAAGTGAATCTTGTAAGTCGAATAACCGGTGAGGGGGGGGGGGGCGGAGTTTTGAAGGACGTGGGGGCCTGGTTTTGATCAAAAGCGAGCGGGTTTGGAGGGGGGGGGAGGAAAGGGGGGGCAATTTGTGCATGTAAGCTATAAATCTTTCAAGGGGATAAATCTGACGGTTTTGGCACCAGTTTATTATTGGGGGGGGGGGGGGGGGGGGGCAACTCAATATGTGCGTGGAAACTATACATTATTTTGAGGGGATAAATGTGACGGTTTTGGAAGTAATGCATCAGTTTATCATGTATATCCTGGGGTAAGTCGTACAATCAGTGAGTAAAGAGAGGGTGGAGTGTTCGAGGGGGTGGGGTTGGGATGGGTTGGGGGGCGGGGGGGAAGGGGAGGTGGGGGGTGGGGGCGGGGGGGGGGTGGGGGCGGGGGGGGGGCGGGGGAGGGTGGGGGCGGGGGGGGGCGGGGGGGGGGGGGGGGGGAAAGGAAGGGCTTTAGGTGAGGGGTTTGTTATACATATATAGACCAACGCCGGCACGATCAGATGAGTTTCGTCGAAATTTTCGATCTCACAGCTTATGAGTCTATTCCCATTCTAAAAAGAAGAACAAGAGGTACGAGTAACTCCGTAACTCCTGCGCCCTTCCCTACCCTCTCCCCCGCCCACCGAGCCCCCCCTTAAAAATCCAAATACTTCGAGCATCTCCTCCACCCCTCCCCGCCGCCCCCCTTCCACTCCTCCCCTCGCCCCCCCATCATCCCAACCAACCCCGGCCTCCGCCTTCTCACCCACATTCCCTTACCTGTCCCGCTCCTTCCAGATCCTTCACCACCTCGTACGTGCAGGCAGCATACGGTGCACCAGCCCACTTCACCAGCAGGCGCGTTTCCTCCCCCTCTACCTCATCTACGTCGAGGACGCGATCAAGTTGAATCAGGGAGGGGTCGAAAAACTCTCCGTCCCCCCTCTCCAGCTCCAACTCCACGCTGAACTCCCTCTCTCGAAACCTGTTAATCTGCAATAATTAATTGATAATCAACAGGGGAATAAAAAATGGGCGCCAGAGAGAGGTAGGCTTGTTTAGGGGGAGGCTCCGGGTGGTGCATGCTTCAAATCCACTTTAAATTATCTGTCGAAACCTCCCAATCTGTAAAAAAACAAAGCACGGGTTACATACCGTAGTACATTGAAGAAAGCGGGCGCCAGGGATAGGTAAGCCCGTTACGAGGGGGATCGGGGTGATGCATGCGTACTTAAGAGGTGAAAAAAATCCCCGTCCCCATTCTTCAACTCGACCTTGTTCCCCCTCTCCATTGTTGATCTGAAACAACGTATCGATGGAAACGCAAATGAGCGCCAGAGGGGGGCAGGCTTGTTTGGGGGGGGGCTCAAGGTGTACATTGATATATGCAGAAAGGAGGGATCGGACTCTCCGCGTCCCCTCTCTCCAGCTTAAACTCCACACCGAGCTCCTTCTCTCGAAACCTGTCAATCTGCAACATTGTCCCAGATGGTTATTAACGGGGAAAAAATGGGCACCAGAGATAGGCAGGCTTCTTTAGGGGAGGGCTCGAGGTGAAGTATGCAGATGGGGGAGGGGCGAAAATGTCCCCGTTCCCCCTCTCCAACTCCATCTGCACGCCGAACTCCCTCTCCTCGAAATACCAGGTATGTCTTTTTGTAAAAGTAGTGGGAAAAAACAGGCGCCAACGATAGGTAAGCTTGATCTCTACTTACTGCCACAACGAGGGGAGGCAGCCATAAGTAACGGGAGCTGGCGCTACCGTTGCCACGGGAAGCCAGAGGGCGCGGCACCTTGCGCTGTCATGAATGCAGCAAGAGTAAAATTGACACACGACACATACGTTGCAGTGGTGAACCCAAATCAAGGCTTATTCTTACCCAGCCGACGAAGAATGAAAAAAAAAACGACACAAAACAACACAACTGAGAGCAAGCACTTATCTGATACCAGGCAAGAGCTAGACGAAGCAGTGTTTGCTCTACTTACTGTGTAACACGCAAGACACAATACCCCCTACGACGAATTTCCAGGCTGATTTTCTCAACAAACAGGAAACAGGGAGAGCGCAAACGCCGAGCGAAGAGTCCATGGGTTATCTCGACGATATCTTCCCAAAGCCACCAATTCCGACGTGTATAGCCCCCTGGTTAACGACAAAATCAGGCTTGAAATTCATCCCAGCGGGAGTGTTATCTCGTGATATTATCATCCCAGGCGGTGTTATTTTGTTATCTTGCGTATTATACGGTACTGCACTCCGAACTTCCCGATCCGAAGCAATTCCAGATTGTCGGCGACCTAACAGACACATGAACCGGTGTGGGGACAATGTGCGCGACGGCCGTCTCCTGAGAAGGTTGCCAGCAGAGGGGTCGCATGGTACAGCTTCGACAAGAGCGGTCAGGGAGGCCCGACGTCCTGCTCCTTCAACACAAACAAAAGCAGCAACAAGTCGGGTTTCCCTGAACGCTACTGTAGCAATTGTACCACATGGCTCCTCTGCTGGTAGCCTTCTCTGAGAGACGGCCATCGCAAACATGGTGTAAAGGGTGTACACAGTACGGTACAAGTTTCCACTTCAGGATTGTGGTTGACTCTAAATACAGGGGTTGTCGCAAGTCGAGAATGGGGAACACAAGACAGGCGTTCGGTCCTTCCACGTACTCGTAGCCAACGGGTGAAAACGAAGAGCATAAACAAGCTCTAGAAGGCTCAAGAGGCAATGATTAGCCACTAGGCAAGTAACCGGGCAAGTAAAACCGACGAGCCTACACAACTCGACAGTTTCGTATATATATTCTGGGGTACACGGGTACCCACCTTGTTCGCGTGGGTCGCGCCCGGGTAGGTACCTGGGTATATCCAGAGTACATACTGTACGCTACTCAAGAACCTGTGACTGACGTCTTCTAAATCAGGTTTGCCAGCAGAGGAGTCGCGTGATGCAGCTGCAACAAGCGCGATCAGAGAGACACGACTTCCTGCTCCTTCACCACAAATAAAAGGGCAAGGATTTCGGGTCGCCCTGAACGATTTCGTTCCGGGAGTACCAAACTACTCCTCTGCTAGCAGGCATGTCTAGAAAACGGCCGTCACAAGCGTGCAAGGATGCATGAAGCAGAGCACTCTGAGGTACCCGGGTACCAAAACCCTGGTTGCGTTAGTCACACCCACACTCGGGTATGTCCAGAGTATAAACCCTGCTAAACAACGTGTGCCTGGCGTCTCCTACGTAATGTTTGCTGTTAATATCAGAGGAGTGATCAGGTAGACCATGAATAAGAGTGTTCAAGGAGACCCGGCGTCCTGCTCGTTCACCAATAAAGAGCCGAATTTCGGGTCGCCCTGAACGCTCTCGTTCCAGGAGTATAAACTACTCCTCTGCTAGCAATCTTCACCAGACGTTCGCCATCACTAACATTCAACGGTGTGTTCAGTATGGTAAATGCTCTCGGGTACCCGGGTACAACCCTGGACACGCTGCTCATACCCGCGTATCCGGGTGTGTCATCACAAGCGAAGCATGCGATTGAGTGTTGGGCACAAACTCTGGGTCACCTTAGTACCAAGCTTGGATACGTGGTTATGCCGTCACAAACGAAGGGTAAGTTAAAAAACAGGGTACAAAGTCTCGGATATGCTAAACCCGGTATAACTCTCGCGTACCCGGGGACCAACCCTGGATACGATGCTCATACCCGCGTACCCAGGCATGTCACAAAAGAAGTGTGGTGTGTCTAGCAGGGTCCTGGAGCTAGTCTGGGGAACCCGGATACCCCAAACCCTGGATAACTTGGTCATGCCCGGGTACCCGTTGGGCATACCCGGGTAACCAGGTATGTCGTCAAAAAAGAAAGGTGTGTTTGGTAGGGAATACTCTGGGGTACCCGGGTATCAACCCTGGATACGTTGGTCATAATCGCGTAATCGCGTATGTTGACACAAACGAAGGGTGTGTTCAGTAGGGCATGCACTCTCGGACAAGCGGGTACATACGCAGGATATGCTGCTCATACCCACGTACCCGGGTATGTCACAAACCAAGGGTGTATTTAGCACGGTATACCCTCTTGGGTATTATGTCGTCACAAACGAAGGGTATGTTTAGCCAGGAAACACACTCTGGGGTGCCCGGGTACAAACCCTGGATACGTTGGTCACACCCGGGTACCCAGGTATGTCGTCACAAAGGGTGTGTTCAATAGGGTATACAAGGGGCTACGCCGGCGGCCTGGACGGCCGCCGGTCGCAGCGCAGGATAGTAAATATTAAGAGGGTAAGAAGTAATGCCAAGAGTTAGACGAAGTTTGTTAATTCATATATGGGAGATACTGGAAAGGGAAAATGCCGACAAATTTTTCCCGATTTCCCGTGTGCGGCGGAACAATGCGAGAAGCCAGCCTGGAAATTATGGGAGAGCATGGCGGTTCACCCCAGCTGGGTGACGCTCTGCGTTGCTACGCAGAAAGGCGCGGCCACAGCTGCTGCTGTGCATATACCTGCTGTGCATATACCATTTGTAGCTTCGTGATGCTGCTGTGCATATACCATTTGTAGCTTCGTCATGCTGCAGGCTCATCATAGCTTCAGCTACTGCTGTACATCATGTACATGTACGTGCTGCTGATTTATACGTGCTGCTGTAGACTACCGGGGGTTCAAAAATATTGAGTGTTCGCAGTTCTCCACGACGCCTAGCTGCTGCTGTGCATATACCATTTGTAGCTTCGTGATTCTGCTGTGCATACACCATTTGTAGCTTCGTGATGCTGCTGTGCATATACCATTTGTAGCTTCGTGATGATGCAGGCTCATCATAGCTTCAGCTACTGCTGTACATCATGTACATGTATACGTGCTGCTGTAGACTTCGCAGTTCTCCACTACGCCTGGGTGGCATGTGTTCTCGGGGATTACGAACTTTTCTTCCCCAGATCCTAGCACAAACCTCGCTTAGTGGCCTTTACAATGGCGACGCCGGCCAGGTAATCGACCCCCCCCCGTGTGTCGGAGGTCAGAGAACACGTACCGAAGAAATAACGCGAAGACATTAGCCCTGCGTGCAGACTACGCACCAAACGTCTCACAGGGCACGATTTTTCGGAGATCTCGTCGTAGATCTCGACGTCGAGGCCTCGCGCGCGCGCTACGGCGCCGAGCGGGCGGATCAGCTGAGCCGGTGGTTGCAGGCGAGGCGGGGGCACGCCTCAGCGAAGAAACCGCGCGGAAAGGCGGTCAGAGGCGGGAGATATCCGCAGACGTAAGGATGTGCATATGTGATAAGCGAACTAAGATATATAGATTTATCTGGTGTGTTCTCTGGGGCACCCGGGAATCGATCCTGGACACGCTGCTCATACCCAGGTATAGAGTACTCTAATGATACTAGGGACAGCGTTACAAACGTTGTCCCCACAACTTTCCCTGAAAACCCCCGACGATCTGATACTGCCTCGGGTAGAGAGCGTCGGAGAAGCGTAGATTCCTTAGACGGGGACTGCTTCAGCAGGTCAACAGGTTATCTGCCTCGCATTTTTTAAAAGCTACTTTGCGTAAATACGTCAGCTGTGAGTTAGATGAAATTAGGGTCGATCCCCAAATTTGCAGTTTGTGGCCGCAAAACTTGTATCTCTTTGGGATGAAGAATCACCACGGACACTGGATGTGCTCCATGCCGTGGCTAGAAAGAACGGTACGTGAGGTGAAGAAAGCATACCCATGGGTTTGATCTCTACTATACGACAGCTACATTCGCGTACCGGTATTCATGTAAAGGCGTTGTCTATAATAACGGCGAATGCATCAGGGGCAAAGCTACGCTGGTAAACACGGATGGTTTCGGTTTGTTAACGATTCGGGGAGATGCGAGGGTCTGTTATGTTCCGCTGAGGGTCTCAGCGGAGTGCGGATCTGTGGACAGTAGAGGGCGGAGGAGTGGGACAGGGTCAGTCAGTCAATTAATGAATCCATCAATGAACCAAGCAACCAACGACCAAATAAATCAATCAGCACCTACCCATCAAATATCCAACTAATCAACAGTGTAAACAACAGGAATCATCACCATAAACAACTGCAGTACCTAGGCTCTACTATTACACTACGACAAAATACTTAAGAATAATTTATTTGATTGTAGGGTTACGAGACGAGCTCACACACCTGCATCTTCACAGACTTGTTGGCCAGCTCAAAGAGGTCCAACGACGTCTCCCAAGACACGTGAAGGTAGCTCATACCGTTCCACTTCACCAAAAACTTCTCCACCGGCTTCGCCAATCGAGCGGCCTTGCGAGCTGCTTTGCGAGCTGCTTTTCGAGCGACGCTTTTCGTACCCGCTTCCCCCCCCTCCCACTCCCCCCCGTCGTCGTCCTCTTCCTCCTCAGACTCGTCCTCGTCGTCGTCGTCTTCCGGCTGGTACCACATGGACCCAAGCGTGATCTTTGGACAAGAACAAAAATGCGAGGGTGGGGGAACATAACATATCAATATTAAATGTTTCCGGGATCCGGGGAGACAATAACGACATGGTTAGACGAGATAAAGTACATGAGTGGGGTACTACAAACATTAATCAATTGAATATTTTCGGGAATCGGGGTAATGATCACAATATAATGTAGTTCGCCGAGGGAGGAACGAGAGAGCCCCATTAGTATGCGTTTCGGGACCCAGATATAGTGACCAAATTATCAGGTGCCGCCGTACCGACCGTCCATTATAGTGCGGACTTATAAACTGCCTGTATAGGCGATTGTAGTGGTCTTACCCACCGTCTATATAGTGCAGTCTTATCACCTGTCTTTTGTAGTGCGGTCTTACCAACAGATCGCGTTATCGTAGGCAACTCCCCCTCCTCCTTACCCCTCGCCCCGCCCTCCAACCCCTCCTGCCTCCGCCTGCTCGCCCTCCCCCGGCTCTTCCACACACACCACTTTCCCCTGCCCCCCTCGTTCTCCCCTGGTCCAGATCCCGATACAGTGAGCAACCCCCCTTCCTCCTTACCCCCCCCCAACCCCCAACTCCCGCTTCCTCCGCCTGCCCCCCTCCCTCTAACTCTTCCACACACACCCTAATCTTCCCATCCCCCCTGCCCCCCTCCTTGCCCCCTGGTGCGTGTTCATGTCTGTGCACAGCTCTTGCCCACCCCCCAAAGAGCTAGACAACCGGGGTACCGTTTTTGTTTTGTTTTGTTTTTCGCGGTCACCATGATGGTTGTCGAGGTAGAACATATTGTGCAGGGTGGATAACCCTGACTCCGCACAAGGGGAATGATCGCATCACGTAGAGTGAATACGGTAAGGCACCCACGAGGTAGTGACATAGTAATACCCAGTGCTGTCTCTGGAGTGGTCACACCAGGAAATGAAGTAACTCATTGGCGCCGTCATCCATAAGCAAGAAAGTAGGCACAAGGTACCGAAGTCCGTCTTACGAGCGGTTCATGGAAGAATGCAGTTCACCCTTCATGCGACTCGCCGAACACCTCACGGTGCTTCGCGCTTGGTGCAAGCAATGTCTGCCTGATTGGTGAAAACCCGACGTACTCCGTCCCGGCATAGTAGCGATGCGAGGGTCTATGATCATACGACTACGACCATGCACAAATTGAGTACACCCCCCCCCCCCCCCAACCCACTCGACCCCCCCTATACGCCCACCCACCCCCCCCCCACTCCAGTCCCAACTCCCCCCTTTTCCCCACCAGATTCGTGTTCATGTCCTCGCACCGCTCCTGTTATTGCGCCGGCAGCAGCGTCTGCCTACTCCCCCTCCCCCCCCCCACCCCCTCTCCCCACCCCCCTCTCTCCCCCTCTCACCCCCCCTCCCCAATCCCCCTCCCCCCCCCCTCCTCCCCACCTGGTCCGTGTTCATGTCCTTGCACCGCTCCTTCCACTGCGCAGGCAGCAGCTTTAGCCGTGCCAAAATCTTAGCAACCTTCAAGGGCTCATCTTGATTCTCCTCCTCGCTTTCGCTCTCACTACCGCTCTCACTATCTTCCTCGTCCGGTGTCTCCGCAGAGCTATCGTCGTCATAGGAACCTTTCTTTTTCGTCTTCCGACCGCCTATGACGAGTCGAGACGAGTCGGGGGTGGGATAGAGTTGGGTGGGGTGGGGTGCTGGGGTTTGGTGGGGTGGGGTGGGGTGGGGTGGGATGAGGTGAGGTGGGGTGAGGTAGTGTGTAGTGTGTTGAGGTGAGGTGAGGTGGGATGGGGTGGGGTGGTGGGTGGGGTGGGTATACAATAATTCCATAACCCCACAATCTCCGCTTCCTACCATCATGCCTGCACGCAAAACCTCTCCCGTCTTTGGCCCCTACCTTGGTACAAAAACTTCATTTTTTCCATACACACCCAACATGCCCTCCCAGGCCCTTGCCGCGTCTCTTCCACACCCCCAGAGGATCGACTAGCACCTCCCCACCCCTCTCCTCGCAGTGATCCCCTCTACAATCACGCCAACACAAATCAACCCCGCCCCCCAAAATCACCTCTAATTCCATAACCCCCCCTCCCTCATCCCCATGCAAACCCTTTCAACCCCTTCTCTCCTGCTGGGGTTGGCGTCGGTTGGCAAACACGGTGTAATACACGCCTCTCACTACGTGGACTACACCAGGGTACCATCTTTATCTCTTCTCGTTGTTAACTTCTGGCGGTAACCAAGACTGTGGTCGATTTAGAACATATTATGCGGAGTGGAGAACCTGAACTCCGCGTAAGGGGGATGATATCAAGTACTGTGCATATAGTAAGGCACCAGAGGTAGGTACATAGTATTCTCATTGCTGTCTCTTGAAGCGGCCACACCACAAAACAAATTAATTGATTCGAAGCTGTCATCCATGTTCAAGAAAGTACGCATAAGGTGCGGATTTCCGCCTTACAAGTGGTTCTTGGTAGGATACAGCTCGCCCTTTACGCGACTCGCCGAACACCTCATGGCGCTTCGCGCTTGGTGCAAGCGAAGTCTGCCTGGTAATCCCACGTACTCCGTCCCGCCATAGTAGAGATGCGAGGGTCCATGGTCTAAAGACGACGGCTACGTAGTAAATCAGCCTACACACCGGGTCACGACAACCTCACTCCCTACTTCAATCACATCCGCACGCAACCCCTCCGCCCACAGACGACCCCCGTCCAACAAACCCTTTCCAACTTTCAACCGCCTTCTGCCCGTCACAACAACCAACAACCTCACTCGTCTCCTAAATATCAAGCCCGCAAGCAACCCCTCCCCCCCGTCAACCAACCTTTTTCTCCTCGACCAACCCTCCCCGGTGCTCCGTCTCGAAAGGGGGGTGTGATCCATGGTCAAATGACAAGGACAAGAAAAAAATGAGTACCCCCCCCCCCATCCCTCTGTCACAGTAACCTCACGTTCCTCCCACGCACCTCCCCTGGCGCTCGTCTTCCGCCCTCTTCTAGCAGACTGACTAGCGCCTTGCCCCTCGTCCTCATCCTCATCCAGCTCGTACTCATCATCATCATCGCCCCCTCCCGCCCCCCCCTCCTCCGACCTTTCATCGGCACTGCCACCGTCAACAGAGGAGACTGAGCCGGCCGAGCCTGATGAGATAGATATGACAGAGGGTGTCCTCTTCATGCGCTTGGGGGAAGACGGTTCCGTCTTTTTGGAGGACTTGGAAGATTTCTTCGGGGGAGACGAAGAAGAACGCCGCTTCTTCTTCTTTTTCTTCTCCAGTTTCTTGTTCGCAGCTGCCTTGTTGGTGGTGGCTTTTGTAGAGGCGTTGTTTTCGTCGTCGCCATCGTTTGACTCGGACTCGGCACCGTCATCGGAACCCGACTGAAAGAGGACGAGGCGGACACACAGACATACAGACAGGTAGAGACCGACAGACCGACAGATAGACAGAAAAGTAGGCAGACAGATAGGCAGACAGGGAAAGAAGATATAGAGTGAGACAGAGAAGACTTCAACCGTAACATACACAACACCAACACCAACACCCACCACCACCACCAGCACTCTCACTTCCACGACAAACACAGCCACAACCACCCCCACTGCCATCACCACCAACCACTATGATTCTGACACCGACTCTCATTCTAACGTCAGGCAATCGCTCACCGCCCCTCCCACAGCAGGCGAGCGCCGCCCCGCTGGCCCCGGACTCCTCGCCGCCTCCGCCTCCTCGAGGGCAAGGTCCATGGCGTCCTCGTCGTACACTACGGGAGCTTTCTCCCTAGAGCTCCGTCGAGTGGCCTCAGGTCTCGGCTTGGGCTTGGTGGCCCGCTGAACGCGCGTATTGGGTTGGGTTGGGTTGGGTTGGGTTGCGTTGGGTTGGGTTGGGTTGGGTTGGGTTGGGTTGGGTTGGGTTGGGTTGGGTTGGGTTGGGTTGGGTTGGGTTGGGTTGGGTTGGGTTGGGTTGGGTTGGGTTGGGTTGGGTGGGTTGGGTTGGGTTGGGTTGGGTTGGGTTGGGTTGGGTTGGGTTGGGTTGGGTTGGGTTGGGTTGGGTTGGGTTGGGTTGGGTTGGGTTGGGTTGGGTTGGGTTGGGTTGGGTTGGGTTGGGTTGGTTGGGTTGGGTTGGGTTGGTTGGGTTGGGTTGGGTTGGGTTGGGTTGGGTTGGGTTGGGTTGGGTTGGGTTGGGTTGGGTTGGGTTGGGTTGGGTTGGGTTGGGTTGGGTTGGGTTGGGTTGGGTTGGGTTGGGTTGGGTTGGGTTGGGCTGGGTTGGGTTGGGTTGGGTTGGGTTGGGTTGGGTTGAGTTGGGTTGGGTCAAGTTGGGTTGGGTTCGGATGGACCGGGCTGCGTTGGCGTTGGGTTGGGATGCGGCAGCACGGGTGGGTGGAAATCGGAAGCCATCCCTCGTTGCGCACAATGAACACGCCCCCGCATTAATAACTGCCCCACTTCTTGAGCGACAAACTCGAGGGGTATTATTAGCAGTATACCTCGTACGGGTTAAGCCACGACACCACATGGCACTTTATGACGTGTCATTCCAATCCTTGTACGTTACGTTTTGCACCCGTCGCTATCAGGTTTTCCCTACGAAATGTCCCACAAAAGCTAACGAATATGCTCTCTGCTTCGACGACGACGTAATACCCTTGTGATCGACCGTTGCAGTTGATGTCGAGCACCTCAGGGGGCAATGGAACTGATTCATGACAACGCCCTGCTGAAGGAGAGCCCACAATCGACGTAATCATGAGGCAACGGCCGTCACATAGCGCGTCCTCCTTGGGCATGGCGGCCGTAGTCACACGGATACGTCCGTTGTCGCCGTCCTTCGACAAAGCATTACCATCAACCATTTCTACTCCCTCGTGGGGTGTTCGGCATTAACTGCAACGTTATAATGGAGAAGGTGAACATGCATTATAGAAAAAAAGGGTACGATGCGTGCTTGGCCATCACCAGGGCTCGCGGCGTGTGTTTTCTACTTGAATTCAGGGTGTACCCTTTTTGGCTCCAAACGGAACAGATACACCTGAAATTGGGCTCTGCTTAAAAGAACAAAATAGCGAGCATAGAGGAAAGGTAAAACAAAAAAGACAAGCCAAACAAAGACAACAAAAACACCATACACGACAAAAATAACCAACAACTTAAATTGCTGTTGAGTGTGGCCCCCTTCCCCTAACACCAAAATACGACAAAGAATCACCGAAAACGACAAAACAACAATAACAACAACAACAACAAACGAGGAAGACCGCTGCGCCCTCCCCACCTGCGAGAGCACCGTCGTTTTTCCACCAGCAGCCTTCTTGCCCCGCCCTCGCCCACCGCTGCTGGTCTTCTTCGCGGCTGGCGCGTCCTTTTTTCTCTTCTTTTTGCTCTCTAAGGCGTCGTCCTAGGGGGGGCGGGGGAGGGGAGTGCAGGAGTCACAACTGCAGTAGGGTACTGTAGTTTTTATAGTACCCGCACCAGTACGAGCGGTTTTTTGTTTTGACAGGGTTTGGTAGGGATTGGTCGGACAGACGAACCGTCGCTCGAGACAGAGGCCATGTCGACCTAAGGAAGGGCTTCCAGGGGGTGTCAATCAGCCATAACATCGCAACATCTAGTCGCTCCCGCCGAGGTCTTTCGAGGAGCTGGCACTCTCACGCATCGGGGGTAAGTAGAACGTGAAGTGTCACATCAACTTACAAAAACTCGTTGTTTTTCTACTTCATTCCTCAATCGCCTGGCAACAGGACCAATTTCAAACACTCACCCGAGGCAACAAAAATGCAATCACAAGACATGAACACACCCATAGACACCCTAATCAAAGACCCACATATCATACCCACACCGCCACGTCACCGACGAGTCACCAAACAGGATTCGCTTTGGGCGATGCCAAATATTACCACCATACAAGAATCGCCACCATTAAGGCAAAGCTAGAGCCAACAACACTAACATCGCACACCTGAACCAACATTTAAACTAACACCAACACCGCCCACGCTGATCACAACGAACACCAACACAAACATCACCACGGACACCAACACAAACAACACCAACACCCCCAACATCCCCAACACCACCACAACCACCAACTCCAACATCAAAACCACCAGCACCATCAACATCATCACGGAAGACAACAGCACCGCCAACACTACCACCACCACCACCACCACCACCACCACCACCACCACCACCACCACCACCACCATCACCACTACCATTATCACCACCATCACCAACAAAAAAGAAAAGCAGTCACGTCAACCATCACACTCCCACAAAAAACGCAACCCATGGCGCCAAGTACCACACAGCACAATTAAACAAAAAAACGTCACATCGCCACAAAACAAAAACACAAACACCACAACACAAAAAAAGGAGGGCCATACAGTATAGATCTCGGCCCAGCTTCATAAAAATGGTTGGGTGTATACCAACTTTACAACCCAACACTGACGCTAACCCCGACCGCCTGGGAAAGTTGTCGCAATGAGGATGAAATGAAGAGTTAGTGCGGACTACCATTATGTCAACGATGAGCCAAGCCGCGAAACCATTCTGTCGAAGCTACTGAAAAAAAAAAAAAATGAAACTACCGTAGAAAACCCACACAAACAAGACACTCAAACCATCTCCAGAAAACCCACGCCGTCTCACCTCGTAAGACTCCTCGCTGTCCTCCTCCCCCCCCCCCCTCCTCCCCCCTTTCCCCCTTATCAGCTTTCTCCCCTTCCCTTCCCTCCCCGTCTTCCGATTCAGACATATCAGACGTGGGGTCCGCGTAAGAGAGCTGCTTCCCCCCTTTGTCTCTCCCGCTGCGACGCTGTGAGTGGTCCTTCATTAGTGTCCCTGGTTTTGCGGAGACAGAACGCCACCGGGCGGGCCAGATAGAAGGCGGAATGGAGGGCGGGAAGCGTCGTGAGGTGTTCGGTCAGTCGCGTGAAGGGTGGGCTGCATCCTACTAAGAACCATTTTTGAGCCAGACTCCGCACCTTCCGTGCACTTTCCTGCATGAGGATGACAGCTTCGAACGAATTCGTTTGTTTTCTGGTGTCACCACTTCCAGAGACGGCAAGGGGGATACTATGTAACTTGTGGGTGCCTTTACCATATGCGCTATACGTGGTATCATCCTCCTTGAGCGGAGTTAGTTATCCACTCCGCACAATATGATCTAACTCGACCATCTCGGTTCCTGCCAAAAAAAAAAAACGAGAAAAAAAAAAGGTACCCTGGCGATCTAGCTCACGTAGTGAGTGGCATGTTTTACAGCGTCATTGCCAACCAACGCCAACCCCAGAGGTGCCGGGGGGGGGGGGGGGGGGTCTAGGAAGAGCATGCAATAGCAGTACAAGTATCATCATGGTTAGCGCGTGTTGATCATCTCCACAAGTTACACTCCGGACACACACATCCCCTGCTCCAGCGGCCCGAGCTGCTTCTTGATGGCGAAGCTGAAATCGTCCCTTGACCATTGAAGGGTTCTGACACTACCCCGCTCGACGTTCCCAAGCGGTTATACACTCGTGCAAATTGGGACACATCCCCTACTCCAGCATTCCCGCCGTCACGGCTGCGTCGCGTGGTCGAAGCTGTAGCTGTCACGTTATCTTTCCATGTTTTCCCTCTGAAGAAGAAAAAAAGTGAAACCCCTTTAGCATTAGACTACCGGTTTGAGGACAAGACGCAACGCATTCGGAATTAGGTTACGTGGGATCATGTAAGGAGTTGGAGAAGGGATACAACGCGGCGCCGGTCTCTCCTCTTACCCGTTGTTGCCCCGCCGTCGGGGTTAGAGCGTTTCTTGGAGGCGGCAGGCGCCTTCCTCTTAGCGCTCTTATTATCCTTCTCCGTCGAGGACTTCTGGCCGCCCACGGTCGCCCCCTGCTCGACACGCACCGCGAAGCACACGAACAAACGAACAGTTGACAGAACAAAGGGATGAACGAACGAAAAAACGAATGAACGAAAAAACGAATGAACGAAGGAACGAAAACACAGCGCCGTACCGTAACACAACGCAAAAGCACCGCACCCGAACAGACCGCACCGCATCGCAACAAAAGCACCGCAATCAAAACGGACAGTACTCGACCACACCCGACCGTAAAACAAAAAAACGAACAAAACGAACCAACAAGCAGACGAATGAATCAACAAACGAACGAAAACAGCAATCAACGAATGAACAACGGACCAAACCAGTGAGCGAAAACATGCAACATGGAGCGAAGAAACGAATACGGGCTTACCACGGAGTCCCAGTCGACGTTCGCGTGGGGGTCGGCATCTGCTCCTGATTTGGCCTCGAAGCCGAACTGCTTCAGCAGTGTGTTCCCGCCCTTCGCCTGTCGCACATCGGAGCACAGCATGAGTTTGGCATGTTTTTCGATTGCTTTCCTTTACATCCGTTAGCACGTCGTTCGTTTACTATCAGAAACAGTAAAATGTACAATATTCGAACACAATAATAGTGCAGCATATTGCCGGTATTCACTTAGGATAACATTCGTCCATTATCAGCATCCACGGTACTTTAGCATACCGCGTAGGTTATTAATAGCATACAGTACAATCAATTCAGCGCAACGTTCGCTGAGCGTAACATTCGTTTAGCCCAGCATTCGCATAGTCAAACGTTATGCTCCAACATTTTGGCCCTAACGGTCCTAGCGGGCGTTTCGCGTAACATTACTTCTGTGTGACACTCGCAAATTAACAGCACAACAATCAATACGCTCTACGAGAAGCCACAGGCGGCACATACATGGGTTAGGGAGGAGGGGAAATAAACAAGTACGGGAGGGGGAGGCGGGGTGGTAGGTAGAATGCGCGATGCACAAATGAATGCTTAGGTCAGACACGAGCAAAACCCAAAGCAGTATCCTGAAGTCAAGAGAAGTCGGCGATTGTCGTCGTCTGCTTTATTTTTACCCGACGAAAGCAATTGCATTATTGTAGCACACGCGTGTTTCAAGTTATCGCGCCTCATAAACAATGGTACAATAGTGTGTTTAATGGAATAATGAGGGGTGGAATGTTAGGGTTTGTACTTCGCCCGCCTGCAGGGTCGAACACTATCCGATTTCTTGAGTCGCAAGGCATGGTTCAGGGTAGACGGGTAGACTATACTTCGTACTATCATATGAGTGACAAGCACACACAGCAGTGTACCAGATATACGAGTACGCGTACATATCATACACACCCGAAAAAAAATGGAACACGCAAACCCATTCTCGATTACAAGTAACGTATGTTATATACGTCTGTACCTGGTATCCTATACCAGGTACCAGGTATTCGAAAAAAACACAAGGGTCCCACATGTGTTAAATTGCCTGGGGAGCGTTTAGAACCTTATCATACCTTTAATCATGGCTGGTATGATACAACAGGACTACCAGTTCGTAGCAGTACGAAGTAGAAAGGTGAGCAACAAACACGACACGCCAAAACAATATATAACCCCCCCCCCCCTTCGAACACTCCGCCCTCTCCTCATTCGTTGTACGACTTGCAGGATATACATGATAAACTGATGCATTCCTTCCACAACCGTCAGATTTGTCCCCTTGAAGTATTTACAGTTTCCGCGCACAGATTGAGCTGCCCCCCCCCCCCCTCCCTCTTGTTCAAATCCATGCCCCCACGCCGTTAAAACCTCCGCCCTCCACTCACCGGTTATACGGCTTACAGGATACACTTGATAAACTGATGCATTTCCTTCCACAGCTGTCAGATTTTGTCCCCCTCAAAAACGGGTTTTACAGTTTCCGCGCACAGACTGGTGAACAACATCCTGTTGACCCTGGTACAAGCTACACTGTAGTTCCAAGGGGAGTCGCCGACCTATATCCTCAACGAGGACACACACCCCGTGATACGCGCGATCGGAGATATCACACACAGCTTGCAACGATGAGTTTCGACAAAATATTCGATCTCACAGCTGGAATGCATTTTTATTTTTATAAAATAAGTACGCCCTCGCGCTGGTGTAGGATGCAGAATGGGCCTCGTACCTCCCACACCAGCTTCCTGTATCATCAGATTATATACTTATTATGCGGACAAAACGATACATGAAATTGTCGAGAAATACGTCAATTCTCAAAGGCGCCAGGGAGGACATAAGTTATACTTTCGTGTCTACAAAAACCGGAAAATAGAAAATACACGGAAAAAAAAAACTGAGAGAAAAAAAAACCAACGTGTCAAGAGAAAAAGGCTGACGTCAGCGTTCCTTGAAGCACCCAACAGCTTTACAAATAATAACAAACTACGAACAATAAAACTTGACCATAAAATGACAGGAACATCCAGAGTAGCATCTGACGTAGTTCTACCGACGAAGGCGCCTTTCGCCGGTACGAGTATAATAAGCTCATCGGATAGTGCCGTCAAGACAATCTATAAATATCTTGAAACCAACCTTGCTTCCGCCCCTGTATGAACAAAACTTTTGGGCGCCAACGTAGTGGGATTCATCAGAGGTCTAATAGGAAAAGCGCGCAGCAGACAGAAAACTATCATCATGCTGCGCGCGGGCCGTACATTCCCTACCACGCGTCGCGTTTCGGACAGCGTCTCCTACCCCAGCAGCTCGGACTGTGTCGTGTGGCCGACGCTGTAAGCGTCATCAATTTTCAATTGGTGTTCTTCACATTAAACTGGCATTCCCATCCATCTACATTCAATAGTCGACACGTTTCCCGATCATGTACAAACCTCGAAGGGGTAAGATATAATTGAAGCTTCTCAAGGATCGAATCGACAACAACGGTAACATATTAATTCTGCTCTGTCCCGCGACCACTACCTCAACCGTCACGTGAAGCACCACAGCAGGGTAGACCCACGGAATAAGAAATAACCCAACAAGAACGTCAACCTCACTTTTGGGGCACGTGAAGAATTTTTCGTTAAGAACTCATGCTCAGCGGCGAGCGCTACCGTTATGGTCGCCCCACACCCCGTTTGGAGGAAGATCGCCCGCGCCCTGCGCCTGTCCGATCGCCGCCACCACCACAGGCGCGCCAAGTCGGTGTTCATAGAAGCTTGTTTGAATCTCATAAACAGCATGCTCAAGATTGCTCAAGGTTGGAGTCCCAAGAAGGTTCCAAGCCTTGCTCATGAGTAGTACCAGGTCAATGTAAACATTTCTTGTTGGCGAGTCTATACTACTGTAGCCGCTGGTGGGGCAGCTGATAAACCAGTTTGCCACGATCAAGGAGCCCAACATGCCACTCCCCACCCCAAAAATAAGTAAAAAGGATAATTGCGACAGGCGGACAGATTAAAAAAGGTCCCTCAGATATGGATGGCTACAGCTATTGCAAAAAAAGGAGGAAAATATCGCAAAATGTAAAATTACACATTGTCAGGTACTGGCTTAGAACAATTCTTAAACAATCGGATCCGTGAGTCAAAAAACGTATTTTCCGACTGAAGTTTTTTTCGACTGGATTATTCTGGGCCTCCTTGTTGTCAGTCGAGTCTGTTATATACTTTTGGTCTTTCTGGAGGCGGTTGGTGTGAGGGAGTACTGATGTATGGCAGTCGGAAGCCGGTTGAAAGCTCTGTGCTTCATGCGTTATCTGCGACCAATGCGTGCTTCACGCGCCACGAGTCCTCGTCCAAGCTGCTTTTTGGCGTTGGACATGGTCAATAGCCACGAAAGCTGCGAAAGCTGCAGCAAGCATAGTTGTTGTTCGGAAAATGTTATCGATACCGCGCGCTGCTGCCATCTGCCATCGTAAGATACACGCTGCTGTCGGGCGGGAATTGGAATGTGCCAAGCTGACGTGCGACGAGAAGCAGAAGCTGTATCTAGCAGCCAAGCCAGCGTCGGTGTTGTTGTAGGATAGTGCTATGTGGTACCTGGTATGGGTGTGTAGGCGTGCGTGTGCTATTTTGGTGGGATGAGCGATTCGATGGGTTCAAAAACGCTTTCGACTGAGCAATTCGATTAGCGCTTCAGTCGAATCGACGACTTTCGTCGACTGGATGCGCCGGTCGGATCGCTCAGTCGAAAAACATTAGAGCCGAGAAAGTCATTTTTCGACTGTGTAAGAAGCCGGATTCGGACTCAAGTCGAAAAGGCCTTTTTCGATCGACGTATCTGACGGTAGAAGAATTGGCTTTACGCCGATTCGTTCAAGCACGTGAGTACTGTGAAAATAGCGTGGGGCGGGACTGCATGTATACCTGTGTGATTTGTACATTCGCCGCTCTGCCTGCTCGACTACATTAAGCACACCCGGTGTACGTGCTGTTTGCGTAGCAGCTATATGATATATGGAGCTCAATGCTCCGCGCCAAAATGTATCCATTTACGATTGCTGCAACCCAGCCCCTGCCGTACTCGTACCTCTTACATCAAAAACCAACTCAACAGGTGCCTTACCCTATATGTATTATTTGATTACATGTCAATAATGTGTTGTTTGCCCGCTGGAGGCGTTTCGAGTGCCAACGGCATGCCATGGGCACATTTACAGGGGCGCACCGGCGGTACATAACGCCCTAGGTTGAACGGTTTTAAAATCCTTTTTCTTGCAGTTTTGCAAATAAAGTCAAATCTCACCACGGTGGGAATCGAACTCAACGACCAACGCTAGTAGTATTCGAGGGTAACCACTAGATCACCGGGGCGACCCAACTCTGAACGAAGAACATCAACGTTTGAGGAACGACATTAACTCCTATAAAAGGAGGCGTGCTTGGATAAGGAATATGATAGTAGTCCCGCTACAGTGCCGGTTAAGTAGTGCCGGTTGCCCGCTATATTGCCTGTGAAATCGCTTGGCACATATGGGAACAACCGGCATAAGAAGTACGCTAAGTAGTGCCGGTTGCAGCTATAGTGCTGGTGTTTGCGGCTAAAACAAACCGGCACTAAAGAGGGACCACGACTACATATAGACTACATATAGATTCGACCCGTAGATCAGGCGTGGTCGAGGTCGAGCACAGGACAAGAGATTATCTACTTAGGGCGCGACGAGCGGCGAGCGAGCGAGAAAAGAAGCATCCAGCAAAAGGGAACGCTATAAATAGTTTGGTAACTGAATGGCCGGAACTACGTCTACTGCTGCTGTTGTGAAGATTGAGTCGGCGGGCGGTCTTTCTACAACATTTTATACGCAAAAACATCCAGCACACCCAGGGTCCGAAGTCCGTGCTGAATATTCTTCCTGATCATATACCTGGTAATATACAAGGCTCCTCTGCGGAATGTGGTTGACTTGAAACCCCTGGGGTGTTGCATGTTGAAATGGGGGAACACCAGCGTTCCCACGAGCTACGAATACAATCAGGTATAATGTAGAAATCGCCTTGAAAGCTAAAGAGAAGAAAATGCCACCGAAAAACCAGGCAGGTGGCACCAACCCGCCCAACCGAGTTTATAGTTTGGTCTGCCATACGAGCATGACACAGAGACACGCCAGTTCCGTGGGCACAAACGTTTTCAGTAAAACCAGGTTCGTCCCAGCTACCAGGTACATTATTCATACCGGTGTATACTTCCTCTAAGAGCGTTACCAAACCGTTTCTGCGGGTGCCTCATCACTATTCACCATCCTGCACACATATGACACGTGAGCGGCAAGACACCCCTACAGTTCCCAAGCAAAAAAACACGAATAACCCCTTCCTTTTGCAGCTGTATATATATATACGTATCTGGCGCAGCATAGGGTAGATGGAGCAGATCAGACTGCAGCAAATACCCGGGTATGCATCCTGATACACATTATTATGGGACCATCGGGTATCACAAGCATTGGCACGAAGACCAACCCATAGTAACACAGGTTACCGACACAGTGTAGTGGCACTGCCGGAAAGGAAGAAAGGCGAGAGTTGAGGCAGCCGACCAATCATCATGGATTGATACAATCCGCTGGATATAATGCCGTATCATGTGATACACACATACAATATGATACGATACGAGCTATCACAACCAACCAGAGATGCGTCGCGTCCACGGCGGTTGGGGAAACATGAAGGCAACCGCTCTACGGAAAAAACGAATGCATCAAAAACTGCGTGAGTGCGTGTGAAAGAGGTGAGAGTTCCCCTATAATCTACAAGGTATGAACCACCATTATATGATAGTAGTGACAAGAGACAGATAGGTTCATCCGCTCCAAGCCTCAAGCACCAGGGGAGCGATGGAGGGACCCATACGAACCATACCTGGTAGGTATTTACACGACTACAAAATACACCGCACAAGACCACAATAAACGTCCGTTCGACCCGTATCATGGTGTATCAAACCAGGACTTTAAAGGGGGGAAATGTCGATACGACATGAAATTACGGATATTTACAGAGCATTGGTCACGAGAAGAAGCCTGGGCTGCTGCTGGGGTAGGGAGGGTGTCCGAACCACACTGCGAAAGACGTTCGACCCACGCAGCATGACGCCACCCCTATCTGCTGTGCGTTTTTACACTGTTAACAGGCGGCTTGACGTGACCAAACTTGATATTTTTCGTTTTTCGTCGACATACCCCCGTCTCATAAGGGTTAATAAACGGTCTTCTATTGTTAACTGTTGACTCTCTTAGGAATCAGGCATTGCGACCTAAAAAACGACAAGTGCAGTCTTGACACAATTCTAGGAAAAGCAAACAACAGTACAACTATCACCATGCTGCGCGCGCGTGTCGTGCATCTCCAAACGTTGCACTCCGGACACGCTCCTTGCCCCACAAGCCCGGGCTGCTTCGTGTGGCCGACGCTGTAATCGTCAATGACGTTCGACATGTCCTCCCTCTGTCCCGGTTTAGCCTAAGCGCCTTCGGTAGCTCATTCGCGGAAATGTCGAAAAGAAATCACGATTACAGCATCGACCACGCACAGCAGCCCGGGCTGCTACGATCGGGGGTGTACCCGTAGCGCGATGAGCAGAGACTTCCGACATGCGCGCAGCATGAAAAGAGTCGCGCTGCTGCACGCTCCCCTGCTTGGCTGGTAAAAAAACGCAAAACTGCACCTGAGGTGTTTTTCGACGTTATAACTGGGTTCCAATAGGGTTCATGCATCTAACCCTAAGCCTAAACCGGAACGGTAATACTTCGGCAGAGTGTTAGTGTTTGCAATTTCCAACGGAAGAAACGTAGAAATAATAATGAGACCAACGTATGCCATAACCCGAGGCCGACCAACCCACGAAAAAATCGTGTCACCAAATACTTTTAAAGAAAAGAACGAAATCGTGTTTCTCGACCAATTTCTTTTTTGGAAGATTTTTCGTGGGTTGGGTTGGCCTTGGATTGTGACGCTCGACGGTTTCGATACTAATATTATTATTATTATTATTATTATTATTATTATTATTATTATTATTATTATTATTATTATTATTATTATTATTATTATTATTATTATTATTATTATTATTATTATTATTATAATACATTTTTCCCACCCAACTCCTACCCAACCAAAATTGGTACGTCGCAAACACCCTAATGTTGGTTTTGTTGTTGTCAATAATTATGCGCACTCGTTAGCTAGTACTCGTACGTCGTGGTTTTATTTTTGTCGGGTTATTCTGTGTCTTTTGGGATTCGCCCGGTCGCTTCGCTTGGTCGCTCGCTCGGTTGGGCGATCGACTTTGTTCCTCAATGCTTGGTTGATCATATATGGCAGCCTTACGCCGAAGTCGTTGCCCGAGCCTTAGGTCGGTCGGCCGCGCCGTCGTCCTTGTTAACAATGCATTAGACCCAGCTTTTCAAATCAATTTCCATACCAAACATATTGGCTAACTGGGCCCCAAGTTCAGCGACAACAAAAAAACGATAATTCTGCGACGTTACCAACCATCGAGGAAATCTTGCACGTATCAGCATGTCCGGCGCGCACTTCAGACTTCAGACTAGCTTCGGGAACATCCCCTACTCCAGCAGTCCGGGCTGCCTCGTGTGGTCCATGCTGCAACCGTCTTATACCTGCCACACACTGCCAAACTCCATAACCTCGGAAATTGGTGTCACTGGCACTTGAAAGGCGCCATCGCGCCATCACTTGTACATCAAAATAGACAGGTAACAACATACTTCGTATAAACACCAATAGCCACCAATAGCATCATAAACGACACCAGTTCGCACGCGTAAATGTCGGGCGTCCCCGGTAGTCCAATAGCAACCCGCATAAGGTCGACGTCGAACGTTCGATTCTCACAAGGCACTCCTTACAAATTGACAGGCCGAAAGCGCGATCGTGAGTTGGCGAAATTCGATGCCAATCGACTACGAGGTAGCATACTTGTAGAGCTGAAAAGTGAAAGTGGGAATGATGAATCCTATGCGCGATAAAAATGAAGGCAAGAACCGGGGTGGGGGTGCGGGGGGTGGGGGGGGGGGGGGGGGTAATCATTTGTTGATTGGCTTAGTCATGTGACCATTGACCTCGCATCCCTTTCGAGACGGAGCACCGTTCCTATTCCTAATAGAGACACCTCCAACGTTTGGGCGTTCATGAGTCATTACGCTTTTACCGGGGGGGTGAAGGGAATACACCTGTGACCACGGCTTGTCCAAAAGGTCGCTGAGGGTTAAAACCTCCATACCGGTCAGATTATCGATCCCCACTTGATCCAGATCTTTCAGGGGAGATCTGTACGATCTAGAGCATGCTATTGGGTGCGAGCCGTACGAACACAAGCTTCCTGGGTTGGATCCACATCAAAACATACAGATTTTGCACGACATCATTTACAGATCCTGCACGATTATCTGCCAGAGCCGCAGATACAGAATCTACCGCAGATGATCCGCAGAGTAGACCATGATCTGTGCGAGGTGTGAAAACCGATTATATAGAAGTACATAAACAAAAATATACCTGGTAGGTGGTACTCGGGTTGTATCCTAGAAACTCCAATGGAATCATCCCATGGTAAACGATAGCAGGCCGCACACGTATATACCAGAGCCGGTCGCCTCGGTGGCGTATCAGGTTATCCTCGAGCCCGGTATAGGTCAAGTTTCGTGAGTTTGAATCCCCCCGGGTGCATACTCGTATAAATTCGTGGGAACTTTTTCTTGCGCATAAATCGACTTGCGGAAAGCGCGAAAGCGTGAGTTAGCTACACTCGATGAAAGATCGACGAGCAGTGGGACTGTTGAACCCTATGCGCGATAAGAATCGAAGGCAAGGACCGGGGGGAAGAAGGGAAGACACCTGTGACCACGGCTTGTTCAGAAGCTGGAAAGGAGAAGCGTGAAGAAAAAAAGAACTAAAAAAAAACAAAAAAAAAAACAGACAGGTTGTATTCGCTGGGGATCTCGGGTCAAATACCCGTACTTCATACCAAAATGATGCATACTGGTACCAAGTACCAGGCCAAGACGTCGGCTTCGTCTAGTTTTAGCCCCCGAAAACGCCTCATTATATTTAGTGCATATTTTTAGTACAGGGAGCTCCTTGAGGAAGAAGAGTGCCATCAACCGCCTTTGACACCAGGTACGTGTTGAAAGCTTGCACGTGTACACACACGCAAAGCCGATTGGTACCATATGCTAATACTGCTGTAGCAGAAGTATCATGCATACTCGTATGATACGAGTGCTCGTATTTCGGAGATTTCTTTTCCCTCGAAGATCGTAGGTCCACCACATGATACGAGCACATACCGACACTACAGCAGAACTGCTGCACATAGGATTCGGCCACATGTTAGGAGCCTGGTCAGCAATAACGGGGTTTCGTGGATAAAAAAGAGTACCCGTGCGAGGGAGGGAGGCAAGATCGCGCCGCTGAATGATAGCACAGCAGTGGCCAACAACTCCGGCTGCTGGCGAAGCAGCGGAACAGACAACCCCACCACCGCGCAGCAACCAAGTATCCAGTAGAAGAAAAAAAAACTGGGTACGAGTACTGGTTTGTACTCCGAAATAAACGGCGTCAATATTTTTATTTTCTTTACCGCTCGCTGATGTCTGCTGTCTGCTGCTCTCGAGCGATGAGTCTCGAAACAACAACCGACGACGACAGCAGCAGCAGTCGTCGAGTAGATTTTAAACGACAGCAGCAGAACACAGCCACAGCAGCAGTCGGAATAGAAGCTGCTGTTGTATACCCGAACTTTGTTGGTACTCGTACTCAGCAGCAGCAGCAGCAGTGTATTCGAGTGCACAAGCACCGGTACCACGTATAATGGTACCACAGGTACGATAGGTACTTGTTACTGCTCACTCCTAACCATGCTATTAATAGTAAATATACTCCCTAGCAGGGTGTGCACGGGTCAATCATGGAAGGGGGCGAGGCGGCTAGTCAAAGGGTGGAACAAGGCTCGCTCGGTGGGCTAGCTTAGTCCCAAGACTTTCCACCTCTTTTCGGGAGACGAAAGATAATGCAGTTCGAACGTGGCATCAACAAGTATTCACCATTAGTCACGGTGGATGGTGTACTTTCAAGTCTCGTGTCACGTATACAACACATACATCATCGGATGAGACCGAATGGCTACTGGCTGACCCATGATCGCTATTGTTTGTGGCTAAACTTTTTTTCCTGGGGGGGGCAGCAAAAAAAGTTGCACGAGAAAAAAAGACACCACTACTGCTGTACCACCACCACCCAGAACAACGTCAAAAATTAAACCAACTCATCACCTGTCCATCGGAGGGGGTCTTTCGCTTTCGTTTGGCCGCCCCAGCCGCAGATTTCTTCGTTTTTCCTGCTTTGGATTTCTTGCCCCGGCCCACTCTTCCGCCACCTTTCACGTCCTCCTCGTCCTCCTCTTCCTCGTCGTCCTCCTCCTCAGGTTCATCAGCATCACCATCGTCATTCTCTTCGCCCTTTGGGCAAAAAGACACGCAAAAGCTCAAGTCAAGCACGCAAACACAAAGCACCAGACAAAAACAACAAAAACGAACCAAAATTCCAAAATCGGTGAAATTAACATACCAGGTACTGAATAATGTCTACAACATATTCTGCTATTTTCGATTTTCGGAGTCGGTGTTCAAAATCAAAACCATTAAAAAAAAATGAGTAACCAAAACCGACAAAAATAAATACGAAAAAATACAAAAACATACCAAAAATAGTATGCACGAGAAAAAGTAATCAAGACCCAAGACAAAAAGAAACACGCGAGGAATAGACCATCAGCAGCAACGCGAGGTATCCGCAGGAACGTTTTTTTGAACCGGGAGGCATGCTTTTCGTTCGCTCTACGAAGCCCGCGCGGCAATCACCAAGCGCGACAGAGTAGCATCTCCGCCGCGGGCACTCCCGCAGACACACGTGGCCACCACCCTCATGACAAGCATACCCACACACCACCGTCGCCGGGTGTCCTTACATCGTTGTCTTCCCCGACGTACTTGACGGCTGCCTTGGCACGAGAGCTGCCTCGCCTGGGAGGCTTCTCAACCTCCGCCAACGTCGGCTGCGCCTTGCCCTTGCGACCTCCCCGCCCTGCCGGAGCCTTCTGCTCCTCCACAGACATTGGCGATGTTACCTCCTCCTTGCCTTCCTCCTCTCCTCCTTTGTCACCAACAGCTGCGCTGCTGCCTGCGCCGTTCTCTAGCCCAGCTTCTGCCTTGCTCTGCTCCTTGTCGCAACACTCCTCGGCGACAGGAGGATCAGACGGATGCGTCGTTCTCTTTGCCGCTCCGGGCGTGGGACCAGACTTGGCCGATGAGGCTTTTGCCTTCTGGTTTTTCTTGGCGGCAGTGGAGGCAGGGTCAGCGACAGCAGCAGTGCCACGCCGCTTGCTACCCTTAGCCTTGGTAACGACTGCTGGCTTCGACGGCGCCGGCTTCTGGGCCTCCTCCGCTGCTTCCAGGCCACTGGGGCCGTCGTTCGCGGCATCTCCTCCCTTCAGGCGTTGATCGTTTTCACTTACTCCGTCTGGAGGATCAGAGCCAGGCTTGCTTTGGCTCGCAGGTCGCTTGGCCGCCCCACGTCTAGTGCGGCTGCCGGGCATCCTGCCTCCCTCTCTCCCTCACCGTGTTCACGGCGCAAGCCCAGTGGCGAACTGCAATCAGGGAGGTGGAGATCTCGCGCGTCCGTGGGTGACTTTAACGTCCCCTATTTTCAAACTTAAATGGAACGTCGACACTTGGAATGGAAAATGTCCCAAATAAATGCAGGCCCCGAGTTGCATTTGGCCCGGTTTCGGCGGATTTTGGAGCCTTTCACTTCCGGGTTTGCACGTGAAATTCACGGAATATTTCGATACTTCCGGGTTGGCACTGTTTCGCAAACATGCCTTCCAAGGTGATATGTTTCTCTAGAAAGTTCGTCATCGCTGACGTGTGGCCAAATGCGATTTACTGAAGCATAGCTCATGAATTCGTGTATGATCCGTATCCCAGGGGGGGGGGGAATTTAAAAATTTAAATTGAAAAAACATTCGAAATGGGTGAGTCCGGTGTGATCCTCTTCCTCCTGCAAAGACCATACACAAACAAACGCTGAACGAGGGGAGAGGTGGTGCTTTGTCCATAAGCCTCACGCACGAAAAGGCAGCAGATCAAATTTGTACCAAAAATAGTGTGCCAGATCCAGTGACGTCATAAAAACGAGCGTCATCCCCGTTTACACGCATTAAGGACGCCTCCGTGTTAAATTTGTTGTGTTTATATGCTGAAATTCGCAAATTCGTTGTGCACGAACGAAAGGCTCCAAAATGATGGTGAGTTGCACATATGTCATTATATTGCAGATTAGATAACACGATATCGCGAAATAAAGGGTTCGTGAAAAAAATCGTACCGGTATTATTCGACGAGGAGGGATTGCAAAATGCGAGAATAACAAAATAACGGGGTCCACACATTTTTTTGCTGGTACACTCTTCTTCTTACTACCCATTATTACTGACGAAATTAATATACCTGGCAGAAATACTTGCAATAATTAATAGTAAATACCCCGTAGACCATTAAGAACGACGTTACACTAACAACAATAATACTCTTGTTTTATCAAAGTTAACGGATAAGAATGAATGAATGTGATGAATCGAGATATTGGCTGGCACAAACTGATGTATTATTTCCAAAAATGTCACATTTATCCCCTCAAAATAATGTACAGTTTCCAGGCACATATTGAGCTGCCCCCCCCCCGCCCCCCGCCCCCCCCCGCCCCCAATAATATACTGGTGCCAAAACCGTCAGATTTATCCCCTCGAAAGGATTTATAGCTTACATGCACAAATTGCCCCTTTCCCCCCCCCCCCCGCCCCCCTCCAAACCCGCTCGCTTTTGATCAAAACCAGGCCCCCCTTTCCCTTCACAGCTGTCAGATTTTGTCCCCCTCAGAAACGGGTTTTATAGTTTCCGCGCACAGACTGACGAAAATCATCCTGTTGACCCTGATAGCTACACTGTAGTTGTAAGGGGAGTCGCCGACCTATATCCTTAATGAGGACACACAACTCGTAAAGCGCGATCGGAGTATCACACACAGCTTGCAAAGATGAGTTTCGACGAAATCTTCGATCTCACAGCTGGAGTGAGTGTATTTTAATTTTTATAATAATAGTTATCATTGAGCGGTTATTATTTTTGTTACAGCTAGCTATTATTTATAATACGTTCTGTGACCACAAACTTGATCATCCGAGTTAATGTGACAACAACAACAACAACAACAACAACAACAACGTACTCATGTTACTATACAAGCTACTGCTGTTGTTGTAGTACATACATACTATGTAATATCGTACTCGTATAATAGTTTCAATGAAAACAATATATACATCGTATGTACGTAGACTGTAAATGACGAAGGACTAAGCACTAAGCTCTGCTACTTCTACTGCTGTTAATTCTACTGCCTGATAGACTACACCTATCTGTTACATACTACCATCATCAGATATATACCAACACTCCTACGGAGTACGTATCAACGTTAAATAAAGGAGCCGGATAAGTGAAAAAGTGAAAAAGTACAAGTTCGAAATTCAAATATTATGATGACTGATAACTACAAAAACTCACTTGCGTGTAACCGTACGGCCGTGCAGCAGTATTATACTGATTTTTACTATTAAATACGCAAAACCACTCGCTAGCGCTCAAACATAATATTGCGGTTTTCATCTCAACCACTTGCGTACGAGTACAGCAATATTGGACAATCGAACACATTAGTTGTAGTTTCCGTTATAGAGACCCTAGGTCAACGTCTATACTTCTTGGGATGCTGTAGTCACCAACATTCCTCGCCCCCAAAGAACCAGCATTACACAGACAACACCGCAGAAAGTGTAAAGACTTGTTTGTTGTTGTTGTTGTTGTTGTTGTTGTTCTCACATTAACTCGCATAATCAAGTCCGTGGTCACAGGACAGGCTCCAGTCACTCTGGAGCTGAGGAATACCCCAGGGAAAAACACAAACAACCCAAGGTGGTACACGCATATATCACAGCTGACGCAATTCATGCTCCACCAGAAACATAAAAAAGAGAAGTCGGGAGTCAGTCTACGATGTGCCAGGTCCATACCGGTGCAGACTACGCGACGCTTACTGTAACTAAACAACATACCGGTAACGTAACGCGAACGCGCGTACAATGAACAATACATGGCAATCTGAGGTCAAAGGTACCTGGTATAGTAGGCGACCGCAAGGATCTGGGAACAGCTGGCACAAGGCGAAACGCAAAATAAACGTTCAGAAGTGTCGTATCGCGCAACCAGGCACCGACATTCGCACTACGGCAAAGCCGGCAACATTTCGATCCGTATAGCCCGCGCACGAGCAACATCAATACCTCCTCGTACACCTGGTACAGGGATAGTCTATCGATCAGATCGAATCTAAAAAGGTGATAATCTGAAACCGCGGGCACGAAACCTCTTCCCGAGTGCATGGCTCTCAAAGTAGACAACAGACAGCAGCATATAGTACGAGTAGCTCCACATCACCAGCGAACGGGTGTGTTGCGCAACTTCGAGACACTGAAGTAAGTGACGGCCAGGACCTGAGACAAACCGTTCACGCTCCGCGAGAAAACGCACCCATCGCTTAGCCCGAAACCCACGCCAACCCATCCCAACGGATACCGTATACCAGTTCCGCGGCCGCAACGCTATTTCTGCCTAAGCGCAGTTGCCACTATGAATACAATAACCACTTCCTGCGTACCCACTGGAACAAGAGAAACAGCTAGCAGCGTATGTCTGCGCCAGCACATGAGTACCACAACAGTGGCAGCGTCATTCCACACCCCACAACTGTAAACACAAATCCACCAGGTACAAAGACGAAAAAATAATAACCATACGAACCTAGCCTCTTACACGGCGGTGCATCAATGAACAGTCCATCCATCAATTTTTCAAAACACTACATAGATACCATCCAATAAATAGATAGCGATAATGCGATACCAGTGCGACTACAGCAGGCTAATACTGGCACGGACAGATACAGAAACCTCAGCAACGAAACCCGCTTGCGGCTATCGAACACCTCCTTCAACTTCCCCACCCTCTACTTCACTCGCCACCGGCGGCCTAATGACAGCATCAGCCGCAGATCCTCCCCCGCCATCTCCCCGACATTTACTCGCCAAGCCTTGGAGAAACCTGTAGTACACATACTTCTGGTCAAACTGCATGTCGTGCCAGTAGTTGACAGCAACGGTCACGCCCTTCTGCGAAACGCGGTGGTACCAGAGAGCAGGCAAGTAGAGAATGTCCTACGGCGACAGCAATGCAACCGAGAGGAGGCAAAGCACACGATAAAAAGAAAAACGGGGCCACGCACAGACGGTGTGAGTAAATGCTTGCATGAATGCTTGGAATAGTCAAAACACAGCCATAGCAGAATTTGGGAGTGCAAGAGCCTCCTATAATTCACAGCAGAAATTGCTTCGATCGTGCTGTCCTAGCCACCATTATTCCCTCCTATTATAGCGCCAAATCGCATGCGAATTCGGCGCTGGAGTTCGTTTGTGCCGTATGTTCCTGCGAACGCGTCTGAGCAAACAAGGCAAGGCCATCACAAGCGGCGCATGTGATCGCTCAAGCACGGCCAGGAATCCCGTCTCGCGTCAACCAGGTCGGGTCCTCGACCAAAAAAACGAAAACACACACGCTTGGAACAAAGAACCTCACGCTCCTCGTGGCCAGAAGCCAACGTGTGGCAGCGTCCCCGTGAGCTTTGCAGTCGCATTACGCCGAGCGAAATCTACCAACTTTCAATGTTCTCCTGCCGCTCACGCAAGCCGCACCAAATATTCCATCCGATAGTAGCCTATATACTAAGTGCACGAACACATGCATACCAGTATGCGGACGGTACAATACAATGCGGCAGCGAAGGCTACTTCTCACTTTTTCTGTAGCGAAACACTATACCAGGCACCGGGTAAAAATATAATTTCAGGTAGATCGTCCCCGAAACGTGTGTCTCGCTTCTAAAGGGGTAAACTTAGCAGAGAAAAGTTAAAGCGGCAATCGCACGTAACAAAGACTGCTTACCCCTGGGCCGACGCAGCACTTGATTGGAGACGCATGGCGAAACAGCGGAAACTTCTCCAGATCGGGATAGGCCGGGTCTGGGCGCAGTGAATCATGGGGTGTAGGGCGTGCAGGGGGAGTGCGAATGTTTATTAGCCACACGTTGGAAAATAAAACGCGTCGGCCGACGATTGATGGCCAGTCAGCGTGAATAATGGGTGCTCTCGCAATGCAGCGAGTGAAAATCAACCGGTATGTCCCCCACACATGAGACCAATTAGCAACCAGACGACACCATAGGGGAGAACAATAACATAATCGCGAAAGGCCGAATCGCAACCCTTGCTTTGACGCCGGCCTCTGCATGCTACCGCACATTCTCACCGACGGGGATCCACGGTACCGTCCCCTCTTCCATCTCCACCTCGAACCCCCCGCCCTCGTTCTTTCGTCGGTACCGCCCCTGGGGATACTGTTGTTCGTAGAGAAACAGCACGTCCGACGGTGGCAAGAGCGTGAAGTGCTTTTCCCCTCGCACCACGCAGTACATGTTCTGTGCAAATTGAGGTCGAGGGGCGCCCGAGGTGCAACGCAAGAGGTGCAACGCAAGAGGCGCAACGCAAGAAGCGCAACGCAAGGGCAACATGCGAGACGAGGAGGAGAATAAGACAATCACGGAGGAAAGTACGGTTAAAATGTAGTAGTTTCACCTAGAGAATAAAGAATCATCGTGGCGTTTAGAAGGCAGAAGCGGGGTCGAAGATTAGAGTCGCAGGGACAAAAAAGAAAACGTGAAAACGCACTCCGCTTCTTCACCTACACCTCGTCCGTTGTGCACGGTGCGATAGGTGCATTTTCATTACCCCACAACCCAAACCCAGCAATAGATGCGCCTCGGTTCAATTGGGGGAAAGACAAGCACCCTCACGAGCGCATACTGTTGATAATGTGGAACAGGCAAACGCGGAGATAATGCATTGATTTCATCCCTTTAGGTCCAAGGAAAACTCTGCCACCAGCAGCCGGGAAGGCCGGCTGAGAAACTATCATGTACAAACAGTAGTGCCACCAATACACCCTGCCGCCACAACTAACACGTCGCCTTCTCCAAGCCCGCCCTCCCGTCACTAGCTGACGCTACCGAGAACAATTGCAGCGACCGTCCCAACACCGTCCAAATCACTGCAAGGTGCCATGCTCACAAACGCCCCCTACACCCGTGCAAAAACGGACCTCGTAGTGGTCCTTATGCACGGCGGACAAGGATCGATCGTCGCCGATCCACAGGTTAACCGCGTCGGGCTCGTTGCCAAAAGCTTCCCTCGCCAACGCCAGAAATGGATCGACGTCTTCCATCAACCCCGGAAACTCTTGTCGAAGGCTGTCGTTCTGCTTAATTCGTCATCGGCGGCGGCAGCGTGAAAATATGCCAGGGGTGGCGGGGGTGGGACACCTGTTTGTACCGTCAGCGCGACTCAGTGCGTGCCAGCTAATACCTCGTATTTGGGCAAGGAATTACACTGGTGGCATGGTATATACCTGATATACTGCAAGTGTTGGTCGTGAGACGGTCAGTGGTCACATCACCACGGGCGAGGCCGGACGAGTGCATACGCGCACGCGCTTCAGCGGGAGGCTTTAAGCATGTGCTAATTTTGGCACTTGCCGTCATCGTGTCGACCACCGCATCTGCGTCGCCGTGGTGAGGCGAGTTAACAAGTGGTGGCGCCGCAATATATCCAACGATGTAGAAAGTTTTATACCAGAACGCAGCTCAATAGAAGACACATCAGCAATTGCGTAGCGCCTGTTGGGTGTTTCGCTTGCCTCTGCGTATTTTAAAATAGATAGATACCTGGTATATGCGTTTTTAGTGTTTTGTGAGAGCGTACGAAATAGCCACACCGTTGCTTGACAACACTGCTCCGTGGCGCTCTGCAGCGTTCGCGACGAAAGCACCAACTCAACACCAGTTTTATACCAGAACGCAGCTCAACAGAAGACACATCAGCAATTGCGTAGCGCCTGTTGGGTGTTTCGCTTGCCTCTGCGTATTCTAAAATAGATAGATGCCTGGTATATGCGTCTTCAGTGTTTTGCGAAAGCGTACGAAATAGCCACACCGCTGCTTGACAACACTGCTCCGTGGCGGTCTGCAGCGTTCGCGACGAAAGCACCAAGTTAACACCATAAGCGTGCCCAGGTTTGTCACGCACCAAGAAACACCAGCTGATGATTTACCTAACGCTAATTCCGAAGCCCATGATCGCCATCGAACGCCGGGGGGGGTAGGCAAAAAACCCACGGTGCAGAACGCAATCACATTGTCGCAGAAAACGCTTGCTCAACCATGGCAGCTCGCCTTCTAGTATTCCGCGATGCTTACGGTTTGCGTATTCTAACCTGGTGCGACAGGTACGGGACTTCGCCGTCCTTGCTGCTGCTCCTGCTGCTCTCTCCTCGGAAGGCAGGGTCGCCGCCATGTCTACCCTCCGTCCTTGGTGCCACCTCCGCTGCCGTGGAGAGCATAGCAACGAAGGCTGCGAACTTCATCCTCCGCTCTTCGGGTTTGACAAACACGGCGGCTACACCTTTAGATCCACCTTTGGCTCCACCCTGGGCTCCGCTGTCGACCCTGGTGTCACAGGGAGCAGCAGTTGCTTCCCTACAAGCCCGACGCCTGTCGTCGTCATCATCGTGGCTGGTCTTCTCGAAGTGGGCAAGGTCTACGACGCAATCGCCTCGGCCGTCTGGCGTGAAGTCGACCGTTACTTCCAGTTCCGGGTTGTTGCCGGCCAGGGACGCAAGATTATCCCAGGAGCGAGATGCTCTCCAGCCCGAGATGCCGCCTGAGATGATCACAGGCGTGCTTGTGGCAACGTAATCTCGGACGAAGGCGGCTGCCGGGGGCATCGCGTCGAGGCGTCGGATCGCAGTGGGACTTTGCCAGAACGACCTGGTGTCGTCTTGGAGTTGCTCAAATAGCTCGTCCATGTAAATACCTGGCGGTGTGGACACGGGCGGAGCTAGCGCGGCTCCTGTGTTTGTACAGCAGCATGGCATCGTGCGATGCTGGTGTGATGTGCTGTGTGATGGATGCGCAATCGATATCTGAAGGAAAATTGGGGTTTCAATGGGTTCGAAAGGCGTTTTGGTTTGGGAATTTGGTCTTCAAACCCCCACTTGAAAAGCAGCGTTCTCCCTGCTCCGCCCTTTTTGAGCAGCACGAACACAACACAGCAGCAGAGCTTTGGAGGAAGGAAGGAAGCATGGCGATGCGAATGTTGGTAACGATCCTGGTGTCCTTGGTGGCGATAGCCTTTGGACACCATCCGACGATGGGAGGGGGAAGCGGCCACAAGGGATACTCGCTTGGCATTCGAGACTCCATCATGATCGCACACAGCTTCGAGGGACCGGAATTCGGTCCAGCACAACAGGTACTACCGTTGTGCCTTAGCTACAAGCCGTTGGCATGAGGGTGTCACGTAGACCATGCGCGTACAGCTTACGGAGAACGGGTGGTCGAGGGGCGAGGGGGTGCGCAGCTGTAGTTATGCGTGGCCTGGCTACGACAACGAGTACCGTCCGCGATACTCGTACGTCTCTGGCTTACGATTGGTTGTGTTGGGATGAACATGTGAAATGAAGCCAGTCAGATCGCGTGATCCCCCAACCAAGCAACCATCCCTGATCAGATCGATGTCGCGCCCACATCCCACATCCGCCATACCGATGAATACCGTAGTATCGTATTACCGGTATAGTCTATAGAACCAAGGTGCTGTTGTTGCTGCACTACGTAGTGCCTGGTACGTATCTAGCACATTAACAACATTTCGATGTTTCGCAGATGCACGGGGCTACGTACACCGTCGACGCCGAGTTCAAAACGGACGCCCTCGTGGAAAAGTCCAACTGGGTCGTGGACATCGGTTCCGCCTCGGAGATGCTCAAAGACGTCCTGTCCAAGTACAACTTCAAGAATCTCAACGAGCTCTTTCCTGGAGAGAACACGACCACCGAGTTCATGTGCAAGGCGAGTCGTCCTCCTCTTTGGGATGAGCAGCCGTAGCGGCGACATACGCAGCGGTGGCAAGGGCGGGGTGTACAGAGTAGTATTAATAGCGGTATACCATGGTATGTAGAAGCAGCTGTAGCAACAACGATAGCTGTTACAACAGCGGCTGAATAGCAACACCAATATGGCAGCAGCGACGGCAGCAGTGATAAACACAAACATACGAGTATTTGCGTTTAAATAATTCACTAAAAATTATTCCGTCATGCTAGAAAAAGGGCAGATTCACTCCACCATGCTTTTAGTTGTGTTTGCGGTGAACGAATCGCTAAAAAGGCGTATACGGCCTCCGTATCACAGGCGGGGAGCGGGGAGGCAACATCAAATTTTGAATTAAGACATGGTGCGGCACCTAGACTCACCGACAGGGGCAGGCCCAGCACAACGCCATCAGACAAACAGCAGCAGCAGCAGCAGCAGGAGCAGCAGCAGCAGCGCAGTCGCAGCACCGCAGCCGCAGCCGCAGCAGCAGCAGCAGCGGCGGCGGTGGAGGCTTCGGCGACAGCGTGGATAGCGACAGTGGTTGACAAAATCAGCACCGAATACGAAATCACGCAGCAGCAGAGAACGAGGTCACATTGTAGAGAGCGCAGGAGCGCTGGCTCACTAGCACCTACCCTTGAGGTTGCTCGTACGCGCCATGCTTCCCCAGCTTCTCTTTGGTGCCTCCGCATCAATGTTGGGTTGTGTCTACCGCTGCCAAGCACAGCGCACAGCGACCAGTGTCTTCTGTGTGCTGCCGTGTGGGTTGTAGCCTCGTGCCCTCTGATTGTTGTGCCGTTGTGCCTGGTGTTGGTAGGCCAATCGTATGATGTGGTCGTTATTGATGGAAGTTCGCTCTAAATCGTTCACTCAAATTGGAATTTTCATGCCGTTTTTGGCAAATTCTTCCTTCAAAGTTCGCTCGGCGGGATTATTTGCTTGAATTTTTAGATTGAATTCCTTGAACGCAAACACACTAGAATTACCAATTTCTCTGTCGTGGAGGTTTTACCTCTCGCCTTTTGGTCTGTACGGAATTTCTAAACTCAACTGCTGTTGTTGGGCACTTCGTTCTTTTTGGGCTACGAATTCAGTGGTATCATTGTTGTTTTCCCATCAAGTCGCATAATCAAGTCCGTGGTCACAGCACAGGCTCAGTCACTCTGGAGCTAAGGAATACCCCAGGAAAAAAACACAAACAAACCAAAGGGGGTACACGCATATATCACAGCTGACGCAGTTCATGCCTCCACCAGAAACATATAAAAATGAAATCGGGAGTCAGCCTACGATGTGCCAGGTCCATGCTGGTGCATACGTCTCATGCATACGTCTCACTACTCGCGCCTGGAAAAAACGACTACCAGGTATACCGCTTGCCATCCAAGAAAGACTACCACGTATATATTACACGTAGTACCTATCACTACGCATACGCACGACAGACGCAAGTCAATTGGAAAAAAACAAAGAAAATTAAAGAAGATACAAGGAAAGTACAGACAAGGAAGCGAAGAACGAAAAAGGAAAAGAAAGAAAAGAAAAGACAAGAAAAGCAAAAAAAGACAAAGCAGGAAGAGGAAGCAAGGAAAGGAAAAGAGAAAAAAGCTCATACTAGCAGACCCTAGGAACTGACTAAAGGCGGCATTGGGCTCATAGAGGGTATCAAGTGCATCATCAATGGCACTGGGGAGAGAACGCAACATGGCGAAGAAGTCAGGACGGTCTTACGCTATCTTGTGACGGCCATTGGAAGGCCCACAAATTTCAAGACGACGATGGCCAGACCCAGACTTCAGTCTCTTGGGCAGGACGCCCCCACTTCCCCCTTCCCCCCCCCCCCCTCCCCCCTCCCCCCCCTCCCCCCCTCCCCCCCTTCCCCCCTCCCCCCCTCCCCCCCTCCCCCCTCCCTCCCTTTCCCCTCCCCCCCTTTCCCCTCCCCCCCTCCCCCCCTCCCCTCTCCCCCCCTCTCCCCTCCCCCCCTCCCCCCGTACCCCCTCCCCCCCCCCCCCTCCCCCCGTACCCCCTCCCCCCGTACCCCCTCCCCCTACCCCCTTCCCCCCTACCCCCTACCCCCCTACCCCCTCCCCCGGCCGCGTAGAGATGCCGACGGTGGATGGCGCTGCCGCAGCCTTTGCGCGTCGCTCTGCAGCTTTGCGTCTCTCCGTTTCATGCCAATTCCGCATGAATAACTCGGCTCCCTCCTCTTACTCGGTGCTGACTTTTGCACAACCACCGCTGCACCATAACGCTGCCCCCGAAGCTTCCAACGCCACCGCCAGCCCCGCCGTGCCGCCGCCGCTGCTGTGCTGCTGCTGCTGCTGCGGCGGCGCTGCTGTTGGTGTCTCCTACTGTACGTGTGTTTCTTAGTGCCAATCGGCTGTGTTGTATTGGCGGTGATCTTACAGCTCGCCGAGCCAGTGTGTGTGCTGCTGCCAGATGGCTGTGGTAGGTACTACTGCTGCTGTGCCGCAATCCTTGCTGGGCCATCGCCGCCTCTTCCCCCGCCGCTGCTGCTGTGTGTTGCTACTGCTGCTGCTGCTCACACTCTCCTGCGCGTGTTCCTAAAGTGTGCTGTGTTTGTTTCGCTAAGCTATGCCACGCGTGGATTCGTACACATACTTAACATTTCATGTTTTCCATACTGTGTCCTAGAGGTTGCTTTACATGGCCTGCATGGACACGTTTCTGTGGATTCTGTACAGGATGTTTATTTTTCGGCTTTTCGTGTTGCCGTGTTTTTGTGTGTACTTATCGCAAATACAGCCAAATGGATGCCGGAAATTATCTAGCCTTTTTAAGTCCAATGGAAAAAACTGTCAACATTGTTTTTTACGGTAAACACTCGAGGGCATGCTAAAGCGTTTAAATATATTTTGTCACACACATGCATACATCCAAGTGCCACGATAGACCCACTGCGGGTTCTTCAAAGGTCGCGCCACCTCCACCGCCGCCACCTCCGCTGCTGTACTGCTGGTGTACTTCTGGTGCACTGCTGCTGTTGTGCTGCTCTCCCTTTTACTAAATTAAACACTGCTGTTGTTGTGCTCAGCCAATTTGCGACGTGACGTTGAACGAGTTTTTTTCAAATTAGTATTTGAAGTTTTTTTGCTTGTGACTGTGTTTTCGCACGCACACGCGATGCTGCTGGCTGAAATCGTCTATTACCGCAAACACTGACAAACCGAAACCATCTTCGAAGCCGATGAACGCTCTACGCACCTTTTGCTCTAGGATAGGCTCTTTCCTCAAAATCATAGATGAAAATTATTAGCCACCCGCCACCCCGCCTCCAGACGGGAACCTTGTACATACATACGAGATACGAGCGACCAGCCTTCTTGAGTATTGATGTCGTCTGTGGCAGTGACAAAGGTACTGGTACTGCTAAGTTGGGTATAATTGAAGGGCGCGTCACCAGGTAAAGGTAGAGCGAAAAAAAGGCAAGCAAACGTGTTAAGTATGTAAACAGCTGGGGTCCGGTGGTCATCGTCGCTAATATATACGCAATGTTCCTTATATCCCTGAGTCCTCGCTGAGTCTCCCGTCGTATCTGAACCACACAAGAAGGCCCTTGTTGAGGGGCCTGGAAGATTTTGGACACTTCCTTGACTCGGGTACAAATTAAAAACATAGTAGCTCAACGAATGGCAGCAGTGAGTACCTGGACCTGGCATGATTTAGCCAAACAATTTTGACGTTGCTGAATTGAAGTGCAACTGCCCACAAACAAAGAATTTGAAGCAACACGCCTCAGTCTCTCTTACAACAAACCGCGGGTTGTCGTTATTGCCCTCCTGCAGCGTAGCGCAGATACCGTTCATTGGTTCGGTTCTCGATCTTTCATGACCGTCTCTACAATGTATACCGATGGGTTTATATACGCCGCGTCACCCGGTGATAGTGAATAGGTATTCATATCACATTGATAGAGCAGGGGCCTATGTATACCACAGACGACCCAGACCGCAGGCCGTCTGTGGCATCCTTTGAGAGGCGCATGAGGCTACTCCCAAGATATGTTGTTGATTGTGACGGGTGCTGGTGTGCTAAATGTGCACCGGCACAAGGACAAATACCCACAGTAGAGTGGCTCGTGAAATAAAAAAGTATTGAGAGCTGGGCAATATACCACGCGCATGCCGGTATGCGTTCCAGATGAGACATGAACAATGTAGTACTGTGCTCTGTGCCATGCAGACCATACGCATACGTCAACATACGTCGGGGTCGCCAAAAGTTAAGCACCCCAACCCTACCACAAAAAAATGAGCGGTATCTAGCATTCGCACGTGTTTTTTTCTAACGCTGTGACAGCCCTGATACTATAGTAGTCTAGCCGTGCAACGCACACATTGACATGTATATGTTTTCTACACCCATAAACATAGTTTACACTTGTGGTACTATGCCACATTCATTTCCACGTGTTTGCACATATCAGACACATGTTTCGTCTGACCTCTTACGTCATGGACTCGTGCCGCGTCGGAGTTGTAACTGGCACGGAGTTTAGTTAGGCCAGCATGGCCAAATCATTGATTTGTATGGCCTCAACATATTGACGTCAACGGTGCACAGACGACCCGGTCTGCCACCCCCCGCGGCATTAGCAGCAGCCGCAGACCTCAACGAAAGAGGCGGTTGAATCATACAAAGCCGTCTGGTACTACTGTAGTTATGATAGCACTGAGGGGAGTATCGCCCCATATTCTTCATTAGGATGGTCGCACCCCGTACAACGCGCGATAAAAATATCACGTACAGCTTGCACAGATGAGTCTCGACGATATCCTTGATCTCACAGCTGAAGTACATTAGTATTTTTGTGAAAACAACTCAGCCGTGGCTTTGATCAAAAGTTTTATCTACTCACTCAGCTCTGCGAGCTACGTGATGCCTCGGTCGCACGTGTTGTGTAAAACGTTCAGTCCCCGTGAAGGAGGTATTCTGTTTATACACTCTTAGAGACCGGTGACTCGTCCCCGTCCCCCATTTTTTTTTGTTTTTTTTAGTGATAAGCAAAACTTCAGCCGCCGACGTGTAAGAACCAGCTTTTTCTTTTTTTTTTTCATTGTTATTCTTTACCCACTTTTTTTGTTTTGTTTTTCACACATCGAAGGTGATGTTGGACGATCTCGCTGCCAAACAAACTTTTCCGGTTTTGTTTCTGCTTGTTTTCGTATTTATTTTGTTTAATTTTTTACGCGTGTCTTTGCTTTTAACACAATGCAGGTGATATTCGACGATCTCGCTGCCAAGTGCGGCAAGAGTTTCCACGGGACGTTATGCATTAAGCTGTGGGAGAGCCACAAGGCATGGGGCTGCTATGAGGGGACTGTGGGAGACGAAGAAGACATGGAGGGGCACGCAGACGACGCCTGCGAAACAGACGAGAAATGAACAAGAGGGCGGACGGCGTAGAATCAATGCTGGACTTTGGTTTAATTTTCGTTTTGTTTCGTTCTGCGTGGATTTCGTTTGGCTTTGCAGCTGCGTTCATATATATACGGCCTTGATTTTTCGGCACAGTTTTATCAGTTTTTTACGCAACGGAAGCATAGTTGTGATCTCAACCTCCCCCCCCCCCCCCTGTCGTGTTCCCCAATATGGGGTTTAACATTCCCTACAATTTTCGTCGGTACGTGTTTTCGTTATTTTTCGTGGGACAGCTTTTCATGAGCAGATGCTTTTGTGGGAAGCAGTATTGATAATTGGGTGGGAGTGTGTGGTCGGCCCCAGCGTGTGGCGCAGCTGTTGTTTTCGTGCCTTTATTTATTTGTGGGATACGACATGCTGCCCGACTCTGGATAAGTCGGAGTAATTTGTCCTCGAACCGTGGGTACACAATTCGACAGCGGACTGACGAGGGATGAAAATGAAACCCTTTTGAGATGAAAACGAAGGCATGCATCGTGTTGGGAAGGGGTGCTTGACACCACCGTACCTAAGTCACGAAGAGGGTGGAAGCCGAAGACAAAGTGCGGATAAAATGGATGAGATACGCACCCCAACGCTGGATGAATGGGAGCATCTTGTCCTCGAAACGTAGATGCAGTTAAAATGTGACAAGCACGATATCATACGCGCTCTGTTTCACCAATATCCAGATTTAATTGATCAGCCACCTCATGCTACTGCTGTGTGGGAAAGGCCCAGGCGTGCTACGTTACAGGTATATTCCTTTGTGGCCACAGCATTTACGACTGACGGGACTCTTGAACTGAGGAACTACTAGCCAATATCGTTGTGGTTTACATTCTTTATGTAACTAGGCCACCGTGTCAAGAAAAAATAGGTGCAGGTGCTACCGTAGCACGCGTGTGTCCCGGCTATTGCTGATTGTCTATTTTCATATACTCCGAGAAGTTTCGCTGTAATCAGCCATTGAAGGTTTGGGGGAAAGGACGTGCACCCAGCGCGGCCGCCAGGCCACCCTGCGCTGTCATACCGTCGCGAAAACTCGCCCTAACAGAAGAACGGCCCGGCGAAATAATTCTTGTAGGTCGTTGATATGATTGGTCTAGGCTGGCCTTTCGGCCATCCGTATATTCATTGAATAACGCTATCAAAAACAAAACACGCTGCAACCGGAACACGCTGCGGAGCCACGCGACCGCCCCTGCCGACCTGGAGCCATTAAAGAGTTAAGGGTTAGGTTTTTACTTGTCGCAGTTAGATCTGCGGACGGCCAAAACGACTTGCAGCAAATATTTCGCCGGGCCATTCTGCACTCACGGCGAGCCCGCCGCGACGCGATGAGAAAACGTTGCCGGCGAATACAAGCGCGGACTTGATGGGCCGGCGCTCCTGTGTCCCCCCATACAATCCGAGCCTGCGACTTTTTTGTACCTACTCTCTCGAGCTGCCGCACCAGAGGTGGGTCGCCCCCTCGCAACGTGTCTTCCCTTCCACGGTGAAACAATCCATCAGGCGGTGTGGCAACCACTCCGCACAATACGAAGCCAAGTGCCCAAACAAAGTGGTTTTGCATTTTTAGGGCCAAAATATTTTGTTGACTCAAAATTTGAAATATTGAACATGAAAAAAAGCGCCGCCTATCGCGGCAACATCCCTTCCTGTTACCATGCAAACCACCATCGCCACCACCACCAACGTCCTCCTTTGTAACGGTTGGCGGGAAGCAGCGTGATAAAAACAGGGGGCTGGGCCAGCGCTGTTTTGCGCCCCTGCGCGTCGGAAAGAGGCAACAATTAAAAACCCGGCGTACGAGCGCAACGCAAACCCCGATCCATCACCCCCCCCCACAAAGAACAGCTTCATTGGGAACCCCGACCCCCTCTCCAACAAAAAACGCCTTTCACATGAACCAAGTTCACCGCCCCACATCTCACCCCCCCTCCACTCAGCGGGGCCGGCAAAACAGACGCGCATTGAATCTTGAATATGATTCCTACTTGTACCTTACGATGCGGTTTTCGACAACAAAAAAGCGGTTGTTTTTGCTCCTCCCTGGACTGATGGGGGAATACAAACAAACCCGCCGAGATACGAAACCAAACCACAAACCGCCCGGATCTTTGAAGCTTTTCTCTCGCAAGAAAAGGGACGGGCCCGGCGCCCAAATCGGACACTGGCATGCATTATACGTACCTCGTATGCTATATTCGCTATTATTGGTACACACAGAAAATTTACTACAGTAGACTACTGTGGTCCCCTCGCCCCTCAAACGGGGTGCGCCTTCTAAGTTTTGAACGTTACACGGTTGTCCACCAGCGTGGGGAAGGGGGGGCATCGGGGCAAAAAAAAACGAAACAAGAAACGGGGGGGGGGGTGAAGGGTCCCCTCCAAAATCGACGTCAAAAGTCAATAAATGAGTCAAATATTCCCCTGCGGGTCGGGTCAATGAACATTCTCCAGCCAAAGCCCGCACGGATCAAAACGCAGAAAAAAAACAGACCTACTTTGACGTTTTTGACAAAATTATCAGCCTCCCATTTCCTTTTCCGAGAATATGGTGTAGGCCTCGTTGACGGCCTCAAAAACGCGCTTAGCGATCAAGCGCTCCTCGGGTCCGAGCGAGCCGCATTTGTCCGGGTGTACGAGGAGCATGGCCTTCCGGTAGGCCATCTTCACCTGTGCGTAGCATAAAAAGCGTGATTGGTAAACGAAACGAAACGATACGTTTCTCGCTAACATCAACACACCTATCGTCTTGATTTGCCCTTAAAAAAGTATTGTCCTGCTTCTCGAAATATGTCACCTCTACTACCGTCACCCGCTACAACAACAAAAACAACAACAACAAAAACAACAACAACAACAACAACAACAACAACAACATATTCGCGGGACAACCATGGTGACTGAACAACGATAGGCATGAGGAGTGTGATTGGCGAAAGAAACGAACTTTGCGTAAAGTTTCGTTGCATTTTTTTCCGATCCGGCACGTGACGCGACGTTGAGGTATTAATACGCCATTTTTACCTGTCTGCGAATAGTAGTAGTGTGATTGGCGATCGAAACAATTTTGCGATATGGTCCGTTGCGTTGATTTCTGATCCATTACATGACGCCATGTTGCGCGTGTATCTGGTATGTGAAAGTGTGCACGGATCCGATACGCGACGTTGCAGTACGGAAGATGACGCTACGCGAGGCTGTACGAAGTATGTGCCTTGTAGTGTAGTTGGCGAACGAAACAAACGTGCTACGTTTAGTTGCGTTATTGCCATTTCTCCGGGCTTCAGTCTGGAGTCTCACAAACGAACAAGATCTTGGCGTCGTTCATTCAGAGGGTTAAAACCAGCATAAGATACAGTACCCTAAAAATAGTACAAAAGTAGGTTTGAAAATGCTTGCCCTTTCTGCATTTTCTAAAACCAGCATAAGTTACACTACTTGAAAAAAGCGAGTAAGACCGGTGACAATGGAAGGCCAATTTTTTTTAATTCCGGAAGATCCCAGCCACACTTTGCCTGAACGGTCGCCTATGGGCCCCCAATTTGGTAGATTTTTTTTTCAACTTTTCAGAATTCCGGAAAAATACGATTTCTCGTGGCCTTTTTGGCCAACATCGCCCTGAAAAAATATCAAGCAGATCTTGGATTAGACGCGGCGTAATTTCGTATTCTCCACAAACTACGTTCGACGAAATCAACAACAGCGTCGTGACCTCTAAACTTGGCGAGCTCGTTAGGGGCTCCGACCCCCCCTTGGTGTACAGGGCGCCGATAAGGCTTCTGTTAGAAACACATTTGGCTGGTGTGTAGAAAACTGATACAAAAACTATCTACAAGTATCGCCTTCCAACGGGCGAAAAACATAATTCTGAGAAGATGTGACAGGAGACCACAGGACAACACAAGCAACCTCTCACGCCCTAGGGCATGGATCGAGATGAATTCTTCAACGCTGTCACCACTAATGCGGCCTTGTTCGGAACGAAGAGGAGTGACCATGGGTTGTCTCTATCCCGAGATCGAAGGTCAATCGTGTTCGGTGGGCAGTGTTGATCGAGGCTTGGTGAAAAATAGACACATCGACCTGTTGGATCGCATCACCAAAAAAAGATCCACAAAAAAATACTTTAATCGTTTTTGCCCCATAGCGACGTTACCCGGAATCTTTCAGCAAATAACCCCGAAACAAAGTTTGGAAAAAAGTTGGCCAAACTATCGGCTTTCCATTGTCATCGGTCTAAGTAGCATAAAAAATACAAGATCAAACCTACTGCAGCACGGTAAGGAGTACAGCAGGATAACGAAGCAGTTTTTTTCACATCGATAAAAAAAAGGGTCCTCGACGATTCAGTAAGTACTTTGTGCCACAGCGCGTGGATTCACAAGCGGGTTCCTCCGTTATCTGTGGGATGTCCCGCTGCAGTTACGGAGCTCGAGTAGGACGGCGGGCTTTCGTCAGGTAGTACGGGACCGCGGCGTCGCGGGCACGTCAGCGAGGAAAGCCACGGATAGTCGAGTAGGGCTGACAAATTCTCTCGTTTTGCGCTTCCCAATGGCTGAATCGTATAGATTCTTCACCAAGGCGTTTCTTTTCGGCCTCTCGTAGGTGCCAACGAGGCGCCATCTAAGCTGTTGGTCCACACGATCATTGGCATCGAGAAACTCTTACAGGCTCCGGGTCCCACGAAACGACGAAATTCGACATGAAATATACACAGAGAGGAGTTCCTCAATATCGGACATTGTCGTAAACCAGGGGTTGAAGATGGTGTAATGTACATTGCAGGCAAGTGTTTTTCATGGTGATGTACGTACATGCTGTACCTCGTATCGCTACCTTGTACCTCGTATGTATACATACCTTGTGTGTTATCCTAACATGTGTTTGTTCTTTATCCCACGCGTTAACTAGGGAGTATTCAATGGTGCCGCCTGCGTCGTCCTACTTGCGGGTTATCCTACGTTCTGTTTTTTGTTTTATGGTTCCAGGAGTCAAACACTAAACGCTGGCGACAGCAGTAAGCGTGGTGATCTACGCCGCGATGGCAGTGGTGGTGTCCCTGCTGGTGAGCCTGGGGGAAACCATCCCCGCGTCGGCGGTCCCTTTTCCGGCCCAGTTGGACAGCACTACCGTCTCCCTTTCCTCGAAGACTCTAGTCAACTTGCGGCAAGCTGCAGCGTCTCTTGGCCCTGCATACGACCGCATGCTTGTCATTTTTATTTTAGTTAGAATTGTTTTTGTCACACTTTTGTGCCAGGTTTTGGACAAGCCGCGGTCACAGGTGTCATTCCTCCCCCCCATTACGCGCCTTCATTTTTACCGTGCAGAGTGCGGCATTCCCAACGCTTGTCGGTTTTCATCGGGGTTTTTTGCTACTAACTTTTTGCTGACTCACGCTCTTGCGCTTCCGTGAGGCAACTGTCGCGGAAGAAAAAGTACCTACGAGCACGAGCATACACTCGGGGGCGCTCGAGCCAGCGAAAGTTACGAGGTTAACCCTTTTAGCACCGCACTCCCGACATGGGGACAAAACACTTGGAATTAGAGTTAAAAAAATCAGGAGTTGCCAAAGGGTTAACCCACTAGACCATCGGGGACGCCGACATACATAGTGTCGTGCGAACAAGGTTCGATTGCTGCTATATGCAACCTCCACACGCACAGCTACCCGCAGTTTCCCCCCCCCCCAGGCGTCATGAGCTTTCGGCTGTTTTTCATTCTCAATGCATCTGCTAACCGGCCGAGTTTCCAGCGGTGTCATCGCCTCCGAGGACCTCGCAGCAGCTATTTCCAATTCAACACTAGCGTTCTCCAACTGCACCAAACTATCCAACCCCCACTTTCCCTCATCGGCCCTCATTACTTCTCCCCCTCCCGTCTACATCGTCTAGGTGAAAAAGGTGCCACGCCCATATTTCTATCACTACCGGAGACGATAACTCTTGTCCGCTCCCCTGTTTAGCATGCAACCGTCTGCTCGGGAGAGGTACTAAGTACTTCCGGATGCCCGACCCCGCAGGCCGCAAAACCACAAGGGACATCCACGTCGTTCGTTACCTTCACGGGGACGGTTCGGCGTGCGTCCTCGCTACGGCACTTACCACCTCTATCCAAAGTGGAGCTGTTTTTTTCGTTCTTGTTTTAGGGGGAGTTCTGGTGTAGAGTAGTGCTAAGTTCATAACTCTCCTTTCGTTCGTTGTACGCTCTCGGCGCAAGTTTGTTTGGAGGGTTGGTTTCGAGTCGCAGGATGCATGTCGCCATCTTAGATATCTTCTTCTGTTTTCGTATTCGAAGGACCCTCTACACGTGAGTGCAATTTTTTCCCAGGTGCAAAAATTCGACCCCCCACCTCTCTTCAACAGGTACTTCTTCCCGGTTGACTGCTTTTTAGTGGGTACCGCTGATGTTTTGTCTTCTTTCGTCCTTCGCGTCACCGAAGCATCCTCTACACGCCGGTATAATAGTTGTAGGAGTGGTATATTTCCTTCGAGCACTACGCAAATCTTGCTTTGTTTTCAACGAGCGCTCTGCACGCTGTTACAATGACTATGATAGTATTTTTCCGCGCGAAACATCCACGAACACAAATTGTTATCCGACGCGCTGCCTCTCCTACACCGGTGTCTATTTAATCGAGCTGTCTTAAAAAGTGGGCACCACAGTTGTACATCTGTACCGGTACCTCTCCCAGCACGTTGAAAAAAAGTTGGGCCTGGAGACAAGCAACGCGAAAGTGGCACACTAGCTTGTGTTACCATTAATAACCCAACACGTCATTTTTTACGGTCCGTTACGTGGCGTGACGCGACGTCGCGTTAATACATAGCATAACGTTATGTTAGGCTACATGACGCTACAGTAGTCGTTATTGGTACGTACGCAAGCTTACGTTATGTCAGATTACGCTTACGTCATATTAGTCGTTATCGCAGCCGTCACGTTGCGTTAGATTGCCCCAAGCTCTTAATGTGACGTTGGGTTACGTTGCGGTAGATTTCGTTACGTTACGCCGGTCATTGCACTACATTGTGTTCCCTTCCGTTACGTCCGGATACGACGCGTTTCGAAATGATACGCATTGAGGCTGAGACACACTTCATGCGCAATACATCGAAAACTCTACATACATGTTGAACAGACTGCCACGACGAAAGGGTGGCGACAACAGCCAGAGCGCATGTCCAAGGCCCGCTACCACACACGACGCGCCCGAGAGCATGCCAGCAAAAAGAGCAGGAACAGGTAATGAAACAGGGGCACCAAAAACAGACCAGGTACGGTTCTCACCTTGGCAGGCTGTATGATATCTCCCATTGACACAGTCTTCCAGCGATTTCCCTCCCACAGCACCTGCATTTATTTGACGTTGACGCGAAAACATGTGCGTAAAGGAGGAATCGGCGAAGGATGGTGTGGGGAGAGGTGAAGGAAGGGGGGGTGGAGGGGGGGTCGAATAGCTCGGTCTCTATGGATAGAGCCTTCTCTTACGCCTTCCTCTTGCCCGTTCGTTCCCTAGCTCGCCCTTCACCGTACAGACCCCCCTCCCTTCACCCCCCCCATCATGTTTTTTTTCCTCGATTGTACAGCTGGCATGAATAGCGCGATTCCTTTGCCCGACTGTTTATCCATCTGTCGTCCTTCCCTTCACATACCCCCATATGGTGCACCACCTTCTTCAGCCAGTATCTCCATTTCTTCGCCCCCTCCCCGCCCCTACTGCCCCCATCCCCCCTACTTGATCACCCCCGTACCCCCCCCCACTGTTTGACCTGCCTCACCGTCCCCCTCCCTCCTCAATTACTCTCCCCCCCCCATCCCCTGAAAACGAAAAAGCACGCCATCTTACCACATGCATGGTGGAAAGCAACGTCCTGACATTCCTCTTCTTGCCGTGGTCCTCCGCCCAGGAGGTGAGCTTGGCGTCGTGCTTCCCCTTCGCCGCGTCCATGGCATCCTGGTCCCTTGAGGCCGCCTCGTCGATATCCTAACAGAGCGTTCGATAAATTTAAGGGTAGAGCAAATGTGAGGGTAAGGGTAAGGGTAAGGGTAAGGGCAAGGGCAAGGGCAAGGGCAAGGGCAAGGGCAAGGGCAAGGGCAAGGGCAAGGGCAAGAGCAAGAGCAAGAGCAAGAGCAAGGGTAAGTGAAAGGGAACCGGAAAGGGAAAGGTATGGGTAAGGAAAAGGGTAAAGAGAACCGGAGAGGGAAAGAGAAAGGGAAAAGGAAAGGGGAAGGGAGAGGTGAAGGTAAAGGTAAAAGGTAAAGGTAAAGGTGAAGGTAAAGGCAAAGGGAGAGGGAAAGGTAAAGGGAAAGGTAAATGGAAAGGGAGAGGGAAAGGAAAAGGGGAAGCGAGAGGGAAAGGGAAAGGGAAAGGGGAAGGGGAAGGGGAAGGGGAAGGGGAAGGGGAAGGGAAAGGGTGGGGGTGGGGGTAAGGGTAACAGTAAGGGCAAGGCCCGTCCATGCCATCATGAGGCCGCGTCGTCGGTGTCCTTGCAATAATTGTGCATTCAATCGGATATAGGGTAGGGTAAGGATGGGGGCGGGGAGGGGGTGGGGGAAAGGGTGGGGGTAAGGGTGGGGGTGTGGAGGGGATGGGGGAAAGAGTGGGGGTGAGGGCGAGTGAGAGCAAGTTCAAGGGTGAGGTGGGGTAAGGTAAGGTAAGGGTGAGGGTAGGGTAGGGTCAAGTCGGGTAGGAAAATGGTGAGGGCAAGGGTAACAGTTAGGGCACGGGTAGACAACGTAAGGTAAGGGAAGCGTAACCGTAAGGGGTACCGGAAAAGCAAAGCTAATAATAATGTAGGGCTGGGTAATGTCAGGTAGGGTAGGTGAAAGGGTAAGGTGAAGGTGGGCAAGCGGAGGGGAGGGCAAGGGAAGTTAGGGAACGATAAGGTAGGGTAATGGTAAGGGTACGAGTTAGGGCTAGGATAAGGGGAGGGCAGAGGGCACGGTAATATAATATCGGCATATATAATACACGCCACTCGACAGCGCTTACAAACCACGCCTTGCGCCAGAGGCAAGCGTGCCGTGCTTGTTTGCATCCGTATTGGTTTACACAATTAAGCTCTCACGACTTGCAGTCTCGTGGCTAGTGCTGTGAAGGTACGCCAGGTAACCAACAAACTCCAACGTTAGGTTTCGCAGCAGCAATGCTCCTGCTAATGCCACACCTCGGTCAGGTGCCGTCACAGGAGACACGCCACGCAATCCCACTCACACATCACATATCACGCGACAGCAAACCAGTTCACAAAATTACAAAACTCCAACCACAAGCGTAACCAAAGGATCAATCCACCAACCAGCCGACTAGCGCGCAATGGGGGCGACGAAGCGCCGGCATAAAACCATTAAACTGCCATGGCAAGCACAACCAACCAACCAACCAACTAGTCAACGAACCGTTCGGACAACCAATGAATCGGCTCGCTCACCTTCTTGAAATTCAACGCCTTCTTAATGTTCGCCTTGAGCTCCCCCTCCCGCTCCTCCACCTTTGACTCCACGTACGCCGACTTGCCGCCGCCCGCACCACCCCCGACACCCCCCCCTCCCCCGCTCGAGTTGAAGTTCATCAACTCCGGTCCATCACCGCCCACCCCACTTGCCGCCGCGCCCGGGAACCGTGCCCCCGCATGTCCATTAACACCTGAGGTCTTATTTCCCCCGTTGCCACCGTCACCGTAACCACTGCTACCAGTTCGCCCGGTACTTCGGAGGCCACCGTTCGCCCCGACAGCGCCCGCAGTTCTCGGCCCTCCCTGCATGCGCCCCGACGCAGAATTTCTTCCAGGCGATCCCACCCCCACCCCCCCCACGCCATTACTGCCACGTGGGCTCCCTACCCCGGGGTGGCTGTTGCCCCAGCTCGCAGGGGTTGGACTGCGGCCGCCGCTTGGTCGCGTCGCCGCCGCCGCCGCTTCCTGTGCCGCGCCAGCACCAGCGTTACCGTGGCCGCCATGGCTTTCATTGCCGAAATTCAACAAATCGTCGCTCGATTTCTTGCCCCCCCTCCCCACCCCAGCTGATGAGCCTGCTGTCGCCCCGCCTCGTCCCCCACGCTTTACGTTCCCGCCCGAGGCGCTTCCGAGGCTGCCGCTGCTGCTGCCTCCGCCAATCCCGCCCCGCGCACCGCCGCTCCCGCCACTGCTGCTGCTGCCGCCGCCGCTGGCGCCGCTTGCGCCGGAACGGCCTCTTGTCGCGGACGACGACTCCTTTGTGTTTTTTTTCGTAAGCGCGTGGGGGGAGTAAACGGGCAACGATGTTGAAAAAGTTAGCGCCGAAAAAACGACGAAACGGATTTTGTGAGCAGTGGCCGCAAGGAGGAACGATGGTAGGAAAAGGGAGAGAGCGAGTACGGTTGAGATTAAACTCGCACTCTGGATAGAAACAAGGACACGACGGGTACTAGAGAAGCAAAGCATACGGCAGAGCACAAAAATAAAGGTTGGTAACCAGCTGGCAGAAACTACTACCGCTGTGAGGGATAAAGCTAAAGCTTTGTTTTTTGCTGACTAACTGAATGACTGATTGGATGACTGACGTGGTTCATGACTGAAAAGGGAAAGTCGACCGAGGTCGAGGCTCGTCTTGTTGCAGCGACTGTTGCCCAAGCTGAGACACAGCGGCAGGGGGTGTGTGCAGGCGGAGTAGCGGAGATCTTGCAGTTGGCGGTGTTGCCGGAGATGGAGGGTTAGAAGGAGGTGGTGGCGCTGGAGATGGCGGGGCAGTTGGGCATGGAAAGGTGGGCAGCAGGTGGTGGGGCTGGAGGTGACATAAAATATCGCTAGGCACAAAATGCTGCCGGGTTGGAGGCTATTGCGGAGCAGCACGTAGTTGTAATTCCGACGGTGACGCTATGTCGGGAGCACTCGGGCGAGGAGGAGAATCTGGTACAAGGAGAGACAATGCAGAAAGATGGCGAGGGCGGCTAGAGGGTTGGCTGAGAGCGTTTCGAACATGGCAGGGGGGAAGCAGCGAAACCTGTAGAGGCGCAGTGGAATAAGGAGCAATCCCGGTGCCATTTTGTGCTGTCTTTCACTATGCCGGCATCAACGGGGAACGGAGGAAAGACAAGACTTCAGAAGTTGGTCGGTGATGACTTGTTGGCTACCGAGCCCGTGTTCCGAATGCTCAACGCGTTTTCATTTATGCGCGTTGCAAGTTTTGCGACGCGGCAGATTTGAGCCGGTGGTGTACAAGGAAGGCAGGATGGAGGGAATGTTGCGGCGGCTGCTGTGAGTGTTCAGGATCGTTTCGCAGTAGTGACACGTGGGATCGAGGCGGTAACACAGGAAAGGGCAGGATGCGGGGAAGGACAAATACGTGCTGCGCTGTTTGCACAGACGCTTTGCGGAGAGAGCTACACACCTACGTGGCTTCTTCCGGCAGCATTTTCAGGGGAAAGTTTGGTGAGGCGCTTTCATCTCAAACTGTTGGATGCAATCAACGAGTATTTAGTCAAAACGACGAAATCAATCCGCGAACTAGCTGCTACGCTCATGGCGTTCGCAAAATACAAGGTTCAGCGTCGCGCGCTACATCGCCGACAGATTCGCATTTTCAACTAAGCAGTTGTCGAGTGCATCTAACACGTGAGGTGGAGGTGCCCCACCAAACTTTCCCCCGACAACGCCGCCGAAATAAGACACGTAGGCGAATATGTTATTCCGCAACGTCGAAAGGGTCTGCAAAAACAAAACGAAAAAGAGCAGCACAAGTTTTCCTTCCTCGCATCCTGCCCCTTCCTGTATCACCACCTCGATCCCACGTGTCACTGCCGCAAAACGATCCTGCACACCCACAGCAGCCGCTGCAACATTCCCTCCAACCTGCCTCCATCGTACATCACCAGCATCGATCTGCCGCGGAGCAAAACTGTCAACGCGTTTAGATGAAAACGCGTAGAGCATTGGAACACGGGCTCAGCAAACACCAAGTCCTCACCGACAAACTCCTGACGTCTCGCCTTTTTTCCATTCCCCGTTAACACCGGTATAGTACCAGACAGGTAAAGACGGCGACGGAATTGCTCTTTATTCCGCCGCGACACTAGACGATTCCCTGCTTCCCCCTCTGCCATGTTCGAAAATTTGTCTTAGCCGACCCTCCAGCCACCTCACCACATTTCTGCATCGCCTCTTCTTGTACAAGATTTTCCTTCCCTCGCCCAAGTTTCGGGCGCAGCTTGCACTGTTGGAACGAAACCCGCCACCTGCTCCACAATAGCCTCCACAGTAGCAATACTTTGTGCCGCCTTATCTCCTATGCCACTTCCAGCCCCACCACCCCCTGCCACCTCTCCATCCCCAGCTGCCTCGCCACCTCCAGCAGTACCCCTTCCTTCCACCCCTCAACCTCCAGCAACACCGCCAACCTCAACTCTCCGCCACTTCCCCCTGCACTACCACCCTGCCGCTGCCTCTCAGCTAGAGCAACAGCCGCCGCAGCAAGACGAGTCTCGGCCTCGACCGACTCCCCTTCATGAGCCATGAACCACGCAAGTCAGTCAGGCACAAAAACCCTGCAGTCTCAATCGTCACAAGAGAAGCGCTTCATAAACCTTCTGCCAACCCCTTCAGCCTTGATCCTCACAGCAGCACTAGTTTCTGCTAGTCGGCTACCAACCAGCTTCATGTACTCTTGCCATACGCTTTACGACTCTTAGCATCCACCATGTCCTTGTTCCTCACTTCGAACGAGTTCAATCTGAAATTAGAATCGCTCCATCAAATGCGTAGGTGTCCCCTAACGACACACGCCTTCTATATACTTTCGATACCGCTCCACAAGGCCCAGATTTCTTACCTTCAATCTTCCACCTTAACCTCATGAGAAATGCACCCACTCTTGGGGGGGACAATAACTTGGATTTGGTGTGGGCATTTTTTCAGTGGTAAACGGTCTTTTCTTGGTGCATGAAGACCTCTTTTGGCTGTAACCTTTGCATTTTTAATTTTTTTAATAGTCACTTTGACTCTCTAGCTCAACCCACAAGAGGTTTACCCTCAGCGACCTTCTGGACAAGCCGTGATCACCGGTGCCACCCCTTCTCCCCCCCCGGTACCTGCCTTCATCTTTGTTGCGCATAGGGTTCGGCACTCCCACTTTTCAGCTTTGTATGCCAGTGGATTTTCAATCGAATTTTGCTAACTCACGCTCTCGCGGTAACCGCTCGTCAATTTGTTGCAAGAAAAAGCTCCTACGAGTAGTACGCACTCGGTGAGACTTGAACCCATGACCTTTCACTGTAGTAGGGACGAGATTCACCTGCTGCTCTATCGGGTACGCCGACTTGCACTGCTGCGAAGGTTACCCTCAATATAATTTCAACTCTTAATACAAATAGGTCGTCCCCAAAAACGTCGGTGCAACTCGAAAAGGTTCACAGAGTACTGGTCCCTCTCTAGCGCCAGATGAGGAGAAACCCTATTTGCAGGACGGGCCTGCAACGAATTCTTGCAGGACATGCCTCTGATTGGCCACCTGCCGCTTTTTATTGCCCGCGTTTTTTTTTTGGCGAACGCCTGCCGAACGCGCGGCGAAGCCGCGCGAGGGCACTTTTAGCCGCACGTACCGGTCAAAGGGTCAGGGGTCGGGTTGGGGTTGGGGTTAGGGTTAGGGTTAGGGTTGGGGTTGGGTGGGGTCTGTCCAGGTACCTGGGACAAAAGTGTGCCAAAACGTCCTGCAAGAATTCGTTGCAGGCCCGTCCTGCAAATAGGGGCTCCCCCAGATGAGTAGTGCCGGTTGCCCGCTATGGCGCTTGTCAAACCGCTTCGCATGGATGAGAACAACCAGTAGTGGCGGTACGCGGAAACCCGCTACGATAGCGCCGGTATTTCCCGCTAGTACATACCGGCGTTATAGAGAAATCAGTACTCTGTACTACTAGTAGCACATTCGGACCCCACCGCTCACCTGGAAACCCCCGCTACCTGTACCCCGCGGGCTCGCAGTCGGAGACGCGGTGGGCGAGTCCGAAAACAAAAACTCCTCCAAGTTTTCCGTCCGAGGAGGCGGTGGCGGCGGCGGGGGGGGTCCTCTCCCCGGCATCCCCTTCCCGCTCCCGTGGCTCGGGGGCGGGGTGGAGCTCTTCCCCTGTGTGTGGTGGGGGGGGGGGGGGAGGGGGAGGGTTAAAATGTCCAACTGCACCAGAGACGGAAGCATTAGGCTGGGGCATGGGTGGGGGGGGGGGGGGGGTCCAAGGGGAGGATACGGTATGCGATTTGCACAACCTGCAAACATCCCGCACCACAACTGTATATAGACATGCCTACAAATGACTGAGCAAGTAACTCGTCTTGGAAATACTTGATTAAAATACCCTTCTTCGCTCTCAGCGAGCCCACCCGGAACACGTCTGCCTCAACAACCCTCTCGGAGAACTGGCGGCTTTCGTTGAGTCCCTTGCTTCCTTCATTCTTGGTGTTCTCCGGGACCGTCCCAACACTGACTTCAAGACAAAATTTTCAGCACTGCTTCAAGATAAATACCCCCACACCAACTTGTATGTTTTCTCAAAAAGTCGAAAAGAAGTAACTAAAACGGATCTTCAAAACTAGTCAGAATACAAAAAGAGTCCAAACTGGGCAAAATAGCCATTCCTGGACTAAATTTAACATAAAAAAGCGCCGATAAACAATACCCAAGTACAAAAAGGTTGTCAGAATACGGATGTGTACGTTTATTTTGCACGTATCACATCATGTGGCACGTGGTTGGTAGACTACAGGCACGCGTTTATTTTGCACCTGTTTCTTCTGCTCAAGTCACAACAATAATACACTCACCCGCAGCTCTTTGAACAACAGCAGCAGTCGCATATTGCCGTCGAGCATGTATCACTAGAGACAGAACAGCACAGCACAGGGCGCTCGGCCCTAAAAGACTCATATTATGTACCGGTATGTATCATACGAGTAAACTGCATGTACTCGTATTTTTGCTTTCTTCATTGATTGTCCTCTCTCGGTCCTCCTCATGCTTTCTTTTATCGCAAATTACACCCGTACTGCCGATCAGAACGTGACATCGACAGCAAGCACACAGCACAGCACAGGGCAATCAGCTCTGCACAAGTTCGTATATCTTGGCATAATCAAATCGCTAGTTGCACCAAATCATAGGCCATTTATTTCCGCCCCCTTCACCCTGTGTTGCCTTGCTCCTTGTGCGAGCGTAGCGGGCGGTGTCAGACCGCCCGCAGAGCGAAGCCCGTGTGCACATATACGTTTGCGAATAGCTAGATAGAAGATGCGCCACGCTCCGTCCAATCGCCGCCACACAGTGTAGGGGTGGCGGCGGACACGCAAGCATCGCTTCAAGTATGAGAAAAAAAGGAGACATGAAAAACAGAAATATAGCATGATACCAACAACAAAACAACAACAACAACAACAACAACAACAACACGATACAGTCCCCCCCCCCCCCCCCGCCCGCGTCTCCAAGGCCCCCGTCCAACCTTGGAAGCGTCATTGTGCAGATCAGTGTGGATCTGATGTTGGTGGTGGGTCGCCGGTGAAGCGCTGCGAGGCCTTCCTTGCCCGTGCCCCTGCCCGTGTGCCTGCTCGTGCCAGTGGTGTTCTTGCCGATTGCGACCCCCCGGGTATTCCTGCCGTCAAAAAAAAAGAAAAAAAAAAGTGGGCACAAACCGACCGTCAACGCGATCAAAGGCCGATCCTCCGGCACCCCTCTCAGGAAACGCTAGTGGGACAACAATGCAACGCCCTGGGGATCACCTGATATCACCTACCGTAAAAGGCTCCCACCCTTTTCACAAACACACTTTAGAGCGACCCTGACGCACACAGATACACCACGAAACATAATATGTACGAGTAAAGGTAACCGGTACACACCATAACCATGCGTACTAGTCATTTTCAACATGTGTATACACGAAAGCATCTACATACAATGCATTATAGTGATGTTTTAATCCACTCTGGGCAATGCCTCATCGATCGACACCAAGGAAAATCCAACCGGTAAGGCTGTGACTTGGTTACACTTTGCGACTTTTTCTTACTTGCGTGAAGTAAGCCAACTAACTGGCATATCAAATAGTTTATTGCACTGAAACACACGTACGGCGAGCCACAAACACGTACGACACAAAAGACGCACAAGACCTCAATTTCCCGCACGCAACTATTAATAACTGTAATACCTACTGTAGCCAAGTAGTACCCAGCCGGCGTTTTATAGTCAGTCAACTCACAGCCCTACAAATCCGGCGTTTTTGACGGGTACATGGTATTATACCGCAGCAATAAAACACCCCACACAAAACCCAACCGGTTTGTCTCCGAAAGCGTGGGTGCAATTAGAGCAGGGTTCATTCCCCAGCCCTCGGTTCTAGTGGGGCAGCAACTACTTTAGATGTTTACTAGAGTTTACTAGAGTGTTTGCGATACACCACATGTGGCTGGGTAGGAAACACAAAATATTGTTTTGAAACCGACGTACGTCACAACCCAAGGCCAACTCAACCCACGAAAAAGTAGGTTAGAAAATGGTATCCCGCAAATACCATATTTTCTCACACTAGCTAATCGCCACGACCTACCCAGTATCCACACGTAGCGCACGCAAGCAACGACCTCCAACACAATTCTAACCTGTGACCTCCGGTTTGACTCATCCTTGCGCCAAGAAGTAGTGCCAACACCAGCCGCAACCCCAGCCGCAACACCAGCCGCCGCCGCCGCGTGCGCGCCAGCCGTCCCCGCAACCCCCCCATACGGCGCCTTCCTCCTTAGGCGCGACGATCGCGGCTTAGGGAGGCGGTCCAATCGGAGGGCCTTCGCGCAGATGGCGTTGCCGTAGCGCGGTAGAACAGCGGATGGGTCGCTCAAATCCTGCGGAGGCGGAAAATAGAAGGGGGGGGGGGGGGAGGACGGTGCTTAAAAAATACTGGGATCAATGGCGTCGCCGTCAAGCGGATGCGTTGTATAATCTTGCGGACGCGGGAAATAGGGGGGGGGGGGGAGACAGTGCTTAGTAGAACACGGGAATCGATGGCATTGCCGTAGCGCCGAATAACAGCGGATAGGAGCTCTCCCATCCGATGGTGTGTCCTTCTATACCCCATCCGGTCCCGCCTTATCTTGCTCCTTGTGGTGTACCCCGTCCAATCTCGTTTCATTATATCCCATACAATCCTACCGCATCCCATGCTATCCTAACCTACAGGTTGCTTGACCTATCCAACCTTTCTTTATCCTACCAGGAATTTTCACCACCCTGTCCTATTATCTTTTGACCTATCCCGCCTACCCAATCGCACCGAATACAACCGGACCTAATCTACCCTGCCCTACCCTACCCGAGCCAAACCATTAGGGGCAACAAGCAAAAGCTCCAACTTCCAGCGTCCTCACCACCCAGCAGAAGCCCGACAGCTGATCCGGAGCCCGAAAGCGAAAGTGGTACTCCCCGTGCCCACGGAGGGGAAACGTCTGCAGAAATTGCCCCAGCCGGACTTCATTTACAGCGTTCTGGATCTGTGCGTATCACACAAGTCATCACACGACGGCATAACACGAAACGAAAAAAAGAGGGTTTCAGTTTGGGGTCGGTTTTCGGCAGTAAAAAAAAAACGGTTTTGGTTTTGGTCAAGTTCCGTCTGCAGGAATTGCCCCCCTCGGACCTCGCTCATCGTATTCTGGACTTGCGCACATCACACACCGGCACCAACAAAAGCAGCGTTTTTTTTTTTTTTCTTTTGTTTTTTTTTTTTTTCGTTTTTTTTGTTTTTTGTTCCTTTGTTTTTTTGTTTTTTTGTTCTTTTGTTTTTTTGTTTCCTTGTTTTTTTGTTTTTTTGTTTTTTTGTTGTTGTTTTTGTTGTTGTTGTTGTCGGTTTGGTTTGGGGAAGGATGGTGGCGGTTGTTGTCGTTGTGGTATCACACACCGGCACCAACCAAAGCAGCGTTTGTTGCTGTTGTTGTTGTCGGTTTGGTTTGGGTAAAAGGGTTGTGGTTGTTGTCGTTGTGGTTCACTCTTTGTCATGAATTTACGCGCACCACAGAACGGCACCAAATAAATTAGCGCGTGTTGTTAATTGTTATTGTTGCTGTTGTCTTTGTTTTGGTGCAGCTTTAGGTTTAATATTAGGTCTTCGTGGTTGTTGTTTTTCGCTGCGCTGCGGATCTGCGCGCACCACTCAATGGCACAACACGAAACAGTGTACGGTTGTATCGTCGTCGTTGTTGTCACGTTACAGGCTGGTTCACGTTAAAACCCCAAATTTATTCGCCGGCGAACGTCCACGCCGTTTTTTCGATCCAGACCGTGGAATTTTGCACACGTCTTCTGTGTGTCCTTGCGATGACCTCACCCGACGTTTTTTTTTTTAGCCTGATTTTTCGTCAAGTAAGATTTGTCGTAACCACCTTGGCCAATTTCTTTCGGCGAAAACAAAAAGACCCCTCCCCCCCAGCGGGTAAGGCCTCGGAATGGGCATGTAGAACATGTGTGCAAAATTTCAGGGTCTACCTCTCCCCAAAAAAAAACGGCGTGGACAGTTGGACTTTTGTGCGTAAGAATGAGTAACACATGTTTGTTCCTTCAAATGCCTTGATTTTAGTGTACGATCCAGTTTTTTCGCCAGATTCTGCTTTATGTTGAACACAGGCATGTCAGATCTTCAATTGTTTGCGCAAAATTTCAACAGATATGCCTTGGAGTACGTCCAACCGGATCGTGCAAAATGCGGCGCAGTTTTGTTTTTGCTCCCGCTGGGAAAAAGCTAAAATATTATTGAAAAAAATGAAGGCCTGTCATCGGTCGATACGAGTTTCGCTCCTAGAGACCGCCTGAGGCCGGTAAAGAAAAAAGCCATGTCACTCTGTTCCACTGGTCATGGGGATCACTATTTTACCAAATATTCACTCTTTGACTCGATGTTGCTAGCGGTATTCGTGGGGGAGAGATTGTTTTTTCTTTACTTGAACCAGCCTATAGGTTGAGTTTCAATTGTGACCTGGGATTTTGGTGTAGGCGTTGGTTTTGGTTTTGGTTCTGGTTTTGTTCGGGTTGGATTTTAGTCATTGTTGAACAACAATGTTGAACGTTATCGTTGTTTGATACAAGGGTCTTCGCCGAAGGCCGCCAGTCGCAGGCTGGCGTGATGCCCATACTGCATATGGACACAACAGCGCTGTGAGGTGGCGGAGGGTCAAGAGCTGAGGCTGAGATTTAGCCCTCCACACTCCACTCTGCCCATGTGAATAACAAAAGCAACTGCTATTGTACTGCTGTGATACTCGCTCGTATATAAGTTCGGCCACATTTACTTGACACACGCATCATGAGCTTTCAAAACTCAAGACCCGCATGATCACCGCCTTCTTCTTCCATGCTCCGCGAGAACCGTCATGAATACATGCAATGGGTACCTTGTACCTTGTACTTGTACTGATTTTGTACTCGCAACTAGCTACTGGCAACAGATTGCAGCATTGCACAAACATCATAGATACCTCTCGAATGACACTGTTTCATACTGGTACAAAGATAACATGTTTACAAACGCGGGTGCCCGGATAAAAAAAAAACATCAACAACGCTACCCCCCCCCCCCCCCCCCCGACGTCTGACGGGCCGAAAAGTATTGTTTGCCTGTTTTTTGTTTCAGAAAAGACCTTTCGTTGAAGATTTTGAAACTTGATGCGTTTCTTTTTCGTTTGACACGGATGCCGCAACGTGCGCATGCATTGTCAATCGATTGTAATGATTGGGTGTTATGTATACAAAAAAAAAATGTATACCGTGTGACACAACAGCAGTAGTGCGACACTGCTGTGTGTGATATGACCCACATGAAGCCTGATATTATGTATGTAATGCCAGCGGGAACCGGTCTGAAAGGAGAAACATGTAGCAACTATAGAGCATATCCTTGAAGGCATAAATGCCCATACTCACACCGCTTCGAGTAAAATACATGTGCGGGAAATCCCGAGATAGCATGGACCTTGAACGGAACACACCGTGCATTGACTGTCCAGCGCGTGAATACCTACCCCAGTGCTGCTGATGTAGAATTCATCATAGATAGGTCGGTTGTGTGTGCTTGCGCACCGTGGTTGTGCGCACGGAAAAGGGGGTGGGGGGAAGAGGCGTCACGTTTTGATGGTTTTGAAATAGGGGATGCCGCCCCACCATCCCCTGTTTGATATATGTTGGAATTAGTGCGGGAATGTTTTTACGTCAAGAGCTGGTATGCTGGTATAATATGTCATTTTTGGGGAGAGGACCCGGACACCCCCTGCTTCGTTTTACACAGGAATTAGGGTGGAAAGTTTATCTAGGAGTCATCGTTACCAGGTACCTTTTGCGGGGGGATGGTTGCCTGGTGCTCCCCCCTCCCGTCAAAGGGCCCTGCCACACAAAGTAAGGTGTGGCAGGTTTTTTCAGGGCTAAAACTCTTGAAAATCCTGTTAGAAACTTTAGGTTTTGGGTACAAAAAACACGAAAACCAGCCAACAACGATGAAAACCTACTCTGGGGGTACTGTAGTCCGCGTTACCAACCGAGGATAGCGTCAAGGTGCCATACTACAGCAGCAACACATGTAGTAGCACAGCAGCAGGAGCACAGCAGCAGGAGCACAACAACAGCGGAAAGAAGCGGCGGCAGCTACTACTGCCACTATTACTACTACTCCTACTACTACTGCTGCTGCTGCTGTACTACTACTACTATATTACCACTAATACTACTGGGCATTGTAGCTCAGACGTAGAATTTGTTTGAACGTATTATACCCACCTGCAGTACATTCAAGCCACCTGATGAGTAGTTTTGAGGCTGGCACATGCCGTCACTATAGCAATGAGCACTGATATTATACTTCAAAGAACGACAATTTGACTACTACTACCGGCGGATCTGCTGTGTGCCGGGATATATAGTCCAGCAGCGCAGCGCAGCGCCGTGCGATGCGGTGCGGTGTCGTGCGTTGCCCTGCGCTGCGATGCTGGGTCGTGCCGCGCTGTGCTTTCTTTCGAACATACAGCAGTACCAGGTATACGAGTTATTGCGTACTCTTTCTTTTTGCTTTTTCCATATTTGATCTCTCTCGGTGCCCATGTTTTTTCGCCCACGCAAATTACACCCGTACTGCCCATCAGAAGGTGACACCGCCAATAAGCACACAGCACAGACAGCACAAGGCAATTTGCTCTGCACAAGCAGCTCTCGGCATTATCAATTCGCTGTTCGCACCAAATCATGGGCCTCTTCTTTCTGCTCCCTTTACATGTTTTAGTTGCCTTCTTCTTTGCGCAAGCGTAGCGGGCGGCGTCAGCCGCTCGCGGAGCGGAGCCCTTGTGAGATAATACGTAGAGAGCTACAGACAGATCGTACCAGACCGCACGGGGACATCTCCCGATGGAAGGATCGATCAAAACCAACAAATTGCAGCCTTCCGTTATGCGTCGGAACGTGCGAGCGAAGTATTATTTGCATCCTATTTTAGAAGACCTTTCTATGGATAGCGACTGCTCTTTCGATTGTTCTTCGGAAGTGGATGGGGCCGGGGGTTGCCATAGCTACGCAGGCAGCAAGGACAAGATGAAATATTGAGGTTGGCTTCGAGGGGCTTACTGTTTGAGCAACCCTGACGTTGGTGTCGTGCAATTAAGCGTTCGTCGAAGCGTTCTTGTACTGTCGAGGGGGAAACCCATGTTGCCCCGTAGAACACACGTTGACAAATGTTAACATCGCATTTATTACATTTTCCGTTTCGGCGTTAGCTGTCAGCCCCGTTTCGTTCGCATACTACACGAAAACAAGACCAACAAATTCAATACAAAACCGCTTTCTAACAATCAGAAGCCACGATGGAGATCCCATATTTCTCATGTAGCTATTTCTGGAGCCCCAAAATTGGAATATATTTGGCATAAATATGGCCTACAAAAAATCCGAAAATAAATGGTCTCAAGTTTTCAGCGTTTTTTCGTGTCGATGCTGAGATTGCAGCCTTCAGCGCTACGGCCCGCACCAATACCCTGTTGCGGTCCATGTGTACAGCGACAAAAACAAAGAATGAGCTCGCTCTTATCATGTTGCGAGCATGCAGCACACGGCAGTGCAAGCTATGATCATGTCTTACGGGTACTTGCATTGGAGTTCGACAGGAAAATGGTGGTCAGCTATCTATCAATAGCAGCCCGGGTTGGATGCTGCAATCGTCAGTTTTTGTCGTCCGTTTTTCCCGTCTGATTCCCCAAAAATATCAAGTTGAATAGTTAGTGCATTCATACGTGATGCGCTATTACGATGCTGAGATCACAGCATTCATCGCTATGGTTCGCAACATTGCACGGTCGGATGGAAAATACCTTAGCAATGCTGCTACAGCGGCTAGCTGTAGAATAAGTGTTGGCATCGCCCTTTGTTGAGTGTAGCGTCCGGGGTCAGCCGTCAGCCCTTTTGCGTATGTAGGGTATTCATTTACAGTACGTGGGGCAAATACCATGACCAGACAACAAAATCACTTCGACCGGCCCTTTCATTGTCCGATGGCCTTGGAAATCGCGTTGACTTAGCGTTGCGCGTCAGCGCAGAACCTTGTACGTATCATATGTTGCAAAAAAAATCTAAACACGTTGTGAGTTCGATAAATGTATACGCAGCTCCGGAGACGTGCTCTTGCCAGCTGCTGCTCTACGTGCTCGCGTACAGCTCGGCAGAATGTTTGGCACCGGGTACCTGACCAGGTAGGAGGTAGCAGTAGTTCTCTACCAAGCCTGGGTGGCATACCAGTATGTCTTGGGGGCGTTCCGATTGTATCCTAAATTCCCATTGTATCCTGGACCCGAGCACACAGCTGCCTGCGCAATTCCTCACGAAGGCGGCGCTGGTAGAGTGGCCGACGCTTTCCGAGGGTCGGGGGTCAGAGAGGACGAAAGCGGTGGGGGAAAACGCGAAGCCCTGACGTGAGGCCATGGGCAAAAACACTTGACCCGGCGAGGATTATCGGGTATCACGTCCAGGATTCCAACGCCGAGGCCTCGCGCAGGCGCTGTGGTTCTGAGCGGGCGGATCCGCGACGGTGGCGGTTGTAGGCGAGACGGGGGCAAGCCCAGGCATAGAAATCGCGTGGAAAGGTGGTCAGAGGCGGTAGATATCCGCCGACAAAAAACGTGTCTAGACACGCCTGGGAATTAAGATAGGTACGTTAATTGAACAGCGTTGTTATTGTTTGGATGTAGTTGTTCATGTTGATGTTGATGTTGGTGTTTTCGCTGTTAAGCCGCACCCGAAGTTTTACGGTTTGACGAACGAATTGATGGTCATGTCGCAATGCCGCCGCTCGTTGAATAAATTTACGTTGGAGAAAGGGGACAGGTGGGCAAGGGGAGTGTGGGGGGGGCATGGTAGGTCCGGTACTATAAATAATATGACAGCCAATGATAATACATATCAGGTTCCCCCCCTCCCCCTTTCTTGTTTTTTTTTTTTTTTTTTCCTCGCTTTCTCTTGCTTACCCCACCTACTATCGAAATCCGCCAGAGTAGTAAACACTTCCACGCCCTGGATATCGCCTCGTTATCGTTTCAGAGCCGTCCATGCCGCTGCTGCAATTCCCACCCACCCCCGCCCCCAACGCCCCATCCTTCCCCACCACCCGCACCATCGCCTAGACCTAGCACCACGCGTATAGCAAACCCCTACATCTATGCGACCTAAAGCCCTCCCCCCCCCGCCCCCGCCCCCCCCCCGCCACATTCCCCCCCCCTCCCCCACAAGAAATATATATAGTTTCCACGCACAAATTGACCTGCCCCACCCGTCCCCTCCCCCCCCTCCCCCCCTCCCGCCACCCTTTTGATCAAAATCAAGCCCCCACGTCCTTCAAAACTCCGCCCTCCCCTCACCGGATATTCGACTTACAGGATTCACTTCATAAACTGATGCATTTCCTTCCACACCTGTCAGATTTTGTCCCCCTCAGAAACGGGTTTTATAGGTTCCGCGCACAGACTGCCTAACATCACCCTGTTGACCCTGACAGCTACACTGTAGTTGCAAGGGGAGTCGCCGACCTATATCCTTAATGAGGACACACAACCCGTAATACGCGCGATCGGAGTAACACACACAGCTTGCAAAGATGAGTTTCGACAAAATATTCGGTCTCACAGCTGGAGTGTATTTTTATTTTTATATCAGGTTAGACTGCACTGGTTTTAAAAACTCTTGTGACGGGGAATGATAGGTCGCTGTTTTGGGACGGGAGTATTCGCAATCTAGCAGGGCTCTCAGAATGGGGAAGGAGGAGGCGGGGGGGGGGGCGAGGAGGAGGAGGAGGAAGAGCAGAGAAGTGTAAGAAAGGAGAAGGAGAAAAAGAGGAGGAATCGGGAGGAAGACGAGGTGGCAGGTGTGTTGCGCTCAACACGGCCGGCAGGCCCGAAACCATTTGATCAAGTGCATTTACACGCTTTTTAACACTTGTTCGCCTATGGCGAACACAAAAAGGGTGCCTCAAAAAGTCTTCTCGACCCAAGAAAGACACGCGCAACATTTTTTTTGCTTGTCGCGAACAATGGTGCGCAGCGCCAAACGCGCAATGAGCTGCGCGCACCACGCCTTCCGCGTCTGTTGCGCAAAACGGCAATTCCGACCGAATCGTTGCGCCCGCGCAACAGTAGTGCAACAGCTAATTCAAGCACTGTACCCATTGTACCAGTAGTTCGTGGTGGTGAATCAGAACGCCGTAATCGAGCGTTGACTAGAAGATACCTGGTACCAGGGTATGTAACTGCTATGAACGACTGGAGACCGACTGCTCTACAGACTGCGGCGCAACAGCAATGACGTTATCACCAGGCACTCTCTTACTCGCCGGCATGTTACTGCACGTACAGCAAGTACACTCCAGGTACTCTGTTCGTGCTCATGTCTGGCGATAGATCAACTGCTGCCTGTACTTGTGGAAGTACAGCAGTGCTACTGCTGTAGTACGACCGAGCCTAAGAGAGGTATGATACGACAACGTCTGTACATACGCTCCCCGCAGTGTCGCAACAGCAGAAACGCCCCACACAAACAGGACATGGTATCAAATGATACCATGAAAACAACGCAATCACGGAATGACACCGCTGCAAGCAAAAAGAAGCTGCAAGGCTTTGACCGCAACTCCAGAGCAGCGAAGCAGCAGCGCGCGTAGCTCTGTCTCTGTGTTTCAAATGTTTTGGCATTTTCAGAGCAGGTGGAGCAGACGAAGCAGGCAGAGCAGCAGAGAGACTGCTGTCGGCCGACTAGGCGAGCCGAAGTTCCCAAAAATTATATACGAACTCATGCTCCAACCTCAAACCTTGCGGAAGCTTGCGTGGTTCGATCGAATTCATGGATCCTACTATTTTCGGAATACGTGCCGTAGACGTCAAGCGTGAAGCTACTGCGAATCATACTGCAGTTGTTGTAGTACGCATACATTCAATCGCATATGATGTCGCATGTTGAATGCGACTTGTCGGCCGGACTTGGTTTTCGCCCGAATAGCGGAGATCTACTCAATCATCGAAGGAAGGTATCAATTGATATGTGTCACATGATCAGGGTGAGATCGGGTTGTTGTGATTTTGTCTGGCTGTTGCGTAGGGCCTACAACTGCCGAGCATCGCCCTACCCGGTCCATCCCCTCTCAAACAGCGCAGAAGAGTGAGAAAAGGAAAAGAAAGGAAGTGCGGGAGCCCGCTGAACGCTCATTGCACCGTAAGCACGATGGACGAACCCAAAAACCAGAGGACAGCGCAGGCGGATGGAAGAAAAAACTGATACCAACTGATAGGAAATGTAAGCAGTTTTTGGTATGGCTATTACAATCCGCACGATGCTTATATTTATGGCTGAACAGGTATACTTTTCCAAGCAACTCTGATGATCAAAGAGGGTAAAGAAAAGCAGATATAGACAGCCACGGGCAGGCGGACAGAACAGAAGACAGGCCAAAAAAACACGCAAGACACTCCAGCAGAAAGAGAAAGCCGCAGAAAAGCGTGAAACGCCTAATCGCTGGATCGCTCCGTCCGTCTGCACCAAGCAAGGCCTGGTCCCAGTTTTACTTTCCCGGACAAGGACAACATCCACGAAAACAGAGAGCGCGTGGTTGTTCATTCGGAGCTCGGAGAGACGACGAGAGCGTGTGCGTGCTGCGGGCATCGTGAGGGGATACCACCAAAAGCTAGACAGATTAGAACACTGCTGCGCAAAAGCGCAACACTACACAACGTATACCCTTCCCCCAACGAACCCGCATAAGAGTACCGGACACAGCAACTGACATTGAAAGCGTTGGGGTTCTCCACTGACTCCCCATCCTCGCCCTGGATAAAGTAGAAGACCCACACGCCGCCTTTTCCAGTCATGATCGAAGCAGCAGTCTAGCTCACAAAGTGTTCCCGGCTGGACAAGAGAGAGAGAAATGATATACCAAAGGGTTTCAATGGATTCTGTAGGATGCTTGGTACGAGAAGCAGGGGATGATTCACGAAAGAATACCCGAATACCATTGGGGTCGGCGTGGTATCTTCTTTTTTCCGTACGGGGATCTTGATCTTCACAGCGTACAAGAGCTGACGCACGAGTACCGCTCGCCACGAATATTGCGTATTAGCAACCATATCGTAGGTTTAATTCACAAACACCATACCAGGTAGTACATGGTATCATACATGAAATATGGATGTAACAAAGTTGAGTTTCGAACATTCAATCGGCCGTACTCACAGCTGACGTTGTTCAATTTTTATAAAAACAGAATTATTAGACTAGACTATACCTTTAAGAAGGTCAAGAGAAGGTCCTGGTATTTTTGTACAGTCTAATATACTGTACCACGAAGTCTGCGGCTGCTGTAATTTAAAGCTCCTGCATGGGGCTGGGGTGTGCATAACATCATCACCCGAGTCGGCTCCTAGTATTACTAAAAAAGAATCAGCGGCTCCCCCAAAAAAAGACCTCACGAAACTGCAAAAAAACCGTTCGTTGGTGGTTGTTGGTGGTGTGTAACCGTAATGATATTGCGTGTAAGCTTGTAACATATGGCATGTATGTAGTAACCCGCCGTGATGTATGTGATATTTGGTATCCAAAAGTCCAGAAGACCACCAGGAGATCAACAATGTTAAGGTTTAGTGGGGTATTAGTCCGTTTGACCGCCTGCACGAGGTTAACCAATAATAATAATAGCCTACCCGCACGAAGCCCTATAACACTCTTCCCCCCTGAAACGGCGGGATAGCAGGTCGGCCGGATATGCGGGCGGACCTGTCAATATCCAAGCGGTTTCATTTCCTGGGGATACCGGTGAGAGTATTTTTCAAGTTCGACATGGGGAAAGTCTGGAAAAGTTTATTATTGTGGATGGTAGGATTTGAACCCACGACCCAAAAAAAACATTCTGTCGACGACGCCATTTGCTAAGGTATTAGACTACTGTAGCAGGGTATTAGTCCGCTTGACCACTTGCGAAAGGTTAATTAACCAATAATAATAGCTCACCCAAACTAAGCCTTGTAACAACAACGCGAAGCATAATTATAATACGTACGTCAGCATTAATTACTCGATCGAAATGACAAGTACAACACTGCGGTTCACATAATATATATATATATATGTCTTTACGTCTCTACCACATCGATCGATCGCACTGATCTCGTGCCGTATACGAGCAATAATAGTAAGTTGCCTTCCTGGCACCAGGCACGTTTCTGTACGACGAGTAACCGCGCGGTAAACAATGTTTTCAATCATCATAGAGTCGCGAACTGAGAGTGGAAAACGGAAGCTGCGAGGTAGAATGCGAGTACGACATGATTCGACGAATAAAGTCGACATGCTGGGGGAGTACCGAACCCAGCGTGCGATGCAAGAACCGGAGGGGGGGGGGGTGGGGGGTAGAGTACCTATCCGTGGCAGCGACTTTCGTTCAGAGTACAGCCGAGCGAAACGCTCCTGAAACCCGGGCTTGATCGATATGGAAACGAGCGCGCGATTGCCTCTGTGTTACAAGGATTGTAGCATTGGCTGCATCAGATACCGGTTAGGAGTAACGCAGCACCTGGTAGGTGTTGACAGTATAGTAGCAGCAGTTCTAGACTCTTCGATAGGAGTCCTACGGTATACCTGGTAGCGCCCTTCTATTCCATTTGCCGTACCGGTAGAACAACAACACAACCCGTACGCGGTTGGCGCCATTGAGTCGTCGGCAGCACGTGAATCCTACTACAGTAGCAGTGTTGTCAACACTGCATGCATCGCGCATGCACTCTGGTGGGCTGGAGAGGCCTCCCACTGCAACCCGAACCCCCCCCCACTTCCTCGAAAAGGGGGTACGGTCAGCGACCGTCCAGTGATGGGGCAAGTCGACCGAGTACAATCAACAGATTAATGTGTCTTGGGGTAGACGGCCGCAATTGATTTCCCCCAAAGCGTGCCAGATACCAGGATTCAAACCCCCATTGTGATTTCACGCGCGCAGGCTCTTGTCCTGCCGTCCACACCATTTGTGAATGTACCACAGTAGAGGGTGTTGTGAATGTAAGCTGTCTGACTACTGGTAAAATATTAACCAATCTGTTGAGAATATTCGATGAACTCCTGCAGTTGGCTGCAAAGATTGGCGCGTCAGTTGCTAAAATGACTGAGCAGACACGCTGTGTGCCGAGGATGTGAAGAATGGATGACTCTAGAAATAAGGCCGCCTGAGGGCAACAAAGGCTTAGGATGATGTGAACTGTGATAAGTTCAGATACGGTTCGACGAGTGAGCGGGGTGGGTGTGCAAACACTCCAGTTCCCCAATCTTGATGGCCTCTCACAGCAACGTCTATCGACGGCTTGTCGCTTCAACTCGTCGACCACAAGAACTGCTGAAAGGTCTCCTAAATACCCCGTACTCATAATGCGGTGCAATTAGTTGAACCGCAACTTGCGAAGCACTGACTCAATATCCTATGTGCATACTGCTTATTTCTGAACACCCCCCCTCAAAGCTAGTCACAATGCATAAACGACGAGTGTCCCAGGGCGATAGAGCATGACTAAAGTTCTGATCATGGCTAACGATCACCAGCACTTGTTGGAAGCGATAGAAACATTACTAAAGCGCCAATTATGGCTAACGATCATCAGCACTTGTTGGAAGCAACGCTACTTCACTAGAACACTCTGATAATTATAGTTTGTGCAGTGTAACTCCCCGTTCTCGCGAAAAAAAGCATGTAAAGACAATCAACAAAAAAGGAACCCCTACGGTTTGATCGTCTAAACTTCTCAATTTCAGGCCCTGAACACTGGTCAACTTGAGGAGATAGCGCTGCCGTTGCTTGCTGAGACGCTTGGTGCCAATGTCAGCAAGCTGCTCCTCTGTCTTCACATGCTTTACGGTGATTCTGTCCTCCTTGACTAGCTCGTGGATGAAGAAGTACCGTAGAGCCACGTGCTTAACTCGCGAACTGTAGATCCGATTTCCGGCGACGTGCAGAGCCGAGGCATTGTCGACATATAGTGGTACGCTGTCGAAGCGCTTGCCGAACCCCAGTCCCTTCATCACGTTAGAGCAAAACGCCGCCTCCTTCATCGCTTGCGCTGCGGCCACGAGTTCTGTCTCCATAGTAGATGGCGCTGTCAGCCCCTGCAGCCCCACCTTGAAGCTAACCGGGGCATTCGCAAAGAAGACAATATATGATGACACCGACTTGACGTCCGGGTTGTTGCCCCAGCTTACATCGGAAAATGCAGTCAACTTGAAGCCACCTTGCTTGTACGTGATAGCGAAATCCACCGTTCCGGCCAGGTAACGAAGTAGATGTTTGGCTGCCGCCATGTGAGCTTTCGATGGTTTAGACATCGTCCTTGCCAGTTGGTTGACGGCGTATAAGATGTCATAGCGAGTCACCTGTCCAAGGTACATTACGCTGCCCGTGATCGCCTGGAAACGCTGTTTTTCCTCCTTATTTAGAAACCTCTACTTCGGCTGGTTAATCGACAGCTCTTTTCCCACACCAGGCGTGTACGTTGAATTGCAGCTTCCCATGCCGTCCCGCACCAGCAGAGACTTGGTATATTTGTTCTTGATGATGGTCACCGCCCCCTTCTCGCGGCCACGTGTAACACCCATCCCGAGCACGACACGTCGCCCATGTCCGTAATTGATAAACGACTCATGAGCTTCTGCTTGATCCGCCTTAGCACCAAGGCGGATTTTCCGAGCAAGAAAACGTCGTCGACATACAGGGTTAGGATATAAATGGCGCCGTACTCCGAGTAGGTGTATACGCATGGGTCCGACTTGAGACTTTGAAGTCAATTTCCACCGGATGTTTGTCGATCGTGTTTCACCAGTTGGTCGGGCTCTGCCGAAGGCCGTATAGGCTTTTCAAAAGCCTCATTACCTGTGGAACTCCGTTTCCGTCGAATTGCTCGTATCCGGGTGACATTTCGACGTAACTTCATCTACGATATGGGCGTTCAGAAACGCGGTGTTGTAGTCTAGTTGCCAACACTCCAGATTGTACTCCACCGCTATTGCCAGCACCATACGGATGCTCTGGAGCCTGCAGACGGGAGCAAACGTGCTGCCGCAATCAATGCCCGGCAGTTGCCCCCATCCTATTAAAACAACGCGTCTCATGTGTGAGTTGTCCGCCTTGACCTTGTAAACCCATCTACGGCCGATATTCTTGTGTCCCGCGGGGACAGAAGTCGCCGGCAGGAGGGTGTAGACATTGCTCTTTTTCAGGCTTGCCATTTCCCTTGTCCGAGGCCGCTTTCCACTGCGTTTTGGCCGGTAGAGTCATGACCTCCTTGAATGTTTGGAGCTATTTCTGCATTCTCTCCGGCGAAACAGCTTTAAATGGTCGTCGCGTCGTAGGCGTACTCAACGGCAGAGTCTGCTCCGTACGTCTCATGCGCGATATCCAGCAGGGTTTCCTTGGTATAGAGCCTCAGCCCTCGGAGCTCAGACGGCGTGGGCCTGTTGGCGATCGCCGTTAGGTGGGCAGAACCTGAACGGTTGTGAGAGTTACGCCTCACAAACGGTTTTGCTGCAGTGCCGGCACGCGTAACCGCAGGAGTCGCTTCGAGACGCGAATGTCCCCGCTCTTGAAGCGACTGTGATCCAGCCAGTGGTGTTTCCAGGGACGCTCCCATGGGTGACACCGCCTGCTCCTGTGGTTCGAGAACATCCTCCTGCGAAACCGTCCATAGGCTCTCCCCCGGGCATCGCCCCTTCTTGCTGTGGTCCTGCAGCTCCTCCGTCCAGTGTGTCCCTCCTAGTAATCTCGCTGATCCGCTCCAAGAGTTCAGCCAACGGTGGATTGTCTGAGAGCCCACCCACGGCGATGTGGTCAGCAGAAGCACCGGGAATCAGTTCCAACACAGAAGTATAATCGCGAAGATCGCACAAAAAGTAGTCGTCTGTGATGTAGTTGTGGTCGTCCATGCCGTTGATTGGCGGATTAACCTGCTGCGAAGTTTCTTCCAACGATGGCGGCAATAGACGCGACGGTGCCTCGATGAAGATAACGTTTCGGCTTTCCATGATTCACCGGGTGGCCGGGTTGTACACTCGATAGCTCTTGCTGCTTTTGCTGTACCTAACCAGTCGTCCTTCCATCGCCTTGAGTTCAAGCGTTTTGGAGCACGTCTCAATATGCACGAAGGCCCGGGCACTGTTTACTGAAAGAAGTCTCAGATCCGGCTCCGTCCCGTGTAGCATTTTGTAGGGAGACTGCATGCCGATCGCAGAGTGCGGCGCCCTGCTGCCCAGAAACGCCGCCGTGAACATCAATTGTCCCACAGAAACTCTGGCAGTCCGCTGTCGGCAAGCATACACCGCACCGTAGCTGCAAGAGTTCTTCCATCGTGTCCGGACATGCCGATTTGCTGCGGCGTGTTGGTGGTGGCGTACTCGAGCGACACCCCCGTCTGAAGGCAGTAGTCCTGAACTCCTTGCTGATGAATTCACCTCCTTTGTCCACCCTCAACCGTTCGACGCGGAAACCACTTGGGATCACCACAGATCGTACGATTACCTGAAATGAGCTGAGAGCGTTGTGCTTGGACTTCAGCAAGTAAGGTTCCGTCCACTTGGTGTACTCGTCGGAAATATTTGTGATGTTCTTATAGCCCCCGAGGGCCTCTGGGGTTAAAGGTCCCATCAGGTCTGCCAAAACGAGTTGGAAAGGGAGTTTAACCTTGTTATTGGCGGTCTTGGGATGGGCCAGCTGGTGACTCTTTCTCACGGCGTACACATCGCAGTCTGGCACAGGCCCGTCGAAACCCACCCCGCTGTTATCAAGGTTTTTAAGAAGGCTTAAGCTTTTGCGATTGAGGTATCCTAGTCGCCGATGCCACAGGTTGGCGTTTGCCGCAGCCATCATTGCCAGCTCCGGCCCGTTGCCACCGCCGGCGAGGTTCAGCGTGAAAGAAAGAAGATCGTGCCCCAGCTCTTGGAATGGAAATGTATGGTTGTGTATTTCCAGCATTGGGTTGGTCATGTCCAAGATAGACACCACATCGTTACGCTCAGCTTGCTTTACAGAGAACAGGTTACGCCTTAGGCCAGGCACAATCAGACACGAAATTTGAATTAACCGTCGCACTCCTTTGTCGTCGACGACGTGACCCCGGAGCAATCCCTGCGCAGTGCCATTCTCCCCCCCCCCCCCGGCCGTTGACACGTTTCGTGGCACGTCCAATACCTTGTACTCTTGCTGTCTGTCCCGAAATCCGGGGATGATGGCGTCGTCGAAATAATGTCCCGGCGCGCCACTGTCCACCAGCACATTTACAGAGTCGTTGCTGCAGCATGTCCGCGGCTTCGCGGTGGGACCGATCGTGAGGTCCGACCCGGCTTTCTGTATTGGTGATGCCCCCGAAGACTTCGGGCTATCCATAGGTATTCTTGGCCATTCGGGTATAAAGGGAGTTGCCAAACGAGAGCCACAGATAGTGGACAATAGCCACCACCATTAGAGCGCGGGTCAAAGCCGTCAACCCCCCAACAATGTGCTCTCGGAATCCCAGTGGCTGGGTCGGTTTTTCCTCGATCATGAAGAGCGAGTCATCAGTCTCTTCTCCGCTGACGCCGCCGAAAGATCCGAACAGCCCGCTGGTGTCGATTGGTTCATCCGTGGGGCCAAATGGCCAAAACACTTCCTCCTCCGTCGGCGCTTCCACTGCGGTGAAAGAGATCGAGTGGTCGATGTCGTTAGAGGAATAGTTGGCGTTACCGGCATTTGCACTGCCGACACCATGCTGGGTGCGGCAGTCCACATCGCTATGCGTAGCGCTCTTATGGAAAGAGCGCCACTGATTTATATCTCCCCCTCTCCTCGTGTCTCCTGATCCTGCTTTTCCGTGGCGAGGCAAGTGCTGTTTTCGCTGGTGTTGCTGACCCCCGGGATTGGGCCCACGCCGGAGCTCCTTATTCAGGATGGCGCAGTCCTGCGTGGCGTGTCTGAATCCTTTCCAATAGTTGCACTGCACATCACTGCTGGTGTGCCCAACCACCTACATGGCAATGCCGCGGCCTGCGACCGGCTTTGCGTTGACAGAGGGCGAAAGGTTGTCGACAAACATAGTGTGCACCATGTGCCGAATGTCGTCCAGCCCAAAGTCCCGCCTCTCGTAGCTGACGATTCTTACCCTCTCGTACTCGGGCGGAAGGACTTGGAAAATGACGTCCTCGTACCTCTCGTCGTGTACTGTCTGTCCCATTTCCTCGAAGAGTTCACGGCATTCGACCGGAACAGAAACAAAGTCGTCCGGATCCTGGCCAGACTCCATCTTCGTGTTGACGTGCTTCTCGTGGCACGGCCTTCTGACCTCCTTAGTGTGGCCGTTGTACTTCTCAGTCAGAGCCTTTCACGCCAGCTGTCCAAGTCCCGCTGCATCTTCTGGCCGCTTCCCCTCCAACTTCTTGAGGGCGTTGTTGGCGGAGCCAGATGTGGTTAGAAGTAGAATACTCCAGAGATCTTGGTTCGCGGCTCAAAACCTGTTGAAAATATTCGATGATACTCCTGCAGTAGGCTGCAAAGATTGGCGTTGTCAGTTGTTAAACTGATTGAGCAGACTCGCTGTGTGTCGAGGATGTGAAGAATGGACGACTCTAGGAAAAGGCCGCTTGAGGGCAACAAAGGCTTAGGACGATGAACTGTGACAAATTCAGATGTGGTTCGACGAGTGAGCGTGGGGCGTGTGCAAACACTCCAATTCCTCAATCTTGATGGCCTCTCACAGCGGCGTTCATCGACGGCTTGTCGCTGCAACTCGTCGACTACAAGAACTGCTGAAAGGTCTCCTAAATACCCCGTTACTCATAATGCGGTGTAATTAGTTGAACCGCAACTTGTGAAGCATTGACTCAATAGGCTATGTACATACTGCCTATTTCTGAACACAATCAACTACCAAAATTACTTCATAAGCTTTCCAACACCACCCTTGACCTACAGTACCTCGTATCTGGTCCCAGATAGTTGCCGTATTCACAATCAATTGCCTATCACCTACCTGGTACTTACTGCCGAATCTTGGAGCCAGGTAGCAGTGGTAGTGAGCTAGCCTACGACGAGTTGCGTTCGGTTACATCATACCAGTAGTAGTTTTTTTCACAGCTTACAACCATTCATTGCTGGACTCGTGATGCTCGAAAGCGTTTTACTCTGCGCGCTCACGTGCACACACATCCTGCGCTTCTGGTGAAGGTATGTGGTTACTGGTGGAATGGTTCGTTTGCGCTGAGGGGCGCGAACTGATGGAGGACACCGACTCAATGTGATGCGGTAGAACGACATTTGCTTCTGTGTACGTACTTGGTGATACCCTCGTACTGTATTTCAACATTGTTGTCCACTGGTTGATAGACGTGTAGATTGGCTCATCCGTCCTTTCTCCTCGCTGAATCTACTGTAGACTTGGCACTCACACAACATGCGAGCTGGTTGGCGCGTCGCGTACGATAGAGGCTCTAACGTTCAGGCAGGCAACTTCGCCGTCGTCTTTGGCCCTCCATCGGATGGTGAAGGTCGAGCCGAAGCTTCCAGGTAGGCAAAGGGTAACATTAAAAGAAAAAGGAACCACCACATGCCGCTGCAGGTGGTGTTTCTGGAGGTGGTGTCGTTGTACTTCCTCGTGGCTTCCGCGAGAGACAGCGCGGCGTTGTCGGTATGGGCTGCGCTAATGGCATCAAGCATCTCTCGGTTCCGGTTGTACCAAGGAAATATTTTGGTGCCCCTCTCTGTCGTGGTACTGCGGCCCTTTCAGGGTGTAACGTGGGAAATCGTTGCCGTCAATGCGAGCGCAGCTGGGCGAGTGTGAAAAGGTCCGCCTACATCGGCGGTGTCGACGTCCCACTCCTTCCTTGCCCCCCCCCTGTCCCACCCGACGGAGCTGTTCGGTCCGGTGTTGCGGCCGCCCGACGAAGCAAGCGGTTGGAGATCGAGAGCACGCATAATGATTGACGGCACCGCCGGTGCTGGAAATCGATTCGGGTGCGCATTAGGGACAAGTCAACGCCTACGAAGACCAGGAATTCAATAAGAGCATTTTGCTTGGCATCTCCTCGCCAGGCACCACCTCCCTCAACGTCTGTGCCTCTCCCAGCGGGTCATTGGGCACACGAGATGGGAAAGGGGCAACGAGCGCCTGTCTACCGTGGTGATGGGGGGAGAGAATGAGCCGTTTTTTCCCTGACGCGGGATTCTTTCCAAATGAGGTACTATTAGTACTACAGCATTTCTTCGTAGTCGATACAAGAAAGAATTCACATCAACGGCCTTCATAACCTCGTGCTTCGTGCGATTGCTGCCCCATCTCGAGTTGCATAGAGAGATCCTAGTCATTTTCTCGGAGTTGCTGCTCATTCGGAGGAACCACCTTTAGGCAGTGCCTTCTGTGAGCGGTGACGTTAGCAGGGGCTACCTTGGACGCTCTTCGTCTTGTCACCCCGCGGAGTCTCTCTGCCCAGGCAGATGCAGTAGCACCATCAACAGAAATACCAGCAAAATCACCACCTGCAGCATCTTTGTGTTGCATTCTGCGTTTCCCGCCGCCGTTGCGTTCCTGTTCCTTCTTCTTCTCGGTCCCGGAAAATCGAGAAGACGAAGAAAAGGAAAGGCAGGTGCAGCGGGAGAAACGCGAAATGAACCGCGATACTGCTGCAGGTAGTGGTGCTTCAGCTAGTAGTGTTGGTCCATGTCTTTGTGGTTCCTGCATGTGACGGCGCGGCGTCGCGATTGCGGCTGGGTAAAATGCATCGTTCGTCTCGGTGCCAATTGTAGTGCGCAACAGTTTCGATGTCGCCCTTAGCCGCGGTGCTACGGCCTGATACGGGCGTGATGTGGAAACTCATCCCCGTCGGAGCACCTGCAGCGAAACATGCACTTGAATCGTTGATCCGCGGGGCGAGTGATAAAGAACCCACCTACAACGACGATGTCGCAGTCCGAATCCGTCCCTGCCCCGCTGATCCCGCCCAACGAAACCGTTCGGTCCGATCTTTTCGATCGCCCTACGGTTGCAGGCGGCCGGAGATCGTGTCTCGCGAGGGCTTGAAGAATGTACGATGGCACCACCAATGCTGAAAATCGATACGGACGTAACCTGACAACAACGACGACGTATCGAAGACCAGGTGCCCTTGAAGGATATTTTGCTTGGCACCCTCTCTCCAGACACCGCGCCTCCCCTGAACCCATGCCTTGCCAATCAGTTCATTGGACCCCCGATATTAGAAAGAGGCAACGAGTATTGTCTACGGTTGTCCCTGCAGACTGCTGCGGGGACACACTCTGCTGTTCCTTTGAGGATGAAACATGCATTCCAAGTAATGCAGCACTACTGCATCATTTCGTACTCCATAGATGAAAGTGTTCACATCAACGGCCTCTACTACCTCGTGCCGTCGCTGCCTCATCTCAGGCTGCGGAGAGAGATCATTGTCGTCCTTTCACAAATTGGGCTCATTCCGGAACGACACGCTTAGCAATGCTTTCTGAGCTGGGACACTAGAGGGGTTGCCTTTTTAGACCCTTGTCTTCTTATCCGGCTGACAGTCGATGCCTCGGCGACTGCAGCAGCATCAACAGGATCGGCAGCAGAAGCACCAGAGAAGCATCTAAATTCTCTTCGCGATTCTAGCCGCCCTCGTCTTCCTTTCCCTTCATCTTCTTGAAAACTGGAGACATCGACAATAGGAAACACAATAGGGGACACAACATGCTGCTGCAGGTGGTGCTTCTGCTGTGCCGTTCCACTTCTTTGTGTATTTCGCGAATGGTGGCGAAAGGCCGTCAGTTACGGTTGGGCAAGATGAATATTTCATCGCTCGGTTCCGGTTGCAGTACGCAACCCGCCCGATGAAGCACTCTGTCGGGGTACTGCGGTCCTTTCGGGGCGTAGTGTTGAATATCATGATCGTGCATGAACCCGCGGCGAAGAAGACACTTGAATCGTTAGTACGCCAGGCGAGTGTTAAAATGTCTGCCGATAATAACGGCGCCACCGTCCCACTCTTTCCGTGCTCCCACCTCTCCCACCCGGCGGAGTCGTTCGGCCCGGTCTTGCGGCCGCCCTACAGCAGCAAGTAGCCGGAGATCCGGTTTTGAGGGCGCGTGCAGAATGAAAGATGGCGCGACCGATGCTAGCAATCAATACGGGCGCACTTCGAAGACATATACGTCGATGGCAACGAAGACCAGGGATCCAAGAAAATCGTTTTTCTGAGGGTATTATCCCCAGACACCCCCCCGCCCGCCGCCGGCCTGTGTCTCTCAAAGCGGTTCCTTGGGCCTTCAAGATGAGGAACGGGCGACGATTTTTTGTCCATGTACAGTGGTCCATGGAGACTGCTGTGCCGTTGTGCTATGCCGTTCTTTGGCGGGAGAGGAATGCTTTCGAAATACGGTACGCCTGTTGCATTTACTTCGTAGTCAATAGACGAAATCATCCACCTCAGCGGTCTCCATTACCGCGTGTCTCGCGCCGCTGCTGCCCCATCTCGAGCTGCGGGGAGAGATTGGTGCCGTCTTCTCGGAGTTCCCTCCGATTCCGGAACGATACCGTTAGCGAAGCGTTCTGTGAGTGGTGATGCCAGCAGGGCTTAAGATTGGAGCCCCTCGTCTTCTCATCCGACGGACAGTCTCTGACCCGGCAATTGCTGCATTACCAGTGGGCGGTCAGCAGCACAAGCACCACCACCAGCAGCATCGTGTGCGCGCATGCGCTTCTCGTTGCCGTTGCCTTCTTTTTTATTCTTCTCGCTATCGTGCACGAGAGAAGACGGAAAAAAGAAAGCTAAGAGCAACAGGAAACACAAAAAGGGAATTTGATTATGCTCCAGGTGGTCCTTCTGATGGTGTCGTTCCACTTTTTCGTGGCTTCTGCGTGTTACGGCAATGCGTCGTCGGTGTGGTCCTGGCAAAAATCACCGTACGTCTCTCGGCTGCGGTTATTCTAGATAATTCGTTTAATGCCGTATGTATTTCGGTTCCCCTTATTACAATCCCAAACCGTTCAATGACTTTCTCTGTCGTGGTACTTGGATCCTTTGTTGATTTCCCCCCCCGTCCAAGCCTTCCCGGCAAATAATACACTCGAATCGCTGGTCTGCCGGGAGTGTCTAAAAGTTTGCCGCTGCTGCCGCCTGCAGCGGTTTGCTGCCAATCGATAGGGATGCACCCCGACGACATTGACGATCGTACCGAAGACCAGGAATCCAAGAAGTTTTGGCTCATAATCTTCTCCCGACAGATCAACCTCTCTGTGCCCGTATCTCTCCACGCGGTTCCTTGGGTCCCCGATATGAAAAAGGGACAGCAAGTTCTTGTCTAGGGTGGTCCACGGAGGCTGCTGTGGGGGTAGACTACACCGATATTTCACGGACGAGACATTCCTTCCAAAGGCAGTATTAGTATACATTGAGTAGTACCTGGTACTTGATGGGCGAAAGCTTCCACCTCGGCGACTCTCGCAGCCCCTTGTCGCTGCTGTCTAGTCTCGAGCTGCGGAGATGTATCATAGTCGACTTTTCCGAGATAGGACCCATTCTGAAGCGACCTTTTTCAGTGTAGTGACTTTTGAGCAGCGACGCTAGAAACGGATGCATGTGAAACCCTTGTCTTCTGACCCCGCGGACAATCGTCGAAACGGGAGCAGCATCACTAGCACCACCAGCACCACCTGCATGAGCTCTAACCCTTTTCTTCATTTGTTTCCAATAACCCTTGAAATTGTTTTCTTCTCGCTCTCGTCCACGCAAGAAGATGAAGGGAACGGAAGGTAAGGGCGGCGGGAGAAGCAAGAAGGAGCTATCATATTGCAGGTGTTTCTGAGGCGCTGGTTCTGCTGGTGGTGTCGTTCCACTTCTTTGTGGCTTTATTTTTTGTCGTCGTCGATGCGGGCTCAGCAAAAGGCATCGTTGGTCTCTCCGTTCCGGTTATAGTGTGTACGCGACGCGTCTGATTGTGTCTGTGTCGTGGTACTACACGGCCCTTTACGAGCGTGGTGTGGAAATCACTCCCGTCCATGCACCCGCAGCGACGCACACCCTTGCAGTGTTGGTCCGCCGGGCGAGTGTCAAAACGCCCGCCGACAACGACGGGGCCGCCATCATCCTTCTACTAATACTACCCTCACCAGTTCACTCGATGGAGCCGCTCGGTCTGGTCTTGCGGGCGCCCCACAGAGCAAGCGGCTGGAGTTCCAGTCCCACGGGAGCGTGCAGAATGAATAACGGCGCCGCCGATGCTGGCTGTCGATACGGACAAACCTCGGGGACAAAGACGACGACGTATCGAAGACCTGGATTTCCAGAAGAACTTCTTGTTCACCGCCCCCCCTTGAGTTTTGCCTCTCCAAGCGGTTCCATTGGGCTCCACAATGGAAAAGGGGCAAAGCGTTGCTGTCTGTCGTGGGTCCGTGGAGCTTGCTGCGTGCAGAGAGCATGCCGTCCTTTTGCGAGGCATTCCTTCCAAATACTGAATTTGACGGGTGAATCCTCAACGGCCTTCATAACCTCGTGTTTCGTGTTTGTGCTACCTCTTTTTAAGCTGCGGTGAGAGATCGGCGTTGTCGCCTCGGAGCCCCCGCCTATTTCAGAACGACAGTTATCTTGAGCAATGTAAATGTTTCCTGTGGGCGGCAACGCTATCAATGGCAGGTATTGCCTTTTTTGAACTCCCTCGTTTTCTCACCCGGCGGGAGTCTCTCCCGCGGTAGGTGCAGCAGCACCAGAAGCAGCAGGAACAACAGCAGAAGCACCAGTTGCAGAAGCATATAGTGCTGCTTTTGGCGTTTCCCGTTGGCCTTGCCTGCATTTTCCTTCTTCTCGGTCTGGAAAGTCGAGACCGAGAAGTAGGAGAAGCAAAACATTTTCCTTCTTCTCGGTCTGGAAAGTCGAGACCGAGAAGTAGGAGAAGCAAAACAGGGAAGGAGGGTAGGAGTAGCTGGAAGCGCCACAGTCAACACGATGCTGCTGCAGGTTGTGCTTCCCCGGCCGGTGTGGTGTCGTTCCACTTCTTCGCGGCTTCTGCGCGTGACGGCGCGACGTCGTCCGTATGGGCTGGGCAAAAGGCATCGCTCATCTTTCCGTTCGGTTCAGTAGTAAGCAGCTCGTTCGACTATGTCTCCTCTGTCGTCTTGGTACTGCAGGAGACCACATAATAATGCAATAATGCGTACGGTCTGGGTGAGGGGCGGAAAACCATTCCCGTCTGTGCAACTGCAGCGAAGCATGCACTTCAACCGTTGGTCCACCGGGTGAGTGCTGAAACACCCGCCGACAACGACATTGTCACCATCCCAGTCGTTCCACTGCACCCGCCCGGTCCCACCCGGCGGAGTCTTTGGGTCCATTCTTGCGGCCGTCCAACGGCTGGATTTAGGAGATCAGATAGATCTTGTCGCGCGGGAGCGTGAAAATGAAGGACAGCGCCGCCGTGCTACTGCCCACCGTGGGTTACCCTGGTAAAGGGCGGGCTGGATGCAGCTGCACTATACCACCCTCTCTCTGGAAAGAGGGCGGTGACGTGCGACACTCGCGCACAGTAGCAGCGCGGGCTTGGTTCAAGCGTGGGGTGTGTGTTGGCTGCGTGGAGGATACCGGCAGAACACAGTACGTACCTCATTCTGGCAAACTGGAGTACCTTTTGTGGTGTGTCCGAAGGGGGTACATACTTCCCCGCACACACGTACTTGATCGACCTTCCACCATAATAGCAAACCCTTTTCGACAGCAAAGCGGAACACAATAATTACACCCATCTCCGCAGCGTTCAGCGCTGGGACCCGAAGACTGAGGACCATAGGAACGATGCCTATCTGCGGTATACCTTGCAGGTGATGCGTAGGTCCGGTGTGCCCGTTGCAAAAGTTGTGGTTGACTCGCAAACGCGTCTTCTAATGCCGCGGTTTATTGCAGTTTTTGAGTTTTTGGGCTTTTTGTCCGCATAGCAGAGTCCCACACCAGCAGCAGCAGCAGCCGCGGCAGCCGCAACAGCAGCAGTGTCATGTATGCGTTGGATGTAAATAGTGGCATGCAACTATCCCTTCAAGTCACCTTCATCAAATTGATCACACTTCTCTGGCGACAGCGTTGGCTGTGCCAGAAGGGAAGGAACAATGACACTTCTCTAGACTACGCGTTCTAAAATGAAATGTGTCTCTTTGGGCACCCCCCTTCACGATCCCGGACAAAAGCTTGTCGCTTGCGTCTTGTGCTGTGGCAGGACGACAAGGACAAGCCAGGCTGCTTGTTTTCTCTTGTGTCCATCTCGACCCAAATATCCCTCGCGAACACAGCGGGGTACATGCGAAAGGTTGAACGTAGGACGAGGAGAGACCAGGAAATATCCAGGTTCTGGATTATGGACAGATGGCTTTGACGTGTCGCCGTCGTTGATCTGATCATGCGGCCCACTCTACTCGGTTCGCGCTCACACTTCGTACTCGTACTGCTGCTGCGTTGCGCCCGGGACCCCACAAGCGCTTTCAGTAGAGCTGTGAGTCGGCACGACTGAAATGACCGACTTGTCATTATTAATAGTCGGATCGGACTAATAGTCACTCCCGAAACGGAGGTGCCGACTATCCGACTTACTGGACTTCGGCTTCCAAACGGTCGCAGCCTTCCGTTGGGTTGGATGGCGTACAACTAAGGCGCGCACTTGAAATATGGCATGATGTTCAGAAGTTTAGGCTCGGCTTGTCGCTAAAAACAAGGAATTCGATGTAAGAATGAGGCTCAAACTGCTCAACCGACTTGCCGACTGAAGTCAGTTGGTTGGTGATGCCACCTAGCGGTTAGCCATTACAGTGATGTACGCACTTTAAGACCACCACGCCGTGACAAGCCAATCCAGGTGGTCTTATCTCTACTGCGGTCTTATCTTTATTACTGCAAAAATCGTCGCACACTAATTCCAAGTAGTTTTTCCTTCGTGTCAAGCCGATTTACCCGTTATTATCTCTACTATGGTCTTAAATCGGATGGCGTAAAATGGGTACACTGTAGTTGTGAAATTCTGCCGACTCACAGCCCTACCACTCAGGGTGTGCACTGACCTGCGTTGTACTGAGCTCATTCATTCCCATGCACGTACATTTCGGATATCACGATAGAAAACTCGGTGCGGTGCGCCATCGTATCGAAGCCTTGCAAGCCCCAGCCGTAGCAGCAGCAGCCGCCGCAGCCGCAGAAGCAGTGACGTAGGTCAACGACATACTTCGAGTATAATATATGGAGGTGGCACGGGATCAATCAACACATCCTCGGAGTCCGCGTGACATGTCACACACGAGTAAAATCGATGATCGATGTTCACCCCGGGATGGCGGAGACTTGAAAGCATTGGTTGTCTGTTTTGTGTACTCACACGTATCAAAAGTAATATGAATACGCGGCAAAATCGCCATCGTATCGTACGAAAGTCGCGGGTCGTGTGAAGAGCGCTCATCAAGAGCGAGTTTGTTGTCCATGTTTCCATTTTTGCGCCAAGCATCCTCGAAGCTTTGACCCACTGCTTGCTGCCTGTCAAGGATGTGCGATGAGCAAGCATGTCTAGACTGTCGAGGAGCCGCTAGAGCATGTCTTCCCCCTCGGGGTGCAGTCTGTCGACCGATGCCCGTTTTCTCGGTGGCGACTCTCCTTATATATTACCTCCTCCTTTTGCCACGCTAGGTAGCTGTTCAGCTCCCACGCCCACCCACCTCTCTCTCAGTTTATACCTGGCGCTCTCTGTGTTCGGGCTGAAGATCGTCGGGTCATAAGTCTTGAGCAATCCGGAGCTGTGAGTTGAGTACAGGGTATAGTATGATGATTCATGATACTTGCCTTTATTGCGCAGGGGTCTCTCGCGCAGCACTTATGGAGTTTTCCCGCCGTTTTTTCGACGCCTTCTTTTTCGTGTTTCGAGTTTTGTTGGTTTGACAGGACAACCGGGCGAGCCTTGACCTCTGGTAATGTGTACGTCGTACTGCGTCGCAGCTTTGTCCGCAAGTGCTGAATGTGCTCACCCTTGGTTACAGCCGTACAGTAGCCGTGCTGGTGCTACTGATATACCTAGCTGCACTGCTGGCGGCACTGGTACTGGTACTACTGAATAAAGCAGTATAATGCCGTTATCATGTTTAGGAGAGCCTGTTGCCATTGACCCCTCTTCACCGCTTCCATTAACAGAACCCCCTCCCCCCCCCCCCCACGTGCTGGGTTTGGCGTCGGTTGGCAACGACGCTGTAAAACGCCTCTTACTATGTCAGCTAGACGACCAGGGTACCTTTTTTTTCCTTCTCGTTTTTATATTTTGGCGATATCCGAAATTGCGGTCAAGTTAGATCTTACTGTGCGAATTGGAGAATCTTAACTCCGCGCAAGGGGGATTATATCGCAGTGTGCATATGGTAAGGCACTCACGAGGCAGTCCCATAATATCCCCGTTGCTGTCTCTGGAAATGGCTGCACCAGATAAAAACAAATCCATTAGAAGCTGTCATCCATGAGCAAGAAAGTACGCACAAGTTGCGGAAGTCCGCCTTACAAGTGGTTGTTAGTAGGATACAGTGCACCCACCCTCCATGCGACTCGCCGAACACCTCACGGCTCTTCGCGCTCTGGTGCATGTGATGTCTGCCTGGTCGGTGAAAATCCGACGTGCTCCGTCCCGGCACTGTAGGGGTGCGAGCCTCATTGGTTTTACGACTACAGCTCCGCATAAAATGACCTCCCCCCCCCCAAAATATATATATACAAGGGCTCCGCATGGGCGCCGGCATTCGCCGGCGCCCATGCTTCGGTTAGGGCAGGGCAGCACGTCGACAACTTAAGGTGTAGCTGTCCGATTTGGCATGCATTGTTTTTTAAAGTAATGCCAAGAGTTTAATACGAAAATGGGATTATGAAAGTCATGCTTTGACAAAAGAAAAAATGTAATATTATACAACAAAGAAGGCAAGGATAGGCGAAACAAACTATGTTAAATGCGCCGTCAAGTAAAAGTTGGCGTCTGTCAAACAAAAATACCGAAAAAAGTATTATAATTGAGAACCTGCGTCGCCTCTAGGCGAAACAAAAGAGGCCTTGGCATTAATGAAGAGACTGCACTGCTGTCCCCGTGGCAATGGAGGTTCGAAGTCGACAGGATGCAAAGTCGGTTTGCATCAAACGTCGACATGAGGACATGTCAGCCGGCGAGGTTTTGGAAGCAGATTGCTTTGTTTTGTTACGTGAAGGCTGTCGCATTGATTGGTCTGCGTGGTCGCTGGCGAGGAGGAAAACGTAGAAGAGGAGGGCGATCTCTCGTTGAGGCGCCGTTGTCTAAGATTGGTGCGGGGATGGCTTTGCTCGTACGGGAGGTTGGCGTCGCGCTTCTTCTCTGTTTTTTCTCGGGAAGGCGGGATATGTGTGTCTGCTGTCTTTTCTTCGTGGGGGGCTTTCACGTTGTCGAAATTGGACGCGTCCCCTCAATGCATAATATCCGGAGTGTCTCTACCATGACGACTGCTGATAGTGCCGTGCGTATTTCCTAGAGACTGACATATTATTTTCTGGTAGTAATAATACTCCGGAGTATTAATATACCTTTGCAACATTTTTTTTTCTTCATCCCATGTATTATCCCCGCACCACTCTCGCGCTCCCTCCCAGTAGTAGCTCAGATCCGGGTCACATAGCGGGCCCTCCTCCTCCCTCCCCACTTCGGCACGTGCTTTCATTTTTACCGCGAGGAGAATCCAGCATTTTCTTCCCTCGTCGACTCGCGTCGAACCAACCCACGCTGCTAGGCGCTCTCAACAGTTGGTTGATCCCTGTTTTTTTTTTTGCATTTTTGCAAATAAAGTCAAATCTCATCGTGGTGGGTGTCGAACTCAAGGACAACCAAACGTTAGTAGTATTCGAGGGTAAAACCACTATTTTTAATAGGCCACCGGGGCGGCCGGCTGACAATTGATTAAAACAAAACAGGATCTTTGCATAGAGATTACATTCCCTCCCCCATATTGTATGATATTACGATGGTTGACGCGATATGTATAGAATAAAGCGCCAAATACCTAAATATCAGCGTACACGGAGTTTTAGATATCATGAATAACGAACGACCGCGACGGCAGAACACGGCAAAGCATAGCGCTTCGCTCTGCTGAGCTAGCGGTGCGCTGCTGAGCTGAGCCGCAGGGCATCGCAGGGCACTGCACGGCGCTTCGTTGCTGTAAGCTATAGCGCTGCGGTGGGGTGCTGGGCGGTGTCGAGCTGATGAGCCAAGCCCAGATCTCAGCCGATGAAGCTTCGTCAAGTACAAAACAAATGGTGCGACTAAAAGAAAAGCTAAAGCTGGACCGTTCCGCAACTAATGCACAGGCGGCAAATTAGCGGCAAATGGTAGGAGGTTCAACTTAATAGACAAAAAGGAAGAAAAATCGCGAAAAGGTTCAAAATCGTGTTGGCAGAAAAACCAAATTTGCAGGAAGCAGCTGAAAGGTCAAGAAACAGGCAATATTTCCGTTGTTGTTGCTGTTGTCGGTTCTCACATTAACTCGCATAATCAAGTCCGTGGTCACAGGACAGGCTCCAGTCACTCTGGAGCTGAGGAATACCCTAGGGGAAGAACACAAACCAAAGGTGGTACACGCATGAATCACAGCTGACGCAATTCATGCCTCCACCAGAAACATATAAAAGTGAAATCGGGAGTCAGTCTACGATGTGCCAGGTCCATGCTGGTGCATACGTCTCATTACTCGCGCCTGGAAAAACCGACTATACCGCTTGCCACCCAAGAAAAACTACCACGCATATATTACACGTGGTATCTATCACTACGCATACGCACAACAGACGCAAAGTCAATTGGCAAAAAGAAACAAAGAGAAAGGAAATGAAATGGGTGCATGGGGCCAAGAAAAAAAAAGGGTAAATAATTTTTGGGGGGTCTACTGGCGAGTCTGCCACCAGAACGATGCCACGTGGTTTTTCGACGATCTACAGCAGTACTACGCACGACCTCCGATACACCCACCGAAGCACGGACTACCGGCGAATTACGCGATCGACAGCTGGCTGTGGTTGTCACGTGTCCCTGTGTTGGGGGCCCCTGTGCGCTGCCTCTTGTTGGCTCTTGTTTGGGTAAAACATGCGGTGTGCTCCATGGTCTCACGGCAGCAACACACCAGAATCAGAACGTCCGCTCGTACAACGTATCATTCTTACAGGAAATGTAATATTTTTTTTCTCTTTCAATAAGAACATAAAACGGTTGTTATATATTGGACACAGTGATGCGTGTACGACTAAACTTGCCAACGGCACTAGTACTGCACTTTGAGCTATCTGCTGTGGTTCTGGTTGCTACTAGTTGCTGCAGTATGTGCTAGAAGTTTCGCCCTTCGGCTACTGCTGCTGCACCTGATGTTGTGTGTTTGCCAATGTTGTCAGTTGGCGTTCATGCTCGTCGTACATACTGCTGTTCTCACCCAGTACGTACGATTTTCCTCGTACCTCGACGGCACGACGACGAGCTCAAAACAGAAGGGAGGTGACATGAAATGGCGTGGACAATGGCCACATAGAAGCGAGCACAGCGGGATAGTTCGCTGCGAATCAACCGCACTCGTTCATGCCTACAGCAGAGGCTGCCTGGAGTGTCAGCGGCCGTGCTAAAGCCAGGGCCAAAGGCCGAAGAGACGGCTCTTTTACCTGCTTGGTTTTGTCTCGAGATTCTGTTATATATTGGACAGAGTAATGCGTGTACGACTAAACTTGCCAACTGCACTCGTACTGCACTTTGAGCTATCTGCTGTGGTTCTGGTTGCTACTAGTTGCTGCAGTATGTGCTAGAAGTTTCGCCCTTCGGCTACTGCTGCTTCACCTGATGTTGTGTGTTTGCCAATGTCGTCAGTTGGCGTTCATGCTCGTCGTACATACTGCTGTTCTCACCCAGTACGTACGATTTTCCTCGTACCTCGACGGCACGACGACGAGCTCAAAACAGAAGGGAGGTGACATGAAATGGCGTGGACAATGGCCACATAGAAGCGAGCACAGCGGGATAGTTCGCTGCGAATCAATCGCACTCGTTCATGCCTACAGCAGAGGCTGCCTGGAGTGTCAGCGGCCATGCTAAAGCCAGTGGAAACATTATTACGTACGGTTTGGAAATGATGCCAATCTCGTAAATTATGCAGGCGCGTGCAATTAAACACACCTGGTGCACAATCTATGACCAAACAATAGAAAGTCGCACATGCCACCGCCAAATTCCAAACATTATCACGTACCGTTTGGAAATGATGCCAATTTTGTAAATCATTCAGGCGTTGCAGCCATTAAGATTCAACAATTTTTCCAAAATTCCTCCTCGACACTCGCTCGTCTCGCTCGGCACCCGTCCGCGTTCACGTCGATGTGCGGAACGGACACGGCAGGGCGAGGGGCGTTGGAGCCGCCCCCCGAAGGCGGCGCTCGAACCAAGCCATATTCGACCGAGAATTCCAGTTCCGCGAATCGCATACTTAAGCCGAGACAAAAAACTCCTGACCAAAGTCCATGACACCAAGGAATGACTCGATATTCAAGGAATGATTTTATATATATTTATATATATAATAGTTGGCCTCGGTTGGCCCCGACGCTGTAAAACATTGTATGTATATTGGGGTTGTCGTTGGTTGGCAACGACGCTGTAGAACTACCAGTCACTGCGTGAGCTAGACAACCAGCGTCCCTTTTTTTTTTTGACGGTCAACAAGATGGTTATCGAGTTAGATCATATTGTGCGGGGTGGAGAACCCTAACTCCGCACAAGGGGAAATATCGCATCACGTCATGTGCATATGGCAAGGCACCCGCGAGGCAGTTCCATAGTAGTACCCATCGCTCTCTCTGGAGTGGCCACACCAGAAAGAGTGTAACTCATTGCCGCTGTCGTCCATAAGCAAGGAAGTAGGCACAAGGTGCCAAAGTCCGTCTTACGAGCGGTTCTTGGAAGGATATGCAGTTCACCCTATATACGACTTGCCGAACACCTCACGGCGCTTCGCGCTTGCTGCAAGCAATGTCTGCCTGGTTGGTGAAAACCCGACGTGCTCCGTCCCGGCATAGGAGGGATGCGAGAGTCTATGGTCATACGATTACGGCCATGCACAAACTGAGTACCCCCCCCCCCCCGCGCGCTCTGCTGTCCCTGTTTCTTACATCGGACCCTCGCCCTCCTCTGGCTGGCTTTGCGCCATCCGCTCTTCTTGTTCTTCTCTCTTCGGCCTTGGCTTGGAACGAAAAAAGCTTGTCGCTGAGACAGGTCAGCCCAGAGGTGTTCGGGTCCTCCCGCCTTCTCCCTCAGAAACCCTACGTCCTGCTCCGGGCCGCCCTGGCGCTGAACAGCCTCTACTGGCTTGTTCGCTCCATCAGAGTGTTTGGCAACGCTCACTGGCTGGTAAGTGGAATGCGAAAAGTTTTCATGGCGCGGGTTTGTGTCTGTTTTGTCTCATTTCTTTGTGCCTCGTTTTTTGAAGTCTTTCATGCCTCGTTGTCTGCCCGCACTCTTGCCAACTCTGATTTTCTGCGTATGTTTTTTGTTAATATCCTTCGTGTAGATGCTTGCAAGGGCTTGGCAGTAGCAGCAGCAACTGCAGCGGTGGGTTTTTTGTTTTGGGGCTGCACAGGCTTTAGAGCAGGGGAGGTGGCGCAGCCGAGTATTGTCCACAGACGCAACAGCTGCGTTAGTTGCGGTGTCGATGTTGTTAGACATGGACTGCCGCGGCGGCGGAGCTCTGCACAGTACCAGGTACCTCGCTCAGCAACCCACTTCGATAAACATGTAAGTTAAGCCCGATACACGACCCTACGGTCTAAGAATGTAACCAAGAAAATACAGTACGGTGACACGGGAGTCGCAACACGCAGATGACGCTTGCGCTGAGGGACGCGCACGTGGCAGTGCGCCTACGACACAGAGCCCAGACGGCGCGGTGATGGCGTTTTTTTTATATATGCACGAATGGGTGGATTTGGGTTGATACATTGGTATACTGTAGTGTTATATGGTGACCGTAGGAAGTTAATGCGTTTTTTATTTTCCTACGCGGCGTATTTGGTCGCATGTTTGTTTTATTTTTCGCGCGTTCGAGCGAAACAAAAGTACAATCATAGGACCAACCAACCATCCAACCAACCAACAACCTTCCAAGGAAGGAGCCTCGACGAATCGTTGTTGCCGGTCGTGTGCGGTGTAGCATGGTCTACAGCTTCACCCACTAACAGGAGGCACATTTACAAGGTAGTACAAGAGTGGACGTGTGCGCGAGGCCGGGTAGTTTTTTGTATGAGGGGGGGCAGAGCGTACAGCTGGTGGGGGTGCTGTTGTTGCACGCGCTGCTATTGCACAAAGCGCCTGATTGTTGAGGGGTCTTGAATACACCGGTTGGCGTACGTGAAGCGCCTATTTATTAAATAGTGCTCGTTTCATGTTACATGTCACATGCTACTTCTCGTGTCCTTCCTGACAATCAATTTTCGTCCGTCCTTCATTACTCGAGCACATGCAAATACGGGTGGTCCGTGTTTTGTGTTCTTCGTATGCGGTTTGAATTTTTCGGTTTGTCCCAATGTAGTGTTGTTCTCGTCTGTGCTCTCTGTGGGTACGGGGGGCCATTGGAACGCAGCAGCGGCAGCAATTAACCCTATGTTTCAACATCCGGCCGTACCCATCCCTGTCGTTCCACCCCTTCCCCATCCTCTGCCCCGCCCCCCAGGTGTATCTAACTCACTGGACGTTCGGTGAGTTGTTGGTGGGTTTGGCGCACGGCGAATTTCCATGCGATGGGTTGGGAGGGGTGATAAGACGATTTACTGATACCATGCATGGCCGTAGGCGTAAAGCCACAGACGATCGAGTGATGGGGGGGGGGGGTGAAGCAGACACGCGACGGTTGCTCTTTTTTTGTGGCGATTAGTGCGGTAGTATCATACGGTTGCGTCTTGTGTTCGTTCAGGCGTGCCCCGTCACGACAGGCGTACATGAGGTACGCAGGTCTAGCGCTCGACGAACTGAGAGAGCGGCAACGTCGACAGCAATGGTTGAATGTGACTCGTAGTTAAGGTACGGAGATTCCAACACCTTTTTTAATTGGGGGCAGAAATGTCGCGAGCTCCGATTTGTTTAATTTCAAGTCGAGACGGATGTATGCCGCATGCCGGTTGCGTTGGAACCACGCGCGGCTCGACGGTAAACCCACAACGCGCCGAGCCTGAAGTCCGTGAACCGTTTACGCATACGCCCCGCGTTTCCTGGAACGTAACTTTCTCGTGCTGTCTGTCGTTGGCGGAGGAACTTGTCCAACTTCAATGTTCTTCGAATAACTCCACATTTTGGCTGGATTATTGTCGTCGTCGGCGTCTCCCCCCGCCCCCCCGCCCCCCACCTTTTGATACCCTCTCGTTCCCCCCCTCAGCCCTCCAAACTGTGTACTATTTCCTCGCGTTGGGGTCGGCGAGCCACCTCTGGGCCAACAGCGGGCGTAAGCAGCGCGAAGAAGATGCGTCGCGAGCGGGGGGCGGGCGAAGGTCGAACGGGGGGCGCGATCGTGTGAAGAGCAGGAAGGGCGTCGGCGGGGCTGTGTCGCGATCGTCTTCTGTTCCCTCCTCCGCTTCTTCCCCCTCGACATCGGCGCTGACGGCTAAGGTCGGCGACGCGGCTGGAGATGGCGAGCGTACGGTGAGGCAGGGAGGGAGGCGGGCTCGCGGACCTTCTGTTGTTTCGCAACGCGCTATCGTGTTATCAACTTAGTTTTATTGTAGGGCTTTGTGTGGTCGGGGTGGTGATGGTGGTGGCGGTGGTACTTGAGGAGGTGGCACCTCGTGACTGTGAAGTATGGAAAAGAGATACATGAAAAGCCGGCGCTTGTGTAGCTGGAGTATGCCGATATGGGAATATAATTCACACAGGCTTCAGAGTCTTGGCCGTATAGTTTAACAACGTTCGCCTCTGGGTGTCATACATGTCTAATTGTCGTATAGTACTGTAACGACGATACCCCTTTCGGTATTGTACTTGGCCTCGTAAAACGTCCTCAACAGGGCCTTGGGCGGTGGCGGAAGCTGCAGTGGGGCTTGCTGTTCGTTTGCGCTGACTGTTCGGTTATCGTGACCGGTGTCTACTGGACGTTCCTCTACAACGGCTGGAGCGACCAGCTGAACCTGCAGGTAAAGTCAATGTTTAGTTTCGAGCCATGCCAAATCGATACCAACGCCGCCACAGCAACACCAGCCATTTTCGTACTCGCTCCTCCGTGCTTTGCGGTGATGCACATTGTTGTGTTTTTTCAACCATTTTACCCCAGTGATATCATCAGGGGGCGCTTCGACCGGTATTATGGTTGAAATGGGTCAGGGTTAGGGCTGGTTAGGGATGGTTGAAAAACAAAATAATGTACGACACCCGTGCTTTGTCACCCCCCCCCGTGATACACGGGGCGTACTTTTTTGTTCAGAAGATGCAACTGGTGGTCCTCCCGGACTGAGGAGCTACCCGAATAAGACTGAAAACGTTGTTGTACCATCGCATGTCACATGGTATAACGAGGTATGGTAATATGGTGTGAGTTTACTGCAGTAGATGGCCCCCTGTAACGGACCATAGGGCGTTCGGGCGGAGAGGCCCCTTACATAGATTAGATCAGATTTGGGACATGTGGGACGTTGGAAGCACCCTACTCGTTGTCTAGAAATGTGTCTGGCGTTTTGCAAGCGGGAGGCAGTCTAGTGGCCCATTTTAAGGGGACGGGGTTTCTTATCGGGTGTTGCGTCTACTTTAAGAGATCTTATAGTAGGAAAAAAGAGTTCCCTTATAAACCGTTTTTCCTTATCGCGGGGTCCCGTAAACGAGGCTACCTACTGCTGTATATCAAAGCATAGACTTTAGCCCGCAAATGTATAGCGATACCGATTAAACCGGCGTGTCTGTATTGACAAGTCCCGAGGTGACTAGCCTCCGCCGGCAAGCTGTCTCTAACCAGGGGGTGGCGCAACGTGGAGGCGGGTAGAGGGCTCTTCAGTTGCTCCATCGCCTTATTTTTGCCACTGCCCCGTCGGTGGCGCGACGTGGCGATGCAACAGAGCCCTTTTGTCGCTCCATCGCCTTTTTTTTTTGTGGAAATTGCTTTTTTTTAGTTCCACCCCCCCCGACTACGACCCCCCCCCCCCCTGAAATATACATGTACTAGTTGGCCTCGGTTGGCACCGACGCTGTAATGCATTTTATGTATATTGGGGTTGACGTTGGTTGACAACGACGCTGTAAAATATGCCAATCACTGCGTGAGCTAGACAACCAGGGTACCGTTTTTTTTATTCTTTTTGGCGGTCACCATGATATTTATCGAGTAGATCAGATTGCGTGGGGTGAAGAACCCTAACTCCGCACAAGGGGAATGATCGCATCACGTAGTGTGAATATGGTAAGGCACCCACGAGGCAGTTACATAGTAATACCCAGTGCTCTCTCTGGAGTGACCACACCAGAAAACAAAGTATACATCATTGGAGTTGTCATCCATAAGGAAGAAAGCAGGCACAAGGTGCCGAAGTCCGTCCTACGAGCGGTTCTTGAAAGGATGCAGTTCACCCTTCATGCGACTCGCCGAGCACGTCACGGCGCTTCGCGCTTGGTTCGCGCTTGGTGCAAGCAATGTCTGCGTGGTTGGTGAAAACCCGACTTGCTTAGTCCCGGCATAGCAGGGATGCGAGGGTCTAAGTTCATACGACTACGGCCATGCACAAGCTGAGTACCCCCCCCCCCCCCCCCCCCCCGGCTACGAAACCGGAAACTAGTTAATTGTTGTACCCCCCCCCGCTGTCATGCATGTAGAATTAAATGAACAAATTCACCCCCCCACATACTCCCTAAATTTGTCGTCTCCCTCGGATGTGGAAATTTATTAGTTATTTCATCCCCTTCGCTACTACGAATGTTGAGAATAATTTTGTATCTAACGCCCGCAAGACGAACGGCGGAATTAACCTCATGTTCATTATGTCACCCCCCCCTACTACTGCGCATGTTTTTTTTTGTGCCGCCGCCACCGTCGCAGATTCATTTGTTCAACACTCTGTTCATGGCGGTCAACGTGTTCATTGGGGCTTCTTCGTTCCGTTGGCAGCACATCGGGATCGCCTACATCTACGGCACCTTGTGTGAGTCATGAAACCATCGCATGTTTTCCTTTTTTGCTTGGGCTTCTGTTGCTTGGGAGTGTATGCATTAGCATGTGTGGCCACAACTGCCCCCCCCCCGGCAACGCCCTCCTCCACCCAACTCCCCACCCCCCAACCGCCCTCCTCCCCCCTCCCTTCTTTATCCTCTACCCCCCCCCCTAACCCCCTCGCACCTCTCGTGCCCCCCCCCCCCCCCCCCCCCCCCCTGGCGTCACCTCTTTAGATCTAGCATTCGACATCTTGTTCTACGTGTGCGGATCCATCTTCAGCTACGACGACAAGGTCATCTATTTTTTCCTGGACTGGGGCAACACTCCGGGCAGAGCGATCTGTATTTCGGCGTTTTTGATGCTGGTGGCGCTTCCCCTGGCGCACGGTTTTTTCGTGCTGATCGCTAGCGGACGAGAACGCCTTCGAATGATGCGCCCCGACTGGGGATGGCAGGTGGGCAAGCGCGTTATGGTGCGCACGTGGTAGTCAGACTCATCCCCCCTCCCTTGTTGAGTTTTCATCAAGCTCACTTGAGCCAGTAGTCAGCCCCCCCCTCGTATCTGTTAGATGTGGTTTTACCAGGCAGATGTTAGATATCTCCTCATAAACTAAGCAATTTGTCAATTGTAGACTGTGCGGGGTGATGTGTTGATCGCTAGCGGAAGAGGTTGCCTCCAGATGATACGCCCCGAGTGGGCATGGCGGGTCGGCAACCGCGATAACCGCGGATGTCGCGGTCGCGGGGTGACGTGTTGATCGCTAGCGGAAGAGTTTGCCTCCGAATGATGCGCCCCGACTGGTGATGACAGGTGGGCAAACGCGGTACCGTATATCGCGGTCGCGGTAGTCTTCCCCCCCCCTATGTTACAAACCCATGTGTATGCGTCATTTCACCACGGTATCCACTGAGTGCCATGATAGCGACACGTGGCACTTTTTGGCTTTTTGGCCTGAACGTTTCTCACAGACGGGGCTGCTAAAGTTTTAATAACAAACTACCCAATACCGTTACCGTGGTTGACGCTTTTTTTTTGGTATAGAAAGAGCCTCCGAAGGATGCAGACCGACTGGAGATGGCGGGTGGGCGAGCACGATATGTTCTGTTCGCGGCAGTCTTATCTCCCCCGAAGCCCGCCTCACCAATCGTTCTTCGTAGGATACAGTGCATCGTTTGTGCGACTCGCCGAACTCCTCACGGCGCTTCGCGCGTGGTGCACGCGATTTCGCCATTGGTCAGCACTCGTTCCATTGATTTGATTGGTCAACGCTCTTCCAGTGCATGCTTTCATTCGACTGATTGGTCAACCCTCTTCCACATGATCTTTACTGGTCTAAACTTGTCCAGCCGCGCTCGCGAGCGTGCGTGTTTGCGCACACTTTTTTCTAGCGATTGAGTTATCAACGGGATCCTCAATCCGTTGACCCAGATTCGTGTGCACTGTAAGTAAGGTGCTCAAGCTTTGAGGTGCGGAAGCTTTGTTCCGACGGCGACTTCCCCTCCCTCCCTCCCTCCCGCCAACCGCCGTGTCCATCTGGTTCTTGCACGGTGCGAGCGCGCTGTGCAAGCAGAAGTTTCTTGCGAAAAATCCAAGTAGTTAGTCCTCGAAACATGGGTGCATTTGGAAAAGGGTTTGTAAAAGTACGGATGCTTTATTCCGAGGGCGCCTCCGCCCCCTACCGCCCGCTAACCGCCGTGTCTGTCCGTCCGTTCACGCCTGCGTCCCTCCCGAACTTGCGTCTTTTTGTGTTTGGGTTTGCCCTGCAGGGGACCGACGAGGAAGAGCTTGAGCGGGTAATGGAGGTTAGCGGCATGCGAGACGCCGACGTTTGGGCACCCCTCACGGGAGACGGGGACCCGAACCTCTACGACAGCGAGGAGGAAGAAATGGGAGGGGCGTCTGTTTTTTTCGTGGGTGGTCACGAGGAGAAGAGCAGAGTTGTAGGCCGGTCCGCGGGCATTAGTACCGCGGGGATGGGGGTGGGAGGAGGAGGCGGGCGTCAGGTGGGGAAAAGGGCGCCGGGCGGTGGTGGTGGTGGTATTAGTATGGTAGCTGTGCACAGTGCGAAAAGTGGCGTGTTATGATTTTGATACCAGGCAGACGTGTGGTGGCTGCTATTCATGCTGCGAAAAGCAGCGTCTGCTGCTTTTGATACCAGGTAGACAGCTACGTATCTCGAGGGAGTAGGCTCTTTTTGTGGGGGGACAGGGGTGGGAAGGGCCACTATTTAGTGAGAGCGTTGCTCCTGTAAGGTCTTGAGTTTTTGGTTTTTTTTTACTCGTGGGAGCGAGCACTCGATGGTCGGTTGCCGTCACTCTTGTTCTGTATAATTGGGTTTTGGGGGTAAATTAGTCGTTTCTTGACGGATTGAGTCTCTTTCTAAGCCCCCGCCCCCCCGTTCTCCCCTCTCTATGCATTCGATTTTTTTCGGCATTTGCGTGATCCGTGCTCAGTTAATCCTCGGCTTGCTGAAGCTCAAATCAGTGCTTGGGGGGGGGGGGAGGAGTACATTTTTGTTTTTGTTTCGCGATGTAGCATATTACTCGATTCACCACCTGTAGAGCAGGTGACGTGTGTAGATTGGAGGTTTGGGCACATAGCTGATATGGTTTTGAGCATCCACGAGTGGTTCTCAACTGACTTTAGCCTCCTTGGAACAGCATGCTTGCAAATAGCGGGATTCAGTGCTATAACTTGTCGCAGCACGACGACCCAGAGAACGGAGAGGTGTTGTACACTTAGGACAGATGACGATCTAGGTCACCTTAGATCCTGTGTGCATCTGGATCGTCCTAGATCCTATAGTTTCCGTTGAAATGTTGCGGAAGAACCCGTACTCGTTAACGGGCTATGAACTCTGATATGCATTCGGCGTTTCTTCGTACGTGGTTGTATTCACTGGGCGGTTTCTCGGGGTTTCCATGCGGACGAAGGCGGTGCTACGCGCTGTAGTTTCGCCTATTTTTGCAAGGGTGTGTTTAGTCAAGTATGTACTCTGGGGTATCCGGGTTCCAACCAGGTTAGGTTGAGTCAATTCCGGGTATGTCATACCCGGGTATGACTAAATACCCTACTCAAATATCCTTGATATGTTGTACTATTAGTAGAAGCATATCTACTGGTGCTGTTGTATTGCAGTGTCTGAAGTCGTGGGTCGTGGGGCAGCAGTCAGAAGGGGAGTAAAGAAGGACGGTTGGTGGCGCCGCGTCATGCTTTGATTGGTCGCGGCAGCACTCCTTGCTGCTCCGTCCGTCGAATGGACGAGTTTTCTAGTTTTGATGTTTTGATCGCGGTTGGTAACGATCCCGTTTGGTTTACAAGACGCCACAAAATAGGCAACAATCGATGCGCATATGTACTACTTAGCATTTTTTTTTCTTTCTGAAGCTTGGAGCCAGTGTACGCGGTTCAGAGTGCTCCTTTATGCATACGAGATATACCTGGTATCAGGTGCTACTCATGCTGGTATGATTGTTCTGTCCGGCGCTTTCAGCACAGAGGCAGTAGTAGTGGTACCGTTTTAACGCGCAAAATAACACACCCTTTGCAACGGTTTTCAAGACGATTTAGTCATTAACCCCTTTAGGGCCCCAACCCCCCTTCCTACACTAATTCCAAGTAATTTGTCCCCAAAAACGGATTACCAGTTGTAAAGGCGTTGACCAGGGGTGCACAAACAACGGTAATGGCGGCTTTGGGAAGGCCTCGTCGAGATAGGTTTCCATAGACGCGTCGCTCGGCGTTCGCACTGGCTCCGTTGCCGAGAAAATAAATCAGCGTTAAAATTCGTTCGCAGCGGTGGGTGTGTTACCCTGCTTGTACAGTAGTGAGTAGCCCGTGCTGACCTTACACAACTGTGTCCCGAATATTTACTTGACGATTCCGAACGGGCTGTCTCCTTGTGCCTTGCGTTGTGGCACCGCGAGCTGAACTTGAAAGCCCAAGCGAGTTTCGCATATAAGAAAAGGTCATGTATTTGGGGTATTTTTGCTCTCGAACCAAGGCCGGGCGAATGGAAGGCACGTACGTGCCACGATGACAGAGGTAGCACTTTTCGTCTGAAGTGGTTTCTGAACGACGGGGCTCCTTGCAACACAAAATCGCGTCGGAAAATATATATATATATACTTGAAAGTATATACATCTTCTCGTTGTATACTACTACCTAGGCCACATGGCAGTTTTCATCCGGTAGGAGTTTTGATTTTTGTCGAAAGAGCCATCTCACGGTGGGGGTTCAGCGTAAGCCCCTGAGCTCCTCACATGAGGAGCTCAGGAGCTCAATATCAACATCACCCGATACTACATGACTTCGAAGGCATTCGTGCGCACAACCCGACCAAGCTTCTATGCCTTAGTCCTAGAATAACATATACCTGGTAAATACTCGTGAACTTATTTGACTAATGACTCACCGCTGGTTCCTCACTTGAGGAGCTCAATCGGACAGGTACACTATCAGTTAATCCAAAAACTGCAACCCCTACCGTGGGATGAGTCCAAATCAGTGTTTGGATCAAGAAAGGACATGCCTTAAGCTGTCTTAACCTCCTATGAAGTGAGGAACCCCATGAAAAACGTGCACCTCGATCGTAACAGGCATCGGAAAAAGAAATTGTGCCCTACTGCTGGTGAAAAAATGCTTGGAAATAAACGTTCGCGAATCTCGTGGAAAAAAAGGAAGAAACCTTACATATCTTCGAGTTCGAAGGACTGAAGATTTTTCCTTTCCTGAGCTTGTTATCGAGGGGTATATCATTCGTAGACCGACACGACAGACCCTGATGATGCTTTCTTCAAAACAAAAATAGCTGTTATTTTACAACCTGCCTGACAGGGTGTGTATGTGCTCTGTGCCATTGATGATGGACGTGATACCCTCTGTTAGCCCAATGCCATCCTTAGCCAGTTCCTAGGGTCTGCTAGTATGACATTTTTCTTTCTTTTCTTTTTCTACTTCTTTTTTCTTTTTTTTCTCTTCTTCCTTCCTTGCTTTCTTGTCTGGTCTTTTCTTGCTTTTCTTGTCTTTTTCTTCTCTTTGCTTGCCTTTATCGTCTTGTTTCGTTTTTCTTCTCTTTTCTTTCCTTTCCTTTACCTTCTTTTCTTTTCTTTGTTTCTTTTTCTCCAATTGATTCAAGCCTGTCGTGCGTATGCGTAGTGATAGATACTACGTGTAATATATACTCAGTACGTGGTAGTCTTCCTTGGGTGGCAATCGGAATATTTGGTTCCTCCAGGTGTGAGTAGTAAGACGTATGCACCGGCCTGGACCTGGCACATCGTAGAATGACTCCCGATTTCACTTTTATATGTTTCTGGTGGAGGCATGAATTGCGTCAGCTGTGATATATGCGTGTACCACCTTGGGCTGTGTGTGTTTTTCCCTGGGGTATTCCTCAGCTCCAGAGTGACTGGAGCCTGTCCTGTGACCACGGACTTGATTATGCGAGTTAATGTGAGAACAGCAACAACAACAATGCTCTGCGTATTTTAATGAAAAGTACAGCGTGCGTGGAAAGTGGGAGGTGAAAAGGAGGGATGTTCTAGAGGCGGCCGTGTCATAACTCGGTTAGGAAGTAAGACGCACGTTCGTCCGTGAAACTTTCAAGTTTGAAGTGGATGTTCCATTCCATCTCTGCACCCACCCATTCCATATTCCATGCCTTGACCCTTCTAAGAGCCCCAAAATTCCTCTCTATACTAATTCAAAGTTATTTGTCCCCACAACCGGGGTTTCAAGTCGTGATTTTTGTACCACTGCAAAAAGTATCGAACACTAATTCCAAGTGTTTTCCCCCCAAAAACGTTGTCCGCACTGCTTCTACGATAGCCCCCTTCCTTCGCAAAACCAGCGATTTTCTTTAACGCACGTTTCATGACTGCCCGACGCGTGGAAGGATGCCATGAGAAAAACATTGCCACCGGTTTTCTTGTGTGCAAAGGACTATCATCGAACGATTACTTCGGGGTGGCAAGGCACACCGTAGTTCAGGAGATACGGCAGGGAGCTGGTTTCAAAAACAGCGATTTCAGAAAAAGTGGGGGGACGAAAATATGTACCTACGACCATAAAACGACACGTGGTGGGTCGGTGGATTGCGTATGTATGAAAAACCCTCGGCTACGAATCGATGGTTTTTGAATTTACGATTTTTACGCCGGAACTCAGAACCCCGGGTCTTTCAGCAGGGGGGCCTTTCCCCCAGGGGGTCTCTCCTCTCTCTCCCCTCATTGTTTTGTGCACCTCACTTATTTCTTTTCACTGCGTGAAAGCGACACAGGCAGCACTATCACCATTCTCGCATTCTCTCGTCTCGCCTTGCTTGGTTGCGTCGTTCAGATGAAATGCAGTAAATCAACCAATTGCTTGTTATTTGTAGTGTACTTTGTGCGTCTGTTGAAAATAAAAACAGGACATTATTTCTGGATGCTCGTTCTTCGCTCCTTCACTTCAACATGTTGTGTACCATTCATATTTATCAGTAATTATTATTATCTTCTTTTCCCTCCGACAATATGTGTGTGTGTGTTCTTCACATTAAACCGTTCTTCTACTCGTCGACATCCAGCACACCCAGTGTCCGTACTGATTCTTCACCCTAGAAAGATCAGCTCTGTGGTCACAAGCCACGACACAGAGATAATGCATCGTAATGCATTCGACAACGCAATGTCATGCCCTAGTACTGGGTACGACAGGCACAACATACATACGTCAGCAACAGAAATACATTGGAAGAGAGAAATACGAAATAAACAAAAACAAAAACAAAAACAAAAACAAAAAACAAAAAACAAAATAAGAAAACAAATAAAAACAAAGATAAAAATAAAACAAAAAATGAAACAAACAAAATGAAGGGGAAATCGAAGAAACAACCCAACCGCAAAGGAGAGCCAAAGCTCGGAAAAGAAACATAATAAAATGAAATAAAATAAAGTAAAGTAAAACCAAAATAAGATAATCCGAACACGAGCCAAAAACCTGGACACGCAAGGAGGGAACAAAGGGGAAAAAAAAATACCCCAGAGAAAGACGAAAAGTGCTATGTACCTACTAGTCGGCCTGGTACCTTGCTACCCTGTCTGCCATCTCCTTCCTGCCTTCGTCCACCGCGGTCTCCCTTCTATTCCTCCTGTTGCCCCCCCTGCCCCCATTCCCTTGGACGGCTTTCCTTCTACTCCTCCTGTTTCCCCCCCTCCCCCCTTTGTGTTCTTCTCATTAAACCAAAATACCTTGTAAAAGAGAGAAACAACGAAAGAAACCAAGACAAAATAAATAAATAAATAAATAAATAAAAAGGGGAGCCAAAGCACGGGAGATAGAAACATACCCCGAGCATGAGCCAAAATGGACATGCAAGGGGGAAAGAAAGGGAAAAAAATACCCCGGAAAAAAGAAACAAGTAGAAGAAGGAAGACTGGGAGGGCCAAATAAAACAGGCTCGTCACCTACCCACCATGCAAGACTCCCTTCATAAGGATAAGAAGGGGAAAGAAAAATAAATAAATAAAATAAAATAAATAAATTCACGGAAAAATCAAAGTACCAAGACATCACATTCCGAGCAGCCGCAGCAGTTGGCGGTACGAGTGGCATAGATAGAAAGGTTCCACCTACTAGTCGGCCTGGTACCTTGCTACCCTGTCTGCGGTCTCCTTCCTACTTTCATCTACCGCGGTTTCCCTTCTACTCCTCCTGTCCCCCCCCCTGCCCCCATACCCTTGGGCGGTGTTCCTTCTACCCCTCCTGCTGCCCCCCCTCCCCCCGTTCCCTTCGACACCACCCACGGCGGATGCGCGGCGCTGTCTACTCAGCTTTGCCTCATCCTCGTGCCACCTGCCCATGAACCGTTCAGCTGCTTCGAGGACCCCCCGGTACCACTTGCCCACCTTTTTTGCTGCAGTGGGCCACAGCGCGGTCCCAACTCCAAAAACTAAGGGGGAGTGTTCCGTTGATCCCTCGTTGGCTTTGAACACCCTAAGGTCCTCAGCTATGGCTCTAGGCCAAGTCTTAAGTTGTCCGCCTGGTTTCGGGTTCTCCCCACCAGCGATCGTCCCGAACATCAACCGACGGGGCAGTCGCCCCTTGTGTTGTCGCACCAGGGCCCCGGCAAAGAAGAGCCGCCGTTTACGGATGGTCGTTTCGATGCTCTCGCATCGTGTCATCCTGAGGGCCTTCGCGTACGAGAGGGTGGTGTGGTCGGTGCGTAATCGGCGCTGGAAGCCAATGACTCGCAAAAGGACTTCGTGGTGGGCTGATCGGAGCTTGGCGAAGTGGTCCGCATTGAGGGTCCACGTCACACACCCGTACAGCAGGGTCTCAATGACCTCGGCCTTCAGCATGCGGACTTTCAGACTAAGCGGGGCGGTCGTCCTGTCATACAATTCCGGGCCAAACCGTTTGAGGCATGCCCGCATGAGACGGATCCGTCGTTCGATTTCGAGCGAGAGGTCAGCGCTTTCGTGGATAATGCCGCCTAGGTATAAAAACTGGGTCGTCTGTTTATACCTCTGGCCTGATGCTTCGATCGCGAGCGGTGGGGCGAGGGATGTCTGGTCCGGTGTTCGTAGCAGCATCGTCTCTGTCTCAATATACAATGTAGTAGCCTAGATGCCGTTCCGATGTAAATCGAATATCCTTCCAGAAAGCATCAGTATCAGCAGTAGCACGTAATCAGAAGGTCGAATGATCGCACCATAAAGCAGTGGTATCTTCCGCCAACCATTTGCCCATTTCCTTTCCCCACATTTTCCTTTTATCTTCGTACTGTTTCTTTTCCCCATAATATACCTGGTATACGTTTTGGCTGAGAGTCTACCTTAATCCTCAACATTACAAACATCATTGACACCCCAGGCCAGTGGCTGTATTTATTGTTGTAATAAACTATTAACAGGACGACCCTCGATTGCGGTGCGGCGATAAACAAAGACGACGACAGACACAAAGATTGAATGCGATGTACGTTATCGTACCGGTAGTCGTATTCTCCTTTTTTTTCAGGTAGAAAAAGGATTTTGGAATATATATGGAATTTTACAGGGAGGGCTCAGCACGCTTTGCATCCGATCCATCGTATGCCAGGTTTCAGAGGAACCACAGCCTCTTTCTTCTAGCCTGTACTTTGCTGTATGAACAGCAGTCCGTCTGTAGTATCATACGAATGATGTATGGTATGTTACATCTGTACAGATAGCACCATAAATATTATTGTTATTTATTACTCCGTATGTTGTTTCGAGCGCTACAACAGTCTCAAGGGTTATTATTTATTATACACAATGTGTGTCAGATCTGTCCAACAACTAACATTATTATAATACATACACCCCCACTTTTCATAGAAGGAGATTGCACCCACAGGTTTTTGGGGACAAACTATACTTGGAATTAGTGTTGGAAAATGTTTGTTTTTGTACTTGTCGAGAATAGTAAAAGGGTCGCCATTCGTCATCTATCTGATGCTAAGGTACGGCCTTGCGTCAGTGATGACTACTTCGGCCCCCTTCCGGTCACGCCACGAGGCAACACCTACATCTTGCTGTTCACCGATCGCTTTAGTCGTTGGACCGACATGTTCCCCGTCACTGCCGCTGAGTTGACCGCGGAGAGTACAGCCAATATCCTGGTGAACCAATACATTCCCTTAGGGGGTGCCCGCGCACCATACTCTCGGACAACGCCCCGCAGTTTTGCTCCAAGCTTTCACAAGCTGTATATCAGCTGTTGGGCGTGCGCAAGCTTGCTACAAGCTCCTGTCATCTCAACTGTAACGCGGGCGTTGAGCAGGTGAAGCACACTATGGCCTAAATGTTGGCTATGGTCGTTAACGAGCGACAAGACGATTGGGACTTGCATCTTCGTCACGTCGAACTCGATTACAGCAACCCCGTCAGCGCGGCGACGGGCCTGGCACCCAACGAGGTCTACATGGGCAGACTCCCACGTCTCCCCCTGACGGTTTTCGACCGTATTGGCGTCGTGGGGCACCAGAGTCTGGCCCGCGACCACCTGGTCTATTGCGACTTGACCACCGACCGACAAAAGCGAGCGAACGACATTGTTCGCGCACACCACGCCCTCACCGTTTCTTGGGTTAACCGCAGACACTCCGCCCTCACGGACGCGCTGCGTCCGGCACCTAACTTCGCTGTGGGTGGTTGGGCATGGGTGCCCAACTCTGCCGCCACCATACGCCAGAGTGTGAAGGCGAACACGGACGCCAAGGTGCTCAAGGCCAAACTCGCGCTTAACTGGATGGGCCCCTACAAGATCCTGGCGTCGGCCCCTGCTTCGCCGCCGAGACCCCGGACGGCTCGCCACTCGTGAACAACTTCCTCTATTTGGACCTCCCTTCCGACCTTCCCGGTTCGGACGATCGTCGGCGTGTGGCAATAGATGCTGCAAGCCCCGCGCCTACCCCCACGACAGCGGGGACATGCCCGAATACCTACCGGCGAAGCTAACGCAGTATGTGCTCAACAATTTTCCAAGAAGTCCCTTCCGTACCACGTCACTCAAGGCGGATGTTTCGACCCCCCTCCAACGGCTGGAAGTGGGGCAGATCACCGGCCATCAGTCGGTCCGGGGGCGAGGTGGCGTCATCGCGGTGCTATACAAGACGCATTGGTCAGGACTCTCTGAACCTTCCTGGGAGCGGGAAATGCACCTCCACTCTCCCGCCCCCATATTTTGCGCTATTGGGCCGGCACGCCGGGCCAGCACCGCCAAACCAACCGCCTCTACCGCCGAATGCGGATCGGGGCGGCACAGCGCGAGTTCTCCCGCAACAACGGGGAGCGTTTAGCGTCGGGCTTCGCTTGTGTTACCCGCGCCGATTGGCTCCGCCGCTACCACGACACGGTGCTTCCTAAGGGAGCCCACTTTTGGTACAAGGGAGACGATGGGTTATGGTGGCTTGGAAAATTCAGTGCGAGCACAACAAATGTACATCTGTTCCGCTTTCTGGACGACCCGGGGCTGATTAAATTTCCTCTGCCCCCGGCGCGCCGCACGACGGGAGCCGTACGAGGCTCTTGGCGCCGGCAAGTTCACATCGCCAGCGCGTTTCCTCGGGGGATTCAACGTAATGTAGATGAATCTCGAGGCGCGACCGTGGCCTGCTGACGTTCAAGCCACCGTCGCTCCTCGATAGTTCTCCATTTTTTTTTTCTGGGTTACGAGGTTTGGAATTTAAAGCTTTTGGTTGTTCGTGATGTTTCGAACGTTTTTGTTTACTGGGTGTGCGGGGCGGTTCTAATCATTCTTTTTCTTTAGATCTGCCGGCACCCTCTCCCGACCTGTGCCGGGCCAGGGTCCGGGTGTTCACGCCGATGTCTGAGGCGCAGGACTGCCGGTTTTTCGTGTTTGTCCAATTTCCCCCTGCCGACGCCCTCCTCAGCCCAGAGCCGGGGGGCGACCAGGGTACGTTGTTCGCGCATAACGTGGTACAGGGCTACATATGTGGCTGGGTGTTACCTTTTATCTACTTTTGTGTTGTATTTGTTCTACTTGTTTCGGCTAATCACTCCCCCCCCTCGCGGGGCTGTAGGTGGTGTCACCTTCCATTCCGGGTATTTGTCGTTTCCTCGTCTAACCCCCACCATGCCAATGGTCCGCGGGAGGTTTTTGGCGTGACTTCTCCCTTGTATTAGCGTCTGTGTTCCTCTTCCTGTCGAAAAAGGTTTGCCTTGCCATAGTGCCTTTTCTGGGGTTTGTTTGCCGTAGAGCCTTTCTGCCCCCCCCCTCCCCCCCCCGCCACACCGGCGGTCTGCGACAGGTTTTTGTGATGGGTGATTTGCTTTGTTGTAGGGTCTGCGTCTCCTTTAACAACTTTTCTTCGCGTTTTCCTGGCTCCATAGCCAGGACATTAGAGGTGTGGGAGTGGATTTTGAGGAGCCCCATATTCGACTCATGGTCTAGTTCGTAGAGTCGGAGTTTCCCCGAATCTCCCATATTTATGCATATGCGGCTTATCAGGGTGGGCTAGTGTTAAGGTACGACCTTGAAAGGCCTGCAATTATCTGAATTGATAGGTAATTGGTTGTTTTCGTATGATATGTTGGCGTTATCTATTAGGGGTAGTGAGGAAATTAAACCGAGGCATGCGCCTCGGCTCTCAGAAGTCATCCGGGGCTCTGGTGGAATCAATTGATAAGAGTAAAGCTACGTCTCTCCTAATGCTAAGAAGGTGAGAACTCTCCGAGGACCTGTTCAATAGGCAGACCTGCAGGGGGCACTCTGTATGTGTCCCCGCCCTATACCCTTACACTGATCTCCATCGCAAGCAAGCAAAATAATACTTCTATAATATGACCATACACATGTTATAAAAATAAAAATACACTTCAGCTGTGATGAGATCGAATATTTTGTCGAAACTTGCATCTTTGCAAGCTGTGTGTGTGTGTGTGTGTTCTTCACATTAAACCGTTCTTCTACTCGTCGACATCCAGCACACCCAGTGTCCGTGCTGATTCTTCACCCTAGAAAGATCAGCTCTGTGGTCACAAGCCACGACACAGAGATAATGCATCGTAATGCATTCGACAACGCAATGTCATGCGATACCCCGCCATACACATAATATATATATGTATACAATACATACAACATCATGCAAAGCACGAAACTTCGTTATACTGACATGCATGGCTTGACACTATCATTAATAACTGCAAAGAAAGGAAGAAAGAAGAAGCGTGACCCGTGGTTGTGTAAGCTAACTAACTAACTGACGATGACGTGCGCCCCTCATTCAACAACAGCACAGAGCAGCTCCAAATTCCGAAAGCAACGTTTCAATTCGTCATCGATCCGTCACGGTGAACCGTAGAGCCTCTGGAGAGGAACATCATACGATCGTATTATTGATGTTAATATAATAATACATGTTTACTTTTTTATATTTTACTCTTTTCATTCAGTTTTTTTGCTCATCCCCATCAACCAGCCTCGCATATTTTCTTCCTCCGTCTTGCTCCCTGGAGGTAATTCAGATCCGGGGTCACTAAGCAGGCTATACTCCCCCGTCCTCACTACAGTACACGCCTTCATGTTTATCGCGAGAACGGTACAGCACGCTCTTCCCTCGTCGACTTGCGGCTTAATGTGCATATAGGTTGTTTACGGTAGGTCTACGTGGAAGTGTGGTGAGCTAAAGCTTCATTTTTCCCCATCCGCCGGAGGATAAAAAAAAAAAAAGGGAGGTCTGGGGAGCATTAAAAAAAACTTACACTGATATTCAAAGGAGCCAGACACGGGGGGGTTACTGAAACCAAGTGAAAAAGGTGTAAAAAACACGTCATTATTTATCGATTCACACAGAAATCACAACGGTCCTATTTTTTTTCGTGTTGGGCTTTTCTAGGAGCGCGGCTCGGTTTTCTCTTTCTTTGTTGTGTGCTCCCCTGTCAAGGTATAAGAAGTCCGTCCATTTTCCATATTTTTACGTAGTAATCAGACTACCATATGTATGGCGAGCGGTGCTCACAAATACCTCATCGCTCTGCTCTCTTGTTTGATATATTCAAAAAGAAGGACGAGCCCCAACAGTTTTCTGAAGGGAGAGTAAGCGTGAGTGAGCGTTGTGTCGGTCGTCACGCTAGGTTATCAGCCGTCGCACTGGGCTGTCGAAATCGTGCACTACACTACGATACATATTTAGTGGGGATGATGTGATACCTGCTTCACTCTCCTAGCTGAAACCAGGTCTAAACTGCCCCCGCAGATATCGTATGACATCGTGATTATTAATATGTTACCATGTGACTGAATGAACCAGGTCTTCTAGTATATATTATATATCCACCACACACAGATGATGTGTGATTTGAGACGGTGACACAGGGTAGTAAGTAGCCGCACGTGCTTCATGCATAGAACGCAACCCTTTTATGGCACGGGTACTCCCGGCAACCTATAGTGTACTCTCAGCGCTTTTTCACCTGAAAAAAAAATAATAGTGTTTATCCCAGAGAGATGCCGGCCAGACGGACACGTTTTGATTGTTGGTGACAGAGACCCTAGAGAACGCTGCTAGAGGATACCTGGTATAGCGGAGAAGGCAGCATAAACTCGTGATGAATCTTCAGGTATACCAGGTATATTTAGTAGATGGTAGAGGGCCAAGATCGACGGCAGTCAGCGAAGATGGAGAAAATAGGCACATCGCATTTTTTCACCTTTAGCAACAATATTTGAGAGCCATCACAAACCAGGCATCATCAGGTACCTAGTATAAGATATTACAAAAAATAAAAATACACTCCAGCTGTGAGATCCAAGATTTTGTCGAAACTCATCTTCGCAAGCTGTGTGTGATACTCCCTTCGCGCGTATTACGGGTTGTGTGTCTTCATTAAGGATATAGGTGCGACTCCCCTTGTACAGAAAAGCAGTGTAACTAACAGGGTCAACAGGGTGATATCAGTCAGTCTGTGCGCATAAAATATAAAACCCGTTTTTGATGGGGACAAAAAAAAAAAAAAAAAAAATCTGACAGCTGTGGAAGGATATGCATCAGCTTATCAAGTGTATCCTGCACCTAGTAAGTCGTATAACCGGTGAGGGGAGGGCGGAGTTTTGAACGGCGTGGGGGCATGGGTTTGAACAAGAGGGAGCGGGGCGGGGGGGAACGGGCGGGGCAATTCAATCTGTGCGTGGAAACTATAAATCCTTCAAGGGGATAAATCTGACGGTTTTGGAAGGAATGCACCATTGTATCATGTGTATCCTGTAAGTCGTACAGCAGGTTAGGAGAGGGCGGAGTGTTCGAGGCGGTGGGTTGGGGCAAAAGGCTTTAGGTCGCATAGATGTAGGGGTTGCTATTCGTGTGGTGCTAGGTCTAGGCGATGGTGCAGGTGGTGGGGAAGGAGGGGGCGTTAGGGGGCGGGGGGGAGAGAATTGGAGCAGTGGCATGGATGGCTCTAGAGAGATAATGAGGAAATTTCCATGTTAGGTGGGGCTTTTGAGCAAGAGGGAGCGGGGGGGGAAAAAAAGGTATGTATGAGATACACTTATCGTGCGACCCTACCCTGCACGTGTTGTGTTTGTAGTCGACAAGGCGGACCTTCAACTGTGGCCGACACGTGCATGGGAAGCAAGTCCGATTCGAATAATCACATGTACCTGGTATATATATTGATTACGATGTGATTCTTGACTGAACGACCGACAGGTGAAGGCAACATAAATACAAGCAAAGGCAAGGCTGGCGCGAATCGCGGCATCCGAGACAACGCATGACCCGGCAATATATGGATAAAACGCGAAGTTAATGGTGCCATCCAAGTAATGACCCGGCAATATATGGATAAAACGCGAAGTTAATGGTGCCATCCAAGTGTGCGATGAAAGGTTTGAATTGGGTTTGGGCAGCTTGCTTCCACAGGAGTCTCGCCATCTATTCATGGGGCGGAGCGTGGGTAAAAATCGCTTCATGCTGAAATGCACATGGCGCATGCACAATGCCATCGCGACACAACGTTGCACGACCCCCCCCCCCCCCCACCAAAATGAAATGGTGTGGACTACAAGTAAGAGAGTTTTATCATGAGATGAAACATTTCGATTGTGTCGATTTTTTGCCTCGATTCAAGTCTACCACCAGCACGGGCGGGGATCGCAGTTAAAATCGCTTCAGAGGGAATTGCACATCGATCGCAGTTGTAACGACACCACATTTCGTTCATGAGGAATGCAGAAAAAAAAAGAGATGGGTGTCTAGATTGAAGTGCACATCGTGATAGCGACATAAGGACGTTTCATTCACGAGGAAGAGCAGAAAAGGAAGGGACGTTTTCCATTGTTTGACGGAACGTTTATATTGTGTTACAGTACGGGGCAATCGTGCATCTGGTGGCGTAGGGAAAAGCGGGTAAAAACCATTTCAGACGGAATCGCACATCGCCATCACACCACGTTTCATCAACAAAAGCACGGGGGGGGAAGGATTGGTGTCTATCTTGTGACGAAACATTTCAGTTGTGTTATAGGGCAACGTGCCTCGATAAGAATCTCTCGCCATTACGGGCGGAGGGAGCGCGGGAAAAAGTCGCGTTATTATTAGACGGAATTGCACATGATGCATGCACATCGCCATCGCGACACCACGTTTCATGACAGAACAAAGCAAAACAAAAAAAGAAGTGAGGCATCCTCGCGGTACGCCAGCCATGTGCACACAAATTTTTCATTATCGCCGAACCCCTTCTCATTACTACAAGACGCGACAGAAACGATGGCGGTCCGGGACTCGGATCCAACCGCTTCCAAAGAATGAACCCCCTCTTTACTCTTTCTCATCCCCTCTCCGCAAAGAGACGACAGCCGATATCGTACTATATATTTGCCGATAACGCATGCCAAAACAAAAACTGTAGAAAAATACATGACACCGCAAACAAATCTGATGTACACACCAGTCATGCATGAACGCAGCAGGAACGCCAGCACGAGACCCCCTCCAAAACCCGATTTGATCGCTAAAACTCCCGTGACAAACGTCCCCCCCATGCCATAACGACACGAACGAGAGCCGACGCGGAGGTGGCGTTTCACACTCCACCGCTCCCGCTCTCGCCATCCCTCCACTACCAACTTCCTTCGAAAAACGCCAAGGCGCAACGACGAGGCTGAGACTATAGGCGCGGTTACGCCATGACTGAGCACTGACATGCCGCCCGCTGCCCGCTCCTAACCCGGCTGTCCTACTGGGCACAAACTCGAATCTGCCCTCCCAACTACCCTGTTCCCATTCCATCGCCGTTGGAACAGTTGCACCAACTTGATATTTGAGTCACGTCACATACACCTCTAACAAAATACGTACTTTTGTAGTTCAAAAGTGTTCAGTATGTCGGGGGTATTGTCTACCGGTAACAACAAGCAACAGGGACTAGAATAAACCGAGCCCCTTTTGGCATAATCCCTCCATCTCTCCCTCTCGCCCAGACGAGTTAAGTAAGCGTTTGACTCAAAACGAAACGTAAAGACATCGAAAGGAAGAAAGAGAAAAAAACAGAAACACCAAGCAAGGTCGACCGCTTAAAACGGTGCATACGGTACGACGCCATCTAATCTCAATTTTTCTCCGACACAAATGCCGCCAAAACCACTACTTTTTATACCCTCCCCCCCCCCCGCGTTTCTTGCCACCTCTTCCGCACAAAGGACAAATCGAATGACATCGTTTTATACTCAAACTCGAACGCTTGGAATACGTCTTTTTTATATTTATTCATCGATTTCTTCATCTTTCTGCTTCTAACGGGAGCGGACAGTAAAGCCGGAGGGGCAAAAATCGTACACGGAGCCATCACGACAATCCCGTCCCAACGCCCCCCCCCCCCCCCCGCGCAAACTCAACCCGCCTAGCTTCCTCCTCGGCTGCAGCAGGAAACGAAGTACTCAACACAAACACGGAAACACCCAACCGAAATCAGCGTCCAAGTGCGCTCTGCTCTCTACCACCTCACACACGCCCCCCGTCATTCGTATTTTTCTTTTTTTGCATTCTAAAACCACCCCAAAATATATTTCCTGCTCCCCGACGATATTAATAAGCACCCCGGAGCGGCAGAGGTGATGCTACTCCCGCAGGCATTGATTGCCCTGCTGTATGCAAAAGCAATGGTCAAGTTCAGTCAGTGTTCACGTACGCGCGACGCATATATACCACGGAAAAAAAGCAAAACCACGCAACCATTCTACACAACGTGCCAAAAATACACTGCCCCCCCCCATTCCTCCTGATAATATTTATGTTTAGACGGAGGGGTTGCGGGGGAGGTGTGTGAGTGGGGCGGGGGGGAGAGGAGGGAAGAACGCGGGAGCCCGCGCAGCAACAATGCATGCACAGCTGCCTACCACAGTCCCTCCTGCACTTCACGTCCTACTTTCCTTCCGTCAATCCACACCGTTTTACGGGCACGCCTAATACAAAGCCCGAAGCGGCGACCCACCGCTGGTGTGTGCCTCGTTCTCGCGTGGCTGTGACCGATGTTTCGTTTTCTCATCACCCACGAGGTAAAAGAAGAGAAAAAATCGGCAACCAACAAGCGAGTACGTATATAAGACACTCCAACGAAGATCTAAAAAACAACAAGAAAAACTAAAAATGACGCACACCGCACATGCAAAAATTCAACAGATCCCAGGGGTTGGTTATTACCCCAGCCATGGCGTGCGACAAAATCCACGGGCGTCACAAAACGAGTAAAAGTTACCATGAGCCTTCGCCTACAAGGTGCCTCTCTTCCACAGCGGAACCAACTCAAACTCGACACAGTCCCCGATATTTTGGTCCTAGCTACTGTTCGAGGGGTACTATAGTAATTTAATTACACGTCATTGCTGTGGTACTGCATCACTGCTGCTGCTGTTAATCGAGATTCACACACCACCATTCTCTGAACACGCCCCCCCCCCCCCCCCCCCTCCCCCTCCCGCCTCCAGCCCGCGCGCTATTACCCACGGCCAGCGCACGGCGAGGCATTCATCGATCGCTATGTACGGCAATGGTCCCGGCTATTTTATGTACTTACGGACGCACAGCTGTACGCGCGTCACATGTTTTTTCATTTGGCCCCTGCCCCCTCCGCTACACCGCCTGCCGAAAGCGGCAAAGCCGTAACCCTGGACAATTTAATGCCCTTTCTTTTTGGCTCAACCATCGACCAAAACCAATCACCAGACGTAATACTATACCAACAACCATCGCCCCCGCCCAACCCTACCCTGCCTGTGGTCTGTGGCACGTATGACACATACTGCATACTGCTATTATTCTGCTGTAGTAATGCTACAAGAAAGTTGGTTGGTCAGTCGTACAGTACAGAACCTACCTGTTGTGCGTGTGCTGTTTTGAGAGACAGCCGACGAGCTACTATTCTGTTAAACAATTCAATTTGGACCTCCCCTTCCCCCCCCCCAACTACCCGGTAAGTAGGTATAATATGTACCTCAGCATCGCTCTCGTCCACCCAAAATAAATCTATACACGCATGATATCATCGTATTAATAGCGTGAGAGCGATCATTCCAAGACCTTCCGTCCGTCCGCGCTATTAATGACAAAAAAAGCGAAAAAAATGTATAAGGGGGGTTGACGCGAAATAATATGCACCGACATCATAAGTCAATCTGCCAGTAACTCATCACAAATCAAATCGAAACCCACAAAAAAAAACAAAAATCGTACACAGGTACATAGCAACATCATATTCCGCACGTATCGATTATACGAAGTTGGAAAATAAGGAAGAAAAAAAAACGTCACCGAAGTTTTGTTCACGAATTTCAAAATAAAAATGGCTTGTAGGAGCAAAATCATACTACAAAAAAGTATACGAGCGACTTATATACGTATACTTCGGAAAGCAGATGAAAAGTGAGCAAAAACCAAAACGTAACCCCATCCCCCAGCGTCATCTTTCATCCTTTTTCATCACACGATCACACCATTCTTTGTATTATTCAAGTCATTCATACACAAAAAATTAACAGTACCACCAACAAACAACGGGGATTTTACTGAAGACTGTGAGTCTGATCGTAAATATAAGCAATGTTGTGAGCCGAACAAAAAGTCTAAACCTGCTTTATATTTATGATCACAAATATAGGCAACTTATTGAGCCAAACAAAAGTTCTCAACCTGCCTTAAATTTACGATCAGACTGGTATAAAAAAGATGAGACAGGCAGGCAAGACACCCACCGATCTCTCTCTAGCATAGCTCCGCCCCTCGCCCCCCCCCTCCTCTAGCACGACGTGCTCAGCCTGAGTCTGTACATGCCACCTGATACACATCTCCTTCCGGGGGGCGCAATGACGCGCGGAGTGCGAAGCGCCGTCGGCTTGAAGAACACAGCAGACGGCCCAGCCCCAACACCCGGGACATCCTTTTCGGCAGCAGCAGCAGCAGCAGCAGCCGGAACGCGCAGGCGTCCAGCATCCCGCGGCCGCATCTCCTCCTGCCCCACGCATGCCGAGTTCAAGTCGGGGCCGCGCCGGCCTGGGGCGGGGGAGGCACGCCCGTGGGAAGGCCGGGCCGAGTAGGCCACGGCATGGGCTGAGGGATAGCGGCCGAGAGCCGAGGGGGCCACTGAACGCCCAACATGAGCGCTCATACCCCCCCCTGCTGATTGCTCACCTCGGCAGCTGCTGCTGATATTTTTGCTACTGCCGTTGGTGCTGCGGTCCTCCACCACCACGTTCCTTCGATTGTTGTCCTCGTATCGGTCATCCTCCTTCACCCCCTCTAGCTGAAAGAGGCAGTCCACGTCCTCCTCCTCTTCCCCTTCCTCGTCGTCGCCATAGCACGGCGTGACCGAGGGAGTGGCGATCTCCCGCTCGGCATCGTGTGCTGGAGTTGTTTTCCCGTTGGAAGGAGGGGCAGCAGCGACCACCGCCTGAGAAGCCTGAGTTTCCAGAACAGGGGTTGCAGACCGCCTTGAAGACCCGCGGTTGAGGGAGGCGCGCACCTGAGCAGGGTCACACCCCGCTTCGAAGACACCCGCGTACTCGGACACTGCAGCCGTGCTCGGCGAGTATCCCACGCCCCCAGCGTCGCTGCCTGCTCCCGGCACCACGTCGTAGTACATGATGGGCATAACTGCCCGCTTGGGGCGGGGGGCCGTGAGGCGGAGAGGGGCGAAGCCCATGCCCGTTTCGGCAGCGACAGCACCGCGCAAGGAGCACGGCACGACGAGGGTGGACGGAGAGGAGCGAAGGCCGAACATTCTATGTGGTAGGGAGCTGGCGCGGTGCCGGAGCTATGATGAACCAGGCGGGAAGGAGATGGTGGTGGTGGTGTTGTTGCTGTTCCGGCAGATTCAGAGATTCCCAATTGGTGACTCTCGGAGTTCGTGCGGCCTCTCAAAGGAAAAGAACCAATTCTTCACGCGAAAGAGACGAGATTGGAAGGGGAGGCTAAGCTAAGGGGGGGGAGGGAGGAAATAAGGAAATTGAGGGGCGAGACCTCTCAGGGACGATACAGACGACGCTCCCGTGCAGTTGACGTGATTGACGTTGGTGTTCTTGGGCAATCGCTAAGTGTGCAGTGGTGTAGATTGGTTGTGGTGCGATGTTGTTGGGTGGGCCACGATGAGAATATTCCGTCCCCTTTCTATAAACGCCTTCTAGAAACTGAAAGAGGGTGGTAGAGCGGTACTTTTTACGAAACTCTGTTTTCATCAGCATCAGCATTCCTCCGCGCTTCGAGCACAAAGACACTGCTACTACTGCTGTGTCAGCTGTCCGTACGTCGCTTGCTGGCTGGCGGCGCAACGATGGGTCGTTTCGCCCAGGTGAGATGCTTTACAGACGAGTCGAATTGATCATGAGTGCGATGAACGTAGCACCGAACGGTATTCCGAGCCGTATTGGGACTTGACCTTCGAGGCAGCACAAGCGTGATTGATGATGAGAGACGTCTTTGTGTTTTTGTTGTTCGAAGCAGGCAGAAGAGGATTCTGTTTTTTTTTTTACGAGCACCACTACAATGCAATGGACTAAACATATTCGAAAATATAATATTTGTATGGATTTCATATTAATGGATACACGGTTCTTATATTGACGTGTACAGGTGTACCGCGTACCAGGTACACCGTCGTAGTCGCGCGCAAGTGCGGCACCCTTTGGAGCGGTGCCCGAGTTTAGTGCGGTGAGAATCGCTCGTCACGACCTGCTAGTACTATAGACTACTAATAATCTACTGCGCCATCCCGGGATAGTGCGAGGTCCCACTTTAGTGCAGGTATCGTTTAGTGACAAGGCGCCGCACTACTGAGGGATCACGACTGCTGTAGAGCAGGCTGCGCGGGGAGTACATTTGTCACCATAGACCGACCATGCCTGCTGTACCCCACCTACCACTACCTCCACCCACCACTTCCTCCCTCTGATTATCTTCTCTCTCTGCGTCTCATGTATTCGCTTGTGCACACACCGCAATCGGCTGCTTGCTCTGACAGGAGAGCCACACAGACCTGCGGGAGTGGTACGTACATTGCCTCGATTTTCGGACTCTCAAACGACGCCTTATCGACGACCCCCCCGACCCGTACGATGACCACCCCTCCATGGCGGGACCGGCCGAAGCAGCAACAGCAGCAACATCAGACGGGACGGATACCGTGCAAGGTGGCCCGTCATCCACTGTTTCACCGTGCGGTAGTGGTAGAGGCCTTCTAGCCGACCCTGGGAGGGGTGGTTTAGGGGCATCGTCGGCCTCGGGGACGGAGGGCAACCTTTCTCAGGAAAGATGGAGAATGCAAGAGGGAGGGGGGGTAGGTGGAGGGACTCCCATCGTGTTTCCGAACCCGTCGAGCAGGGTATTCATGTTCGAGATTAACCAGGTGGGTGCCGTGTGCATGTTCTTGTTGATGACCGTACCGGCTGTAGTCCTTTACTTTCTTCAGCAGTTCTGATGTTCTGTCGGATGGTGTACGAGTACGTACTCGTATAGTATAATAAAATAATATTAGTCTAGTGGACCTTATTTTAAAACTTGGAAAAAGGTCATTTCTGTCGTTGTTTTTGCCTCCGAAATAATGCACACCGACGCTGTGATTCGTAGTTTTTACAGCTTCACGCTTCGGGACAGCGAATGAGCGAACGAGGCGTTTGCGCCCTTGCTTCCTGCCGCAGTGCCGGTACATAGGACACATACCTACAACGAGCTCTTGCACCTCACGCCTCACGGCCTACTCACGGCACGGCAACAGCACAACAGCAGCACGCAATAAAATACCAGAGGGTATGAAATAGGGGTTTTGACACATATAGTGAGTTTTTTTATACTCGGGGGACAGGGGTCATGTCTGAACAGGCGAAATCGCGTCGGGACAGACAGGTGTCTTGACAACACGTGACCGTTCTCTGACATGATTTGTGCTTTGGCGCTGGTTGCGTGGCGCCCGCTTGGCTGGCATGTCGACGGCGTTTGATTTTTGGGTTGTTGGCATTCTACTCCCTTCGCCCCCCCTTCCCCCCCCCCCTCCCGCTCGTCCACTTGGCTCACCTTTTCTCTCCTTTTTCACAACGAAATATACGGCAAGAGTAGTACGGAGTGTGATACCTACTATAGACCGCAGCAGTTTTGAATACTCAGGCCGGGTACTCGTACTAGTTGCTCGAGTAAATAAACGCTACTTCTCTGTATAACACGTGTCGTTTTTTTTTTTTTTTATTCTTCCTTTTTTTTTTTTCATGGTCTGGTTTGTTTTGTTGTGTTCTCGTACCCGTTGCGCTAGCATTTCACTTGCTTTGTCTTGATGAATTGCGACTGTTTTACTCTGTTTCACAGCAGTCTGTATCTCTCTAGGGTCGAGAAATCAGCACGGGCACAGGGTGTACTGATGTCGGGTAGAAAGAACGGTTTAATGTGAAGAAAACACACAACACACAAAACACACTGCAATCTGTTGTGATGAACTATCATACTCTCAATTTCAAGGATATTAATAGCGCTCCAAATGTACATACGACGCCGTTCTTATATTTGTAGCCTGCGAGTACAGTATACGATACGAAGGAGTATCTCGCAGTGGTGGGAATAAGGATTAACACCAAGGCGGACCATGGACTGTGCCTGCCTGTGCTGGATGCTGAATGTCGCTGTCCCTGGGTGGAAGTAACGTTTTTTCGTGATCGACAACACACCAACAACACGCGACAATACGGCATTTACTAGTCTACCGCCGTGTTCGAATGGGAAATGCTTATCACACCCCCTCGGATATACTCCGAGTATGTCAATTCCGCTCTTCTCGACGGCTGGTAGAGTGCCAACGCCGACAACTCTGAGGAAGAGCACGAGGAAACCCCTGCACGAGATCTTCCGAAAGTCTCCATCTTCGTTGTATATTCGTACCCTCCTTGTTATTAACGCCTTTTCAACTGGAAACCCGTTTTCGGGGACGAATCTACTTGGATTTAGTATAGGGATGGGTTTTGGGGCTCTATAGGGACCAATACTGCTGTATATTGGAGATTACCTTTGAAACTCGCCCCAAGGTGTGTTAATTATTGCTGTTATATATGTACGGTTTGCCCCCCTCAAGCGGGTTACACCAGGTTCCGTTCGCAGAGCAAGGCTGAACGTCTTAGTCCTGTTGACCCTGGCATTAGCAGGGGAGTCACCGACCTGCATCCTTCACGGGGCTATACACACTCCGTAACACGCGCGATCGAAGTATCACACTCAGCTTGCGAAGCTGAGTTTTGATCAAATTCCTTCTTGATCGATCTCACAACTCATGTGTATTTTCCCATTTTCTTTGAATATACGGTAAACAACACACAACCCACAACATGTTTGCATCATCGCCATACGTGCAGTCCGCAGTTTCATGCACGCTTGTACCATTCCTGGTATTTGGCACAATTAATACAGTATATACGAGTATTACTTGGAGGCAAACTGCTGCTGTGCGCACCTGTATGTGAGTATGATATCTGGTGGCAGAGCTATGATAAAATACAAGATGTCAAAATACGCTTCAGCTGTGAGATCGACCAGACAGAGGGGATTTTCAATAAAATTATATTGTGGTAACCACAGGGTAGTTGCTAGATGGTAGGTGCTAGATGCACCTGCAAGCCCGTCGTACGTGATGGAAACGCTTTTCGATGGTGCTTGGTGGCATGATATCATATAGCGGGCATCTCGTGTACCATGTACCCGTATGTGATCGTTTATATTTCATACCGTATCACTTACAGGTATCGCACAGAGAGAAGTTTAATCTGATAGAGGAAGAACGACGGGGGGGCGGGGAGAAAAGAGAGAGAGAAGGGCGAGGCGGGCCGGGCGGGGGGGTGTACCCATTTCCTGGGGGAGGTGGAGAAGGGGAGATGTAGAGATATATGGAGAGAGGTTGGGGGGGGGGGGGCAGGGACTGAGACATCTAACTCGTATTAATATTTTGAGAGGGACACAAAGAGAGACATGTGGCAGGCATACAGAGATAGGTAACTATTAATAGGGGGAGGAGAGGGCTGCGATATGGGAAGCAGAGGGCAGAAGAGCAGGGGGGGGGCAGGGGAGGAGAGGGGGGGTCTCCCACCAGTAGTCACGGCAAGGCGACGCACGGCGTTTTTCCGCCATGCGCGTTCGTAGAGATTGCCCGCTCTCGAAATCATGGGATTTCACTTTCTCTTTCGCTCGAATCGGTTGTAATGTGCAGCAGTCTTGGGTACCTAATGGTGTTGCGTTTATCATAATGTGTATCACTGCGGCGTTACTTTTTACCCCGGAGTATTTTTTATTTATTTTTTTAGTTTTATCCTCCGGCGAATGGGGAAAAATAAAGCTCACCACAATTCCACGAATTTTTCATACTCATACTCCTCGTGTGTCCATTTAACCCCAACTGCATTCGCAACCCAGCTGGTTTTCTGTCGTGTCCTTTGGTTCCTGCGATAGCGATAGCGCGAGCTATCCCCACCGGCGGTCCCCGTTACTACTCCGGCAGCGCAAGCTGCCGTTGTATACGGATGTGTATGTCGACCCGACCTGACTGGCCCCTGGGGTTCAGGTGCGATGGAGATAGCCACCCGGAACGACGTAATTCCGGGTAGTGTGGGACTTGCGAAAGTTCACCCACTGACACCCCCCCGGCCATGAGAAAACAGCCTGACGCCGGACGTGGTCCAGTTACGGTCCACCCTACCCATCCGGGCGTTGGTCCTCGTTTTTTTTTTGAATGATGAATCAAAAGTGCACTACTCGTACACCCGTGAGATCGAGGATTTCGTCGAAAAACTCGTCTTGGCGAGTTGTGTGTGATGCTCCGATCGCGCGCGTTACGGAGGGTGTATGTCCTCATGAAGGATATCGCTCGGCGACTCCCCTTAGTACTAATGCTGCGACAGTTTGTACGCGTGGTCCGCGCTCCTGCTCACTAAGATCTACCGGCAGTATTATACTATGAGTTAATGTGAGAACAACTACTACTGCTACTGTTACTACTACTACTACTACTACTACTACTACTACTACTACTACTACTACTACTACTACTACTACTACTACTACTACTACTACTGCTACTGCTACTGCTACTGCTGCTCCTACTGCTGCTCCTGCTCCTGCTCCTGCTCCTGCTCCTGCTACTGCTACTACTACTACTACTACTACTACTACTACTACTACTACCACTACTACTACTACTACTACTACTACTATACTACTACTACTACTACTACTAAGTACTAAGGTCGACAGGGTTATGCAAAGTTCAGTCTTGATTCAATCGGTGCGTGGAAACTATAAGCCCGTTTTGACAGGACAAAATCTGACGGCTGTGGAACGCGCTATTTTTTTTTTGCGTGTACCGGTATTGTCCCATTTCCTGTAGGGGGAGGAGGGGGGAGGGGGGGGTCGCAATTTAGATCGCATTGCATAGAATCTACTGCACGAATGACGCTTCGAGATCTAGAGAGCTGATGGGTATCAGGCACTTGGTGTTACTTACTATTTTATACGTGAACGCTACTAATAGTGGTTTAAGGTTCCGTCATATTATTGGGCATTAGTTCATGGCATTCATTCCATAGTGCTGTTGTTTCCGGGCGTACCAACAACGCAGCTTGCAAAGATGAGTATTGACCCGAAATTGGTCGAACTCACGGCTGACGTCCTTGAAACATTATTTTGATAAGTATCAACTTTAGGCCATTTCCTATACAGTCGGATTTGTCAGTCGAAAACGACCGTTTTCGACTGAAGCCCAAATCGAGCTTTCTTAAGCCATTTCATATACAGTCGGATTTCACCAGTCGAAAACGGCCCTTTTCGGCTGGACTTTTCTTCGATTGGACTTTTTTTTTTACTGGATTCTTCTGGTCCTTCTTCTTATCGTCAGTCGAGCCGATTTTATAGTTGCTCTTCCTAGAGGCAGTTGGTGTGAGGGAGTACTGCTGTATGGCACTCGAAAAACGGTTGGCAGCTTTGTGCTTCGCGCGTTCTTCGCGAGCAACGCGTGCTTAATGCGCGACGAACCTTCGTCCTAGCGGGTTGGTGGCGCGGGGCTTAGCCGAAAGCCGCCAAAGCCACGTTCGTGGCGTTGCACTCAGCCGAGAGCCGCCAAAGCTACAGCAGGCGTACCCGTTGTTGGCAAAATGGCGTCGACAACGCGCGCTACTGCTGTCGTGTAATACACGCTGCTGGCGAGCGGAGCTAGGAGTGCACCACGCTGACTTGCGGCGAGAAGCAACAGCAGTGATAGCCAAGGCAGCGTCGGCGCTGTTGTATGATACTGCTGTGTGGTACCTGGTGTGGGTGTGTGTTTTGTGGTGGGATGAGCGATGCGATGGGTTTAAAAACAGGTGAAAAACTTTTTCGACTGAGTTTTTCGGCTGACAGATCCAGTCGAATAAGTCAAGTTTTTCGACGGGGTCCCCCAGTTGGAAAACTTGAGTCGAAAAAAGTTGAGTCCAAAAAGCTTTTTTTCGTCTTATAGGAAAGCTCGAATTGGGCTTCAGTCGAAAACAGCCGTTTTCGACAGACAAATTCGACTGTATAAGAATGGCCTTACACAGTCGAAAAAGGGCTTTTCGACTCGACTTTTTTCGACTGAGTTTTCCGACTGGGGGATCCAGTCGAAAAACTTGACTTATTCGACTGGATCTGTCAGCCGAAAAATTCAGTCGAAAAAGTTTTTCACCTGTTTTTTGAACCCATCGCATCGCTCATCCCACCACAAAACACACACCCACACGCCCACACACCCATACCAGGTACCACACAGTAGTATCATACAACAGCGCCGACGCTGCCTTGGCTATCACTGCTGTTGCTTCTCGCCGCAAGTCAGCGTGGTGCACTCCTAGCTCCGCTCGCCAGCAGCGTGTATCACACGACAGCAGTAGCGCGCGTTGTCGACGCCATTTTGCCAACAACGGGCACGCCTGCTGTAGCTTTGGCGGCTCTCGGCTGAGTGCAACGCCACGAACGTGGCTTTGGCGGCTTTCGGCTGAGCCCCACGCCACCAACCCTCTAGAACAAAGGATTGTCGCGCGTTAAGCACGCGTTGCTCGCGAAGGACACGCGAAGGACAGAGCTGCCAACCGTTTTTCGAGTGCCATACAGCAGAACTCCCTCACACCAACTGCCTCTAGGAAGAGCACAAAAACTATAAAATCGGCTCGACTGACGATAAGAAGAAGGACCAGAAGAATCCAGTAAAAAAAAAAGTCCAGTCGAAAAGGACCGTTTTCGATTGGCGGAATCCGACTGTATAAGAAATGGCCTTACAATTTTGGTTGCTCTGGTGCACGTTAGCTATATTCGTACATCAAGCCGTACCCCTAAAGAGCCCCAAAATCTCTCACCGCACTAATTCCAAGTAAATTGTCCCCAACAACGGGTTTCCAGTTGTAAAGGGGTTCATGGGGGGCAACATCCTACGGCTGTGGAAATCACACGCGTTTTCGTGGCTCGTATGATATGATATGATAACAAATTGTAGGGAAGGGAAACATTTTGGGGAATGGTTGTTGGAGAGTGGAGAGTCATATTAAGAGCGCAAAGAAAGGTGTTCGACTTCTATCGGAACGGCATCATCTGCGCTATTTTACATGATTAGGTATTATACCAGGTATTCCATTTTACGCTCGAGACCTGAACATTGAAAATCGGTTAGAAATTTGAATCCGAGGTATATATACGACGTGCGTAGGTGCAGCAGTTTCCGGCATACCACTACTACTGCTGTGGCGATATCATGGCAGCTTGCAGCCAGCAGCAGTTGCAGAATTGGATACTTTGGTCAATATTCCATCTTTCCTTTTACTTCCTGAGTTTTGTGGTTTGTTCTTGGACAACTTCAACAAAGCACGATCGTCATGTCACGCGCCTTGTTTTGCTAATAATATCTGCGTACGTACGTGGTTTCTGTCATCTGAGTCGCCGTCAGCCTGCAGGCGACAAGCAGTGAAATCCTTGAAGCTTCACTTCACCAACGTCATCATCAGCGATGACGCAATAAGTGAGCGCGTCATCTGCACCCCCCCACACTCCCCCGGGTACTATTGCCGGTCGCCCCGGTGGCGTATCAGGTTATCCTCGAGACTGGTATAGGTCAGTTTCGTGAGTTCGAGCCCCGCCGAGCGCATACTCGTATAAATTTGTTGGGACTTTTTCTTGTGCACAAATTGACTTGCGGAAAGCGCGAGAGCGTGAGTTAGCAACCCTCGATGAAAGATCGACGAGCAGAGGGATTGCTGAACTCCATGCGCGATAAAATTGAAGGCAAGAACCGGGGGGAAGAAGGGACGACACCTGTGACCACGGCTTGTCCAGAAGCTGGAAAGTAAAAGTGTGAGAAAAACAAAACAAAAAGTACTCCGCAGGTCGTTTCAGGTCATGGCAGCGTGCGTGCGTGTTCTTCCTTTTCTCATTGAACTGTTATTTCCACCCCTCGAAATCCGGCACCCCCAGTGTCCGTGCCGATGCCTCATCCTAACGAGAGACAAGCTCTGTGGCCACAAAGTACGAGACCGAGATATACGTCGCAAGTACAGCAGTAAGGGTGTTCGGCCGTGCAATGTAGTGCAGACACGTAAAAGGTTGTCTTCATCATTGCAAAAAGCACCTCGTACTATGTGCGACCCAGGGGAGTCATCGAGCTATGATATTACCCTTCACGAGGTCGTGAACGTATCGTAGCAAGCGCGATCGAAGTAGATATCAGGCGCAGTATGCGAAGATAAGTTTCGACGAAATTCTAGATTCAACAGCTGACATGTCTCTTTATTTTGTATACGATAGAAGCCCCTCTCGCTTAACTGCTGGACGCTACACTGCTCTGCTCGTACAGTCAACGGGGAATGGGTGGTTTCTCTATCCGCAGCTTTGTCTATCTTGTCTGCATGCCTGCATTTTCTCTTTTTGTCTCCCTGTCTATCTGCCTGCAGTACCCGCAGTTCCGTCCTTTCTCGGTCAGTCGGTCGGTCGGTCGGTCGGCCTGTCTGTCTCTCCGTCTGGGTTTGATGTCTCTGTCTGTCCGTCTGTCGTTCTGTCCGTCTGTGCGTTTGCTGTTTTCACCTTATACTTATATGGTGCATAATTGTGTTGGCATGTTTAACATAACTGGTAACTCATCGTGTTGGACAAGTTAAAACGCATCTACAATAGCGTACGGAAGCCCTCTAATGCATAATGTCTTGATGTCAACACCGTCAACACCGTCGTATTGTGTGTGTTTTTTTCCCACACATTTACATTCCAGCTTATGGACAAGCCGTGGACACAGGAGTCTTTCCTTCCCCCCCCCGGTTCTCGCCTTCAAATTTTATCGCGCATAGGGTTCAGCAATCCCACTGCTCGTCGATTTTTCATCGAGTGTTGCTAACTCACGCTATCGCGCGTTCCGCAAGTCAATTTGCGCACAAGAAAAAGTCCCCACGAGTTCATACGAGTATGCACTCGGGGGGATTCGAACTCACGAAACTGACCTATACCAGGATCGAGGATGACCTGATACGCCACCGGGGCGACCGGTGTATTCCACCCCACTGGACTTTAGTTCATAGCTGTTGACGCACAACTGCATATTCTGTAGTTGTTGCCGACCTCGTATTGCAGTATTAATAGGTTTCCGCTTTTAAGGGATAGAGGAACCGTACGAGTAGAGCGTCCGGACGGACAGATCCGACGTCCCTTAACAGATTTAACACCACCTGGAAACAAAAAAAAAAAAAAAACGTCAAGCACCTCCTCGTTGCAGTCTTCAACCCCTCAAGAGCCCCCGAACCCCTTCCTATACTAAATCCAAGTAATTTTGTCCCCAAAAACGGGTTTCCAGTTGTAAAGGGGTTAACCGTTGTGCTACTGATGAATGTATCTCGCCCTCATTTCGATATTTCTTGCGCGGAAGGGGTTGAACCAAGCCTCCCCTGCTCGTCTGTGGTTGAGCCCCACTTTCTCGCATCCGAATGCAAGATGCGTATTCCGGCAGATTAGAGAGCGGGAGGCTACCGTCATACCGACATTCTACTACCTGTACTCTGTACTCTACCGCAAAATGAGCAATAGTGAGAATCGCGCAGGAGATGTATCGCTGTCGGCTCGTTTGTGATAATACGTATCGTGAATAACAAGGTTTCCAAGATATTGATGGAGGCGTTTCTATTCTGAGGCTGTCACCAAGCCTTCAAGAACTCGCAGTTTTCCCGAGAAACCTTGTGTTGGCTTGCGAACGGTATTATTGTGTTCATGTCATGCGTGTGAGCGTACCTGTGGAGCGATACGTCGCACACATAGAAATATGTTTATAAAAGAAAAGGACCCCTCCCAGAAAAAAATTCCACCCACATGGCATAGTACAAGTACCAACAAGCAGATTCAAAATATGAGTACAGACTTGAAATCACACCTGACGTCCTGAAAATATATACCAGGTACATGTATTTAAATACTAGAGTGACAGCGTATCAATTTGGAACCGTGGGTTCGTGTCCCACAGAGTTTTTATTCTTTTTTGGGTGGGAGTAGCTGACTTTAATTATCGAATCCTGTGAGCAACATATAGATAACTAATAGTATTCTGTATTCGTACTCTTCACGATTGTTGTTGTTTTCTCACATTAACTCTTGTCGAAAATCTAGAGTCCGTGGTCACACAAAGGTGCTGAAGCCCGCTGTATTAAGAGCAACATATAGATAACTAATAGTATTCTGTATTCGTACTCTTCACGATATTAAAGCCCGGGGGGAGAAAAAACAAAATAAACCGCCTACCATTCATATGATAGAGCAGTATAGTGGAAACTATAGTAATACATTTATAAAATAGATGTGATGTTTTACCTAGTTCAAAATTCCCCACGTAAAGTATAAATACCAACACTTACCATTATAGTGGACAAAAAATAGGACACCTCCCAACAAAAAATCACGCATTTAGTATATTACGGGTGCCAACAACGCAGCTTGCAAAGATGAGTATTGACCTAAAATTCGTCAAACTCACGGCTGACGTCCTTGAAAACTAGTTGTGAAATACTCCTTTCTATCTTTCTGACGAATTCTTGCGGAACAGTCCAGCTTTTCTTTGATTTCTTGCTCCACCTCATTATTTTTATTTTTGCTCGTTTTTCCAGTTGTTTCTGGACTTGGCTCCTTTCTTCAAATTTGGTTTTTCTGCCAAAAACGTTTTCGAACTTTTTCGCGATGTTTATCTTCACTTTTGTGCAGAATGTTGAACTTCCTACAATTTGCCGCTACTTCGTCGCCTGTGCATTACTTGCGGAACGGTCCAGCTTTAGCTTTTCTTTGATTCCTTCCTGCACCCTTTTTTTTGTACATGCACGAAGTTTCATCGTATCAGCTGAGATCTCAGCTTGGCTCATGATATCAGCTCAGCTCCGCCCAGCGCTCCACCGCAGCGCCTTAGCTCAGCAGCGCAGCGCCGTGCAGTGCCGTGTCCTGCGATGCGTGGTGCGGCACTGTGTTATGCTGTGCGGTCCTGTGCTGTGCCGTGCTGTGCCGTGGTGTGCCGTGCTGAGCGCTCTGCTGTACTTACTATTTGGTGCATGTGCTACTCTGTAGTACCATGCCAGGTCCCAGCTGAGCTCGGTTTGGTTCATCAGCTCAGCTCAGCTCAGCTCAGCAGTGCATCGCCGCGCTAGCTCAGCAGAGCGCAGCGTTTGCGTTGCCGTGCTGCGTGCTTTGCTGTACTTACTCGTTCGTACATGACAGTGCCATTCGAAGTATCATAGCACGTACCGGTACTACTAATACTACACAAGGTTTGTACATACTACGTTGTTGAATCACAAACAATTCACCCCCAGCTCAGGTCAGCATGGCTATATATGGCTCAGCAGCGCAGCGCAGTGCGGTGCCGTGCGGTGGCGTGCCTTGCTCTGCGTTTTGCGGTGATGTGTCGTGCGGCGCTGTGCTTTCTTTCGAACATACAGCAGTAGTGCCGAGTATGACACAGGTACCTGGTACCGGTATGTACGTGTTGTGTACTCTTCTTTTTGCTTTCTTCAGTTGATTGTCCTCTCTCGGTTCCCATGCCCCCCCCCCTCCGCCGCAAATTACGCTTGGGATGCACACATAGCGGAAGTAATAGGAAAGGGTAAATCACAAGTAGGCAAGATGGATGCGATACTAACAGACTTGCACCTTGACGCTAGGATTGAAATGTGTATTCTGATGAATGTGATTGTACCAAAATTAGAGTATGCAGGAGAAGTATGGAAAGGGAACACGAAGTTCGTAGAACAGCTGGAAACCGTGCAGATGACAGCAGCTAAAGTATACTAGGATGCTCAAGTGCGACGAGTAATACAGTATTAAGAGCAGAACTAGGAATGTGCCCACTTGAAACAAATAAGAGACATGAGGAAGTTGAAATGGCGATATAAAGTAAAGAATATGCCAGAAAAGAGGTTGCCAGCCATAGTTGATAGGACAGTATGGGAGAACATAACAAAAGGGCGAGCTGGAATATGATGGGACAACGTAGTCGAGAAAATATGGAAGGATTTAGGGGGAGACCAAGACAACGTAGTCGAGAAAATATGGAAGGATTTAGGGGGAGACCTACCTCTTGGTCTCCCCCTAAATCCTTCCATATTTTCTCGACTACGTTGTCCCATCTTATTCCAGCTCGCCCTTTTGCCATTTTCTCCCATAGGCACTGTCTGTAGATAAGTTTGACGGGTACAAGACAGAAGTAAAATAAACAATAGAAGAAAGAGAGAGGATAGCGCTAAGAAATATGGTGAAAGAGGAGAAGCACTTAAGAGGTATACGGGGAGTTGAGGGAAGATATTGGAATGAAAGCGTGTCTGCACGGCCCAATGAACTACGCGAACAAGCTGAAACTGCGATTTCATGTAGGGGACCTGGACCTACCAGAAAGAAGAAAGAGATTTACCAGGTATACCAGTCGTCCGGAGGAGGAGGGCGTGGCTATAAATATATGCCCGTGTTGCACAACAATACAGAGTAGGACTCGCATGGTAGGAGAATGTGAAATATACAAGGAGGAACGGGATGCGTTAGAGGAGATGAGGAAATTAGACGTATGTGACATGGAAGAGTTTGGTAGCCTAGAGAGTAGCGAGAAAACGATCGCGATCCTAGGAGATAGATGGTGGCCGCAGACGGCGAAACAGGACGGGGATTGGATAAGCAAACAGTTTCTATGTAATTGATGGAAGAAGCATAATGAGTGGCCAAATGTCGGAGGTGTCTCTATTAGGAGTAGAAACGGTGCTCCGTCTCGAAAGAGATGCGTGATCAATGGTCCAATGACTAAGGCAAGCAACAAATGAGTACGCCCCCCCACCCCCCCCCCCACCCCGTAAATTACACAGGGCGGTACTGCCGATCAGAACGTGACATCAATAGCGCACAGCACAGCGCAGGGCAATTAGCTCTGCACAATCACCTCTTGGCATTATCAATCCGCTATTCGCACCAAGTAATAAAAATGGGCCTCTTCTTTCTGCTCCCTTTACATATTTAGTTGCATTCTTCCTTGCACGAGCGTAGCGGGCGGCGTCAGCCGCCCGCGGAGCGGAGCCCTGTGCTTTCTTTAGAACACACAGAGTACCAACAGGTATTATGCAACGTGCCAGGTACCAGGGTACCGGTATGTACGTGTGTGTACTCGTCTTTTTGCTTTCGTCACTGATTTCTGTCCTCCATCTCGGTCCTCTTCGTGATTTTTCCTTCACAAATTACACCCGTACTGCGGATCAGAAGGGGACATCGCCAACAAACACACAGCACAGCACAGACAGGGCAATCAGCTCCGCACAAGCAGCTGTTGACATCATCAAATAGCTAGTTGCACCAAATCATAGCCCTCTTCTTTCTGCCCCCTTCACATTAAGTTGAAACCTTCCTTGCGCGAGCGTACGCCGCCCGCGGAGCGGAGCCCTTGTAGATAAATACCATGTTGCTTTGTACTACTGCTGTGACGTATACGTATGTGTGGGGTAATCTTGCCGCAGTTGTCCGTTGTCACCTTTAAAAAGCTGCGCTAAGCCCTTGTAGCACCGCACTCCCGACACGGGGACAAATTATATTGAGTTAGACTATAATGGGATATAATAATGTTGGGAGTTGGAAATGGGTTAAATATCTATCTCCAATCGCCACACCATCTATCATGTCATACCATACGTCATGCGCTTTGCTCTGTACCTGGTGTGGTGTGTGGTGCATCGGTTGTGATATGCCCCATGTGCGGTCACTGGTCACCGGCTCTATCATCTGTCGCTAAACCCCCATCGCCAATCGCCACACCATCCATGATGTCATACCATACGTCGTACGCTTTGCTCTGTACCTGGTATGATAGGTGGTACATTGTGATATGCCCCATGTGCGGTCACTGGTCACCGGCTCAATCATATATGGCTGTGTGATGGCTGTGTGATGTGTTATGTGTGATACGATGTGTTCTTCTAGGGGCCTTGAAGGGCCGCCGGAGGCCGCTCCCCTCAAACCGCTTGGCATGCATGATGCATGATATTTATGATGATATATAAAATCCCCACTCGGACCAATTTTCAATTTCGAAGCTGATTTGACAACACGCTGAGCCATTTGTTTGTGAAAAATATATCGACGAGATATTTTTCCAAGCCAACGAAAAGTTGCACATCCCGGACAGCTCATGAGTCCGCTCACACGACGTTTATAGCTCACGCCTTCCAAAGATGTGCAAGTGAGCTGTCTCCTATATAGCTTAAGCCAGATAAAACATGTGTTGTAGCTGATATAGCTCACCCCGGGAGAGTATGTGCAGATGAGTCATCTTCTACAGCTCAAGCTATGAAAACATGTGCAGATGAGCTACGTCCTGTTGCTCAAACCGGGAACGCATGTATGTGCAGCTCATGTAGCTCACATAGCTCACCGGTGAGCTACACTCGAAAAGAGCTAGCTCGAGCTACGGTGGTCTGATTTGTCCGGGGTGTTGAGTATTCCACACGTCGTGTGAGGGTTGGTTGCCAACTGTCCAACCAAATTAATACCCAAGCGCACCACCTTCTGCCCAGCACGCTTGGTTGTCCAACGAAATACGCAAACGCACCACCTTCTTCAGCAGATATTTTCTGCTCATGAGTTCGCTCATCTATCATGTATACCTCACGCGTTCGAAACAGGTGCAGATGAGTTACCTCCTATAGCTCATCCCGAGGAAACACGTGGAGTTCATGCAGCTCCTATAGACCACCCAGGGCAAATATGTATGTGCAGATGAGCTACCTTCTGTAGCTCAAGCTTTGAAAACAAGTGAAGATGAGCTATGTTTTACAGCTCAAACCACGAAAACATGTGTCTAGCTCATGTAGTTCGTATAACTCACCGGTGAGCTACTTTCGAAAATAGTCAACTCGAGCTACGGTGGGCTGATCTGTCCGGGGCGTAAAAAGTTGGTTGTTCCCTCCTTGTCACTCCTTGTTGTGGACAACATCGTCGGAAATCGTTTGCGGGGTTGGGTGTGTCGTCTCTAGTCTTGCGTGTTATGTTATAATTTGTACGGTTGGGGGCAGAGGCCACCGGAGGCAGGAGTTTTTTGCGAATCATGTTTTTTTGCGCTAACACGTTCTTTGTACGATTCGTTATCCTAGAGAGGGATACGCTTTCCCGCAGTCGCGAGGTACCTGGGTACGGGACAGGGGTGTACATCGCAAATACAGAAGTAGTGAAGACAGTTGGCCGTGCAATGCCAAACGTGAGTGGAACGTTTACACAAGCCAGAACACCAGACAAATAGCCGGGGGAGAAAGATACAAAAATGACGGAATAAATACGAATGCAAATACAAGTACAAAACACAAAGAAAAACAGAACGGAAGAAAAAGAAGAAACGGTACTCCCATGCGTAAATATAATATAATCGCCCGAAACCACTTGATGAAGCGCATTTTTCAACATTGCACGCCGAATGATGCAAAGACTCCTCTTTTTTTGTTGCCGCGAAAAAGGCACGCGCAGCTTTTATTGCACTTACGGCGAAAACTATTGCGCGGCACGCAGCCCATGACGCCAAACCCGCCTTCCGGCGCCTGTTGCTATACAGCAATTTCCGACCCGAAAGCTGCGTCATCAGCGCAACGTTTATGTATTCCTGGGATAACATTATTTAGTAGTTTATATTTTTCAATGTCTGTGTTTTATAGCCTATCCTTCGCTTTGCCCGGGGAATCGATTTTCAGATGAGACAAACGACTGGTCAGGAAAAAGTATGTGAGGCTGGGTTGGTGCTCAGCTTGTGTGCCAAAGCGTGCAACAATAACACCAATAAGGAGCCGCATCAAACGCGTCCCCTGTTAATACGAAACGCCTCTATACTGTAACCGTGAAACCTGTAACGGTCACACACGATTCGTAAGGTCCCTCCTAGCATATTGCGATTGTCTAATCTGAAAATTGATTCTCCGGGCAAAAGGGAAGGATAGGCTATGTATGCCGGATATGTAGGGTATGTTGCCCGCGGCCATGTTATGTATTGTATAGAAGATATGGCCGTTAGTGTTGGTGACTTGCCCGAGCTGGTTGATGGTCCACTCAGAGCACGCGGGTCTCGCCCGGCAACATGACGAGCTGTAGATCATGCAGATCATATACACCAAATATACAGATCATCAACAGGAGCCTGATCTGTCTGATGTGTGCATTACTTTTTTTTTCCATCTTGCGGCGAATGGGGAAAAATAAAACTTGCGCTCACCACACTTGCACGTATTGTCATGCATATCGTGTCAATTTACTACTATTAAAAGTATTAATACTGTTGTAACTCCTTACTGCATCTTCTTTCACGAACTCCTGACTGCTGTGTCTTCGTTCAGAGATTTTTTTCACTCGCTGGCAAACATGTCTCGAGACGGCACCTCGACCCTTGACAGACGCTGTCAATTCAAGCGCCTGGACAGACTGCCTTGGCGGACAAACCGGAGGACACGAAAATAATATCTCGTTTTGGGGAACCGCCTGGCCATACTATTCAAGACATGTAAAATTGGGGGTTCCGCACATAAAATTGAGGCCTTTTCTCGTACCAGGGGGATGTGGGACAATCCGTCTAGGTCTAGACAGATGGAAATGTCTTGACGGAATTCCTTGACTGACTGACCGCTTGACGCTTGCCCGACTGCTGACACCTTCGTCGTAGGCGGTCGGGGGTTAGGATTGGCGTTGGGGTTTTCATTAGGGATATACGTTACCGGTGGCGGTAGCACTAAGGTAATTGCTGTGGTTGTGGGTGGTTGACAGCATTTCTTGCTTGTGGCGGTGACATAATGTGCCGTAGCGTCCCCAAACGGAAACGCCTCCATTGTCATTGGAAAACTTGTCCAATTGCGCATTCCTACGGTAAATACCGCGCCCCGAGATGTTTTTTTGTTTTTTTCGCGGTAACAGCGGTAACTATTAATAGGGTTGATGTGCCATTTAGTTGTGTTACCGTTTTTTTTTTTTGCCGCAAAATTGGGGCAATGCTTCCACGTTCATATATTTAAAAAATGAATGAAAAAATACGCTTCAGTTGTGATATCGACCAAAAATGTTGTTTTTTGTCAAAACTCAGCTTTGCAAGCTGCGTGATACCTCGATCGCGCGTGTTACGGAGTGTGTATAGTAGCCCCGTGAAGGATACGGATGTATCTTCGGACCAGTTCTTGTCAGATAGTGTGGGATAAGAATAGTGGAAGCACCTCCCGTAGGACCGGTGCTACCATGGTGGGATAAGAGTGGTGGAAGCACCTCCCGTAGGGCCGGTGCTACTACCCCGTCCGCGAAAAGGGCCCCCGAGTGTTTCCAGCGGTTGTGCGCGAGTGGTCCCGGGTGAAGGCCTAGAGATGAGCAGTCTCAAATATACTCTTGTTTCTGGATTCTCTGGTTGGAGCGACGAAGTCTTCACAAGAGTGACATGCTGACCATCGATCTGTCCTGGGGAACTCCTTTTATTGTTTAGGGGGTAGGGGACCGTTCGAGAACTATCCCCACCCCCTTCCTGGGTAGCACAGGTCGGTGACCCCCCTGCTCTACTTGGGTCTACCGGGTTTGTATGCAAGTTCCTGTGTACTCCCTGTATACGTGGCAGGGCAGCGGAGATCCAGCCCAGGCCTGATGCTCGGGTTGTTAGTGCTGTCGAGTCATGATGGAACATGCGGTGGACGTCGATCGCTACTTCTCCGAAGTGATCTCTCTTCTGCTCTTCTTCTTGATGTAATGTAAAGGGACACTCACACACCTGTATTGATGGAATGAAGACCGACGAGTGAGATCTGGCGTGCTGCATCAGGGGTCGGGTGGTTCACACTTGATCCTACAGCTCTTCGAGCGCCCATCTCACACACTACCAGGGCGTACACAAACTAAATCGTGGATCCAAAACGCCAGATCCCTGCACTCGCTACAGATGGAAGCTCTTGCGCTAAAACAACAATGATCGAAAGTGCGTGTCACCGCCGTACCCGATTGCTTTTGCTATTCCAGCCAGCCTCCTCCATGGATAGTTTTGGGTGGAGCGACCGGCCACAAATTAGAGCACCTCTAAAGAGGTGTTGGGGAAGGTCGGTATTCATATCGTGAAAACACGGAACGACTTCCTCCATGTGAATGTTAATCGGGACTAAATATATGAACCGGTCGCCCCGGTGGCGTATCAGGTTGTCCTCGAGCCTGGTATAGGTCATTTTCGTGAGTTCGAGCCCCGCCGAGTTCACACTCTTGTATACTCGTTTGACTTTTTCTTGTGCACAAATTGACTTGCGGAAAGCGCGAGAGCGTGAGTTAGCAACACTCGATGAAAAATCGACGAGCAGTGGGGTTGCTGAACCCTATGCACGATAAAAATTGAAGGAAGAACCGGGGGGGAAAAGGGACGACACCTGTGACCACGGCTTGTCCAGAAGCTGGAAAGTAGATGTGTGGGAAAAAAATAAAATAAAAAATGACACGTCCCTTGTTTATCCCTGGTTTACAACAGTTTGTACAGCAGAATAGTACGGTACGGTATATTTCAACCATTCGTCAAAGCGGGGCCAATTATCGCACATGCCAGGTATAATACAGGTCCTCTATACCAGTGTCAGGGATGGTACATATCATATCATGGTAACCTTGGTTAGGGTCAACACCGGATACGAACCGGCCGGTGGGCCGGTGGTCGGCGGGTACGGTACAGCAGTGCCACGAGAAATTTTGGGTTGTGTTCCCTTCACCGCTGCAAAGGTTTCCCTACTAAATTACAGGTGGTTATTAACAGTCCCCGAAAGTGTGGATGCAGTGGTAAAAGGGTTTTATAATAGTACCAGGGTATGTACTACTCCGCAGTGGGTTCAAGTACCGTTAACGACAGCGTAACGATTAGAGTTATCGTACACGCATAGCACTGTTGAAAACCGCGGGGGAGGTGAATGATCATCCCCGGGTTTCCGTCTATAGTCGGTGTGTTGATTCAAACCGCACCTGCTGCATTTTTCTCTAAACTACACCCCCCTCTCCCACTCGCTACGCCCCCTCCCCCCTGCCCCGTCCCTTTTTGTTACCGTACGCCCTCCTCCCCTCCCCATCCTCTCCTCTCGTCTGTCTGTCTGTTTGTCTGTCTGTCGGTCGGTCGGTCGGTCCGTCTGTCTGTCTGTCTGTCGGTCTGTCTGTCGGTCTGTCTGTCTGTCTGTCCGTCCGTCCGTCCGTCCGTCCGTCCGTCCGTCCGTCGGTCGGTCGGTCGGTCTGTCTTGCCTGTCCCTCTGTCTCTCTGTCTCTCTGTCGTGTCCGTTTGTGGATTATCTCCACTCTTCTGTTTTCCCAGGAACTGGTGCGCATGTGGGCTTTCTATCGCCGGGAGATCGACCAGTGCGCCGCCAAGCTCTCCCGCCTCCACGACACCTCCGCCGATTCCCGACACCAGCTGCACCGGAAGGTCGCCGGTTCGGAGCCGAGGGAGGATGTGAATATGAGCAGCCCTTCTTCGCCCACGGCGCCACTGCTGCGCAACGCGGAGCTGCAGTACAGCCCCCCCGCCTCCAGGGGCAGCACATTGCGTCCGAATTTGCAGGTGGAGTGGGCGTCTGGGAGGAACCCAGGGGGGGGCAGGAAGAGTTTTCTGTTTTTTGGTATTGATATGCCTTTCGCAGTCGTTAGGTTGATCTCACACTTTTTTTCAACTTCTTTTCTTTTGCGGGCCTCTCCCGCCTCTGGACCGCCTCTCCGCGCGTTTTCTTCGCTGAGGCGTGCCCCCGTCTCGCTTGCAGCGGCCGGCGTCGCGGATCCGTCCGCTCAGTGTCGTAGCGCCTGCGCGAGACCTCAATCTCGAGATCTGCGACGAGATCTCCGAAAAATCGTGCCCTGTGAGCGTTTTGGCGCATTTGCTACCGACAGGGCTTATTTTTCGGGATTTTTTTTCCGGTACGTGTAGTCTGACCTCCAACCGATGGGGGCGGTCGGCTACCCGGCCGGCGTCGCCACTGTGGACGCCTGCACGGGAGGCTGCGTGCTCGCATCTGAGAAATTGAAACGCCCCGAAGAACACATGCCACCCAGGCTTCGTCAAAAACTGCCGTATTTAAAAAAAGATGTGCTACTCGTATGAGAGGGGAGAGATATCAAAGATGAGAGAGCTACGTATTCTACAGCGGTACGTGTGATATGTGCAGCAGCAGCAGCTGTGATGAAGCTACGCATGTACTGTCAACGTTGCTACGTACGGTATGTCCTACGTACAGTATCTACAGAAGATTGGCCTACATGTGCCGAGCTTGACACCGTCGCTCTCCAGGCAACGGCACAATAATCAGAGAGCACGAGGGCACAACCCACACGGCAGCACGCAGCAGACACTGCTCGCTGTGCGCTGTGGTTGGCAGCTGTAGACACAACCCAACCTTGATGCGGAGGCACCAAAGAGTAGCGGGGGAAGCATGGCGCGTACGCGCAACCTCAGGGGTATATAGGTGCTACTGAACCAGAGCTCCCGCGCTCTCTACGATGACCTCGTTCTCTGCTGCTGCGTGATGTGGTCGTATTTATTTGGTGCTGATGTTTTCAACCACCGCCGCTATACCACAACGCTGTCGCCGGAGTTTCCACCGCCACCGCCACCCACGCCGCACCGCCGCTGCCGCTACTTCTGCTGCTGCTTCTGCTGCTGCTGCTGCTGCTGTGTTGCTGTTGTGCTGCGGCTGCTGTTGGTGTACCTTGCGTATGTTTCCATAAATAAAAAAGTGGCTATTATCTGTTGTGACGGTGATCGTGGTTGATCGAGCCAGGCCGAGCTGCTGCGGCGCAATCCATCTTGCTGGGCCATCGCCACCTTCGCCCCCGCCCCTGCTGCTGCGGCTGGGGCTGTGGTGCTGCTACTGCTGTGCTGCGGTTGTTGTGCTGCGGTTGTTGTGCTGCGGCTGCTGTTGGTGTTTTCTGCGTTTGTTTCTAAAAATATCAAACTGGCTGTTGTCTGTTGCGGTGGTGATGATCGTGGTGATCGGGCCAGGCCGAGCTGCTGTGCCGTAATTAATCTTGCGGGGGTAGCCACCGCCACCTCCGCTCCCGCCGCTGCTGCGGCTGCGGCTGCGGTGCTGCTACTGCTGTGCTGCTGCTGCGCTGCTGTTCTCACCATCTCTTACGCATGTTGTAAAAGTGTTCTGCGTTTGTTGTTGCGTTCAGGGGATCGATGCTGCTGTGCGTGGATTTTGCTGCATGCACACATCACAGGATGGCACTTTTTAGTGCTTGAACTTTTGCGTTTTTTTTTGTGGATTTTTTATCGCAAACTCAGCCAAATGCATGCCAGAGTGAATCTGGCTTTTTCAAGCCTGATGGAAGAATTTTCAATGTTTTTTAAAAAACGCAAACACTCGACTTATGTAGAGCTCTTTTTCCCCCGTACCCGTCTCCTTTGTTGTTTCCCGTGCGTTTACTTATTTTGAAGTAGTTCGAAAACCTTCACGTTCACTTCGAGGACTGCGTTGGCCGGAGGGTAGCGAACGCTTCAAAGTCGTTTAACGATGCCTTCCACGTTATTAATATACACAGCAGTATCTATACTTACCGTTATATTTTTTGAGTTGTACCCTTTCCCTACGCCTGGAATACCGGGTTTTGGTATGTTGCTCGACTGACTGCATACAAATTAAAAATTCATATATATCGAACTCTTGGCATCGTGTCCTATCTCCATCCGTTACCACTCCATCGCTGACATTTTGTGGATGTATACGCTAGCCTGCGACCGGCGGTCTTCCGGGCCGCCGGCGAAGCCCCTTGTACTGATTTACGATATTTGACAAAATTCTTCTAAATACGTCAACTGTGAGTTCGAAAAATCTAGGGTCGATGCTCATGTTGGCAAGCTGCGTGATGTGTATTGTATGTTTTAACTTTGGCTGTTTTGTTTTTTGTATTGGATGTTCTGTGGTTTGATGCTCTTTGGTTGACCATGGGAGGCGGGGGAGGGGTGGACCTTGGGGAGAGATGGCTTTCGCAGCTTGGAATTGAAATGGCGCTGGCGTCTGTCACCAATGGGTTCAGTGTGGAGATTTTTTTTAGGGCTGAGCGAGCGTTTTCGTAGCTCTCTTGATGAGACCGTCCTGTCGCTAACCACCCCCCTCTCCGCCCCCCGGCTGGTGGGTGAAAACCCAACGTGCTCCGTCCCGGCATCATGTGGATGCGAGGGGCCATGGTCATACGACTAAGGCCATGCATAAAAAGAGTACACCCTCCCCCGCTCCCCTTCATCCGTTCACGAAGGGCCTCCCACAGCTAATTTTTGGTAGCCGTTTGATGAGACCGTCCTGTGGCCATACCTGCCCCCCGCTTCCCCCCTCCCAATCCCCTACCAGGAGTAAGAATGATCCTCCGTCTCGAAAGGGATGCGTGGTCAATGGTCGAATGACAAAGGCAAGCAACGAATGAGTACCCCCCCCCCCCCCCCTCCCCCCCCCCCCTCCCCCGAAACCACCCTCACCCCCCCCCCTCATCCGTTCGTAAAACGCCTGCCACGGCTGCTGCAACGCCTTCCACAGGAGCACCTGCTCGGGAGCGTTAGCGGAAGTGCAGACGGCAGAGGTAGTACGAGAATCAGAGGGCGAAAGTCCGCCGCAAACCTGCAATCACCGCCGGCCGAAGAGGCTTGGGTTTCCCCCGTTCCGCCAGCAGGCGGCGGTGGGGACAGCGCGGGGGGGTGGAAGACTACTGGGGACCCCTATGTGCAGGCGTGCCTGAAGAGGTCCATCGTGGAGCTGTATGACACTTGCCACCGTCTGCTATCCTTCAAGGTGAAACTTGGGGGAGGGGGGTGGGGGGTGAGGAGGGGGATTAGAGGGGACGGGGGGGGGGGGGGCACTGCGAATGAGAACGTTGAAAGAATTTGATGTACCAGGGTGCCCAGTGCCCAGCACACAGGCAAAATGGGGGAACGGGGAGGGGAAGAGGCTAGGGAGGAGGGGGACGATGGACCGGGCGGGCGGGGACGGGCGGGGACGGGCGGGGGGGGGGGGGGGGCAGCCGTGTTTTATACCACTATGTTGTGCAACGCTTGGGCATGAAAAACGACTCCAGCACCGAGGAACGTAATGGAGGGGCGGCTGGTTTGTGTTGAGTGATTTTCAATGGCGATGTGTTGTGTTCTGCTGCGGCATGTTTCTTACCCCCGCCGGAGTTGTTTTTTATTCTGGAAACTTACGCAATGCGGTCACGTGTGCTGTTGCAGGCTACATGACGCTTTGCTTTTTAAGATCGAGGAAGGAATAAGGACAGAGAGAAAGCGAAGGGAACCCTTGGCCCCTTTAAAACTGCACCGCATCGGACAGATTACGATATAGATCATGTAGACCATGTAGATCATTTACTAATAGATTATATGTATTCGTCGTGGTGTGTTGTACCAGGTACAGGATCTGTGTAGAACAGGTTCCACCCAGGGAACATTTGATAGATCGTTCAGATCGTACGGCTTTCACCCGGCAATAAAATATGTGTAGGCCATGCAGATCATATTGACCAGGGATCTGTCTTCTCTGAAATGCAGATCATATGAATCATCAATAGGGGTCTGATCTGTCCGATGGGGATCTGATCTGTCCGATAGGGATCCGTGTTTGGGATAAAATGTTTAGAATCAGTTTAGAACCGCTTCAAAACCCGACGTGCCCCGTTAGGGGTGGGGAGGTCTATGGTCTTCAGATCGCGGCCATGCAAGATATGAATACCCCCCCCACACGCACACACACGCACCTTTGCCCCCACCTTAGCCCCCACCCATGTGGTGTAAACTTGATGAGCGCCCAAATGTACGAGGTGTCTTGATTCGGAGAAGCAACGGTGCTCCGTCTCGAAAGGAATGCGTGGTCAATGGTCGAATGACCTAAGGCAAGCGACAAATGAGTACGCCCCCTTCCCCCCCCCCCCCCCCCCCCCCCCCCCCCCCCACTCCGCGCTCCCGCCCCCGCTTCGTCTGCACTACCTCAACCAATGTAGATGCTTAACTACGACGCATTTGTGCGACTGATCGAGTTGCATTGTAAACGCGAGGACGAGGCGTCGGCTGGGCCGGCAAACGCTTCGCTGTCCTGGTCCCAATTAGCGGGGGGTGGGCGGGTTGGGGATTCTGCGGGGGCGGGAGCGGGGGGGGGCGGCAGCGACACCGAGTCAGCGGCGGCCGTGGAGGGGGGAGCGGCGGGGGTAGGAGGGGGTGGGGGCGGGGGGGGGAGGGGGAGGGTCGCCTCTGTCTCGCGAGAAGTCGATGAAGATTTGGCTGTTGGAGCAGCCCCTCTTCGCGTCCGATGACCTTAGCAGGTAAGCAAGCAAGCACTGCCACGCTGCTACAGTCGGTGTCGCTTCTTCAACCACATAATCTGAACCGTAACGCCTATATACGTACATAGTAATTTGTTGCAACGAACAAGACAGCGTTCTTGGTTTGGTCCCCGAACTCGAGCAGTCTTCTCCTTCAAGTTTCAATTTTTAATCCTTTTTCGGACTTGAGATAAAAAAGGCGATGGAATGAAATAACGATTACGGCATTGGGTCGCCGACACAAGGCGACTCGGGCTGCTTTGTTTATTCCCCTTTGGGCGAAAATTTAAGGTCCTTTTCGTACTCAAAGTAATACCCCAATGGCCCCTATTTCTTCGCCCAGAGTGGTGTATAGTCTCTACCAGGTAGGTTTATCATTTTTTGCATAGCCGTAGTCGTATGGCCATAGACCTTCGCATCGCTACGATTCCGGGTCGGTCGGAACACATCGGGTTAGCCATGGTAAGGACTCGTATGGTACGGGTGCAGTCTGATCCCACGCATACCACTGCTGCACGTTCGCATTTTTTTTGTAGACGGCTGATACGACCGAGGCTATCATTTTTGGTTTGGTGAGGTTAATTCCCTTTGGGGGCCCCTTGTAGAATAGAGCGGTACAGCAAACTAGAAACGCCTTTTTATCGTGATGCGAGCGTGCAGCACACGGCAATGCCGGCCATGCACGCGTGTCGTACACAAATATGTCAGGAGACGGTCGGTCAGTCGAGGGACAACGTCCATCGGTCAATGGTGTCCAACCGACCGTTCCACACTAAAACCTAGTAGTTTGCCGTCAGTCAAGGTAAATTATTGGAAACTTGCCGTCGGTCGGCGGGGGGTCAAAGTGCCGGCTCTTGACATCTTTGGTCTTGCGGGTGCTTGCGTCGGAGTTGGGCAGTAAAATCGACGTCAGGTAATCTAGCAGCTCGGGTTGCTTCGTGTGAAGGATACCGAATATCGTAAGTTTTATTCGTCAGTTTTTCCCTCTGAAGCTCCGCAAGGGTTAACGCCGTTACGACTGGAAAGCCGTTTTCGGAGACAAAATTACTTGGATTTTGGATAGGGAAGGGTTTCGGGGCTTTGAGGGGGTCAAGCGGACACGGACTGAATGTGCGGCCGCAGCACTATTGCAGTAGGGTACTCGGTTTAAGAGCCACTGGGAAATTGCAAGTGTTACCGCTCTTATCTCCGTACCGCTGTTCCCTCAGGGTAGGCATCGTGTGGGTTGTAGTGTAGTTGCCACAAGGCGTGACAAGCCGATTTGACCGCTATTAACCCCTTTAGAGCCCTCCAAACCCCTCCGTATACCAATTCCAAGTTATTTTCCCCAAGAACGGATTTCCGCTTGTGAAGGTGTTTCTCTTATTGTGGGTGATCTTGTATTGGGTACCCTGTTGGCATAATGCTCACGGGTATGTACAACACTCAAGTCTGTTGTATTTTAGCCATGCTGGAATCGAGTGAGAGAGGAGTTGGAGGGCTGTGCTCGTTCCATGCAAGGCCGTAGTCGTATGACCGTAGACCCTCGCAAGCCTGCACTGGCGGGCCGGAGCGCGTCGGGTTTTCACCGACCAGGCGGACGTGGCGTGATTTCGGGTGGATTTGTCCGTTACCAGGCAGGCTGTTTTTTAGGTGCGATCGGCGTGACCAGGTAAACAAACTGCCGACGACATTGTGGAGTCTGGGTGGCACGATAAGCGCCCACAAGCCCCCCGAAACATTCCAAGTGTGCTGTGTTGATTGGTGCAGCCCTGTGTGCTGGCACTGGTTTGGGTTTTGGCTTTTTATTGTCGGGTTTTGTTGCAACAATAGCCTGTTGTTGGTATATTGGTATTTGTGGGTGTTGGCAAGTTTGTTGCAACAATAGCCTTTTGTTGGTATATTGGTATTTGTGGGTGTTGCCAAGTTTTGTTGCAACAATAGCCTTTTGTCGGTATATTGGTATTTGTGGGTGTTGGCAAGTTCTGTTGCAACAATAGCTTTTTTTTTACATGTTGACATTTTGTGGGTGTTGGACGCATTCTAAGGCGTGACCGGGACCCTGTCATCCCACGTCAACACTAAATACTACAGCAGTATTAGCTAGTCGACACTCTTCACGAGACGGGAATGTTTGCAAGTCTGAAAAAAGGGGCGGACGTTATCTTGTTTGAGTGTTGATTGGGTGGAGTATTTTTTTGTTTGCCCTGTTGGCTTATGGCTGGCGATTTTCTTTCTTTTGCATGTTTCGTCTGACAAAAAACGGGGGATAATATGCCTGTTGATCGGAGATTTTTTAGCCCCGCTGGCTTCTGGCTCTAGTTCTGAGCGATGGTTGGTGGGTTCTGCGGCAGCAATGGACTTGCTCGAAGTGTTGTTGGTGGCGCACTCCAGGTAGTGAATAGGATCCTGTGATACGAAAGCCGAAACATTTTATGACGCTCCTTTCTGCTCTTCAGTGAAAAGTAGGGGGGTGAGATACTGTTTTTTGATTGTTGAGTGGATTTTTTTTTTTTTTTTTTTTTCATCCTCCGGCGGATGGGGAAAAATAAAGCTTTAGCTCACCACACTTCCACGTATTTTCATACGCGTCGTGTGTCGATTTAACTCAGTTGCTTTCGCAGCCCAACGCTAGCTGGCGCACCCTTCGGGTCCCATTGTAGGTATAGCGTAAGCTGTCCCTATCAGTGGTCTTGAGTGGAATATTTTCGTAGCCCTACTGGTTTTGGGTGATCGCTTTTTTTTTTTTTTTTCCTGTTTCTGCGGCAACACTAGACTGGAGAGTTTATTGTCGTGTTCTATGTGATGACTGGGATGCTGTCACCCCAAGCCGACACCTTTTACGAGAAGTATTTCGTAGCCCTGCTGGCCTCTGGCGATCGCTTTATTTTTCGTTGTCGTGTTTCTGCTGCAACACTGGATTGAAGAAGTTATTGAGCCGTTCTATTTGGTGACTAGGATGCTATCGCCCCAAGCCGACACTTTTCACCAGACGCGAATGTTTGCACATCTGCATGGGCGGGGGGGGGCGTACTCATTTGTTGCATGCCTTAGTCGTTTGACCATTGACCACTTTTCCCTTTCGAGACGAAGCACCGTTCCTACTCCTATTCTCGATAGAGACATCTCCAACATTCGGGGAGCTCATGACGCGTTTTCACTACATAAAAACTGTTTGCTTATCCTATCCCCTTCCCGTACCTTCCTGTGTAGGAGCGGGTGATATTCTATTGCAATATGTATCGGAGTATCACACAGCTTGCAAAGATGAGTTTCGACAAAATATTCGATCTCACAGCTGGAGTGTAGTTTAATTTTTATAATATGTCAAACAAGGGAGCTGTGAGTTTGATCAATTTTAGGGTCGATACTCATACTCTTCGCAAGCTGCGTGATGTTCCCTCCGGCCGCGCGTTTGCATGGTTGTTGATTGTCGAATTGAACAGCCATGCTGGCTGCTGACTATAGTTTGATGTCTGATTGCCGGCTCCTGCTCAACAACATTTTGTGTACAGTGCTTGTTGGAGCATTCCAAGGGTTGACCAGGATGCTGTTATCCCAAGCCGGCTGCTTTTACGACACGCGCATGTCTCCACGCCTGAAAAGGAGAGGGGGTATTATCGTGGTCCTATCGCTTGGTTATTGATAGTTGATCGGAATAATCCTGTTACCTGCTGGCACCGGGTCGTTTTTTGCTGTTAATTCTGACCCCTTCAGACAAGACCCTCCCGGACCCAGCCGAAGCACAACAGCGCAATTGATTGATTGCCAGCCTGGCATCCACCGGTAGTGCCTTATGCTCGTAGAGTCTGCGATATATGCTGCAACGTGCCCTCGCCCCCCTACGAAACGTGCTTGCTCTGGGCACTGCCCACCAGGGGCCAGACTACGCTTTTGAGACATTGGTCTCCATCTTGCAACAAACTCTATACTAGTGCATACACTTGTATAGTATATCACTTTAGAAGGTAGAACTGTGCCTACGGTTCGGGGGGAAGAATAGTTGGAATTTAAGTCGGTACTTTTTTTACAGTGCGAAGTCCGTGTTTGATAAGAGATGAAACGGGGAGAGTGGGGGAGGGGGGCGGCGCGCGTACGGGCGTACTCTTTTTTTTGTTGCTTTCATTATAGTCATTTCACCGTTGACCTTGCATCCCTCTTTCGAGGCGTGGAGAGAGGGGCGGGGGGGTAATAGATATATAAAGGGGGCGTTGTTGCCCCCTTTGTATACACACCAACGTTTCGAACACAAACTACTAGGAACTAGAGTTGAATATGTATTTTTTATGGCTGATTTTTTTTTTGTTTGTTGCAGAAAAAATTGAAAGTCGGTTTCGGTCGTCTCTGTCCGTTTTGGCATTGTAGGAAAAGGTTTTCAAGAAATTTAACCTTTTCCCCTCTCCCCTCCCCTAATCCCCCTTATACTAGGACTCTCTCTGAAGCGGAGCTCCTGTATGCGTCGCTCTTCTGCAACGGGGACGTGGACGTGGCAAGGACGGCGCTAACCTTCAAGGCTTCGAGCTCGTTGAGAGGGAATCGGCGCTTTGATTTCGGTTACCGCCTTGGAGCTGCTTCGATTCTGCTGGTAAGTTTACGGCGCGGCCGCTGTTGATAGAATGAAAAAGGGGGGGGGGGGCATAAAAGTCGAATTCTGTAGCGTTAAAAAATCCAGGCGTTTGTGGGTCGAAAATCTAGAATTTGAACTGTTGGTGCTTTTTGTTTTCGTCGTTTTGCTACTCGTATAATATGTTATTTGCTGAACAGGTTAGGGCGAACGAAGACGACGCATGCTACGATAGAGGTGTTGATAGCACTTTTCTGCTTTTTGGTTTTCTGAATGTCGGAGCTCCTTATAACCCACAATTGTCGGCAAAATACGCCATTTTTTTCTTGCACAACTCTCGTCGTGCGTACGTAGGCCATGGGATGTTTTATCCGGTAGCAGTCTTATGATTGGCCCAAATCAGTTTTTGGGAGAGGTCTTAAGCTCCCAAATTGAGGGGTAGTATTAAGAAAAAAAGTGCTGCACCTCTATCGAAGCACGCGTCATTACCCTCGCAGCATGTGTGGGTGTGTTTTTTTTCCCGTGAATCCTGAAGTGGGGAACCCTTAGTATTTTTCACTCGTATCGTATTTCCAGCATGTTATTTCTTGTATAGCTGGGCCATGGCATTGTGGATCGGGTTTTAGTGTAAGCGATCAACGTTTACTCTATACCTTGCCTCTTGTCTCCCATATTCTCATGTTGTATCATCTCGTATCTCGTATGATTCCTTGTCTTGCCTCGCCTCGCCTCGCCTTGCCTTGCCTTGCCTTGCCTTGCCTTGCCTTGCCTTGCCTTGCCTTGCCTTGCCTTGCCTTGCCTTGCCTTGCCTTGCCTTGCCTTGCCTTGCCTTTTCTTGCCTTTTTTTGCCTTTTCTTGCCTTTTCTTGCCTTTTCTTGCCTTTTCTTGCCTTTTTGTGCGCGATATCGTGTGTTGTCTGATCTAGTCGTATCGTATCTTGTCTTATATTATTTTTATCTTATGGTGACTTGCCGTGCTTTGCTCAGGCGTGGGCGATATGGGATTGCATCGCAGACGACTCCCTGGGGAAGGATGTCTGGCACGACCCGGCGTTCAAGATTTACCGCGGGCTTGGCAACCTCGTGCTGCTCGTATACATGTGGGGCGTCAACATCTGGGTGGGTTTTCGCTCGTGCGGGTTCCCATGATCAACTGCCTACCATATCGGGCGCGAGCGTTGCCATTATTGCACGCCGTCAAATTAACTATTGCCGGCCTTGTACACAGGGTCGTTGCTAACTAACGGGAAGTAATGTGACCAACATGACGATTCGCGAACATGTCACTATTTTTGTCCACGATGTAGTCTAGGTATTTTGGTTCGTCCGTTGGGACCAACCCTTACTACTGCACTGCTGTACATGATCATGCATGTAACCCTATGACCATATGTTTTGTGCCCGAAATGGGAGTGCTGGCCTGTAGAGGGTTTTCCCACGGGAGGAGGGGGGGGGCAGCGGGCCGAGAGGGGGTGGGGCATGAGCGTATGCTGTTGTGAAAGGGCTGTTGTAGTCTACCTGATATGCTGTAAAAGCTACGGATAGTGCAGACCTATTGGAGCTATGCACGATATGGAAGAATGAATGCAGAAGTACTGTAGGACTACGGTAGGACTGCGAGTACAACTAAAGAGTTTTTGTAAGAACTAGATGCAGCTGTGTAGAGCTACTACTATGGCAGAGTGTAGGAAGAGCTACTGCCGTAGACGTACTGCCGAGCTGCTGCTGTGGTCGTACTACCGAGCTACTGCAGACTTACTATTGATAGCTGTAGAGGCTACTACAGCTGTAGAGCTATGGAATACCAACCGTAGACGTGCTGCAGTTCTGCTGTAGATGCACTGTGTAGACCTACTGCAGATCTCCCGCAGACCTACTGTGCAGGTACTGTACAGCTCCTGTATGCTTACTCCTTGTACGCTGTACAGCTACTGCCACAGCTGCTGTACACCTACTGTATGGCTACCCGACAGCTACTGAACAGCTCTTGCTGTAAATATACTACACCTGTTGTGCACCTACGGTACACCTATTGTACACCTACTGTACATCTAATGTACATGTACTGTACTCATAAGCTGCTGTACCACTAATGCCGTAAGACTGTTTTATTATGATACTGAACACAGATGATACTGCACTCCTCTGAGCTTCCTACTGTCGTGTCGTTTGTCCGGGATGGTTGTTGGATCGTTGGTGCACAGGTTTGGCGAAGATTCGGCATCGACTACGAGACGTGCCTGTCGCTAGACCCCAAGGGTCCGCGCGTGGACCCTTGCGAACAGGTGCGAGGTTCTTACGTGCAGCCCAATGGGCATTGCCATAGCTTACATAAATCGCAAAAGTTTTCGGCTAAACACGAACGGTATTCCAACACTATTGGATATGTGATGGCTTTCCACCAATATTAGACGCGTGCTGCAATAGAGGTATACCGCTGTTTGGCTAAACCAATTTCTCAAGAACGGAGCTCCTTGGCCCAAAATCGTCGTAATCTCGTATATGTTTTGCAGTACATTTGGTTGTATACCTAGGCGATTGAAATTGTTCATCGCATAGAACTTTTTTTGTTCTTTGTCCAAACCAGTGTTTGGGTGAGAGGTGTAGAGCTCCCTCCTGGAGTGGTTACAAGCCTGAAAAAAAAACAGCGATTCACGTCGATGATACCGTAGCACGTGTCGGTACATGAAACGAATGATTATGCTAAAAGTATCGACCTATGGGAAGAATGCACAGCTCACGCCGAACTTTTACTTTGTTCAAACACACGCACGGGTCCAACAGAGTCGTATTGGGTACTTCCTCCGTTGAGCCCCGTCCGTCATTGGTTTCTTACCAAAAAAATGTTTAACCCCTCTCGGTGCACGCCTCCGCTAGGCCAACAACGCCGCTTTGAGGACCGTGGCTGCGGCAGGGTTTTTTTTGTTTTGGCTCTTTTTGCAGTGGCTTGGAGTCACTCGCTCGAGTGATCCCCCTATTCCTTCCTGCCTTCCTGCCGTTTTTTTTTTTTTTTTTTTTGCCATATAAATGAAACCGCCACGATGGATTGGTTTGGTAGCTACGCCACGACCAAATAAGTCGCCTATTTTTTTTTTCTCTTCGAGGTACAGAGTCACTCGGGCGACGGGCTGAAGCGCAGTAGTGGTGAAAAGGGCGATACCCCCACCCTACCGTTCCTATCGTCTGAGGGGGCAAGGTGGTACGGCGCCGGGGGAGGGTGGCAGCTTGAGCGACCATATTGTCGTTTATTTCGCCAACGGTCCTGAGACGAAAAGGCGGCAATGGGGCAAAAGTAACGTCCCTGGCATGCTGCTGTACCCAGTTCTTTTCCTTTGAGTGACGCAAGGCAAAGCTATGCGTTGTCCTGCACGCTGTTCTGTGTTGTGGGGAGCTCTCGGAGAAAAAAAAACATGGTCTGCTTTATCCCCGCAGGATGAGGCCGAGAAATTCGGTTCTGTATGACCGTGTGCCCCCCCTCCCTCCCCCCCCCCCCCCCCCCCTCCTTCGCTTTTTTTTTTTTTTTTTGTCCGGGTCCTTGTTTGCCAGAAGTTCGTCATGAGACATCAAGAACCAACTTGCCCCCCCGCCCCCCCCTTTTCCGCTTTCATTCCCTTTTGCACCCTTTTTAGGAAACAAGTATGGCATCAACCGCCGTCGTAAAGTTCACTAACTGAGGGTGTATTTCCGGATCGCTTGCAACATTTTTTTTTCCAAAAAACACACACACACTTCAGCTGTATCATCGACCAAAAAGGGATTGACCAAAACTCAGCTTTGCAAGCAGCGTGTGATACTTCGATCGCGCGTATTACGGGGTGTGTACCTTCGTGAAGGATACAGGTCGGTGACTCCCCTGCTAATGCCAGGGTCAAGAGGACTAAGACGTTCAGCCCTGTCCTGCGCACGGAAACTGTATAACCCGCATCGAGGGGGACAAAACCAGACATATATCTGTGGAATTTAGTATGCATAAAACAATACTTGGTGTGAGTTAACGTTTGGAGTGGGTTACTTGGGTGTACCGGGTTCGTACGCAAGTTCCTGTGTACTCCCTGTATATGTGGCAGGCCAGCGGAGGTCCAGCCCAGGCCTGATGCTTGGGTTGTTAGTGCTGTCGAGTCATGATGGAACATGCGGTGGAAGTCGATCGCTACTGTTCCGAAGTGACTCGCTTCCGCTCTTGGTGTAATGCAATGGCACACTCACACCTGTATTGATCGAATGAAGACCAACGAGTGAGGTCTGGCGTGCTGCATCAGGCGTCGGGTGGTGCACACTTGATCCTAAAGCTCTTCGAACGACCATCTCACACACTACCAGGGAAAACGCAAACTTGAGCGCGGATCCAAAACGCCAGACCCCTGCACTCCCTTCAGATGGAACCTCTTGCGAAATTTAGGACACGACGAGATGCTGGTATGCTTCATGTTTTTTTGTTTTTTTTTTTCGGGTTTACGTGCGTGTGTGCGTGTGTTTAAATCCTTGACAGGTGTGGAATACCGGGTGCAACCTGAGCATCGCGTTCTTGGTGTCATTCATCTGCTTCTACAAAGCGCTGAGGGGAGTCCTGCTAAACCCCACCTGGGTGCCGATCCAGTTCGCCCACACCTTCCCGCTCCTGCTGTTCTTCTACGTGATTCTCTGCTTCGTGGTGAGTGGTGGCAGGGACTCTCTCCCCATTATTTATCTGACTATTACCTGCTAACAATGAACAGGTGTTCCGCTCTCCCTCCCTCTGCCTCGACTTGTAGTTTGTAGTCCGTCTCGCTTCCTCTCACTCTATCTCATGTATATATTTTCTCCCTCTTTCTGCCTCGCTTCACCCCCCCCCCCCCCCCCCAGGTGCCCGTATTAGGAGTAGGAATGATGCTCCGTCACGAAAGGAGTGCGTGGTTAATGATGAAATGGCCAAGGCAAGCAATACATGAATACCCCCCCCCCTCGCGTCGCCACCCCTCTCTGCTCCGAGTCCATAAAGATGCGTGGTTAACGATGAATTTTCTGAGGCAAGCAACAAATGAGTACCCCACCCCCACTCCTCTCCTCCTTCTATTTTGCACGCGTAACAGACCCCTTGGTCCGAACGCAAGGCCTTGATGCGCGTGCTGTGGGCCACCATCATATCGCCCTTCGGAAAAGTCCGCTTTCTAGAGGGCTACGTCGGCGATATCCTCACGAGGTGAGCCTCGACCGACATCGAGATCGAGATTGACATCGAGATTCGATATAAATATCGAATCTGCCAATAGAGATAAATGCCGCAGCATGTAGGGCGGTAGGACAGATGCCCGCGGCGGGGAAGGCCTCGCGTCTGGCCGAACAAGTCAACCCTCGATTGGGGGGAAATGTTTTGCTAGAGAATCGCATGGCGTTGCTTCCCGAGCCGACCGATCAAGGTCCATTGTTCTTAGATCGATCAAAACCAGCAGCGGTATGATATTCGCGGCTGGGTAGCGTCTCTGGCCGGACCACGCCACTCCTCGATGGGCTAATGGTTTTGCTAGAGGACAGCGTGGCGTTCTTACATCTTGAGCCGATCGATCGAGATCGAGCTCGATCAATGCCCGCCGAATTTTGCACCCCAGCGCCTTGACCTTGGTGTGCCGAACATCCCTCACTATGGTTTTGGTTTTGGTATAGACGCTCGGCGTTACATCCTTGATAAAACCCCGCCGCAATACGCACCGCGGCGCCTCCACCTGTTTCTTGTCTTAACCACGCCATGGTATTGTACAAATTTTGCCATATAAGCACGTGGCAATTTTGTATTGTTGATGCCGGCGTGAAGAAGCCCATACAACCCGCCCTATTACCCGGGATTAAGGGCTGTTTTGCTAGAGAAACGCGTAGCGGTACATCCTGGGTCTTGTTGTTTGTTTTTACCGGCGTGGAGAAGAAAGAAGCACGTCGTACTCGGCGGGTCATCCCAGACCTTGGCCTTTCATTCGAGCTGTTGTGGGCTCGCCCGCCCCCACTACGGAGTGCCTTCCCTACACGTGTTCACGAAAAAAAGCGTCATGGAACCATTCCCGGTGTGCTTACCCCTCCCTCCGCGCGCATGCACACGCCCTGCGGTACGTGTCCTTCCTGTATTGAACTCTCGTGCATACGCTGTACGTCGTTTTCAGCGTGGTTCGGGTGCTGATCGACGTGGCGTTCGCGTTTTTGTACTTCTTGTCCGGCGTTCGGGGCTGGCTGGGGAACTCTCTGGACCCTACCCACGACCCGATCACGGTAAGGAAAAGACTCATGTGAGGGGGGCGAAGAAGGGAGAGAATCCTGCCCCCTTGGCGTTGCCGGAGACGTGTGTGCCGTACTTGTTTTTTTTATGTCGTTTGTATGCGCTTGTGTCGCTTTTTTGTGTTAGTTATGTGTGCCGCCTGTTTGTGCCGTTTGTTTGTGGCGTTCGTATCGCGCGTGCCACTTTTGTCGTGGCTGTCACTTGGGTCGCTTGTTTCACTGTTTGTATTGCTTGTGTCGGTTGTATTGGTTCAGATACCGTGGAGACATTCTAACAGCATTGGAGTTACTATCTGTACGTACAAACAGCCTGTCAAATCATATAGGATGTGAGCCCGGCGCTGGAACGCGGTATTGTGTAGAGACGGGATTCCTATTTCTTTTTTGTACGTGGGCCCAAAACATGACGTCTTATGCAATTGACTTCGGTGGTGGAAAGCGGAGGTATTGCGTGCGGCGAAGCACCGCTGCTCAGCAATCGCGGGCAATCATAACGGCAAGCCCCTATTGTATGAGTAGGTAGTGCTTTGTCGTCTACCCTGGTATTTGCTACGTCTGGACTTGAACATAATAACATCTTTCTTGTTTTACTCCTACTTTCTCAATTTTTTGTATCCGTGATACAATCACTCGCACACTGTACTGTTTGTGCAATCATTTTTTTTTTTTTTGCAATGTTCTCCGGTGACAGTACTGAGTGACTGCTGGTATTCATGAGCGACTCTCCGCGTGTGACCCTGCAGTTATGTCTATGCTGCTCTGTTCGGTCGGATACGCTTACAACTTGAGCGTGTGCTTGAGTTAGGCTGGCTAAATTCTCGTGTGCTCGTGTGTGTTTCGAGAGGAGGGGGAGGTTTACTCAGTATTACTGTCAAGCATGGCCGTAGTCGTGTGACCATAGACTCTCGCATCCCTTCAATGCCAGGGCGGAGCACGTCGGGCTTTCACAGCCCAGACAGATATCGCATGCACCAAGCGCCAAGCACCGTGAGGTTTGTGGAGTCGCATGGTTCAGGAGGGGAGGGGGGGGAAGGGTGGTATTGTTTTGTGTTTGGGGCGACCGCGGGGATTCTGTGTTGTCTGTGCGGTATCTAGGACCTCTCAAGCCTTAACCTCCTTTTTTTGCTTCCGCCTCCGTTTATGTGTGTGTGTTTTGCCTGTGCGGATGCGTTTGTGCACCGTTGCTCCTTTGTCGTATTTTTTTGACAGGACCACCCTTTGTTTCAGCGGCTATTAGTGCCGTTGCTGATGGTGGCCCCCCTCTGGTGGCGGTTCCAGCAGAACCTCAGGAGATCGTACGAGACTAGAGAAAGGTGGGACGAAGAAAAAGGTTCGTTGAAGTTGAACTTGCTGCTTGAGTTCAAGTTACCGTTGAAGTGCATTGATGTAAGCTTCCACCGTGCGTGCTGCGGACTTGACACGGGTGTGCTTTGTAGGGTGTGCCGGTATGCTGGTACTCTGCACGTACCCTGGTGTATACCCGATTATCACCAGGAAAAATCTGACGTGGTACCCGGGTGGCCCTACAGTACATGCACTCTGTACTCTACCAGGTACTAAACAATGCGTTGGGACTTTATGCCCCGTGAAGGATACATGACAGTAGGACTTTTTTGTGCTCGCCTAAATGTGTGTTCTTTTTCTTCATTCCGTTTGTTTTGTGTGTATCACGTTGAAGTTTTTTTTGCTGTCCTCGAGTTGTTGTGTTTTTGTCTTTTTTGATCGTTTTTTTTTTTTGTGTGTTTTGTGTGTGTTTTGTGCAGGTGGCCCCACCTGGGAAACGCTCTGAAGTACGCGACGGCGATGTCGGTGTCGCTCTTTGGAACGTTCCAGCCACAAATGCACAGCAGCTGGCCCTGGGTGTTTTGCTTCGTGTTTGCCACGATGTACCAGTTCACGTGGGACGTGGTCATGGATTGGGACCTGCTACGATGGTGCGTGTACATGTGGCATTTACAGGCCGAGACTGATTCGCGTTGTCATTACCTTGGGATCTTGATCGGTATCACACAGTGCAATCCAAAAGCTTACACAGCCGTCAGATAGTTCCCTTCGAAACGGGTGTTGCAGTTTCCGTGTGCAGATTGATGAAAGGCTGAACGTCTTTGTATCACCCTGTTGACCCTGGCACTGGCTATTGATGGTGCTAAGGCATGTCGCCTACACACGTCGTTCATGGGGATATATATATATATATATATTTATGTATACACACCTCGTAACACGCGCGATCGGAGTATCACGCACAGCTTGCAAAGATGAGTGTCGACGAAGACCTCGATCTCACAGCTGGCGTGTGTGTTTTTAGTTTATTGAAGCCATCACTGTCTACTGACGGCGGTACGTGGGCACATTTCCTTGGCGGGCAAGCACCCGGAGCTTGCAATCACTGCCTTCCAGATGACTGTATGCCAAATCATTTGTAAACGTAGCCAGTGATGTATCCTTCACATTTGATGCCCGTGGGGTGGGCTTTTCCTCCTGGATGGTACGACTTTTCCGTCTGTTGGATGTTGGATGCCAACCATCGGGTTGCTTTTTTTGACGATCTTTTTTGGAAAGTTGGTTGACACACCGAAACGCGTAATTATGCGTTGTTGGACACATGGTACTTAATGGTCGCCGGTAGCTTGCTTGGCGTATTCTACCAACTCGAGCATTATCCCATATACTAAGTCGGACTATTTTGTGCCTCAAACGTGGCGATTCTAAGATAAAAATGATGTCGGATTACGTCGTCACGTCCTTATGGCGAGAGCCGTTTAAGGGGTGAAGTAATCGGACTGGGCGGACGAAGATACGCGACGCTTCCTGTCACCTGCACAAAACAAAAAAACGAAAATCTTTTAGGAAACCCCTGATTTTGCGGCAGCACCTATTCGCATCATCGGTGTGAGAAAAAATGACTTGAGCACCCTTTCGTCTGCTTGGTCGAGGCCTGCCTTTCGGCCGGCCGATCATTTTCGGAAAAACGCCTACGAAAAAACATGAAGCGGAGCCGCGGAACCGCCCTTGCCGACCTCGAGCCCCCCAAAGGGCTGGGGTTACGGCTAGGGTCACGGTTATGGTTTGGGTCGGGGTGGGTCTGGGCCGACGTGCCCCAAGATAGAAATTGACGTAAGAGGGTGGGCGGTCTTTTTTTTAGCACCGATAATGCAAATAGGGGTGCTTGCTTGCTCTGGCGTGAATGTTAAGGACCGTCGTTTTTCTGTTTTTGCCGTAAATGCCGCGAGGACAGGGTCTTCCGGCCGTGATCCGACATGGTTCTTTCTAAAGGGGATCCCTGCCTGCCTGATAACTCGATCGCCGGCTTTTTTGTACATGTGGCTAGTGATACATCCGTCGCGCTCGATGCCGTTGGCGAAGGTTTTCTCCCGATGATCAGATTTTCCCATCTGTTGGATGCTGGATTCCAACAGGTTGGAAAGTCTTACACCATCAGGAGAAGACCCCCTTGAAGGGTACCCAGTGTGAAGGATGCATGACTGGCTACGTCTGCGATTGAGTCGGCGATCGAGATATCTGGCAGGCAGTGGACGTATATTCCACGCTAGGAGACATGGAGTGCATACTTGAAAGTATATTCTTTTTCGGGCTTGTCAGTTGAGGAGGCCTCCACTGACTGTTGAGATAACTGAAGGTGCATATCCGCCTTGGCTTCGGTAGTATCCAAGGTGCAAAACGAACAATACGGTCACACGCATCTGGTATCGCAACGATTTTGGGTGGTGTGGTCATTAACAGGTGCTGTAGCTGAGACGCCCCTCTACGTCAGTGAGGAATATTTTGGGTCAAAAAGTGCCAGAGGTAGTCGTGGTCCCTGTTAGTGCGGTACCCTTTAGTGCGGTGTCTCAGTTTAGTGCGGTGATAATCTGTTGTGTCACGACTTCCTCCTACTGGTGTAGAGTAGTAATGTCCGGATAGTGCGGGGCCCCACTCTAGTGCGTGTTTTGGTCGTCTGACAAGGCACCGCACTATCGTAGCACGCGTGAGTGGTCCCCTTTTGGAACCGCACCCACGCTTTGGGGACAAATAGTTGGTATTTTTCGTGTTTGATCATGTTTGCGGTGGTAAATTTCGTCAAGCAAGCTATCGAGGACCGGTAAGTACGCCAAGCGTAATTGTCATTACGCGTTTCTGTGTGCCAACGAAATCCTCAAATTATCGTTACTTTTTTTAACCGTGTTGTTCGTCTATAGGTGGCCGTCGTATTTACCCAGGTGGGGATTGAGATCTTTTGTTCGCTGCGTTTTGTGTTTTTGGCGACGGTGTAGGGGTGGCGATTGTCAAACGTTTAAACCGCGAACGCAAAAGGGAAATGATATGCCGGTGAGGTTCCACCCGCGCTTCTGGCGCGCTATGCTGTCGACGTTGTTTCGCGTTCCGCCGGTTGCAAATGGCTTTTTTTTTCAACGCTCCTGTTGCTCTATCAACGCCAGCGACAACATCGGCAGGGGGCCGGCCCAATTTGTTGTATGCCACTGAAAGACGACGACTATTGACAACAGCCGCTTTTGTTTTTTGCCCCTGAACGCCCACGTTTTCGTTTTTGACGACGACAACCAACCGTGGAAAGTCGACCTCAAACTGGCATCCTTCTGCAACCCCCCGCCCCCCCTCCCCCCCCGCCCACCCACACCTCATACACCACCCTCACCCCCTGCCTATCGGTACTTTCCACTGCGCTTACCGATGATTGATGGCAGGCACGGGCGATCCCTGCGCCTCCGCCCGAAACTCCTGTACCGCAACAAGAACACCTATGTGGCCGTCGCTGTGGTCAACCTGCTGCTGAGGTTCCTGTGGACAGTGACCCTCGTGCCGGAGAACGCGCCTAGCCTCTTCCCGAAAGACTTCGAGATTTATTTGAGCCCGTTCATCGCGGCGGCCGAGATCGTGAGGAGGTGAGGCGTGTAGGGGGTCCTGGATAGGATAAACAGCAGATGATAGATTTTCCAGATAGATCGTGATCTGTCCTTCATAGAGATCACGATAATCTGGAAGATCCATTATATGCAATATGTCCTATCTACTAAGGTAGATCCTTATCTGGATGTAGATTATTGATTAGAGTATCTAGATCATTGTCTAGCTCATGTAGCTTATTCTTTTAGGTGATCTAGACCATGTTGATTGTTGTTTAGATTATCTAGATCCTTGTCGAAATCATGTACATCACCTGTATGATGTAGATTATGGTCTAGATCATGTAGATTATGATTTAGACTATCTAGGCCTTGCCTAGATGGTCTAGATCATTGTCCACATGATCTACTGTAGATGCTTGTCTACTGTAGATGATCTAGAGTAGATCCTTGTCTACGAGTAGATGATCTAGATCCTTGTGTAGATCATGTCGATTGTGATCTACACGATCCCGGTTTTGCCTAGATGATCTAGATCCCTGTCCAGATGATCTACTGTTGACCCTTGTCTACTGTGGATGAGCTAGATCTTTTTCTAGATAATATATTAACAGATTAAATAAAATATCTTGATCGTTGTCTAGTCCATGCAGATTCTTGTCTAGATGATGTAGATCCTCGTCTATACTTTCTTGTCTATAATATGTAAATCCTTGCCTCCATCATCTAGATCACAGCTGGTTCATCGTGGTGGCGGGGATGGTGAGGACGTAAGTCACGACGGGGCGCGTCTGACGGTGTGGTGCGGGCGTTGTCATCGCGGTGGTGCGGCGCGGCGTTGCTGTTGTTTGTCGGCGAGTCGACACCGATTTTTTGCTGACTTTGTTTCTGCTCCTGCCGCTGAAATTGAGGCTGTTCGCATATTTATAGGTTCTCATGTGTTGGTGTTTCCGCTCTTGCCGCTAAAACGTTTCGTTAATTCATTGTTGTCTCTGTTATCCCCCGTCGCTTCCCTTCCCTTCGCTGCCTATCCAACCTTTTCCTCTAACCCCTGTCCATCCCCACCCCGAATAATCGCCAGAACCATGTGGGGCTTCCTCCGCGTTGAGAACGAGCACCTCCGCATCTACGGCGACTCTAGCTCTATTGGCTCCGATTCAGACGACGCGGGTGAGAACTTCCAGAATAACCTCTCGGTCACCACCATTGCCAGCAGTGCTGCGAGCATCTCGTCCCTCTCTGGCTCCATTAACGGCGGTGCTAGTGCCCCCATGATGGGTGGCAGCCGCGGGCTATCGGGTCTGGACAAGCTTCCCTACTCCCGCATGGAGATGCCCCCCACAGGATTGTTGCGCCGCGCGACGAATCCCATCAAGGCGTGGTGTTTGACGAAGGTAAGCGTCGTTTTTTTTAGTGAATGCGAGTGGGGGTTTTGGTTGCTCCCGTAAGCAGCACCGTGCAGTCCATGCGGCGGCGGCCGGGGGGGGGGGGGGTTGTCATGGGATCACAAGGGAAGTGCAGGCGGGGGTGTGGGTTAGGGGGGAGATAATGTACTGGATATCATGGCGACGAATCCCTCCGGGAGGTGGAGAAACCCCGGTAGAGCTTAAAACCGCCAAACACCCTCCTTGTTTGTTTGTGATGGGCGCTGGTTACACTCGGCTACTGCCTTAGCTCCCTTCATCTCCTTCGATTACTGCCCGCCTTTTCCCTCCGTGTTTCTCTTCCGGCGTCCGTCTTCGTCTCTGTGTGTAGAGTGCCTTATTTCTGATTTTGTCTCTGGCCTATCCTGTCCGGTTCCGTTCTGTCCTGTCCTGTTGCTGTTGCTGTGGCCGTGCCGACCTGCAGGTGAAGCGCGAGTCGCGTTGCCGCTTGCTGATCGAGCTTTGCCTCTTCTCGCTGGCCCTGGTGGCGATCGGATTATTCGCCGGGCTGTCGTAAAACGGGCTTCCCGCAGAGAAGAAGCACATATATCATTTCAGCATTGAAAGCATATCCCATTTTGCTCTTAGTCTACCGACGCGCTCTTCTTCTTGTTCCTGTTGTACGCGTTGCTGTTCGTGTTGTTTTTGCTCTTCCGTGTGTTGGTGTCGTCATCGTCGTCGTGGTTGTTTTTGTTGCTGGGGATTCTACTGTATTGTGTCGTCCGTTCCTGGCCTCTCGCTGCCGATGATGGTGGAAACGACGGTAGATTTTTCCGATAGCAGTGGCCCAACCCTCTTACCGACGCGCCGATAACACACAGATATGCACGGGCAGAGCAGAGCATGTCAAGCCTATGGCAATGCTCCCGCCGATGTAGACGTTATGTAGACAGCATGGCGAGGTGCGACACGGAGCAAAGCAGCAGTACTACAGTAGCACATAACTGTAAGAGCAGATCAGTACTGCTGTAGCAAACAATAATAGCAGAGGCGACTGTCGCACGGACACGCTGTGTGTGCCACGAGTGAGCGAGATGCCGGCCGGACCTGATAAAAAGCGTTAGCCTGTTAGTCTAGCCAGTTAGCCGTGATGCATTAGCGCCGCCTTGTCTCCGACTCTTCTGACAACGCGCTGCCCGTCACACGGAGCAATTACTATTCATTCGTACGGGTATGTACCCAGGGTATGTGGGCCTGTCTATTGCTAATAGAACGTGCAGGGTATGCACGTGGGGGTACACCTCGTATGTACCTGCCTACTAGGTTCTTCAGGGCATGAGAGGGGAAAAGCGTCAAAATGATGTAACGATTAGCTGGTAATGATTATAGCATCGGCGGCACGATGCAGACCGGGTTGCTGAGGCGGGGGGTGCGTCCGGAGTGAAACGGTAGAAGAACGGCGCGCGCAGGCAGCGTGGTGATACAGTAGGTGGCCCCTTTTAAGGGACCTTAGAGTGCGTCGTGGCGACTTTAGAGTGCGTCGTGGCGGCAGGGTGCCTTATTTACCGACGTCCGTTAACAGCAGCGGCTCCTCTATCACACGCGTCGTTTTCCTAGCAATCTATGCGGCGTTTTCCAAACAGGAGACAGCGGTGTGACGGTCTCTTTTAAGGGATCTAGGGTCCCTTGTTGAGTGATTGCGTCTAACTTAAGGGACGAGATCTCTTCGAAGTGGAAAAAATCGGTGCGGAGAAACGTAAGGTTCCTTGTATACCAGTTTTATTTATCGCGGGGTCCCTTACAAGGGGCCACCTCATGTGCTTGGACTGGTGTTGAACGCTCTTCATAGAAGGTTGACAAGACAGAAGATCGCTCTTGCCGCTGTGTAGTTTTGGGTTTTGCTAGAGTTTGCATTTGTCCCCAACGAATTAGTACGTACCGGGATGGGTATATACTGTGGACGCGGTTTGATTTCTGTTTATTTTCTTTCTGTTTGCGTGCCTGTCTGCTATGAATACAACATATACGTGCATACGTAGCTGTTTCCTTGTTGCGCCCGATTGGGACCAATGGTTGCTTTGGTTGTGGAGTCTCAGGATTGAGTCTAAGCAGATGTTTTGATCCTGTGTTCCCGGAATCTGGCTTGCGTGGTTGTGCTGTTTATCTGAGTGTGTGGGTGTTTTTTTGTTTTGTTTTTGCAGCTTGGTGCGATTTTGTTGTGCTGTCATGATCGTATTGTCGTCAAATATTTTTTGGCGTGTTGGCCGCTGTGCGCGTTTTTTGTGGTATTTTGTTACTTTGCTAGTCTATGCACATAGCATAGTATCACAACTTATGCCCCTACTACCTACCGCTGGCACTACGCCTACTGCTGTACAGCTCACGAGGGGTGTACCGAATAGTGGGTCTCTGTTGTGTATCAGGTATATATGCTATAGGGTTCAGGCGGGGGGCCTGTTCTTCGTGCAATCTCCCTGTTGTTAGGGTTTTCTCTATCACGGGAGTTGCCGTTCCTTACTGTCGAGGTTCCCTCCCCTTGGGGTTCCCTAGTACAGTAGGCGTTTCTTACCGTTGAGGTTCGGTAAACCAGGACTTACTTGCAGTCGCAGACGAGCGACGGCACCCCGTAAGGGCGTATCGGGTATGATTCGCCGCAATTTCGATCATGAGGCACAACAGCGGTAACATTTTTTGGTGTTTTGGCGTATGTGACTTTAATGTGTGCGATGGAGATAAAAATACTTCTCATTCCCGCAGTTTTCTGTTTGTGTCACTTCTTTGGTGCTGGTCTCCGGTGCGAATGCAGTAGTCCTCTTTCGGGCGAAAAATCGTGCTCTGTTCGATTTTTTTCAAATCGTTTTGTGTACGACTAATTTCAATATTTTTGTGGGTGATGAAGTTTATGAGTTTTGTGACTGCGTCTGATGCTAACGGTCACCGGGCCTGACTGACGCCCCCCTCTACCCCCCTCAAAACGACACCAATTTCAACCGTAGGCCAGATTCCCACCTAAAGCAGTCATGCTGCCTGATGCTAAGCAGTTACCAGACCTGAGGGACGCCCCTCTCAAACGATATCAATTGCCTGGTACATGCGCAGACGCAGACTCCCATCCCCCAAAGAGAGCGCGATACGTAATTCGGGCGCACATTTTCGTATGTATATTTCAAGCTCAACGCCAAAGCTCAGTACTGCACTGAAAACAACCTTGCGCGGCGCAGATTTTTAGTGGGGAATGAGAAGTTCGAAAGCCGTCCAACAACTTTTTGTGCAGAGGGCACTCTTACTGCTCTGTCCCAATCAACATTCGTTGCGGTTTGTTTTTGACATATTCTGCGTGTATGGAGAATCCGGGAAGGTTCTCGCGCTGCCGGCTGAAGAAGACACGTGGCGTCAGAGGTGAAATTAGTGAGGGTCGGTAACGCGATGAACGGTGGCAAATGGAGTAGATGTTGGCGTCGCAGGGTAGCCCGATGATCAAAAACATAAACGGGGGTACTTCTAAACGCAACGGACAATGAACAGCTTTTTCGGAGCGATGCCCAACTATTAATGGGCGATTTCTACGATCTACTGCTGCTGTCTGCTGCCCCACGCATGGCATGAGGGACTCGCCCAGGAAGTTGAGAGTTGGCTCGCGACGAAAAACAAAAGCATCGCGTGCGTTCAGTTGACGCCTTGGTCGCTGCGGAGAGGCAAGGCGGGCCTCTCTTTTTTCGTATTTGCTGTCGTTTGCCCAGTGTCAACCGGGGCCTGTGACATGGAAAACCAACCATGTGTGTTCGTGCTCTGTCCGTGCGATGCAATCGCGCGCCAAGCCCTTGACTTTTTATGCATTACTTTTCGTCATTCGATCTTTATTATCAAGCGAATTTCTTGTATTAGCTGCGTACGCGATTTTGAAAAAAAAAAAACTGCCCGTAACTTAGAGGGGGGCGATTTTTTGCCGAGGTGCAAGGTGAACGAAGTACACGCGTGTCTTAGCCTAGCCCGCACCACTTTTTTGCCACTCCGCATTACTACTGTGCCGTATCACCACTATTAATACCACTGCACCGCGGCGTCACCACCACTACTACTACTGCTGCTGTGTCACTATTGCTACCTGCTATATATCCAGCTAATATGATTGGATCACCCTGTTTGTCTAATGATTCAATTGGGGAACATACGTATGTTGACTGCAGCAAGACTTCCCTATTCTACAATACTTGTAAACGAACGGCCAGTCGGGTACAAGCCGATACCAAAACCCAAACCGCCGCTCATCCATGACAATCACAATGCTGGCATGTGGTTTATACACTACAGCACCTACTATAGCTATAGTCTATCCCAATACTACTGTATTAGACTAATATATTACCCTAACCTACTGTAGGTGTCCCTCCAAAAATACAGGGAGAACAAGACAGGGCGCCGCACTACAGTCGTAGTCTAGTAGATACACGTCATACAAAAACTACCAGAGTGCGTAAAGTAAGGCCAAACGAAACATAAACTCACAACAAGGCGCCCAATGTTCCCAGGCACCGCTACCCCATCCTCCGATTATCACCACTACCCTAAGCTACAAACGGTCAAGCAGTAAAAGCCGTCGGCTACCTACATCAATGCAAAACAAAAACCATGGAGAAAAAACACTGTCAAACAAAGCGCTTCATTCTCCTACGTACCACCGCGAAAGCCGAAACCAAGAGAAAAAAAGGCCGCGGAAGCACTCATACCCCTGTAGACTACCAAGGCGGAGGTCTCGCGATGCGCGCGAAATCGTGCCCTGTGGTGCCAGCAGGCCTCACGAACCAGTGTATTACCCACCCCATGCCCGAGTCATGCGCGAAGCGGGCAGCATGTATAGATAGGTCAATCGATCACACACGGTGCGGTATTACAGGCGAAATAACCCCCCCCGTAGCACAAGCAGTACGGTACACTCATCGACAACCACAACGTGCGGCCCGGCCAACGAAGTGCGGCCGGCTCACAAATGCCAAAATCAACTCACGCGCTACGACTGCCGAGTGTTTGGTCCCAAAACATGTGGTTACCTCAGTTCTAAAGGTTATCATCAATAGTAATTGTTAGCCCTTCTACCAACCGAAAAAAAAAGACAGCGCACCTCCAAGCGGTTTTATCAAAAAATCTGTGGGTGTAGTCTAGTCTAGTCTACTTTCAAAAGGGATAACAAACATTATTTTTACGGAGGATGAAAAAGAAAAAGAGAAAAGTGAAGGTTGTATTCTGTAGGGTACGAACAAACCATACCCGCCGGGTATTTACCCCGGGTATAATATTACCCTAACTGCAAGAGAAAACACTGCACGGTAAAACTTGGCGAATCCCTGCCAACAGGGTTAGAGGTGGGGTGGGGAGACCCGGCAGGGGGGGGGTTGAGGTCGGGGTTGGGGATTGGAGGGGGGGGGGGGGGGTAGAACGGGGGTGTGAGGGGGGCGGGGGTGGCTTCACAGTAGCAGGCAGACAGTGGGACGAAGCCAGCACCGTCAATAATTCTTTGTTGACTTTTCACTGGACAATATGTGGGCGATTGTGCAGGGGGGGGGGATGGGAACCGGCGCCGAGGAACAAGTACGGAGGCGTTTCGAACAACGAGATTGTCCAACAGCGAGTGCTTTTAGGCTTAAAGACAAATCCGCCGATAGAAAAGGAGTTGAGGGTGTTACGTGCTATACCAGGTATGGCGGTGGCGTCACGGAACGCTGCCGCTTGTGCAATGGATGCGCGCCGCGCCAAGGGTATCTATCTCACGGTTCACGGTCGGTGGCGCCTCAAGCTTAGCCGTTGTGCCTCACCTAGAAGTACTCGGCAGCTCCTTCAGCCTGTTCATCGCTGCCGTCCTGCCAGTCGGCGTCTACCATGGAATTCATCTGTGCGGAGATCGCAGGGGGGTCACAGGGGATGGGATGGGATGGGATAGGATAGGATGGGATGGGATGGGATGGGATGGGATGGGATGGGATGGGATGGGATGGGATGGGATGGGATGGGATGGGATGGGATGGGATAGGATGGGATGGGATGGGGACAGTCAGACAGTCAGACAACCATCGACACATAGGCAGAGAGACAGAAACAGACATTCAGCCAGACAATTAGACGGTCAGCCAGTCAGACCGTCAGGTAGCCAGCCAGGCAGTAAGACCGTCAGAAACTCGGACGAACAACCAGACACAAAAACAGACAGAAAAAAAGACAGATTAAGGGACGGGTAACGACACGATACAGGGATGTCAAGCCGGCACCTCGAGAGCTGCAAACCACAAAAGGTGCCGTGTCTATTCTACAGTAAGCGCACGAAGCCCAAAACTCAGCAAAGGCAAAAACAACGAAACAAGCTTGAAGCAAAAAAACGGAAAACAAAAAAAAACGGACTATAAATATTGACGGCCGTCTCAACCCGGATCCGATTTCGACGTCTAACATTTTCACTACTGCCAAACTATTTCCACACTAATTCCAAGTAGTTTTTACCCGAAAAGGGGTTAGATTGCAGCAATTGCACTACAACGCGGCCGCCGCCTTTGGTTGTAACATTGGAAGAGTTCTCTACCTCTTTTCGTAACGCCGACTTGAACCAGAGTGTGAAAAGACCTCGACCAACTATTCCGTCGCCTACTACAGTAGTAGCGCTGTAGCAATACACACGAGGGTGTTGTTCTTGCTGTCTCCACAAAACATCGGTTCGTTCTATCTACCGGCATCACTACAGTAACACAGTAGAACACCCCAGTGTCCATCCTGACGCTTCATCCTAGAGAGGTACAAGTTCTGTGGTCAAAGACTGCTGTGAAGCAGAGAAACGCGAAAACACAAATAATCGCAAACTGAACTCAGGAAAGCAACTGAAATGCCGGCGTAGCGGGTACGAACAAAACGGTCTCCGGCACTACTTGCATTTTGCGTGGAAGCTCATGAAAGCTTCCGTGGAAGCTTTCACCGCTTTCATGGAAGCTATGGAAGCTTCCATGGAATCTTCCATGGAAGCAATTGAAGCGATGGGAGCTTCCATGAAAGCTTCCATGGAAGCTTCCATTGAAGATATGGAAGATATGAAAGCTTCCACGGAAGCAACTTTCACGGGAGCTTCCACCAAAGCTTCCACGAAAGCTTCCATAAAAGTAACGTCCACGAAAGCTTCCATGGAAGTAACGTCCACGAAAGCTTCCATGGAAGCTTTCATGGAAGTAATGGAAGCATGCGCGGAAGTTATGGAAGCTTTCATGGAAGTGACTTCCACGGAAGCTTTCAAGGAAGCATCCGTGGAAGCTTCCATGGAAGATATGGAAGAACTGAAAGCTTCCACCGACGTAACTTTCACGGGAGCTTCCATGAAAGCTTCCACGAAAGCTTCCTTGAAAGTAAATTTCACGAATGCTTCCATGAAAGCTTTCATGGAAGTAACGGAAGCTTTCGCGGACGTTATGGAAGGTTGCATGGAAGTAACTTCCACGGAAGCTTTCATGGAAGCTTCCGTAGAAGCTTCCATGGAAGATATGGAAGATATGAAAGTTTCCACCGACATAACTTCCACGGGAGCTTCCAAGGAAGCTTCCACGAAAGCTTCCATGGAAGTAAATTCCACGGAAGCCTCCATGGAAGCTTTAATGGAAGTGATGGAAGCTTTCGTGGAAGTTATGGAAGGTTGCATGGAAGTGACTTCCACGGAAGTCTTCATGGAAGCTTCCGTAGAACCATAGAAGACATGGAAGATATGAAAGCTTCCACGGAAGTAACTTCGACGGGAGCTTCCACGAAAGCCTCCACGAAAGCTTCCACGGGAGTAACTTCCACGGAAGCTTCCATGGGAGCTTCCGTAAGCTTCCGTGGAAGATTCCACGGAAGATATGGAACATATGAAAGCTTCAGTGGAAGCAAATTCCCCGGGAGCTTCCACGAAAGCTTCCACGAAAGCTCCCACGGAAGTAATGGAAGCTTTCGTGGAAGTAATGGAAGCTTCCATGGAAGTGGAAGTTACTTCCATGGAAGCTTAGGGTTAGGGTGAGGGTTAGGGCTAGTGTTAGGGCTAGGGTTAGGGTTATTAGGTTGCTTCCGTGGAACCTTCCGTGAAAGCTTTCATGGAAACTTCCGTGGAAGTTGTTTCCGTGGAAATTGTTTCCTCCGTGGAAGCTTCCGCGGAAGCAACTTCCACGGAAGCTTCCGCGGAAACTTTCGTGGAAGCTTCCGTGGAAGTTGATTCCGTGGAAGCTTTCATGGGAGCTTCCGTGGAAGTTGCTTCCGTGAAAGCTTTCATGGAAGCTTCCGTGGAAGTTGCTTCCGTGGAAGCTTCCGGGGAAGCTTTTCATGAAAGCTTCCGTGGAAATTGCTTGCGTGGAAGCTTCCGGGGAAGTTTCTTCCGTGGAAGCTTTCGTGGAATCTTCCGTGGAAGTTGCTTCCGTGGAAGCTTCCGCGGAAGCTTTCATGGAAGTTTCCGTGGAAGTTGCTTCCGTGGAATCTTCCGTGGAAGTTGCTTCCGTGAAAGCTTTCGTGGAAGCTTATGTGGAAGTTGCTTCCGTGGAAGCTTTCGTGAAAGCTTTCATGAAAGCTTCCGGAAGCTTTCATGGAAGCTTCCATGGCAGCTTCCATTGCTTCCATGAAAGCTTCCGTGGAAGCGATGGAAGCTTCCGTGTAAGTCGTGGAAGCTTCCATGGAAGCGATGAAAGCTTACACGGAAGCTTTCACGAGCTTTCACCAAAAATGCAGATAGTGCAGGTGGCCCGAACAGAACACAAAAAAAACGGCCGAAAGAGGAAAATAGGACCTGCAAAACAAAAACTAAAATTATACAGAAACCGTAACGTTATCGCGAACCTCGAACTGGATTCCGCTGATATGGGGTACTATCAATAGCCCCTCTGTTGAAAAAAGCTCCGTCATCCAGAAATCCAAATGTCCAAAAAGTGTTGTTCCGATCGCAGCAGGCGTCTTCAATGCTATTAATTCATTAATACCTATATTAGTAGTGTCCCTCACCAGCTTGACCTTCTCCTTGCCGTACTTCTTGGTCGCCTTTGGGTCGGTGTTTTCGATTTCGTCGTCGGTAGCGCCGCCTTGCTTGCGGAGGGTGCTCGGTGTCGGCAGGCGCAAGACGCTCTTCGTAGGATCGGCCGGCTTCTTCGGCCCCCCCTGCTTTGGTGCTGTATTCCAGTTGGGTGGCGGGCATTTGTGTCGGTTAGTCGTGGGTTGGTTGGGGTTGATTGTCGCTGTTGTTGGCATTCAAACTCGCGGTCATGGGCAATCGTATCGTACAGCGGTGCAACATTCAAGGACGAAGCTGACACCAGGTACGATATATATCGTAAACCAAAATCTGCCGGAGTAATAAACACTACCAGGCAGCTGATATCTCCTCATTGTCTCTCTGGCCATCCATGCCGTAGCTCCAATTCATCCCCCCCCCCCCCCCCCCCCCCCACCCCATCCCCCTTCTACTTTCCCCCGCTCCCTCTTGTTCAAACGTCTAACCTAAAATCGAAATCTTCCAAAGTAATAAACACTACCACGCAGTTGATATCACCTCATTATCTTTCTAGCCATCCATGCCGTAGTTCCAATTCATTTCCACCCCCCCACCTCTCCTCCCTTCCCCCCCCCCGCTGCCTCTTGTTCAAACGCCCCACCTAAAAACGAAATTTGCCAGAGTAGTAAACACTACCACGCAGTTGATATCACCTCATTATTATATTTCTAGCCATTCATGCTGTAGCTCCAATTCGCCCCCCCCCCCCCCCCGCCCCCAACGCCCCCTTCTTCCCCACCACCTGCACCATCGCCTAGACCTAGCACCATGCGTATAGCAAACCCTCACATCTACGCGACATAAAGCTGTTGGAAATCCCTTTCCCTCCCCCACCCCTTCGAACACTCCGCCTTCTCCTCGCTGGTTGTACGACTTACAGGATATACATGATAAACTGACGCATTCCTTCCACATCCGTCAGATTTGTTCACTTAAAGGACTTATATTTTCCGCGCACAGATTGAGTTGCCCCGCCCGTTTCCCCCTCCTCTCCCCCCCCCGCTCCCTCTTGTTCAAACCCAGGCCTCCACACCCTTAAAACTCCGCCTTCCCCTCACCGGTTATACGACTTACAGGATACACTTGATAAACTGATGCATTTCCTTCCACACACAGCTGTCAGATTTTGTCCCCGACCAAGGCTACGGTAGGGGGGGTACCCCCATTTTCACTGGTGTGTTTGAGCCACTCGCACGAGTAGCTCTGTACCCTACGGATGAAGATGGTTTAGGAACTTGGTTTGCCGCAGCTTAGATCACCTTTGCATTGCGGATTGATTTCGTCAATGTAACACATAAAGAAAACGTAAGATTGCATAGGAACAAAGGGGATACTCGCGCGAGTGACCCCTAGCCACTGAAATAAAAGGCCCAAAAGGGGACCCCCCTACCGTAGCCTGGGTCCCCCCTCACGGTTTTTTTATAGTTTCCACGCACAGACTGACTAGCATCACCCTGTTTACCCTCGTACAAGCTACACTGTAGTTCCAAGGGGAGTCGCCGACCTATATCCTTAATGAGGACACTCGCCCAGCAATACACGCGATCGGAGTATCACACACAGCTAGCTTGCAAAGATGAGTTTCGACAAAATCTTCGATCTTACAGCTGGAGTGTGTTTTTATTTTTATCATATATCGTTTAGTTGCGGTCTTGAGTTTATTTTTTTTTCGGAGAAGAGCATCATTGACCATTCTGATGTTGAACGTTACTATACAGAGCCCCCACCTGCAGAGGACACTCTGTGTCCCCGCCCAATACCCTTACACTTGGGGTATAGTACTGGGCAACAGGCTTTTACCAGCAAAAAAAAGTGATGAATTTCCGTCATGTACAATGGCGTGTTTCATTGACGTGCGTGAGATCAAAAACACTGGCAACATTTATTGTCCGGGTCAATCAGTACATAGCTACTGCCAGTAGATGGCTATTGCCAGTACATACAGTGCATTAACAGTATCGGATCAAGGCTACGGAATTATAGTACTATTATCCCCACTTCCACTACTGCGCGAGTGGGTCTGCATCTAAAATTCAGACTCAAAAATGCCCTTTAGGCACAGCGAGACCAACAGTTACATGGCAAAGCTTACGCGAAGAACCCGAAAAGGACATCTCTGGTACGCTACACGCCACAGAAAACACACTTGAGTGGCCATTTGCTCGAGCGATTTTGAGCCGCCGACTAAAGACACGATAAACGAGACTCAGCCACCGAAACCTTGATCACCGGTATACTCGCACGGTCAAGGAGTTTCAATTTTCAGGGCAGTGTTGGGGAGAATTCGCGCGGATTATTCCCGCAGGATATCATGGGAATTGTGATGAATTCCCGCTCCTGACACTGCCGTCTTGGCATTACCATCGGCTCCAATGACGATGCAAGAAATCTTGATTTCTCGTTCCCGCCCAAACCGTTCTCGTGGAAATGCTGGCTTCCCGTTCCCATCCAAACGATTCCTACCTGTGGAAAGATCTGTTTTCCCGTGGCTTTTCCGTTCCCCGCACAATAAAATCTCGCGGACATCATAGCAATCTCTCAATTCCCGTCCAAATTGAAACTGATCAAAATTAAACGATTCCCGGGGGGATTATTCCTGTGTTCCCGGCGTGCACGGGGTCATCGGTCAGTGCTTTCTTCTTCTTCTTCTTCTTCTTCTTCTTCTTCTTCTCAGTATCATTATTATTGAGGGTTTGAGGTAACCCAGGTTCGACTCGCAACTTGCAACTACTTCTCTTCTTGTCCTTCGTAGCGTGGAGGACACGCCAGGTTGGGGCAAGGTTCGACGGCGAACCAAGCGACGGTAACGATAGAAGTCCCTCGAGGCAACGAGAGGTGCTTCGTAGGCAAAACAGAGAGTCGACACAGTGATTACTTGTCAGTGGGAAACGTGATTACCCGCCTCTCTGTCATCAGAATCTACGAAGACTCCACGAACACTTTAAGTACAACAAGACACGATATCCAATGCCTTTGGAACGGCTACCGTTCATACATATCTTCACGAGAAGATCTGCCTACGTAACGGTAGAAAGTGCACCTGCCGCCATATCGCCCCCCAATGTTTGAACGTTACATACTGGAGAACCCAGTACTACTACAGCTTCCGAACATTTAAAGAGGAGACAGGTTTTCAGGTTCTCTAACAAATCAGAGTATTGTGTTGTACTGTGGTAGTCAATGTGTATGTTTGCACGTGTTCATTTTCTAATCATGTCATCTCCTGCGCAGTTAGGACCACGGGCTTGTACGAGCATAATAATAGAATTTTACTAAAAATAGTGCGAAAACGCAAAAAAGCAGACAAGAGCAAAAGTGTTGCAGAGGCACCACCTACGAGTACTTAATGTTTCCATTTCCCGTCTTCGTTGTTGCTGCTCTTTGAATATTGTGGTTTAAAAGCAAGGCCCACCAACAACTAGCGCGTGTTTTCCCCTAGAACCGCTGAACCTCTAACACTCAGCGCTGTGACGGTTCGCCGTTTAGACGCATATATATATATATACTATTAATTATTTTGAGTCTCGAATGAAGTAAGCCTGCCTGACGTGACCAAGACACAACCGTCTCCTTGCTGATACTTGGACCACACTGTTGCACGTTTTGTAAAAAAAAAAAATCACCTGTCACCCTCCAGCACACCCAGTGTCCGTGCCTATTTAATTTGTCATCCTAGAGAAAGACAAAATCTCTGCAGTCACAAACTTCAAGACAGATACAATATACATCGTAAAGACTACGTCAAGATATAACATACTAACGGTATAGTCATGCAGTGGCTTTTCCTGGAGCATGACGGCGGCGCTCTTGGCATTTTCAAGTCGACAGTTTGCACCTACAATCAATGCTGGTTCTTCGTCCGCTTCATACATTTTGTTACATTTTCTTTCGTGAGCGAGCGTAGGGGGCGGCGAATGCTGCCCGCGGAGCGAAGCGCCTTGGACAGCCCCAAACCCAGCAGCCCTGGCGGCTCTGAATGGTCGATGCCGTAGACTAATGGTGTAATCACTGTTTCCCAAGGGCTGCAGTTACCTACCGGAAATCGGAGAAATGAAGACTTCCGTATTACCCACCGCAGTCACATGTGAACCACCCCCGGGGATGACTATGGAAAATCCTCTCGGGGTAAATAATAGTGAAACTACAGGGGATTTCCAACGTATTTGTAGGCGTCTTTCACCAGGGGATAGGTGACACGATCCAAGTTACCGGAGATTTTCGTGCACCTACCCACCACTGACATGACATATGTGTGAGTTACCGGTTACACCTGGGTACCGTAATAATGCCAGTAAACGCCACGCCCGGATTAAAAGTACCGGGACCCTGTTTTCGGCGAAAACGAGCATAGTCCGGAGAAAACGCATCCCATTTAAAAAAAAAAGCGAAATATGCCCCGGCCACACAGTAAACGCCCCCCCCTTCAAATAATTGGGATAAACGCCCCGTCGCGGAGCTGGCAGGCAAGACATTGGAGCGAGGGGAATAGAGCTGCTTCTGACGCAAGCAAGGGTAGTTTACATACAAACGTCGACTCATGGGCAGGTACTCGAAGTACATGTGTTACGCAAGAGCAAAACAGACATAATCAACCGAAGACAAACAACCAGCCACAGATCACCAACAATTTTCAAGACCTTTTGCCGTTGAAAACAATCATCACCCAGCCACTTGAACGAGTGTACCGGTAATACCCGCTTCGGACACAACCCCCGTCCCAGCCCGGCCGCCGTTTCCCGATTTCCCACGACGCCGCCGTCGGGGTATCGGAGGCGGGTGTAGTTGATTACATTTAGCTTCGTCGGTGTCGAATAGGAGTCCCGTCTCTTAGGCCCCACCGAACGCTGCAGGTCAAAGTTCGGAGGGTACATGCGAGGGAGCGGTACGCGCTGTACCACCTGCGCAGCAGGCGAGGGAGCAGGCACGAAAGCGGGTGCCGTTTGGCCCTTCTTCGTGGGCGCTGCTGCACTAGGACGGCGCAGGCTTCCCCAAGACTTTGAGCGACCTTCGGCCGTTTTCTCGGTTTTAAGCGCCTTGCCGATGCCGCCGGATTGCGACATGACCAACAATTGCTGTACGGTTGGAGTGTGTGAGGGATGTGTGTGTTTTCCTTGCTTTCTTGTATCATCCCGGGGGGCGAAAAGGCCCGACACATTTGTCGAGCAAATGCCCCGGCTACGTGGTAAACGCCCCGGGCTGCTTTTCCACGCGTGCAAAATTACAACGTCCCGGGGACGTTTACCAGCGCTATTACGGTAAATGCCATCTCTGTTACTTTCTATATATACCAGTATTTTATTTCGTCATCGCTGATGTTTTTCTCGATCCCCAAAACCACGTACATCCAGCGAAGATCGGGAGAGCGTTTCCCGAGGCGCGATAATCCGACCCGCCAAGAAGCAACCGCAGCAGAGACACACCACCAAAGCAATGTAGACCTGGGTACGCACAGGTGTAGATGTGTACATGCGAAAAGGCAGGGGACGCGCAAAATTAAGCTACGTATTGCAGGAGGGTGTTGCCGGCAGCCTAGGGAGGGCCGTCACTGAAGCTAAAGCCCGCCGACAACGAAAAAAATACGCATAATAAGTCACCAACCGCGAAAGGACATTTTACGAAGCCAAGGGCCTGTTAAATGTTCGATGAATCCCTGGCGCATAAATTTACCATTACCTAAGATAGATGCAGGAGACGTGTTTTCCATTAACGAAGCCGTAGCGATGCCGATGCAACAACGCTGATGAGTATGTGGAGGAGGCGAGTTGAACAGCGCTTGGTTTTGTTATTTTCACATTTACTTTGGTTTCTCGGATCCTCAGAATGGGCGTCTGGGAGGAATTCTGCTCGGTTCGCTCCACCAGCAAGGCACAATCGCCCCCTTCGCAACCCTATTGCTTCTTTTTCCCTCTACCACAAAATGTTGAGTTGAGGGCGATAAATGTGATATTCGGCGATGCCGTACGGCACGCTGCCACTTGCGCCAAGGGTAAGCCACGGGGACGAGTTTCTCTCACGGTCGGTGGTTATTCGCGCTTTTACTCGCGGTCGTGCCTCACCTCAAAGTAGTTACAGGCTTCATAATTCTGCTTCTTCGCAGTTTTCCCACCAGGCCGGTACCATGACGTGCATCTTTGCTGATGTGGTGGGTCGGAGGGGATGGGTTGGGATGGGGTTGGGTGGCGTGGGGTAGGGTGGGATGGGATGGCGTCGGATGAGATGGAATGAGATGGAGCACCATGTGATTGGACAATATGAGATAGAATAGAATAAGAAGGGATGTGATAGGATAGGGTCTGACGGGATTGGACGTTACGCAACGCAATGTGATGGCATAGGATGGAGTGGGACGGAATGGGACGGAATGGGATGGTGTGGGGTGGGATGGGATGGGGTGGGATGGGATGAAATAGCATGGGATGGCAGACAATGGGATTTGACGGATATTTATGTATCGGGCTGTGACGGGATTATGTGATGTGATGGGAGGCGGTGTGATGGGATGGGAGGCGGTATTATGGGATGGGACGGGATGGAAATGGACGGGATGATCTGGGATAGGATGGGGTAGGATGGGATGGCATGGGGTTGGAAAGGGTGGGACGGGTTGAGATGGGATGGGATGTGCCGGGATGGGATCAGATGTAGTGCGATGTGTGTGGTATGGTGTGGTGTGATAGGGTGGGGTGGGATAGGATGGGATGGGATGAGGTGAGGTAGAAATAAAAGGAACGGGGTGGGATGGAATACGATGGAATTATACGGGATAGGGTGGGGAGATATATGACGGGACAGGTTGAGGAGGGGGACAAACAGGTAACCAGAGTTATTGGCTTATACAGATTGGTTCAAACGAACGTTCAGCTCCCCCCCCCCGTCCAACGTCCACACCGTTTGCGAGTCAGACCGTGAGTTTTGCACACGTGTTCTACGAGTCTCTGCTAGAGTTGTGGGACTAGAACCCCTGGGAACTCAAGTATTGGGGGAAAATAAACGAAATGAATGCCCTTTTCGCGAAAGTTTCGGCGGGCTCATGAAACATTTGTGCAGAACGTCAGAGCGTGACTCGAAAAAACGGCGTGGACATAGTCTATGGATTTTAGTGTGTAGACGAGGTATAGAGTACGCCTCTTCCTCGAAATCTCATAGTATCCGCACAATAGGGTAGACTTTGGACTATTTCACGTGCACATACCAGACGCTACCTCACACCTCAAACTTCCCCAGAACGAGCTTTCGCACGCGTTTGTCACCAAACTCAGGCAAGTAGGGTTGTTGGTTGTCCTTATGAACATGGCGGTTAAGATCCATTTCATCTGAGGGAGTTCTACGTATTGATGAGGGATTTATGTATAAGGTACAAGGGGGCAGTCAGCGGGAGGATTGCTTCCTTGCATGAATCGCCACGAGCTGTCACTCGACGGCTGGATACTATAAGAGGAAGTTCTGTGTCACCGTCTTGAGTCATCACCACGCCTTCCCGCGCCAGCTACGTGTACACCTTTAGAGATTTATCAACACACTAGTGAGCCGGTTGATTTCTATTGGCAAGCGCAACCAAGGCCAGCCTATAGAGGTGGGAAAAAGCCAAACATGTCAGATCACGATGGTCAAAACATTGAGGCGAGCGTGTTAGCAGAGAGAGAGAGAGCACAGAGGGATACAATAAATGAAACAGGAGATCGAGGTCCTGCGAAGGAAAGCGGAGGAGCAGAAGCTGCGCGCCGAGAGGGACGCGCTGCACGCTTAGGTCGTTAGGGGGGCCGAAGGGGGGAAGAGCGGAGAAGCAACAGCGAGGGATTCTACATCATCTCCTGCTGTGCCAACATCTGGGCTGGCAGCCCAACCAGGCACGCAACTTTTTCTGTCTCGTTTGAGTTGGTCTCAACTAACCCCCCCCAACTTCGATAACGTAGAGGCGCACTTTGGAATGTGGCGTAGCAAGTTCCAGGCGTTTTTTTCATCAACTGGTTGTATATAAGTCCTCAAGGCAACCGATAATCCTGTGATGATAGGTGACATCAATGTGTCCCAGGAAGAATTGGAACAGAGACACACCGAAAGAGCTTATTGATGCGCGTGTGTTGTATGGATTGTTGATGGACTCAATGACTGGGTATGCCATCGCTGAATTCCGCATGCAGCAAGCCAAGTCGCCAAGTGGCGCATGGCAGGAGCTAGAGAACCATTACATGCCGAGAACCCTAGCAGCAACCCACAGGCTGAAGAGAAAATTTGAGGCAATACACATGGAGGAGGGAGAGGATCCCCTTGTGTTTTTCGGTAGAGTTGATGAGGCAGCCGATGAATTGGCCATGCTTGGTGGTGGGAAAAGTGTAGAAGAGGTGAACTGGCACATCGTCATCAACCTTTCATTAGGGCACACAATCCAGAGGAAATCGATTCTCTCTCGCCCGTCAATCCCTCGTTCCGAAATCGACGAGATTATTCGGGACGCATATGTGAATGATAAGCTAGAAAATGAGATGGTGACTAAGGCGTTGGGAGTAAAAGTGGTGGTAGATCCGCATGCCTTGTATGCCGGCGCTGTTCAGCCTGCCGGTGGAGCAGGCACAGTTCAGGTAGTCGAGAGAGGAACAATAGAGGGGGGAGGTACAAGCAGCAGCAGCAGCAATTTCAGCAGCAGCAACAGCAGCAGCAACACAGTCACCCAAATCAAAATTGTTGGGACAACCCTGGCCCAAATCCATTTGGGACGGGGGGACAGGTTCCTGCAATGGGTTGAGTACCTACCAACCTACCGTCAGGGGTTATGCCGCCGATGCCCCCGCCGCCAGTGGGAAATCCGACGGGCTGGGGTCCCCCACCGAATCCAGTATCAAGGGGACAGAAGGGGGTATGTTACAGATACCACCGGCCGGGTCACTACGTAGCGGAGCGCCCGATCTCCCCAGGGCATATGAGCGTGGCGGTCCCTTTTACAGCTCAACAATACCCCCACTCCATGCACTATGGTGGTGGCTGGGAACACGAGTCACCCCCGGGCAGTGATGGGTACACCTCAATCGTAGCTCCCCCACCTTAACCCTTTTCGAACAATTCCCACGAGCAAAAAAACGACGGCAGCTATGCGCCTACGTTCAACCCACATCTTTTTACCGCGCAGTTTACACGAAAAAGATAAGGATGGTCGTAGTGGTATTTTTGGGGGGAATGAGAGAGAGCAGTGGGTAGCTGATTCGGGGGCTAACTTTCATGTAACTGGTAACCCTGTTGACGTGATAGGTTGTAAACCCCCCCTCCTGGTAGGAGTACTTTGGTAGTAGGCGACATCGAGTGCATTCGCTCGGACAACGGCACGGTATTTACTGAGTCAGAGTTCGCGGCGTTACTCAACGACCGTGAGATTCGCCGCGAGTACACGCCTGTCAACTCCCCGAAGCACGACGGTGTGGTTGAGCGTCGAATAGCTATGACGCTTGAGCTTGCTATGGCGTCCCGCCGGGAGGCCCCCCATTTGTTTGGCGACGCGAAGATGCCGCCGACGCAGCCCCCTGGGCTGAGGCGTGTAAGTACGCCAGCGATGTGTTCAAAATGATGTCAAGGGTCAGGGACAAGCCGGACATGCACTCGCCATACCGGAAGTTCCACGGGAGACCGCCGTTTACGCGGCTCCTCCCGTTCCTGAAACCGGGTTTCACCACGTAAGGAGGACCCTAAATTCGGAGCCCAAGCCGGAGGCTTGTTTCTACCTGAATGGTGGAAACAACCACTCTGCAGATGGTTGCAAAATTCTGCTGATGTCTGGGCGTACGTCATACTCCCGCGACGTTACTTGGGAACACCCGAGGAAATCGTTTGTGTGAATACTGCCTTTGGAGAAGAGCCCTCCACCGCCACCGTCCCCGGGTACGCTGGAGCCTCTGGGAGATTCCAGAGCTTGGTTTGAGCCACCGCCACTGTTCTCGCTGTTGCCGCCGCAACCACCGCCGCGCCGTGACCGTCGCCGCCACAGCCGCCGTCATCGTCACCGCCGCTGCCATCGCCACCGTCACCGCCGCCGCCGTCGCCGCTGCCGCGGCCGCCGTCATCGTCGCGCCGTTTCCGCCGCAAAAGCCGCTGCGGCCACAGCTTTGAAGGTGTGCTGCCCGGGAGCTGGGTACTTACAACCCGGGCCCGGAGGATGACGGTGTGCAGCGGGGCAGAACCACGGGGGAGACAGTGCGACACCGAGAGGCTGCGGCGGACCCGGATGGTGACGATGTGCAGCTAGGCAGGACTGGGGGCGAGACTGGGCGGCACCGAGAGGCTGCGGGGCATGGGCTGCTGTCGTTAATGGCAGAGAGAGAAGGCATAAGTCACGTGCTTTTTCACCAAGCCCCGCCGCACGACAGTCCCCCTCTTCCCACACGCCCGGTGAGCGAGCTTTCAACGCCGAACTCGTATGCTGAAGCATGTGCGGATGAGTATTCGACTGTTTGGAGGCCGGCGATAGAAAAGGAGTACCGTGAACTGGCGAGCGCAGGAATGTTTGGGGAGATGTGGCAACCAGACAGACTGAACGTTATCTCGGCGACATGGGTGTTCGCCTGGAAGCTCCATGAGCATGGCTATGTGGTTCGACCGAAGGCGAGACTAGTGGCGCGAGGTTTTAAGCAGTGTGAAGGTATCGAATTGTTTTAGACTTTTGCCCCGACGCCTGCTGCGTCTTGTTTTCGTTTGTTGGGTGCTATTGCGTGTGAGTTGGGTTTGGGTAGGTCTCATTTTGATGCCGAGCAAGCATTCGTTCAGTCAAGTCTGGAAGAAGACGTTTCTATGCGACTACCTCCTGGTTGCGACGAAATGCCCGGTAAAATAGTTAGGTTGAATCGCAGTCTCTACGGCTTGAAACAAGCGTCGAGGTCGTGGCATAACCATATTTTCACCCACGTGAATAGCATTGGATTTGAGCAGAGCCTAGCCGATGCGTGTGTCTTGCGATTGGTCGAGTCGGGCTCTGTTTCTATAGTAACAGAAGTGCATGTGGATGATATTTTTGCAGTAGGGCTCAAGGCTAGATGCGACCAGTTTTGTGAAGATCTCAACCGCCTTGTTCCAACCAACAATCTGGGCGAGTTGCGGTGGTATGCTGGTTGTCGTTTTTCGAGGGATTGGGATACTGGTACTTTGACGACTTCGCAACAAGCTTTCGACGAGAACACCGCGGCGAGGTGTGTCGTTAGTTCTGGGAGGGATACCACACTTTCGACTGGTCTGAAACTCGAGGAGTTCGACAAGAATGAACCTGTGCGTGATTGGCCTTTACGGTTTTCGAGGATAACGAGGGGTCGAAAAACTTGGCACAAAACCCAGTGTGCACGTCGAACTCAAAGCACATTGACGTACGACACCACTTTTTTCGGGAGCTTATTTTTAAGGGGGAGTTTGTTATCACTCATGTCGAGTCGGATGATCAGCATGCAGACGTCTTGACAAAGCCGCTCGACTACACGGCGTTTTTCTATTACCGCGATTTTCTGATGAACGTTTGATGCGTTTTTCAGATTGAGGGTGTAGTTATATCTTGATTTCAGGGTACGGATTTCAATCGTCAGTTTTTTCGGAGAGCTATTTGGTTATTCAAAATTGAGTTTTTGAGTAGTGCAAAAAGTCCTGCCGCTCCGTATGGTTCGTCGTGCAGTGTGCGGAGTACAACTAGACCGAGTTTCTGTGGTTATTTTCATTTTCGTATAAATAACGAATTGGGTGTTTCCCGGTTCAGCTAGGTCCTGCACTGGATACCGGTATTTCAAGAATATCGGGGATAATCAGAGAGTTTATTTGAGCCATAAGTCCGAAGAAGAGGGCCGTTTTCTGTGGCTAATTTCGAGGATGGTGCCGTTTTCCTGGCAACTATTTTCAAGAGTGTTTGATGTTGCCAGTGCAAGGCTGTCGTTATTTTTTTGAGAATTTGAGGATTTGAGAGTTTTGATTTTTGAGTGGACGAGTTGAGTTTTCATATTGCGTTTTGGGTTTTCGAATTTGGTCTGAGATTGATTTGCGTTGATTATGATATTGCGATATATCAACCCTGCGATGTCGTGCTTAGTCATACACAGAGCAGGGAGGATACCAGTATGTTCGCCGTGTATAATACAGAGGGGGGGTGTTGGTTGTCCTTATGAACACGGCGGTTAGGATCCATTTTATATGAGGGAGGTCCTCGTGTTGATGAGGGATTTATGTATAAGGTATAGTCTAAGGGGACAGTCAGCGGGAGGAATGGGAGGTTTATTTCGCCGATTGCCTCCTTGCATAAATCACCACGAGCGGTCACTCGACGGCTGGATACTCAAAGAGAGAGTTCTGTGTCACCGTCTAGAGTCATCACCACACCTTCCCGCGCCAGCTACGTGTACACCTTTAGAGATCTATCAACGAGGGTAAAACTCACGGTATGCTAAAAACCGCTCATACTGTGAGAAAGTCGCTCAGGATACAGGTTGAACGCGATATAATGGACACCGGTCACGGTATTCCCAAACGATAGACCGTTCACCGTTCACCGATATAATATGAATAACCCCCCACGCCATTCGTTATACACGGGAGACAGACGGTGGCCACAGATGGTCAAAGAGAAAGGAGGTAAGATAATATAAGCAAAAAAGTCATCATGTAATATATGGAGGAAACGTACTGACCACCCAAATGTTGGAGGTGTCTCAATTAGGAGTAGGAACGGTGCTCCGTCTCGAAAGAGATGCGCGGCTAATGATCAAACTACCTAGAACACGACTGAGGCAAGCATCGAATGAGTACCCCCCCCCTCCCCCCCGCCATTCAATGGTGGCACGAGTCGTAGCTCTTACCCGTGTGTGCTGCATACGGTATCCACCGCACGACACGGTGTACCAGGTATACAATACAAGATGTTGCAGCTGCAGGGTACAACAGTTTTGTACGGTATATTATTTAAAATATATATTACACGCCACCTGCTGTGAGATCGAAGATTTCGTCTAAACTCGTGTTTGCAAGCTGTGTATGATGCTCCGATCGCGCGTATTACTGTGTGTGTCCTTATCAAAGGGTATAGGCCTTAGAGCTACAACAGATTGTACCAGGGTCAAGGCGATGTTAATCGACCTGTCTGTTCACGGCAAGTATTAAGCCCGTTTACGGTAGACTATGCATCAGTTATGTACGCTACCGTAACGTCTGTCCTGCGCGCCATGATATATCGCAGGCGCCGCCTGTGGTGACTGACATTTCTCATATACCTTCTTGACTCTCTTCTTGCCGTACTTCCTGGTCGCCTGGGTCGCTGTTGGCGATTTCGTCAGCGGTAGCATCAGTCTCCTTGCGGAGCGTAGTCAGCGTCAGCAGCCGCAAGACGCTCTTGGTTGGGTCAACCGTCTTCTTTGCCGCCGCCTCCCTTCGTTTTGATTTTTCAAATCAACGTTTTGGAAGGGTAGATCGACGAGCAGCAGTGACTGGCAGGTGTGTTGGTTGTTGTTGTCGTTGCTGATTACTGATGTTGTGATGCTTGTGGCTTCTCTTTTTCGTTACTGTCTATCGTGGGCATTACTAGCGGTCTTGGTCGATATGTTGCCGGCGTTCTGGTACAAGACTATAGACTATATTATAAAAATAAATACACTCCAGCTGTGAGATCGAATATTGAATATTTTGTCGAAACTCATCTTTGCAAGCTGTGTGTGATACTCCGATCGCGCGTATTACGGGTTATGTGTCCTCAATAAGGATATAGGTCGGCGACTCCCCTTGCAACTACAGTGTAGCTATCAGGGTCAACAGGGTGATGTTAGACGGTCTGTGCGCGGAAACTATAAAACCCGTTTCTGAGGGGGACAAAATCTCCCAGCTGTGAAAGGAAATGCATCAGTTTATCAAGACTTATAGTGAATCCTGTGAGTCGAATGACCGGTGAGGGGAGGGCGGAGTTTTTATGGGCTTGGGGGCCTGATTTTAATCAAAAGGGGGGCGGGAGGGGGGGAGGGGGGGAGGGACGGGTGGGGCAGCTCAATTTGTGCGTGGAAACTATATGTCCTTCATATGTCGTCTGTCATCTTTCGCCGGCAGATTGAAATCCTCACTGCTACTACAGTCACTAGGGTCATTCTTAACCCAGTATGTTTGCCGCCCCCGACGGTGGTTGGATGGCGTCATCATCAGCTTTGTTGCTATTTAATAGGTGCTGGCTGTCTGTTGCTGTGCTTCGTTTTCATTATTCCCGTGCCGTCTTGTTCCCCCTTTTCATTCCAATTGTTTCTTCTTCTTTCTTACGTACTCATCTTATCATTTTTTGCTTATATCAGACAGTAGTCTGGTGTGCTGGGAACACTACCAAACTAAAATCTTACCCGCAATTTTTTATAAAAACAGTTGCATTTATTTCTGGATTCGCACAGAAATCACAACTAAGGGCCGTTTTTATCGGAGTTAATATATTCAAATTCATTTCGAATATGGAGTTTGTGCAATTTGAGGAGGCAAGAATGTGGAAGGGGAGAGGGGTTGTATTATAGTGGAAGGCTTTCGGTGAAAGTGCCGTGGGAGCTCGACACTTCCATGCGAGCAGCGAAACGAACTGCAGAGCAACACGCAGACGCAAGGGGAGGTGCAACGAGCATCGGTTTCGTATTTCGGGTTTAATCGTTTTTTCGCGGGCAAGATGAGCAACGCAGGCAAGCGACGGGCTCGCTTATTTGCGGCGAATGAGGACGACACAGGCCGCAACCGCGAAGAAGCAAGGGCCAGCAACAGCGAGGGAAGGGGAGGCGAAGAGGAGAAAGACGGAGAGGGCACCGTCAGCACCGAGGGAGAGGATCCCGGAGCAGGCTCGGGCACGGGCTCCGGCAGCGGCGTAGCTCGAGTCGACGAGCCGCTAGGAAACAGCGGCAGCAGGCAGACGCCAGCTGAGCAGCTGCTGGAAGCCGTTTTGCTGCTCACAAAAGTCTTGCAACAACAGCCAGCGCAGCAGCAACCAGCACAACAGCCGCAACAGCAGCAGCAGCAGCAGCAGCAGGCACCTCTCGTTCCGCAACAGCAACAACACCTAGCAGCACCCCCGGGTGGGCCCGCAGTACAGCAGCAACTCCAGCAGCAGCAACACCTCCAACCAGCACCCCCGGCTGAGCCCGCAGCACAGCAGCAGCCCGCAGCACAGCAGCCTCAGCAGATCGAGCCGCAGTTACCACAACAGCCACCGCAGCTGGCAGGACAACACCCCCAGCAGGTAGTCGCCGGGCAGCAGCAGCACGTCATGCAACAACCGCCTTACGCACAAGCTCCACACCTTCTGGGCATGCAGTTCCCAGGATGGTGGCAGGGGGGAGGGCCTCCGTTGCAGCCACCGTGGGGTGGCGTGGGCGGCCAATTTGGGAGCATGGAGCACGCCAGCAGTGTAGAAGCCCGTACCATCTCGGCGGACTCCACCAAGCGAAAAATCAGGATGTGGCAGGAAGCAGGAGCAGCGGCGATGTTTGTGCTCCGAGGTGGTCTGTTTGTGCTGCCATTGTCGTCTAGCGATTTGTCTCATGTGCTCAGGTTCATCGTCGACCCTAACAAACGACTCATCGACATGATTACTCCCCCGATAGCAAACATCGACATAGACGCGTTTTTACCTCCGGTCGAGCCGGGAACCGCGGCAGTGCCCCGAGCCGCAGAGGTGCACTTCCAAACGTTCGTCGAAGTTCTGGTGAAAGTGACCCAACAGGGAGCAGCGGAGTCCGCAGGGGGCGTGTCGCAGGGCAGGCGAGACTTGCTGATCGAGGGATGGCAGAAAATGTCCAAGACTCTCACCGCGTACATGAACACGCATTACAACACACTACTGCCAAGGCAGCAGCAAGTTCGCGAGCGAGTGATTTTCGCGGCCAACAGAGACATCAAGGACTTTTTCGGACTGGTTTTAGACGCCGCGGTGCCGGTGAAGACTGCCTTTCCCAACTCCGCCCCGCCGGAAGGGGAGTGCGCCGGGATAAATGCCCCAGCCTTCACGATGCTCCGCGAACTGACATCGCGGGGAAGTTGCAGTTTGCTGGGTCGGATGGACACATCGCTGGAAGTGCCCAGGCTGGGCGGCTCGACGGCGGCAGCAAAACCGGTCAAGAGAAAGGCGAACACAGGAGGGATTCTCCCACCAGCCACGCGGCCGCGTACGGACGGGGGACCGCGGGCGGGTTGGCCTTTTGTTTCGGGCCTGCAGCAGATGCGGACGCCGGAAGGGACTTGCCATTTCGCGTGGCGGAGGCAACAGTGCAACAGAACCAACTGTCAATACTCGCATGGCCCGTTCGTTCAGGACGGTACGGGGGCCCCGGGATTGCCCTGCCCGCCGCCGCCGCCGCCGCCGCCGAGGTACCAGCAGCAGCAGCACCAGCAGCAGCCACAGCAGCTGCAGCAGCAACAGCAGCTGCAGCAGCAACAGCAACAGCAGCAGCAGCAGCAGCAGCAGCAGCAGCAACAGCAGCAGCCTCAGCAACAGCAGCAGCCTCCGGCGGCCGTCGCGAGGTTCAGCTTCTCGCACGGGCAGAACCAGGGGAGAGGTGGCGGAGCTCAGGGCAGGCAGGGACCCGGGGCGGGGAGAGGTGGTCGTAATTGACAGGGCGGGCCTCGCCTGATGGCGGGGCCGGACGGCAAGTGGCGCAATGCGGAGGGTGGAGTTTCGCCGTTCGTGGACACCAGTAAGTCGGTGGGACTGACTGGCGCGCCCCAACCGGGATCGGTGTCGCAAGCGGTGTTCGTGGGTGAGTCGTGTGACCGTAAATGTGCCGAGTGGGTTCTTGGCAGTAGGACAACTTTTACTGACCAGCATAGCGGTAAGAAACGTAGCAACGCTAAAAATGATGGTTGTCAGTTGCCGGACTCGGTTGGTAACGAGCCGGAACAGAGTGGCGGTAGGGTCACACAGCGTGGCCAGGAGAAAGGTGAGTTGCCGAACCCTGGTAGTTTCGGAAAAAAGAAATTCAATCACACGGTGCATAATTACTGTGGGCATGGCCAGTCGCCTGTCCGTGATGGTCCCCAGTTGGGACTGTCTAAAAACAATAACGCAAGACAGATTTACTGTGGGCATGGCCAGTTGCCTGCCGTTGATCGTTCCGAGGCGGAACAGGATAGCAGTAAATCTAGACAGCGTTACCAAGGTCATGGCCAGTTGCCTGGCCTTGGTCGTGCCCAGTCGGCGCAAGGCTTGCGAGAGTACTCAAAAGCACCGCAGGGGCGGCATGGTCACGAACAGTTGCCGGATCATGAGTCCCGGGCGGAAAATAAAGTCCAGAGTCATGGCCAGTTGCCTGACGTTGGTCGTGAGCATAGCGGTAAGAAACGTAGCAATGCTAGAAATGATGGTTGTCAGTTGCCGGACTCGGTTGGTAACGAGCCGGAACAGAGTGGCGGTAGGGTCACACAGCGTTGCCAGGAGAAAGGTGAGTTGCCGAACCCTGGTAGTTTCGAAAAAAAAAAAATTCAGTCACACGGTGCATAATTACTGTGGGCATGGCCAGTCGCCTGTCCGTGATGGTCCCCAGTTGGGACTGTCTAAAAACAATAACGCAAGACAGATTTACTGTGGGCATGGCCAGTTGCCTGCCTTTGATCGTTCCGAGTCGGAACAGGATAGCAGTAAATCTAGACAGCGTTACCAAGGTCATGGCCAGTTTCCTGGCCTTGGTCGTGCCCAGTCGGCGCAAGGCTTGCGAGAGTACTCAAAAGCACCGCAGGGGCGGCATGGTCACGAACAGTTGCCGGATCATGAGTCCCGGGCGGAAAATAAAGTCCAGAGTCATGGCCAGTTGCCTGACGTGGGTCGTGTCCAGTCGGCGCAAGGCTGGCGAGAGTCCTCAAAGGCAACCAACTTAAGCGAGTACGCGAAAGAAAAATATGTACCCGAGTCGGGGCGACAAGTAGCCCCTTTAGATGGAAAAGAATCGTACGACACTCAAGTTCAGACATGCAATGTAACCAACAATGGCAACATCAGAAAAGCAAAAATCGCTGAGCTGAACGGAAGATGGAATCAAACAAAGGTGTCGATGGCCGCCGAAAACCGCGACCTTGCTAGAACGAAACGAGTCATTCGAGAGATGGCAGAAATAGGCACAGAGCTGTTACATGTACGCGATGGTAGTGTGGGAGACGTGGCTGTTGGAATCGGAGGCACCTTGGTGTCACCTCCTTTCTCTCTCAGCCAAGTGGAACACTATTTTGGGCTTATTAAGGGCTTCCCAGCAATAACGGAGCTCGTAGACATTATCAAGAATGGCGTCCCGGTAAAAACATCGGTCACGGACCTCGACCCAACCAGAGCAATGCAGTATGGAAATCACAGCACCGTGGCAGAACACATGGACCTAGTTTGGAAAAAACTGTATGAAGATATTAGACGAAATCGAGTGCTCGTGTTTGAAAGAGAATCCGCTGCCTCTTTAAAAGGGCTGCGGGTGGCACCTCTGGGGGCGGTGGTCACACACAAGGTCAGAATCATTAACGACTACTCGTTTGAGGCCGAAGCGGCCAGGGGGGAGAAGGGGGGACTGAACAGAGACACACAAACTGAAGAGGTACCAAAATGTCTCTGTGGTGACGCCCTCCCCGCACTTCTAAAGGCTCTAACAGACCTTCGAATAAGGTTCCCCAACCGTCGTATACTGTTGGCAAAGGCAGACGTAACTGACGCTTTCAGGAATGTTAGAATTGCACCGCACCAGGCACAGAACTTTTGTTACGTGGTAGACGATGTGTTGGTATCGGATTTCAGACTCACCTTTGGATGGGCAGCCTCGCCAGGGTACTGGGGCCTCATGGCCGCAGCGGTCGAACACGCCCACTGTAACACTACGGTAAATAGCGCCGTTATCCTACCAGAAGGAAAGGCCATGATGTCGCACGTCAAAATCGTGAAGCCGTGGGAGAACGGAAGTCCAACCCGGATTCCGACCGGAGTAAGAGTTAACGCCCCGAAAAGGGGCGGGCCAAGCGAACCGTTTTTAACGTCCGTGTACGTTGATGATTTTATTATGGCCAGCGTGCAGCTCAACGCTTCAGATCAGACAGCCCTCATAGCGTCGGCCTCTCTCGCATCAGATAACGTAAGATTATTTGGACCAGGCGAAAAAGGTGAAACTCCAATTCTTGCCCCGAAGAAGAGCACGAATTGGAATTCAACTGTAGATGCTCTCGGTTTTACCATCAACACCCACACCATGCGAATCTCGGTCACTAAGGAAAGGATAGAAGCGATTAGACTACTCCTAGAACTTGAGTGGCCTAGTAGCAAAACGCATGCAGGCGCGCAGGCCGTTCTCAGCATGGCCGGGAAATTATGGAACCTCACGTATGTAGTCAGAGCGGGAAGATATTTTGTCTGGCAGCTTTTACGTTTGACCGATCTTCACAAAATAGCTAAGTCGAAAAAACGGACGCGGAGAGTAGTTAAACTGGGCTGGGAGTTTCACAATGATATTGCCTTCTGGAAGTGGGCAATCGACCACAACTTGGTTAACGCCGGGGAGTCGCTTGGAGCACCTTTTTACGCACACGTACAACGAACTGCCTTACGACGATACTACTCAGACGCAAGCTTTACTGCAGTCGGGGGGTTTTGCCCAGAGCTCCAGGTGTATTGGAGATACGATCTGAACCACCGGCTGTCCGAGCTTCTGCGAAAACAGGTGGTGACAAAGGGCGAGGACGCAATAACGATCAACTTGCTCGAACTGTGTGGCATGGTAATGACAGCGTACGTGACACAAGTCCTTTTGAACGATAGGCCGAAAACGCCAGGAGATCCAGTACTGTTGAGAGGAGACAACGTGGCAGCAGTGTCGTGGATTAACAGATGTGGAGGATCACGTAACAGACGTGCGGCCCTAGCCATGAGATTACTGGGTAGACTGGAAATCTCGAGCGGTTGGACCCATGACGCAAAACATATTCCCGGTGTGCAGAATGTGGTGGCTGACGGCATTTCAAGATGGCCAAAAGAACAGATCGCGCGCAACCTGCAGCCCCTCGTACACGGGGAATGGAGAGAGCAAAGTATAGGTCAGAGCGGGTGCGGATTTTTCGAGACAATTCTACAGCCCAATTTTCCCACAGAGTACATGGATGACGATGTATGGGATGCGATGACACGAACAGCAGAATCATGAACACTTGCTCAAACCCCTCCGAGCAGGATCATACGCGGGAGAGGGAGGGAATGAGGACGAGGCGAAAAGACTGGTGGAGACCCTAGCGTTGGCCTCGGTGGGGGGAAGCACGCAAAAGGTGTACTGGTCTCAATGGAAAACGTGGTGCCGTCTCAGGGCGATGGAAGGGAAGGGGGCGTGGCTGTTAGAAAGAGACGGAGTCGATGCGGCAGTTACAGAGCTGACGAAATTCATGGCGTTGCGCTGCTTTAGCTTCAAAAACCAGAGTCAGACGATTCGGGGTTACCTAGCAGCGATCAAGTATTTTCACAGAATGTTTGAGGGTTGGGAATTGCCCACTTCACACTGCATGGTGACAGCAGTAGGGAAAGGAATCGACAGAGCACACGGTAAGTCGGAGGTACGCCCCAAGGTAAGGAAACCTCTGTCGTGGGAACTGCTAACCAAGGGGAGGGGGTGCGTGGCCGGTGTAGAGACCGAAGGGTGGGTAGTGTGGTGCGGTCTCGCTTTGTCGTTTCATCTATTGTGCAGAGCCTCGGAAATTTGGGCGTTTGGTAATGGCCTGGTACATCCGGACTTTTGTCTGACGAGAAGGGACTTGGTTTTTTTCGCGGGAGCGTCGCAACTGGCGTGGGATGACAGGCGCATAGCGGACAGAGTAGAAGTGACGTTCCGCGCGTCCAAGTCAGACAACAAGAGGTTGGGAGCAACGGTTACCAGGACGAGCGTAACGGTAGGGAAGGATCAAGCGACGAGGGGTGTGAGTAGTTACGGGGCCCTGGAAATAATTCTGGACCTGCTAGACCTTCACCCCGAATTGAGCGGGTCAGCACCACTCATGCAGACACGCACGGCAAGCGGGTGGAAGGTTATCTCGCGTGCGGTAGCGACGAAGGCCTTGAGGCGGATGGTCAGTAGTTTGGGGAGAGACCCGACGCAGTACGCCTTACACTCAGGTAGGATTGGTGGGGCTACGCAGTTGGCGGCACAAGGTGCTTCGGACATTCAGATCCAAAGAGCGGGGAGGTGGAAGTCTCTGGCGTTCATGGTTTACGTAAGAGCGGGAGGGGAGGGGGCAGACTTTGTGTCAGAAGCTCTAACAAGGTAAGGCGGGAAGAGAACTAACAAGATAAGTTTCAGAGATATTCGGGCTTGCCCAATGGAGAAAAGTGGGGCCAGGGTTTCCGTTTTCCTCGGCGGTACGGGGCCGAAACGTAAACGTAGCGGGTTAGCCCGAAGGGTGTTTTTTCCAGGTTTAGTTCTGGGAGTAGGTTATCCCATTGTACCATGTGGGTGCCTTACAGGCATCATTTTAGTGCGTAAATTAATTCCACAATTCTTGAGCCAAAATATAACAAATTAATATATTCAAATTCATTTCGAATATGGAGTTTGTGCAATTTGAGGAGGCAAGAATGTGGAAGGGGAGAGGGGTTGTATTATAGTGGAAGGCTTTCGGTGAAAGTGCCGTGGGAGCTCGACACTTCCATGCGAGCAGCGAAACGAACTGCAGAGCAACACGCAGACGCAAGGGGAGGTGCAACGAGCATCGGTTTCGTATTTCGGGTTTGATCGTTTTTTCCCCACCGTCCCACCCTAACGCTCAAGAGAGGGGGGGGGGGGGGCAGTAAGGTTTTTGGTATAATATGAGTGTAACATAGTAGCAGAAAAGTGGGGCCAGGGTTTCCGTTTTTCTCGGCGGTACGGGGCCGAAACGTAAACGTAGCGGGTTAGCCCGAAGGGTGTTTTTTCGGAGAGCTTTTTTTGTCCTAATTTTCCTAATTTTCCTAATTTTCGTAATTTTCCTAATTTTCCATATTTTGTCTCAAAATACGGAGGCGTTATGTCATAATTTAGGAAATTCTTCAGGCCCAAAAAATATGGAAAAGTTAACAATCACAAATTAGGAAATCCTGTCGTCGATTTCCTAATTTCGAAGGCAGTGCTCCCACAAGCGCCGTGGCTCAACGCTGGGACCATCGGGTAGCCTCAAACGTTGACCACTGCGGCCCAACATTATGGCCGACGGAAGGAAGCGGCCTGGGCCTCCAGAGGATTCATCCTTGGCTCGAACGAAGCAACGATCCATGAGCCTTCCCAACCTTCAAAAAACGAGGCGCAGAAGCCAAAGGCTATCGCTGGTGTCCTCGTCGTGTTCGGCATGCTCCTGACAGCAGGAGCTACACTCTATGCTCCCAAGACACGGACGCCTATCTACGAGCCGCACGGTATGACATGGCCAGAGTTCAGAGAGGATCTACGTCGGCGCAAGGCTTTCCGTAGGACTGTTCGAATGTCTGAGGCGAGCTTCGTGAAGCTTCGTCCAGCTATCCTAAAGAACGAGCGCTTTGGAAGTGAGTATCATGTGATGTACCCTGGTACCAGGTATACGAGTACGTAGTTTGTTTTCGCATCCCAAGGCTGTACCCTCTGCAGCCCAGATGCGTTGTAAGGCTCAGCACTCGCTTGGAGCATCTCCCATCTACCATACCCTCTGTATATGATAGCTTGTATGCCCGGTACGTTGCACGGCAACTCGTGCTGCTGCAAGGCGGTATGTACTCATGATCTAAAAACCACCTGTACATACGCAAGTAATAAAACATCAGCTGTGAGATGATCTTCCACAAAATCCCGGCCATAGAACACATGGTACGACTACGAGTACGTGCTACCTACGAGTACGTGATACCGGCACCAGGTACCTGGTATACGAGTACGTAGTTTGTCTTCGCATCCCAAGGCTGTACCCTCTGCAGCCCAGATGCGTTGTAAGGCTCAGCTCTCGCTTGGAGCATTTCCCATCTACCATCCCATCTGTACATGACAGTTTGTATGCCCGGTACGTTGCACGGCAACTCGTGCTGCTGCAAGGCGGTGTGTACTCATGAACAAAAAACCACCTGTACAGAGTCTATACAAAGCAATAAAACATCAGCTGTGAGATAGATCTTCCACACAATCCTGGCACATGGAACGACGACGAGTACATGCTACCTACGAGTACGTGATACCGGCACCAGGTACCTGGTGTATGAGTACGTGGGTGAATCTTTCGTGGTTTACGGAGGGAGCTATGTGTTAGGGTTATGGCAGCTGTTCGTACATACGGTAGCACTGCAACAGCAGTAGTCGCGTTAGGCAATGCAAGGGTAGTGCATTGCGGCAAGCAGAAGTGCGTTGCGGCAGGCACAGCAACGGGATGAGCAATGCTGCTGTACCGGATGGGGTTGGAGCTCGGTCGAGGTGGACACCAACATTCTATCGTTTTTGCTCTCACCCAGGACTGCGTTGCGCGAAGCATGGAGCTATCTAGGTGGAAATCTGGCTGGCGATAGGCCTGCGAATGCTGGCGGCGGGTTCCTACCTGGATATCGCACCGAGGTTTGGCGTTTCACCGTCCACGGTTTTCACCATCATGGGAAAGGTCGTCGACGCGATCAACAACACCCGTGAAGTCGGCCAGTTCTGTCTTTCCGCAGACAGACGAAAAGTGCCGATTTTTTGCCGCGGGATTCGAGGTGAGGGTACGTGTACTATTGATATAACAGCAACCTGTCACAGCAGCAGTAGTCTATGGCGTGGTTATGCAAGCTGTACGTAAGATATTGAATTCTATAGAGATGGTTTCCGAAGGCAGGCCTGCTTATTTCTTCGTGAGGAACCTTGGTTCCGGCGTCCTGATGTGACCCCCTCTGAAGTACGCCTCCCCGGCCCTGTTCTTGTTCGTCCATATGTCAGGCCAAGAGCACCAACGGAATCTTCGATCATGTTGTGTCTGCCACAGATGATCTGTTGATCGAGGTGGAAGCGCCACCTGCAAAGAGCACCTCCCACACCGTATCGTACTTCTCAGGCAGCAAGACGGGATTCGGCTTTAACGTACATGCGACGTGCGATGCCAACTATCGCTTCTGCAGCGTCTCGATCATCGCTCCGGGGGCTGCCAACGATTGGTCGGCGTGGACCCGATCTTCTGTGGCAAAGGCAACTATGCGCCTTCCAGACGGGTACCACATCACCGAGTGTGCGGCGTACCCAATCAGCGGCAAGTTGCTCACGCCGTACCCCGGGAAAAGCTTGCCATAGGACCAGGACACCTTCAACTTGTACCTGACCCACCTGCGGGTGAAGATCGAACAGTCGTTCGGCATCCTCGTGTCAACGTGGGGCATTCTGTGGAGGCCCCTCAGTGTATGGTTCGCAGGCCGGACTGACCTGATCGTCGCCCTCTTTCACCTGTAAAACTTCTGCCGACATGAGCAAACCAAAGTGGTCGCGTCGGTAGAAGACTACAAGACAGAAAAGGGGCGAATCCTACTGGCGACGGGCGGGGTTCTGCCGCCTGCGTGCAAGAGTGCGGTCCAACCGGCAGGCCCAGCCGCCAAACCCACGCGAAGCGGCGAAACTCCCACGCGAGCGGCGACCACTTCGCTCTTAGCCTACAACAGACAGTTTCGCCCGAAGGAGAATATTCTCAGGAACGCCTAGATTGCTACGCGTTGTATAATGCGTAGGTAGAGAATTTGTCGGCATCCGAGCGTTGTACGGCGGGGGCAATTGTGCGGTACAAGGAGGATGGGAATGGCGTGTGGAGGATGGGAGGTGGGCCGGAGTATAAGCTATTGGAGATGGACGTGATGGTCGTCAACGGGTGAGCGTTGGGCCAGAAAAAGGACGAGTGTCAACCGTGGTGATGAACGTCTGATGGCATGGCCTTTTTAATACTGAGGCGGAGGGGGGGGGGGGGTTGGTTGTTGGATTCGATACGTGCATCTGATGGCGTGGTTTTTCTAATTCCAGGTGGTGAGTTCGAAGACAGATGCCTATACCCCCCCCCCCTCCCCCAGTTATTATTGTTTGTCGAGCGTCAGAAACAAAAGCCCCCCCCCCCCTATCTTGGTTTGTATATTATCGTGTAAATAATGGTGTGTTTTATCGTGAGAGCACCCCGGTGCAGCCGGCCACGGTTTTATTTTTTTAAAATAGGAGTGCAGGGTGTTGGCCGTCGAGCATCAGAAACGACCCCCCCCCCCCTTCTCTATTTTTCAAATCCTGCCTGACGAAGCAGTGGAGGGTGTAAGTTTGGGGTTTGTCGTGAGAGTACCACGGTGAAGATTGCCCCCTTCTTTTTTGTTTGAATAGGGGTGCAGGGAGTTATTTGTCCATCGTCCGTTACGAACCCATCCCCCGCTATCGTTCTTTCCCTCCCAGTGTGGTGGAGCAGGGGAGGGTGTAATTTTGTGACTTATTGTGAGAGTACCACGGTGCAGCTGGCACCCGTTTCTTTTTTATAGGAGTCCAGGGTATTGGTTTCGGTCCCCCCCCCCCCGTTTTTTTCCTCCCAACCGGTTAAGCGGTGGAGGGTGTAATTTTGTGGTCTATCGTGAGAGTACCACGGTGCAGCTGGCCCCCGTTTTTTTTTTGTTTTGAAGAGGAGTCCAGGGTATTGGTCGTCGATCGTCGGAAACAAAGCCCACCCCTCTCGTTTTTTCCTCCCTGTCTGATCAAGCAGTGCGGGGTGTATTTTTGCGGTTTATCGTGATAGTACCACGGTGCAGCTGACGCCCCCCCCCCCTTTTTTTTCAAGAGGAGTCCAGGGTATTGGTTGTCGATCCCCCCCCCTCCTCCCATTTTTTTCCCTAGTCTGGTCAAGCAGTGGAGGGTGTAGTTTTGTGGTTTATCGTGAGAGTACGCCGGTGCAGCTGCCTTCCCCTTTTTGTATATATAGCAATTCAAGGTATTGGTTGTCGATCGTCGGAAACGAAGCCCCCCCTTCCATTTTTTCCTTTTCAGTCAGATGAAGCAGTGGAGGGTGTAAGTTTTTTTTTTTTCGTGAGAGTACCCTGGTGCAGCTGGCCCGGTTTTTTTTCAATAAGAGTGCGAGATTTTGTTTGTCCATCGTCAGAAACGTAGCCCCCCCTCCCCTACCATTTCCCTCCGCGGGTCCAACATCATATGACTTCGACCATGCACGATTTCAACCCCCGCCGCGCCCCCCCCCCCCCTCCCTGCCCCTTTCGGTTTCCTCCCAGCCTCATAAACGAATGGAGTGTGTAATGTTGTCTGTTGTCGCTGAAGGACCCCGGTAAAGCTGCCTCCTTGATTTTTTATAGGAATGCCTGCGATTATCGAGCGTACGAATAGAAAGTGCTCTTTCCCCCAATATGCATGCGCCAGCAGTTTTTTTATACCATGATATATCGAGGGTACATATTCGTTTCTTGTAAGAAAGAGGACGCCGGAGAACCTTCCGCCTACTCCTTGTTTTCCGTTATTCGTTTGCAACAGAGCAGTAGGTTGCCGAGCTTTTATCTGTAAGTACCCCTTTACCCGCGTTTTGTGCTACTCGGTTTTTGATGGGGAGCATGGTGTCGGATGCTTGCATAAATATATTAAGCACGTGAAAATGAATACGAGGGGTACTGATGGCGTCACTGGACCTGTTAAAATCTGCGTTTCACAGGATGTGTTTGCGATACGACGACGCATAGTAGTTACTGGAGATCGTAATAAACATACTTCCGCGCCACCACGACCCAATCAACGACTTCAATAGGATTATGAGGGCTCCTGCATCGGATTCAGCCACGATATCTTCTGATTGAAACCCACACGTGTCCCAAGCTGAAATGCATACGTTCCCGAGGGGAAAAAAATATGATACTTGAGGGGCTTATTAGCCGATATATTACTGTGGTTTGATGGAACAACAAACCAAGAGATGGAGTACTCTCGCTTGCCAATATCGAATACCCAGTATGCTCTATCAACCTTCACGTAAAAAATAAACACGTAGTGAGCTGGGGCCAGCTACAACGGCGTACTCTCACAACGAAACTCAAAATTACACCCGCCACTGCTCAAGGAGACTGCAAGGAAAACAACCAGGGGCGAGGGGGGATGGGCTTCTGTTTTGACGCTCGGCAACAAAACAATCTTTACACCTACAGAAAAAAAACAGGGGCAAGCTGCACCGTGGTATGCTCAAGACAAATCTCAAACTTGCACCCTCCACTGCTTGACCAGACTGGGCGGAAAAAAAACGGGGGGGGGGGGGGGGGGGGGGGACGACAACTAATACCCTGGACTCCTACTTAAAAAAAGGGGGGCGGGGCGCCAGCTGCACCGTGGTACTATCACGATAAAGCGCAAAAATACACCCTCCACTGCTTGGCCAGACTGGGAGGAACAAAACGGGGTGTGGGGGGGGGGGAATCGACAATCAATCCCCTGGACTCCTTTTTAAACAAACCAAAACGGGGCCCAGCTGCACAAGAGTACTCTCACGATAAACCACAACATTACACCCTCCACTGCTTGACCAGACTGGGAGGAACAAAACGGGGTGTTGGGGGGGGGGGGGATCGACAACCAATACCCTGGACTCCTATGAAATATAAACGGGTGCCAGCTGCACCGTGGTACTCTCACGATAAGCCACAAAATTTCACCCTCCACTGCTCCACCAGACTCGGAGGAAAAGAAAAGGGGGGAAGGGGGGGCGGGGGGAACCGACAACCAATGATTCTCGCCTTGAGCACGACAGGCGGGATTGAAAAAAGGTTCCCCGGTGCTTGTCTGAAACAATCGACTCCAGTACCAGCATACAACGGTGCTTCGACCTCCGGGTGTTGATGGAGGACGCATCCCCCGCGACATCTTCCTTCCTGATGACGGCAAGCACATCAGACGCCTTGCACTGATTGCTTCCGTACCTCAACGTAATGTTTTCGTCGACAGAGTATGACTTCCCCTTCATAGCCGCGCAAAGCGTAAGAACGATCCCCTCTGGGATAGTTTCTGACTGGACCGGTGTGCTCGCTTTGACTTGACCTGTGTTCAAAACGTAGCGAGCACCGGGGAAAGGCACAAACTTTAATCTCATGGACGTGTGGCGTAAAATCGGGCTGCGCAATCGAACGAGTAGCCTGAAACAGTAGAGATAAAAAACTGCGCTATGAAGCAGTATACTGGATTGCATCAGAACTGGAAGCGTATACTGGCAGACTGGACCAGTGCAACACACCACCAGAAATATAATACCACCTGGCAATGTATACTGCGCATCCATACGACAATGTTAAGCGGAAGGAGCGCTAACCGATGACTACAGCAGTACCCAATTATATAATAGTAGACTATACACATAGCAGTGTATATACTGTATAATGTGCTGTTAAAGTCCTGCGTATACCCATGTATACATAGTATACAGTACTGCTGTATACTGGTACCTGGTATACTGTACGCGACTTACGTCAAGAACTTGGGAGTTAATATTTTAAGAAAGAGCTTTGTTTAATAAGATATTACGGCTAAGCGTTTGTGCTCAGGCAGGAACGCCACCATAAATACTACCTAGTATATGATACCTCGTAGTCTTTAAAATCCTACGCTCAACGTTGAGATCACAATAATATAAGCCGCGAGCCTGAGCCCAAATAGGAGTTTCTTACCTGCTCTCGCGTACTTCACGATGATGTCCATACAAATACAGCTGTAGTTGTGTGCCCACTCACAGATTACAGCTCTACAGCTCTATATATCTTGCTGTACGTGCAAGATTCAAAAATATACGATTGCGTGTAGACTACTGCTGTAGAGTATGTGCAAAATTCAAAATTCAAAAATGTACGAACTCGTACGACGAACAAGCCATGTGCAACAACATTTGAAAATGTTCGAACTTTTATGGACTTGATCCTCACCTTCATCACCATCAGCTGTTGTTGCTGCTGCTGCTGCTGTCCCGGAGCCCCACGCTCTCAGCACCGGCGTCCAAACACCTACCCTGGCATTCAGCAGCTGCCTCCTTCCCCTGTGTTTGGTGTCCCATCGAAGTGTTCGTGGGGCTGATGCTGTCTGTGGCCTCGGTGATTGACGCCACATCTACACAAGTGCTTCCCCTTGAAAATCCAGGCAACTTCGTTCGCACTGGGCCCGTCGTCCTTCCGTCGCTGCTGTCGCCGGATTGCAAGAACCTGCTTGGCCTGGGGCAATTCCTCTGCGGTCTTCCGGGATGTCGTTCATGCTTGCTGTGTGACGACGCGCGTTACTGCTGGTGTGGGTGGTGGCGGTCTTGCTTTATGGCTCGGCTTTCAAAAATCAGGAAAAAAAAAGACAAACAACCCCGCGCTCGATAATAATGCAGCCGTTTTTTCATGGAAATCCTGGAAAAAAAAGAGGAAATTTAGGAAATTCACATCTCCGATAAGAACGGCCCTAACTCTCCGATTCGTTTTCCTTTTTGACCTTTCTAGGAGACTCTCGAGTAAGTGTGGCTCCGTTTTTCCTTTTTTGGTGTGCACCTCTGGCTGGTTTGCATGTTCTTGTTTACCTGCGTGTTCATTGCGGTTGGCATTGCATGGCCAAATCACCTTGCTGTATGTGCAATGTGTATATCTGTCTCGTATTTTGTGACCATAGAAGTCGTCTCTCTAGGAGGCATCGGCAAGAACACTGCGTGTGTGTGCTGGTGTAATATAGATGGGTGAACACATCAGTTTAATGTGAGGATCACACACTGCTTGGACCAAGAAAAAGCTGTGTCGGCTGCAATGCAGTCCAGGCCATACTGGAGCCAGGTACTCTTCACTGACTAAGCGTGCACATGTGCCACTGTATATATTACCAACTCAGCAGAATAGTAGTTGTTCCCGAAGCGAGGGTACATATTACAGAGTAAGCAAAACCTCTCACCTCACCTGATTTTTCCTGGACAATGAATGCCACGACACCTCCACATTCCATGGGTGAAATGACACTGCTGTAGGCCTGCATTTCAGTGTCATGGACTGCCGTGCCCCTGACGTCGCAAGCCACATCCTGGGTGTAAAGTTATGCGTTTTCATTGCGCTACCATGGGCTGCCGTGGCTTGGCTGTCATTGGAATACTTTCACCCACTGCCGTGGACTTCCATGACAATATGACAACAATGAAACATCATGACACGGCCGTTGCACTGCCATTGGACTGCTATGGGCTTTCATGGCATTGCCACGGCTTTGTCATGGCTCGCGACGGGCTTTCATAATCTCCCAACACCTGACATGACTCTGCCTTAAGCTGTCACGGGACTTCCATGAGCTTTCCGTGAGCCTACCTTAGGCGTTCATAACATCCCGATTTCCGTCATGGGCCATGGCATTGCCATAGTTTGTCATGATACTATTAGTACGACAGATGGGCATGGCTCATGGCAGTGCCAATGACAGCGACATGTCAGTGCCGAGAAAGTGCAATGGCAATACCATTACGGCCCGTGAAAGCGTGTGTCAGCCATGACGTTGCCTGAGGGTACCTTACAGCGTTTTCGAGAAAATGGTTGACATACCTGGTATTCTTTAAATTACATATGCCCTAACCCTAACCTATCGAAACGCAACCAACCATTGTAGGGTGAAGCCCCCTCCGTCTCATACACAGAGTGCGTCAATCATCGTCTCGACAAAGTGGTAAGTAAGCTCCGCTGCATTGCCTTGGAACCGTCCCATGGCAGTTTCATGAAAGGTTGTGTGAGGCACGTCTCATGGCGTTGAAACATGTCGGGGCCATAAAAGTGTTGACGCCACCTATACGTCAGTCCGTGCCATGATTGCCTATGGGAGGGTCGTGAAAGCCCATACGTCAGTCATTGATATGGCAGTGCCATGTAAAAGCATGAAAGTTCATGAAGCCCATGAAATAGCCATGAAATCCCATCGGCTGCTACGGAACTGTCATGGGATCCCATGGGAGTGAGTGGGAGCCCATGACAGTGCCATATCAGAGCCATGGAAGACCATCAAAGACCATCGCAGTGCCGTAAAATGTCATAGGCAATGCCATGAAAGCCAGTGAACAGCAGCCGATGTCCTTGTTGCATAACAAGACATACTGTAGATAGATACGAAAATACGCCGAATACAGTGACAGATAAGCTGGAGGGGTTTGAAAGTTGGCTCTTGAAAACTTGAAACGTAAAATGTCAAGATATGTATCAAGATCGAGAAAGAGAAAGCGGGCAACGCGAGTGAGGGTAGGGGCGTCTGCAGAGCGCCTTTGATGAGTTGCGATTTGCTCGTGATCAACTGGCAACGGCAGGAGCATCGGTTTTCGGTGAAGGTCGAGTCTGTGGTTTACGGTGGAGATGGGCGTGGGGGGAAAGCTGCCGCCGTTTACTGCCCTGCCCCTTCGTTCACTTACAAAACATGATCGCGAAATTGATTTTTGACTTGATTTTTCAAGTTGATATCTAATCTATAGCATGTCAAGGGATCCTCCCAATCTAGTCCGTGGTGACAAGAAAGGCATGCCAGTTTCTCTGGCTATCGTGATCGCACGTATGCTGCAAACGCCAGAAACGTGTACGACTTTGCTGCTACAGCATTGCAGAAGGACGTACGGTAGTGCTGTGCGTCCGTAAACGTGTTGATGCTTACTATCGAAGGAAGATCGAACGCACACGTCTCCGAGAAGACCCGAGCAGGCAGTACTCGTGGCAGGCAGTGCAGCCTCGCGAAGACCTCTGTTCTTGGCGTTTAGGCTGTTGATCGTCAGTATCAGCGCGGCAGCTACTCGCGCCGCTCCGGTTGGGGTATGTATACCTCGGGCGCCTTTATCTGGATGCCATAACATGACGAAAATGTGTTGCTATTAATAGACTCTAGACGAGGACGAAAGCTTGAAGATTGTCACAATTGTTTCATGACACCGCACCTTTTTCCCTGCCGCCGGACCGTGCCTGCTTGCTGTTTGGGACTGCTTGCTCGCGCTTTTTGTCATCTTCTAAAGGTGTACGCCGCGAGTTGTCCAAATATGTGTGTGTGGGTGGGCAGTGAGACGTGGGCGCGTGGGCGGCGGGGGGCGCGGGAAAATTGAAAACTTCGAATTACGAAAAACGGCGTTGGCATTAACACGCTTCATACTCATTACCAAAACCTGGAAAACGAACCACAGAAGCGCGCTGCTGCTGTGGGGCCCCTGTGGGCTGTGGGAGTCCCCTACCTAATATCAAGCGCACGCATACGAAAGAAAGACCTACCGTGTTCCCCAGTCTGCAGTGAGGTGAGACGAAGAGCGCGATGCATTGTACACCGACCATTAGACTAAATCCACAATTGTCTCGCTTAGTGCCGACGCACCTCGCCTGGCGCTCGGTCTGCGCGTGAACCACCAACTAGAACGACGACCGACCACTCACTGCAGTAATGATGGTTGTTCACGACACGGGTTGCACAGCAAGAAGCGCCAGAGCTAGCACCAGTAGCGCGAGTACCGACGGCTGCATTGGCGAGAGCGGTGGAGACGGGAAGACTTGCGATGCCTCCGCATTTTTTATTTTGTTCAAGGGCAAGAAGAATATTGTGGGGTTCCCTTGAGACGGAAGAGACTTTAGTGCCCTGCCCTTTTGAGTCATGTGTTGTGATGCCCGACCTTTTTCAATGAAATATGGTCTGTATTTGCTAGACGCACTTTGGCCGGTATCCGTCGATTGCCCCATGGATAGCCATGGGTTTTTAAGTTTAGGCCATGTGTTATGATGCTCGGCCCTTTTCGATGAAGTGTGCTCTATATTTTCTGGCCGCACTATGGTCGGTATAGGTTGATTTCCCCATGGACAACCATGGGTTATAATGGCAACCATGGCTTGTACCATGGAATGTCCCAGTAGTAAATATACGTGTTCATGACAATGCTACATACTAAACAGGTCCGTTTGGTGAACTTGGACACCTCATACCACATGCCACATGGCACCACGCATGTCATCCCATGGTATGCTCCCGTGGTGTGCCATGGTGCACCATGGTGCGCGCCACGGAGCGCGCTGACACCCATAGTGTATCCCATGCGCCATAGGTGTATACCATGGCATGCATATCTGCCATGGTGCACCATGGCATATGCCATGGTATATGCCATGGTATATGCCATGATATACCATGACAAAAAAAACGGTATGCCCCATGGGAGGTTCCCCCATGATTATGCCTACAGGGTAGTCATGGCTTCCACCGTGACATGTGACGCGGGGCATGTGATGGCTGGCCAAGCGCGAGTAACCCCCTCAGCGGATGTGCCATGGCAGATAAATAGATTCCATATGGGATATGGCATGGCCGAAATGCGTATACCATAGAATACACCATGATCTTCCATGGGCGATTCCACGGCGTATGCCACGGCACAAATTCTCCCATGATGTGCCACACGGGGCTCAACGACATGCGCCATGGCGTGTTCTATGGATTATATAAGCGATAACACGCAAAGTGTTGTGTCCTATAGCTCAATCGATGGACTGCACCATGGCTTTTGCGGCGATTCCATCGTGTTTCCATGATTACACGTTGTATATCGTGGTGCACTCGCTTCATGGGGTATGCGATATAACGTGCCATGTAGCATCCCGTAGCACTCTCCATGGCGATACCAAAGAGAATGGGAGATACAAGGATACGTGCCGTGGGCGTCTCATGGTGCGTCTCGTGGCTTATTCAATGGATCAAACATTATTGCATGGTTTCATGGGGCATTTCATGTTGTATATCGTGGTGCATCCCGTGGGGCAAGTGCTCCACGAGGTATCCCATGGCACTCTCCATGGCGCATACCATGACACTCCTCGCGATGTTACCCTTGTGTAGTTTGAGATACACCATGAAAGAAGTAATGGGGAATCCCGCGGTATATCGCACGTAGAAGGCCCCCAATGGAGTGTCCCGTGGGCCCTCGCTATTTATCGTAGCCATGTTACGTCCCGGGGCATATATCGTCAAGTATATCAGCGATGAAACGACATGCGCTGCGCCTCGTGGGACGTACCATGGTAACCTTTTTCTCGTGGAACGCCCCATCGCATACCCCAGTGACATGCGCCATGGTATACCCATAGAACGAGACACTGTGAACATACTCCACAGGTAGCACCGTGGACCATGGTACGGGGTGCACGGCAGGTATGTGCCGTGGGGTACACTATGGGGCATTTGCCCCATGGCATGTGCCGGGATATACACCTCGGAATACATCATAAAACCATGCAAAACAATCTGACCCATTGAATAAGCCATAGTTAGGATACCGCATAACGCATGTTATGGGACAAAGGACAAAGGCAGTAGCATAGTCTAGCTGATACAAATCGTGGGATACGCCATCAGCAAGGTCATGGCGATAAACGACGACTACACAGGATACGTTACGAGCAGTGCCATAGCGATACGCCACAAAGAGAGACCCGTGGGGCACTCCATGAGCGCATTTTTGCCATGAGGAATAATATCACTGGATGCAAACACCATGGGAGATGCCATGGTGATACACCAAAAAGGTCCATGGCACATGCCATGGGAGATTTTTTGTAGTGGGACATCCCATGACATATTGCATGGAATGTGCCATGACATTCCTCATGAATAGGAGGACATACCAATGAATCACTTCATAGGTAACACCGTGGGCCATGCCATGAAATGCACTATGATGACATGTTCTATTCCATGGGACGTGCCGTGGGATGTACCATGGAGTATCCCATGGGATACACCATGGGGTATTTGTTGGTATCGTGCGCACCACACTGCTTTGTCGAGACTCTTGAATCTTGCAGTACGCATTACACGTACGTAGTGGAGGCACGATCGGGGGAATTTTGGTACGCTCAATTTGCTGTTGCTTGACGTTGGAGTGGATGAACTCCGTACATGTCAAGATCAACCAAAGATCCCCATTACGGATCGCGCCGATGCTTGACGTGTGTGCACTGTGCTGGGGTCATCGACAATACCCTCGAACGCTCGGGTTGGTAAAATAATTATACACCGACGTCAACAGCACCATGAGCGACATCGTAATCCCGGAACCCAGTCGGAGTTGCAGCCCAGCCTGAGAGGTCCCCTATTTTCACAAAGACAGAATTTGACGAAACCCAGGCCGTGAAAATCCCATGGAAATTGACCCTGGCTAAGTGGAAACAAGAAGTGCTACTCGTTGGCGAGAGGCGCTATGCCCCGAGTGATTCGTGAGCCAGCGGGCCGCGTTTCCCAAAGGAGGTGCCTGCAGATATGGACGAAAACAAACCACCATAGTTGTACTCCCCTGTTAGGGAATGTTGATGCACGGCCGGTGTCAGCGCAGTTTCCCGCGTCGTCGACTGCCGAGTACCGTTTACAACGGCTGGTGACATCATGAACATTGACAGGGCAGCGCATCTCCACGGGAACACGGGCACGCACACGGAAGCTACCTTGGCGTACGCGTGTCTGGATCAATGTGGAAGAAGGGAACGTGTTTGCGGTGATTTGCTATCACGTCATAACCCGCCACCACCAACGATGATCACGGTGCATCCGCCGCTGACGAGACGGTTAATACCACAATCCCCCTCACGCCGAGATGCCTTCCGTCCCAGATGGCTAGGCCACCGCCGTCGTTGTCGCCGGGGCAACCATCAACGGCGGAACCGCTGTTGCTGCCGTTGTTCCCCCCTGCTTTTGCAATCGCGATGGGATTCGTGGAGGACACAGCCACCGGCAGCAGTTTGCGGCAAGTCACATTTCAGTCGACGAGCAGGGAGGACCAAGCCGGGCTGCGAGGACAGGATAGCCGCCGTTAATAGCCTTGCGCGAGACAACACCACCTCCGGCACTGGCGGATTTGACGCGATACAGAAAGGGGAGACGGGGATGCTGAGTCAAAATTGGCGTACTGTGCCGCATCAACGAGCAGCACAAGCGCTGTGTATGATTCACGAGCGTCACACGGTACGAGGGCGCAGGCTTTATTTCTTCTACAGCCTTGCTTACCCGTTGTACGCCCTACAATAAGCGGGGGGGATTGTTGGCTGGGATGAACATTGATATGGGGTAAGCTCGCGTTGTGAATCAGGGCAGGCTAGCAGAAGCTTTGTCTCGTTGGTGGATCTCCTGCCGCGGCTCCATGTGAGATTAGACGGAGCAACCGCAGGGGAGCCCTGCGTCAGAATCGCGTGACGGCAACCGTGCGGTCGCTGCTGAGAGAAGAGCAGCAAAGTACAGTCTCGGCAGGGGAAAACGTACCGCAATTGGAAAGCTGACCATACCAAGTACAACGCAAGAGGGACCCAGTCTCTCCTTGCCCTCCTTGTTACTACAGCCTTTGTGCCCTGAGCAACCCACCATGGGACACTGGGGACAGTCACGCGCCTGTCCCTCTCCTGTGCGCCCATGGTGGGGTACGGTGAACAACTCGATGCATGCTAGAACATGCAAAGCCCTTCGCGCGAGGAGCGAACGACTTGAGGTCCTGCATCGAGTGCCGTGCGAGTTGGACGGTAGAGATCCAACCCCCTCACCCTGCGGCCCCTGCACAAAGGGGCAACCCCTAGCCCAGATAGTGGAGCGATGGCTTGCGGTAAGGGAGGCCTTGGAATTCGTTGATATCCCCAGGGTGGTCGAAACAACGGCTGACAGCAGCTCGAATAAACCGAGTGTCCGGAAAACAATGTGCACTGACCCTTGGACGGGAAGGACTGCACCGTGAAACGTATTATTGGTGCATCGACTAAGCGACCTAACGTCAATGGCAATCGCTAACGCATGCAACTGGTATTGTCTGTTGCACCGTCTTAATTGCTGCCCGTTGAGAAGAGTTCGGACCAATCATACAGTCGGCTGTATTCCGCTTGAGACACAAAAATATAAACACCAAACGCAATGTTCGGCTACCGTACTATACGTAGGTTACCTCAGTGAGGGTATTCTCTTCACGTGTTGAGCGCCGTTTTGCTCCCATCGGAAGCCCTATATAAAAATTCAGCTCAAAACTCAATAAACTCGGCTCACCAGGTATATGGCAAACACTACACGCGTGTTTTCGCTTGGCCCAGCTGGTACCACCATTACATCATCACCATTTCTGTTGTGCAACCACTACTGCATCACAATTACTACTGTTGTCATGCTGTAATATGAGTGCGTCGGCCTGCTGCTGTCCAATGATAGAAACAAATGTCCATCCTCTATATTGTATGCAGCCTTCCCCTCCCTTCTACAATACTAATACGTGAACCAAAAAAGCCCTACGGCATTCTAAATCACTCATGCCCTACCTATTATAGCTATCCCTCCAAAACTACAGCGACACTACACGACAGGGCGCTGTCAGCAGGCGCCACTTTTAACCCCTAACAGGTAGGAAACTATATCACTCATATACTAATCATAGGTACCACAGCGGCAATACACGCCAGGGCGCCGTAAGCACATTCACCACATTTTACCCTAACAGGTAGTATAGGTCCTGATGTTGTCCAATGATAGAAACATATATATTCCGTCTGCATGAAGTCTTCCCCCTATCCTTACAATACTTGAACTAGAAAGCGCAACGGGTGAGAGCCCATACCCAAACCACTCATATCCTATCTATGATAACAACCCCTCCAAAATTACAGCCTGACTTCACGACAGGGCGATACGCCCCGTCTATTACCCCCCAACCTCGACACAGGTAGTGGGACGCCCAACAACGGTGACCCCCCCATAAAAGCTCTCCAGTCAACATATGCTGAACCTAAAAGCAAGGCAACGCGCGCATTACTTCAAGCGACACTACCTTGATCCTCCGAATATCACCCCCCCCCCTAGCTTCAAACAGGATGCAGTATCGACTCTCGACGCCATGGAGAGAACAAGCAATGCATAGAGGAGGCCGAGGTCCGGTCGAGTTAAAAACGCGGCTAATCGCAACCACACCGAGCCTGTCCCAAGCACACCAAACCTAACATAATAAAAGCAAACATGACAAAGCAAAACAAAATCCAAATAAACAAAACCAAGAGCAAAGCCATCTAACACGCACGAGCCCGCACTAAAGCAAAAGTCTCGTGAGGCGCGTAAAAATTACAAACCTATTATACGAGGTCAGGAATCACCAACCAGCACATCAACCACCCAAGCCGCGAGACAGGCGGGGGGGGGCAGGCGAAAGCCGCCCGGCAGCACACGAGTACAGGACGGAACATCTGATAAGAAACAGGGTGGAAAGGAAGGCAAACTAGAATTTACCGGAATGTAAGAAATCCGAGCCGATACACTGAAGTAAGCGTAGAACGCATCCTCTCTTGAATAAGAAACCCATCCTGGGTCAGCATTTCTATTTCGTATTAGGCGTCCTGCACTTTACTTTGGTACACCCATCATTATTCACTTGAGGACTCTTGGCTGCTTTCATCTTCGCTGTTCCACTCCCCGGTGGCCCATCCGAGGCCTTCGTCGCTGTCGCTGCCGTCGCTGAAGTTCCTGGTCCGAAGGTGTTTCGGCCCGAAAAAACGGCGGTCTATGCACGGCTTTTCCTTGTAGTAGGCCTTGCGCGAGAATAAATATTCCCACTTCGATCTTTCCGGTTTTCCACAAGGCATGGCAAGGCAGAGAGACAAAGGAGGGGGGGGGTACACATAGTTATGCATGGTCATACCCATAAGCCCATACACTCTCATATCCCTACAATGCCGGGGCGAGGCACGTCGGATTTTGACCGACCGGGAAGACACTGTGTGCAACAAGCGCGAAACGCCGTGAGGTGTTCGGCGAGTCGCATGGAGGGTGACCTGAGTTAAACTAAACAGGGGGAGTCTCAAGGGTTCAGAGTCTACGCTAACCCCCCAAGCACGCCGGGGTGTGTGTGGAAGCAAGGTGCATTACCGCGGAAACCGAAGGGGGGCGCTGCTGCTGCTGCTGCTGCTATGGTGGTGGCTATGAACAGGCGGCTTGCGAGTTGGGCAGTTAAGAGGCAGGCAGGGCTGACGCAGCCTGGGCGGTTTGAGTCTCTCACGCCCTTGTCACCTGTTGGCGAAGAGCATCTTCAAACGCTTGTGGCCTTTCTTCAGGTCGGCCCCATCTACTCGCATATTCCATCACGGCGGGGAAGTGCGTAGTGCATGACACATCAGGGGGAGCAAGCGCGCGGGAGAAGCCAAGTTAATGCGAAACAAATTGTGGGTCATCAAATATTACGATTTACCAGGCAACCCACAATACATCAGTAGCACAGAGTAGCCGTTATCACCGAAGGTCCAAATCTCTCCTTCCAATCGTTGCATAGATAAAAACAAAGTACCAGGTATGTCTTAACAACTCAACAAACTCCTCAGCACACGCCACACACACCAGCTATCGTCCGATATTCAGCACAGCTAAAACTGAAACGCAACTACAGTAACGTAAAGAAAACAGCCGAACGGACAAAAACGAAAACAAAAAGAGAAAAAAAGAGACCACTTCCGACGGGTGTGTTTCACAAAACAAAAAACACCACACAAAAGATTCGTGCCCTACGTTTGGTTGTCCGTAGCCCCGGTGTCGCCTCGCGTTCCACAGCCCCCGACGCGTCCTTGACCTCGTCAACTCCTAGAACCCAGTCTGAATTTCCATTGCCATCCGGGAGTGCCGCTCCGTAATCGTCAGCGTCCAGTATCCAGCGGTACAGGAGTTCGTCGCTAATCTGCGCGCGTTGTGGTTTGAGGGGGGTGTGGGGGTGAACACAAACAACATGAGATTTGACACAAAAAATACATGGAACCTGTTCCTCCCCCCAACAAATGCGAACCACGTTGCGGGGAAAAACGACTTCAAATTAAAGTGGGTCAAGTTTTCCAAGTGCACAGCGACATGGAACGAACGAATGCCAACTTATAACGTACCTTATCCGGTAAGGTTGACGTTTGGCTTGGTGTGAACGGAGTGGAGCAGGGTGGGGAGAATTGGGGGCGTCTTTCAATGTCGCAGTTAATAACGCGGCCAGTGTTTTGTCGGACATCGTTTCAGCGATATATTTGCTGCTGCTTTTCCCAGGCATAAATAAAACCAAGCTTGTTGTTCTGACTAACGTACCACAACGGGACTAAGCAATCGCGTGCCTTGGGGTAGATTGTTGGAGAAAAAAGCGGAGTTTTACGGTGCTCGAAAACAATACTCGTAGCAAGCAGCCACTGTAAATTAATTGGGGCAGTAGCCTTTGCGATGTTCTCACCCCACAAATCATACCAGATAACGCACCAAATATATTTCGATGCTTGAGGTGGTCCGCACATTTTTTTTCATCAGTTTTTCCAAAACGCGCGACGAAGCCGCGCTCGGGTCCGAGCCCTAGCCTGGGTTAGGGTTGGGGTTAGGGATAGGGTTAGGGTTGGGGTTAGGGTTAAGGTTGGGGTTTGGGTTAGGGTTGGGGTTAGGGTGGGTTGACGCCCGGTCGAGATTTGACGAAAACCAAACACAAAAACACAAAAAACAGCTTAAAAAACTCGAAAAAGTGCAAGATATTTGGTACTTTATCTGGTACGATTTGTAGGACAAAGCCGGTAAAGGCGCCTCAACTGGTTTCCTATTCTGGCATGTTGTCATACATACGCAGTCATACAGCGGTACGTTTTAATGGTAATTGAATATGGACCTCAGCTGTGAGATCGAGGGTTTCGTCGAAACTCACCTTTGCTAAATGTGTGTGATACTTCGATTTCGTTTTCCTTCGTTTTTGCATTTCTTCGTGCCGGTCTCGACTACTGCTGTACCTCCTGGTTGGAAGCGGCGGCCCACAGGAAGATCGGCCAAAATTCGGAGAAGAAGTCCATGGGGCTGAAGAACTTGAGGGGTGCCTCCAGGCCGTCCACTGTGACCTTGCAGGTTTCAATGTCTGCCTCCTAACGGGTGGCATAGAAAAGACGCACAAAAAAACAGCGCACATACGCAAAACAAACGAAACGTACAAAACAGATCAAACAGACGGGACAGCCTTTTTTTTTTTTTTTACATCCTCCGGCGGATGGGGAAAAATAAAGCTTTAGCTCACCACACTTCCACGTATTTTCATACGCCTCGTGCGTCGATTTAACGGGACAGGCGCGGAGAAAAACAAGCACACGTAAGTGCACTCCAACCAACGAACAACAAAACAAATAAGCAAGCAATAAAATGAAATGGGCAACCAATGAACACCAAAAACACGAAGCACAGCAGACACGGGAAAAATAGATCGACTCGTCTTAGGCCAACTCTTATACAGTCCGATTTGTCAGTCGAAAACTGACCCTTTTCGACTGAAGCCCAAATCGGGATTTCCTACACAGTCGACAAAGCTTTTTCGACTCAAGTTTTTTCGACTGAGCGATTCGACTGGCAGGTCCAGTAGAAAAAGCCAGTCGAAAACGTGTTTTTGAACCCATATCATCGCTCACCCCATCACGAAATACACACGCATACGCCCACACACCCATACGAGGTACAACACAGCAGTATCATACAGCAGCTCCGATGCTGGGTTGGCTGTTACCACTGCTGCTGCTTTTCGCCGCAGAGTCAGCGTGGTGCATTCCTAGCTCCGCTCGCCAGCAGCGTGTATCACACGATCGCAGCAGCGTGCGGTATCGATGTCATTTTGCCAACTGCGGCTACGCCTGCTGTGGCTTTGGCGGCTCTCGTCTGAGTGCAACGCCACGAACGTAGCTTGGGCGGCTTTCGGCTGAGTCCAACGCCACCCACCCGCTTGGAAGAGGGTTCGTCACGCGCGAAGCACCCGTTGCTTGCGGAGAACGCATGAAGCCCAGAGTTTCCAACCGATTTTCGACTGCCGCACAGCAGTACTCGTTTACACCATCCGCCTCCCGAACGAGCGTGAACACTATAAAATTGACTAGACTGACGACAAGAAAGAGGCCCAGAAGGACCCAGCCGGAAAAAAGTCCGGTCGAAAAGGGCCGTTTTCGACCGACGGAATCCGACCGTATAAGAGTTGGCTTCAATCTCTGTTTTGCTCCCTTCCTTTCTCCCCGGACAGAATTATGTCCACCCAGGCAGGAGAAAGTGGCGGGAAAGGCTTTGTCGCTGCCGTCCACAACGGGGTGTTTGTCCACCAATTAGCTATGCCCAGGGGGACCTTGGTCTTTGGAGTCACCGATCAGGTGCGCTCAGGGCGGCAATTGATTGTACTTCGGCCAGCCGGCACGATATACTTGATATACTAAATGCTTGGTACTCCGGAGCACCAAATATCAAATACCACTCGGATGGACCCTGTTATGTACCTGGTAAAAAAAAACGATCCCTGCAGAAACGGGTAACCTAAATCTGCCGGCTGGGCAAAACAGGCAACCGAAACACGAGCGATTCCCCTTAATGCACGAGTGTCCGTACCGCAAAACACGCACGAGATAACACGAGAACAGCACCAGCGGAAGTGGCAGCAGTGGCAGCAGCATCATCAGCAGCAGCATCAGCAGCAGCAGCAGAGCAGCAACACCACTTCCACCGCAACACAAGGAGGGCTGGAGGGCTCAAGAAGTAAGATCCTTCATTTTTCCTTGGGCCCCGTTGCCAAACAAAAGCTGCCGATGTGGCACCGATCTGGCATCGATTTTACACTGGCCTGGAACCGGTGGTATCGAACAAGCGCTGGTCTGGGACCAAATTGGCACCGACTTGGCACCGACTTGGCACCTACTTGGCACTGGTTTGGCCACGATTCATCGCCGACTTGGCATTGACTTGGCCTCGATTTAGCACCGAATTTTGGCACGATTCGGAACCGAACCGGCACCCGTTAGGCACCGATTTAGAACCACCACGCCAAGCGCTTGAGGGATTTTTCTATCCTATACATGATGTAACCTGGAACAGCTCCTCAATGTCGAACCGCGTAGGAATGCTCTTCATATTCTCCCACGAGTCAGCGAGTTCCCTCATTACGTCGTGGCACCGCTCGAACGCGGTGCCCCTTTGCACTGCAAGAGAAAAAGCTGCACAGACAAACTTGTCGAATCCCTGCCAACAGGAGTGTCGGGGGTGGGGTGAGGGGGGTTGCGCGGGTGGGGTAGGTGGTGGTGGTGGGCGCGTCGTACTAATTTTTTGCTTGCCCTAGTCATGTGACTATTGACCACGCATCGTTTTCGTAACCGAGCACCATGCCCACAGCTAATAATAGAGGCACCTCCAGCATTTGGGCGCTCATGGCGACTTTTCGTGTATTGCATAAAAGTTTTTAGTGGTGGGTTACGTGGGGGATGTAGGTTCGGGGGTGTGGGGGGGGGTGGGATCGGAGAGGGATAGGGTGGGGGCGGGGGCTAGCGTGGGTTTAAAGCGCTTTTTTTGTTATCCCAATTGGCCGATCCCCTGCTGCTTGGCTGGGGGGTGGGGGCGGGGGACGGGCGTGGGGATTCGGACTGGAACCAGAAGTTGTATGGAGGCGTTTCGATCAGCACAAGTTTCGGTTCGGATCGTTTCGTTTCGTTTCGTTTCGTTTCGGTTCGGTTCGGTTCGGTTCGGTTTTTTTCCTTAGAGTCGTGAGGATGGACACCCAGGAGGGATACTGCTTGCTTCGCGTCGGCGGGAAAAGATTATTGCCTCCGCAACAAGGAAATGTAAGCAACACAGTGGCTCTAAGCGAACGTACGAAAATACAAGGTTGACGCGTTGTATGGCGATGGCATCATCACGGAACGTTGACGCCTTCGCCAACGGTACACTAACGGGAGGGGTCCGTTTCTCGGTCGGTGCTCACTCACGCGCCGCCCGTTGTGCCTCACCTTAAAGTAGTTAAAGCATTCATCGGTCTTGTCTTCGTAACCATCGTGCCAGTCGGCGTCCACCATGGCGTATAGCTTTGGCGAGGGGTTGTTGGGATGAGATGGGATGAGATGGGATGGGATGGGATGGGATATGAGGCAACGGGAAGGTATGACATGGGATGGGATTGGATGGGATGGGATGGGATGGGATGGGATGGGATAGGATGAGATGGGAAGGCATGGCATGGAATGGGAAAGGACGGGGACGATCCGAGAACCAGACAACATTGGCAGATGAGCAGAAAATCACTGATATACAGAGATATACAGAGATAGAAACAAAGACAAAGACAGAGACAGCTGAGGTAGAGACAGAGAGAGATATGAGATAGAGAAGGGAGACACGCGGTCAGCCGGTAAAACAGACAAACAGGACAGACATGAGGACAGACACGAGGACAGACATGAGGACAAAAATAAGGACAGAGAGACAGAGGCAGAGAGACAGCGAGACAGAGAGACAGAGAGACAGAGAGACAGCGAGGCAGAGAGACAGCGAGACAGAGAGACAGAGAGACAGCGAGACAGCGAGGCAGAGAGACCAGACAAAACAAGACAACACAAGACAACACAAGACAAGACAAGACAGGACAGGACAAGACAACACAAGACAACACAAGACAAGACAAGACAGGACAGGACAGGACAAGACAGGACAGGACACGACAAGACAAGACAAGACAAGACAAGACAAGACAAGACAAGACAAGACAAGACAAGACAAGACAAGACAAGACAAGACAAGACAAGACAAGACAAGACAAGACAAGACAAGACAAGACAAGACAAGACAAGACAAGACAAGACAAGACAAGACAAGACAAGACAAGACACGACAGGACAGGACAGGACAGGACAGGACAGGACAGGACAGGACAGGACAGGACAGGACAGGACAGGACAGGACAGGACAGGACAGGACAGGACAGGACAGGACAGGACAGGACAGGACAGGACAGGACAGGACAGGACAGGACAGGACAGGACAGGACAGGACAGGACAGGACAGGACAGGACAGGACAGGACAGGACAGGACAGGACAGGACAGGACAGGACAGGACAGGACAGGACAGGACAGGACAGGACAGGACAGGACAGGACAGGAAAGGACAGGAAGGACAGGACAGGACAGGACAGGACAGGACAGGACAGGACAGGACAGGACAGGACAGGACAGGACAGGGCAGATAGACAGGCAGACAGACAGACAGATAGACAGACCAGAAAGACAACCAGACTTTTACAGACAAGACAGACACACAGACAGACAGATCAGCAAGACAACCAGACAGAGTCAGTGAGCGCAAAGCCCAATAACCAGCAAACGTTGCGGCGAGAAAAAAGCAACAGAGGTAGTTGAGGCGAAAAAACGACAAAACAGACTATGGCGGTCATCGGGTCAGGGCTCTTCTCTACCTTCCTATGATACCAATACGCAGCATTACATAGGGCCATGTGTACGAAGAAATAGTGTATTTAGGAATTGGCCAGCGTGCGGTTCCAGCAATGTGAGAACGGATACTTCGATAATATCCAGTAACCGGTAGGATACGATACAGTACAATACACATCGGTACTGTACACCAGAACGGCTCATCAGCACGCAACGTTACAACAAGGTTGCCGCGCGTGCTGCGATACGCCACGGTCACCGCCTTTAGTGATGGTGAAAAAATCCTTACCTTCTTGGCCTTCGCCTTGCCATACTTCCTGGCCGCATTGGGGTTGCTGTTGTCGATTTCGTCAGCGGTTGCGTCGGTCTCCTTGCGGAGCGTCGCCGGCGTCGGCAGGCGCAAGACGCTCTTGGTTGGGTCGACCGGCTTCTTCGCTTTCGCCGCCGCCCCCTATTTTTTATTTTGCAGATTTGACGTTTTAGCCGGGATCGATTAGTGATTAATAGTGAGCGTTGTTTTTTCATTGTTGCTAACAATTTTCATATCAGCATTTGCGGTCGTGGTCGATATGTTGCCGGCATGCTGCTATCGTCTTTCAATTCTTGCCAGTTGATTTCGACTATCATTACAGCAGTTCAAAAAAGAGCACGAATTTGTTGCACACTAGCAACTGCAGACTGTGTGCGGAGTAATATATATCGCGCACTGTGTCCTGGGAGATGTTTGTATTGTTTTCGTCGATGTAGTAGAGACAGGGCGCGGCGAGGGGCGCCCGAACCGTGATGTGCTTCCGAATGGACACTAATGCAATGAAAGGAAGAAGCGCACCATCCATGTGCTGTTTTGCGGTGGAGCTAGCAGTTTCCTAGTATCCAACCATCCCATACTATCATACCGGTACATGCAGGAAGTTTCGTAGTAGAACACACTGGGCATTGACACGAAGTATAGCTACAAAGCTACGCAGTGCACATCTGTAGAGCTAGAGACCTATGATTGAGCTCCATGATGATACGCTAATTTTATCGTGCCGCGGAGCTAGCAGATTCATAGTAGCATCTGGAGGCTAACACGCATGCCCGGAGCTGAGCGTGTGACCGATGTGTACTATCTTGTGGAGGTGAACAATGGTAATCGAGTTGCGCGGGTGCGGGCGCGGCGACAGAGGGAGAGCGAAGGAATTGTGTTTCTACTGTGTTCTCTTGCTCGTGCAACAGCAGCCGTAGAGCAGTACGTACGTAGTCGTTCGTGTACCCGTGCTCGTACGAGGTACGAGTAGAGTACCGCTCGTCATGGGATACAGACGATAGGATACCGAGGATAGGATGCCGGGGATGGGGTGAAAAAGTTGTTCGTTTGAAGCACTTCGCCAAAAGATACCTGCGACAGGATACAGGTAATAGGGCATAGTCGACAGACTACAAAACGGACACGTCGAGAAGTTGTCTTCATAGGACACCGGGTATAGGTTACAGAGGAGGATAGGCCACAAACGAGCATCACTCGCGAAAGGCACCCTATCCTTATAAAATGCGGGCAGGCATTCGACAAATAGTAAGGATGTGCCAAACTCACGTTCCCGTCTCGGGAGCTACATGGGATATCTACCCAAGTGTTTAACTTGTCGATAGCTCCACGTAGGGTATGACTAAAAGCCATGTGGGAATTGAAACACACATCGATGGCAACTGACACTGCGCATCCATGGGATAAAATGCGCTACGCACAAATCCCCGAGTACGCTCGAGTACTCAGCGCAAGCTGTGCTCAAATTGCTGGGTACCTGGTACGCCCCACGACCTCGAAGTATATTCCTGGTATGCCCCAGGACCCAGAAGTATGCTATAGTTGTGGGGTCTTGGGACATCCTGGGGTATTGTAGGTGTGGATGTGTGCGTTACTTGCTCAGTCACGAAGAGACACAATATAGATAGTCTATAGTTCCATCGAAAATGCCAGGGTCCGTGACAGAGGGTAGCACCCCGTGGTGGGGAGTCTTCCGCCGCGTGCAGACAAAGCCAGTGGAGACGTGGACCCTGTCGCGTTACCTGCTGGGTAACAACTTTGGCCAGTAGTCTCCCGTCACGCGCAGAGGTGTTATCGTGGACGCCATCCCGCCACCTTGCTCTGGAGACCGAGTATTAATAGAAAATTTGAAGGTGCAAGGCCGGTGCCAATGGAAGGCTAGAAGTTTCAAATTCCCAAAGATTCCAGGCAAGCTTTGCTTGGATTGCTTGGACGGTCGCCCATGGGTCCAATATGGTAGATTTTTTTCATGTAACTTTTTCAGTTTTCCGGAAAAAAAATATTTCTCGCGGCGATCTTGGCCAACATCGGCTTGATAATTCCTCAAGCAGATTTTGGATTAGACCGTGATTTCGCGTGCTCCACACACTTCGTTCGACGAAATCAACGACAGCGTCCTGAAATCTGAACGTGACGCTCGTTAGGGACTCCGACCCCCCCTTGGTGTACAGTGCTCAATCTACGGTCGGTAGTGTGTGGCGGGCGCCGATAAAGCTTCTGTTAGAAATACATTTGGCGGCTGGTGTGTAGAAAACTGGGACAAAATACTCTATCGTCTCCCAACGGGCAAAACACAGAATTTTGAGGAGATTTTACGGAACACCACAAGACAACACAAGCAACCTCTCACGCCCTAGGGCATGGGCTAAGATGAACTCTTCAGCACTGTCACCTACACCCATGTGGTCTTGGCCGGGACGAACAGGAGTGACCGTGGGTTGTCTCCACATCGAGATCGAAGGTCAATCGTGTTTGGTGGACAATGTTGATCAATGCTTGATGAGAAATCGACAAATTGACCAATTGGGCTGCATGGCAAAAAAATGAGCCAGAAAAAAAAAAAGTTTCTTCCCCATAGCGACCGTGCTGGGTGTTTTCAACAATCAATTCCAAACACAAGTTTTGCAACTTTTTGGTCAAACTATCGGCTTTCCATTAGCACCGGCATAACTTGAAAAATTGGAAAAAAAGCCAGCGTTGGGCTGCGAAAGCAACTGAGTTAAATTGACACACGACGCGTATGAAAATACGTGCAAGTGTGGTGAGCTAAAGCTTTATTTTTCCCCATCCGCCGGAGGATAAAAAAAAAAAAAAAAAGGTATTTGCCGGTCGCTCTGCCAAACGGAAAACAAGCAAACATAACTAACGAAACACGTATGTACTAGCATGACATCGGGTTATCGTCGCATGGTGTACCTTTCGAGGAGGCACGATGCGAGGGTCGCCAGGGTGGGATAACGATCGTGGGGGCAGAAGGAAGCCGAATGGTGCGGATCTCTTGCAAGTTTTGATCAGGTTGTGGGCAACAACTTGAAGCCTGAAGCTCTCCGCTGGTTGACATCTACAACGACTGCCTCCGGCGAGTCCATCCTCCAATGGGTTGGATTTTGCGGGGGGCGGAACAGCTGCAATTCGTGTGCATTTATGTACGGAGCTGCTTGCCTGGTAGCGTTTTAAACACTGTCTGCTATCTGAGCGACTTTTCTACGCCCTGCGGTCGGCACATAGGTGATACCGAACTTCTAGAATACTTTCGCTCAGTGGCCCGGCCTCATGGCAACAGGGCTGCCGTTGCTGTATACGGAGAACGGAACGAAAAATAAGGATCATTTTGACCGAGGACAGCCCCCGAGCTTCAAGAACTGTAGGCCTAATGAGGGTCGAGCATCACTGCTTGCGCCCGAAGTCGGATGCATGCCCGCTCCCATGACATGGTGATGTGAAATGCACGACGGAGCACCACTGTGATGAGACTAAAAGTGCCGACCATTCGTGGCGCTACCAGTCGGGTGCGCAAGCTTGGGCGATTTAATGATCGTGGTCCTTAGGTACGTTATATCGAAATAGTACGGTATCCGGGCGGCATGCATTATTTTCTGTGATGCGCGTTCGAGCTCGGTCCATGGATATCTCTGTTGCATAGACGCCATGTGGCTTTCCGATATTTTGAGTGCTTATCACACCCTGGACAATAGGTTCCAGGTCAATAGACAATCGATAGGATCCTATTCCAATAAGAGGCCTACTGTTGCTTGTGATAGGTATCGATTGGCAATTTTTAAAGCTTGTTGTGGCCGGCAATAGGTATTGATTGACACCTTCATTGATCTGTTGTTTGGCCAATATTGCATTGACTTGTAATATCGGAACCTATCGTTGAAACAGAAAACTATCGATAGGAATTTCCAGGGCATGCCTGTTCGGGCAATATAGTATGGGGACTGCGACGAAACCTATTGTTTCTAACGATACGTATCGATACACCTTTTACCAAACCTATTATTTGGGACAACAGGTATCGATAGACCTTTCACAACTCTGCTGTTTCGGACGACAGGTATCGACGGCCCTTTCACCATTTCATTGTTTTAGATGATAGCTATCGGTACGTAGACCTTTCACCATTTCATTGTCTCAGTGTTGGAGAGCAAAGGTGCTCGAAGACAGCCCGTCTCGGTACAATCAACTACTAATAGTAGTAAATTCAGTTTGCCGTTCATCATCCACGCCGCACGCCCCTCCAGCCCAGCGGAGAATACCCAAATACACCGCTGTCTGTCCTTGTTGTGCCCTGAGAAGCTTAAGGTGGACGGTCTCAACAAGGTGATTACTAGGATGTGCGTTCGATGCGAAGCTCAAGCCTGCAGTGTTATAGAGCGACCTGTTTGTGTGTCGTTCAGTTCTTTCTTACACCCTGGATGATACCCCAACGAATCGGCTATTGGGCAAAGAATAGGTCGGCAATTATGAGGATCGATACCTATCGCGGGACACAAAAAGCTCGGCTTCAGAGCCTATCGATAGGTTTTGTTAGCAACAATAGGGTTAGGGCAGTGACCACAATATCCTAATGTACGACCGATATGCTCGCGAAGGCGAGTATGGATAGTTAGTTTGGGCACCGACATAATTTGAAAATGACAGGCTACCGTCCGAACATACCTTTTTATCAAAAGCAATCAATACCTATTGGATAGAGCGATAGGTGTGCGATGAAATCGATCGATGTTGATAGTGCTTCTTCAGCTTGACAGTTACGTGCCGGTTCGGAATATTAGCATACTCTGAAGTTTATGGATCTTGGTGTCTGGGTGTGTGTGGGATGACGCACGGTGTCGCTTTTCTGCTGTCCCTACCCTGCTGGGAGAAAATAATAAAGGACCTACATCATGAAACCATTGACTGTCCGGGTGTCTTGACAACTTTGCTTGGGGCTGACGAACACTCTAGAGCGTTGGTACCGACGCAGCCTCATCATGGGCGATTAACTTGGTGATCTTAGAGCCGTAGTCTCGGAGCAGGGCCTCGCTCTCCGACGTCTACAGCAAGCAGCCGCAGACGCGGAGGAGCGTCAAAAGTTCGTCCCGTGCATAACTGCTTGAGATGATGGCCTCGTTGTTGAAAAATGACCGAGAAGGCGGAACGCAGCAAAAGTCCGGCGGGGAACGAAAGTTATCCGCCCTAAAGCTTTATTTTTCCCCATCCGCCGGAGGATGAAAAACAAAAAAAAAAGTTATCCGCCGTAGGTACAGCAGGGAGGGATGCTGTGTCGCCATCGTTGGATCGCTTCGATGATGGCACCAGGAGCCAGGAGGAGGAGCGTGGTGATGCTGCGGAAGCTGATCCTATTGGAGGTCAGCATGGCGGTAGAGGGCAAGATTGGGGCAATGCCCTCCCAGGTGAGCCCTCAATCACTGCGCGGGATATTCTTCGCGGCCGGTCGTTTTTGGGGCAACCCAAGATGACTGTCCCTACCTTGAAAGGGAGAGAGAATTTCGACTCCTCGAAGCAGATGAGGGTCTATGCAAAGCTGCATGGATTCGAATCAGTCTTTGATAGTGACTCATGTCCGTTGCAATGCGGTTTAAAGTTGGCGGAGACGCTGAGCACTATACTTTTGGCGCAAACGCTCCCGTTCTGCTGCTGTTGGTACATATGCTGCCCTTCACGATGCTGCTAGGGTCTATGCTGGCATTTTTTTTTTCTCAGCATATGTTCGGACAGCTACTGCCCGTTACAGAGCTTTTACTACAGTTCGCGAAGATACTGCGCTTTACAGCTTTTAATAGTGCAAGTGGGGATCAGCCCGTTTGATGCGGTACATGGGGGCAAAGAGCCTTTCTATTCGGCTGCGTGCGTACACACCTTTTCTACAGCTGGTCTTGGTATTATACTGCCTTTTTTAAGGCGGTTGGTGTTGTCGTCACCCGTGGTCACAGGAGCAATCTTGCTGCAATCAGCACTACATTAGGCTCGACCGTCCCTCTATAGTTCGGTCGGTGGGGGAACTGCCTTGTTCGGACGCTATTCTACTCATCTTGGTGCCGTTGGAATTGCCGTCACCTGTTAACACAGCAGCGATACTACAGCAATGAGCACTGCTGTAGGCGCGATCGTCCCCCTATAGTGCAGACGGTAGGGAAACTGCCTCGTTCGGGGGTTGTATTGCCCATCTTCGTGCGGTTGGTATTGTCGGTACCTATGGGCACATCAACGATAATGCAGCGAGCAGCACTACTGTAGGCGCGACCGTCCCCCTACAGTGCGGTCGGTGGGGAAACTACGTTGTTCGGGAGTTATACTGCCCATCTTCCTGCGATTGGTATTGCCGGTACCTACGGGCACAGCAACGACAATGCAGCGAGTACCATTACTGTAGGCGCGACCGCTCCCCTATATTGCGGTCGGTGGGGAAACTACCTTGTTCGGGCGTTGTGCTGACCTTGTCCTCTGGTTGGCACATGTACAACCCTCTACTGTGCTACTCACCCCCTACACTACTGTTCGCGATCCTCTAGTGTTCTACCCCCCCCTACACTACTGTTGGGGCGGATGCTGCCCGTTTTGCTTTTATACGGCTGGCGGCGCGATCCTCTACTGTGCTGCCCCCCTCTACACTACTGTTGGGGCAGATGCTGCCCGTTTTTTATACGGTTGGCTGCGCGATCCTCTACTCTGCTAACCGCCCCCTACGCTAATATTAGGGCAGATGCTGCCCGTTTTTTTTTATACGGTTGGCTGCGCGATCCTTTACTGTGCTACCCCCCCTACACTCCTGTTGGGCGACCCTTTCCTGCGCTACCCCCTACACTGCACCTAGGTAAAATCGGGTTTCCAGAAAATGAGGCATCGATGGTACGGAGGTGGCTCCATGATTTGGAACCAGTGAATTACTTGGAGAATCTAGGCCACAACGATCATTGTGCCTGTTTCCCACGAGCCCGAAGCCAGAGAACATACGTTGGAGAAACGCTGAGGATGCGAGGAGACTGTCGTCCGCGTCGTCCCAAGCGGCTCGGTCGTTGGGACTGACTGCCGCCGCTCTTCTAGCCGTGGGGTGGACTTCGCGGACTCCCCGTTTCACACAATTCCAAATGCGAACCAGCACCAATACGACAGCATTCTTCGGAGCAGGAAGGAGCACAAGACGCAAGCAACTTGGGGAGTCGCGTGTATGGGACTTGTCTCGGGGGCTAACCTCCGTGGCATGAACTGGCGTGGACTGTGACATGAGTGCCCGGGCGGGGCTCGCAGGTTTGCTTGCCTCCGTTTACGCAGTAAAACCCACTCGTAGAGGTCTCGTGGCGTTATGATCGCACTGAACTATGGGAGCAAGCTGACATGGGTGGATGCGACCATATGGACAGCTTGGAGAAGAAGTGTACCAGATACAACCGGGTATCCTTCGAGCTACAACTAACATGTAGCTGACGTTTTCGCACGCACCTCGTACAGCAGTATTACCGTATGCATATACCAGGTATACAGCAGGTAGATTCCCACCAGCAGATTGAGCACACCACCAATGAATAGCAGCCGTTTCCCGTGGCCTCTGCTGTGTCGAGCGACTGTTACATTTGCGTCGCTCTTCGAGTGCTGATGATGGCACTGCTTCTTCTATCTACTCGTAAATATGTATTTCCACGAACAGACAAGAGGCCTTCGGACAAGTAGCCGGCATGGATGGGGTGTAGGTCGGGCGCGGTATGACGCTACAACGTACGAACAACTGCCCCGTAGTGCGTGCTCACCACAGCAGCCAGGGATATCGGGTGTGTCGGCCTTTTCTATACCAGGTATGCCCTAGAATGCCCCGTGCGCAATGAACGTACCGGTACTGCTGTAGATAGCGGTGGGCCCTTCCATAACAAAATCGCGGAGCAAATCAACCCGAATCAGACACGTTTCCATGATTTGAGATCCCATAGAAGAAGGAATACGACACCGCCCCTCCGAAGCATTGTTTTCGTCAGGGTAGTCCGTAGGCTCCAGGACCTATAGTATAGGAAGGCCGCCAGGCGACAGGCGTTGTCTAGGCGTGGGTTGCATGCTACCATGTCCTGTGCCCAACAAGTATATACACCAGGACACACGGCCCTAGTTACGAGTATAGGCACCAGGATACCACGTACCAGACGCTGCTGGGATGCACGATGCGATGTATCGTAGACATCTTTGGTTCCACATATATTATAAAAATTAAAATACACTCCAGCTGTGAGATCGAAGATTTCGTCGAAACTCATCTATATGGTACCTTCCATTCACGTTATTTTATTTCCTGGCTTTGGAAACAATCAGCAGTATCAACCTCGGTACTTGCACGTATCCGAAGAGATCACGCTTACACTTAACCCAAGTACCAAGCACGGCTTTACAGGATGTGGTGTCCTGATATTATTTTGTCTATTTTGTATTATCTGCTGTATCCAGCCACACCCCATGCCTGCTGAGAATACCAGGACCCGTGCTACTGAGGGCATTTCGCGCATGACATTGCTGGCATTTCGTGTATGATATCGAACAATACTCGGGGCTGCTGCGTGGTAACTCCTGATGTAGGTTGTGGCTTATGACTGATCACGCCCTATTGTTTCGCTGGTGGCCAGCTGCTGATATACGCTTTGCTGATTGCGGTTGATGTGCCGCTCTTGTTTTGGAAACAGAAAGCAGTGCCAACCTCGGTACTTGTACAACCTCGGTACTTGTATTTATCCGATTAGGCCACGCCTTACCCTGGCCCAAGTACAAAGCACGGCTACACAGTGTGTCGTGTCCCGATGTTATTTTGTTTGTTTGGCATGATCTGCTCGCTAGTAGCTGCTGGCATACGCCTTGCTGATCGCGGTTGATATACTGTTATGATCGACGCGGCTGTGTGGTCCAGACGTGCTTTCGGCTCTGTTGCCCATTGTTGACATACGGACGTGCTGGCCATGTTACATATGTCTGCGAAGCGGTGCCTGAGAGGAGTTTGCTGTGCTGATTGCTGTTGATATACAGCTGCGCCAGATAAGCTTTCCGTTCGCTGATCGCAGGTGATATACCGTGCTGGTGATATACACCTGCGCCGGATGTGCTTTTGATTTGCTGGTCGCGGTTGATACACCGCCCTGGTCGACACCGCTGCGCCAGACATGCTTTCGCTTTGATCGCGGATAATAGAGCGCACTGGTGATATACAGCTGCGCAAGAGATGCTTTTGCTGTGCTGATCGCGGTTGATACACCGCCCAGGTCGGCAGGGCTGTGTCGTCCATGAGTGCTTTCGCTTTGGTTTTTGATTGCTGTTGACATACAGCTCTCGCGGTTGATATACCGCCCTGGTCGACACGGCTGTGTCGTCCAGAAGTGCTTTCTCTTCCGCTTTTTCTTCTTTTTTGGGCTGTTCATATACAGCTTTACGGCGCTGGTGATATACAGCTATACCGCGCTGGTCATATACAGCTGCGCCAGAGATGCTTTTGTTTTGCTGATCGTGGTTGATACACCGTCCAGGTCGACACGGCTATCTCAACCAGAAGTGCTTTCGATTCAGTTTTGATTGCTGTTGATATACAGCTCTCGCGGTTGATATACTGCCCTGGTCGATACGGCTGTGTCATCCAGAAGGGCTTTCGCCTTAGTTTTTGCTTGCTGTTGATATAGCTATACCGCGCAGGTGATTACAGCTGCGCCAGAGATGCTTTTGCTTTGCTGTTCGGGGTTGGTATGATACGGCAGCGAGTCGGACCTGCGCAACTATATTTCCACGGGACTAGTTATGACTCACCTGCTGCCTTGAGAGTTCGTATTCAGTATCCAGCAGTACCTTCGATTCCTCTGATTGATCCGAAACTCCAGACTTTGAGCGAAGTTAAACCGTTGAGTCTCGCAAGCACGTGAGATGACAGTTGATGGATGAGGTGGATGCACAAGCGAGCAGTCGTTTATGCACAGGTGAACAGTTGATATGCCTTTTTAACTTTGCACTTTTGATTGCACTTTTTCTTTCTTTTTTTGGTGGTGTTAACAGACTAAACACCAGGTGATGTCAGGTGGACGCAACATGCGCTACCACCTGGGTCTGGCGTTACGATCCGGCGGATGAAACCGCTTTTTAGATGAAACGTCCTTCCCACACCCACAGAGCTACCCACCACTGCATCTGCGCCCGGTGAGTCGTAATCATCAGACTACGGCCCACCGTATTTTTTATGTTCCCACGTTGGCTTGCCGTAACACCCCCCCAAGTCTGGTACTGTCCTCCAGAGCTTAGAACAATGCGGCTTTAGCCAACGGAACTACTCCACCCAGCCAGACCTGCCGCCTAAGCAAACGGTTTAGGCTGAGGCCGCCCTTCTTCCTGGCTCCTGGTATTGCATCTCCTTTCCAGACTCCATAGCTCTTAACTGGACCAACTTCCCAGGTTTAAGATGAAGCTGTCGCTAACTCCTTTCCTTGATTGACCTCGTGCCGATTCAGCTCCTCCCAGACACCGTCTGGGTATCTCACTCGCCAGTATGGGTTGCTGAAATCGTACACCTCCCCTACGAACACCTTCCTCCGGCTACGGATGTCTGCAAACTCCCTCCTGACTTTAGTTCCTATCGGGAATGCCTTTAACGCCTCTTCCCTGGAAACTGCTTCCCTTTCCCCCCTTGTAGGCACTCCTGGTGGTCGAGTCCGGTGATCCGCTCCATAATACCTCTCCCACGAAGCGTGAAACACGTCCAGCTGTAGTGGCGTGAAGCTTTCTTGTACTTCTTCCTCGTTCAGCCAGTTAGATTCGACGCCATCCAGGTGCCTGCCCTTGTATTCTCAGACCCCACGTGCCTTCTGTGACCCACAAAACTTTACGGTTGATTAGCGTGTACAGCGGTGCTGCCGCAATGGAACTACCTGCCATGGTCCCGTCCAGTGTACGTGTGCTAACTTCGAGTGAACTCCTTCCCTCGATAGTTTGCTGGCCGCCTCCGTAACCAACACGTAATCACCGATCCTGGATTGTCCCCCTGGAGAAGCACGACCTATGCTGTCATTATAGCTTCGCCTACTTCGATCCTTGGCAGCTTGCCTTTTCTCTAGGGCTTCACGTACCTCTCTGGAGTCGTTCCACGGTAGCCCTTTGCAAACAAGAAAAGAAATGGAGGCTTTTGTTTAACAGAAGCCGCCCTTGTCTCAATCAGCCATGAAACTTTCGTTAAAGAAAATCGCTAGTTTGGGGGGGGGCTATCGTAGAATCAGTCTCTGAACGCTTGTTGTTGGTCCGCCACGAAAGCGTCCAATCCCCCTTCATATTCCACACCATCGACGACAGGGGTTATCGAGTCCAACTGTGTGTGGGTATCCCGACCGAACAATAGACGGAATGGTGTCGGCGACGAGGGTAGGCTAAGATCTGGGGTAACACGCTGGATCCAGCATGCTGGAAGTGCATACCGATCCCATATCCTAGGCCAAGACTTGCAGAGCTCGGATAATACCTCCTGGAGCCACCCCCCCACCCTTTCGACTGCTCCCTGGGCACGGGGGTGGTTGGCGGGACCATAGTCTATCGACACTCTCAACCACTGGCACAAATGTTTCACCACCTGCGCTGTGAACTCCCCCCCAGCATCGCTCCGGATCGACAACGGCACCCCGAAGGTCAAAAGGAGTTCTAACAGCTTGCGACTCACCCCGACGGCATCCTTCGACGGCAACGGATATGCTAACAGGAACTTGCTGGCTCTATCCACCACAACCAACAGGTACCTGTTTCCGTCTTGAGACTCTTGTTTGAGGTCTTGGATGTCCATTTCTAGAACTTCCCAAGGCCGCAGAAACTTGGCTGGCATCAGAGCTACTCGATGACTGTTGGCCCGCTTCCTTCTCCTGCAGCCACACGAGAGCATATATTCGCGCACGTCCTTGACCAACGTCGGCCAAATGTACTTGCCTTTAACAAGGAGCGTCGTGCGCGCCACGCCTGGATGGCCAAACATGCTGTGAACCAGCGCCAAGACCCCTGGTACCACCACCCTCGGTATTGCTAACTTAGGGTAAACAGCCATGTCAGCGCCGAGCAATCGGTGATGAGAGTAAATCTCCTGCCCCATACGTACGGTCTGAAGTGGTCTACCGCCCATAACACCGCCATCACTTACCGTTCCGTAGGTGACCGTCTAGCGTCAGTTCGAGACCGCCGGTGACTAGCATACCCCAAGACACGTTCAGAACCTTCATGTGTCTGGGTAAGAACTGCTCCTGCTCCTAATTCGCTGGCATCCGTGTGGAGCTGGAACGGCCTGTTCCAGTCTGGCATAGCCAAAATCGGTGGTGATGTCAGAGCGAGGACTAGCGCCGCCAACGCTTTGTCTTGCTCCTCTCCCCATGGAACCTTGAGTTTCCTCGCTCGTTTCGACGCGAAACGCTTGTCACGAAGAAGATTCGAGATTGGCGCTACCAGCGCGCTGTATCGGGGGACGAACTTCCTCAGGTAGCCTGTCATGCCCAGCAGTGCCCTCACTTCCTCCACCGTGTTGGCCCTAGTAAGTTGAGCAACAGCGTCGATCTTAGACTGTGACGGGCGCACTCCTAGCCTGTCCACCACCATGCCCACAAACTCTTGCTGAGGACAGCACCACCATGATTTAGAGAGGTTCACCGACAAACCGGCCCTCGATAGTTTCTCCAGCACTTGCCTCAATAGGTCGAGATGTCCTTCCACCTGTTGGGTGTAGATGATGATGTCATCCAACCAGTTTTGGACTCCCTTCCCTTTCAACGGACAGAGAGCTCCGCCAGCGAAGGCTGCAAAGCCTGCTGGTAGAGTCTTCACTCCAAACCCGAATCGGTTGAGCTCCCACAGTGTACCGTGGGCGTCTCTGAATGCGGTTTTGTGCTTATCGTCTTCTTCGATCTCTAGTTGGGTGAATCCTGAAGCCAGATCTATTGACGTAAAACAGCTCCCACCCTTCATGCCGTCAAAGATGCTTTGGATATCTCCTAGGCCTCCACTCTCCGACTTTAGCAACGTATTCAGCCCCCGGTCCATCCTTCTTGCGAACCACGACACAATTGGCTGCCTACGCTGATGTCGATCTACGGATGGACCCGGTTTGAAACTGTTTCGTCACCTCGCTCTGAATCATGGCTTCCTCCTCTGGGGAATATCATCGTTGCTTAGCCGCATAGGGTGTGCAATCATCCTAAGGCAACCGTAGCTTAGCCCCGTGGCACGCTGGCACTACCTTGGGGTTAGCCGGGAACAGTCCGCGATCACGATATTCACGCAACAGTTCTAACAAGTTTGCCTTGCAACCCTGACTCAACTGCCCCATGTTGGCTTCGGCTGTGTCAACTGCAACTTCCTCGAGGTCACCCGTTGGCCTCTCCGTTCCTCCGCTTTCTCCCTCGACAGCTGGAACGGGCTCTTTTTCCACCGACCGATCAAGTAGCAACCGCATTCTCTCTGTATCACTGGAGTTGGTTGCAAATATCTTCGCTACCACAACACCTTGCTGTATGGTCATCGCGGTTTTCGTTCGGTTGACGACTTTGCATTGTAGAGGGTTGCCCGGGTACCACCATTGCACACCCCTGGCTACCCCCAACTCAGCTCCCAGCTCCATGTCGTATGGTTGCGTTGGTATGACCAGTACTAACTGTCGATCTTGTGGTTGGGGGCCATCGATCTCAGCGGTACCCATGGCGATTCTGGAGTTGGCTTAAAGCCTCCTCCCTCCGCTAAATTGAGTACGCTCTCGTGCTCCCTAAGGAACGCAGCGCCTAGAATCAACCCATATGGTAGCCCCTCTACCACCCTGACCGTCATTCTTCTCACTCGGTCTTCCGGCATGAACACTAACGGAATGTCGCACGACCCAACGATGTTCGTGGGGGGAACTCCACTCTGGATAGGATTCGCCGCCCTAAGAAAACCTTTTCCCTTGGCTAATTATACTCCCCCCCCCCCCTTGCGTCTCGCTCTAGTGAGCGAACGAAAGACTCCGACGCATAATTCCCTCCCCCTACTCCTGTCTATTAGAACGTCCACAGGCAATCGGCAACTGCTTCTAGTAGGGTGCCAAATGGTGGCCTTGACCCATGCCTGTCGTGTCCCTCCTCCATTTTTGACAGGCGCGCAGTCCGATATTGCATGCGTTGCTTCCTCTTCTTGCCTGTGATGCGACTCAATGCTCCCCAGAGAATGATCCTCGAGGGCGCACTTCAGGCTTCTTGGTCAAAGTCAGCAGAGGGCGCTGTCCCCTTTCCATATGCCTGCTCCATCTCTGCCTGTGTCATTTCTGATAATGCAGCCATTGTTTCTGTGTTGATTACCGCCATACCCTCAAGCGCTACATCATCCGCAAGAGCTGGCCTATGCCCAGAACCTCGAGTCCTGCCTGGACGCCGTCGGAGACACCCTCTACATTTCAGTCGCCGACATTCTCAGCGCGTTTTCGCAGCTACGGCCAAAAAATGTTCGCAGCGTTGCATGTGGCAGGCTTGACACTCAAGCCGTCCAAAATTCAATTTTGGCTGAAAGAAGTCGACTATCTCGGTCATCATGTTATTTCCGCGAAAGGTATTTCCGTCAGTACCGACCGCATTAATGCGATTCACGACCTGCCCACGCCAAAATCCATTAAAAGACTTACGTTCTGTTCTGGGTAGGGCGAATTTCGTCCGTCGGTTTGTCAAAGATTATTCTGACCTTACGGCACCGCTTGTGGAACTGACTCGAAAGAGCTTCGTCAAACGCACGAGTTTTAAAAAGGCCTGGGGTTCGGCACAAGATGCCGCATTCCAGAAACTTAAAGAAGCTTTATCCGAAGCCCCTGTCCTACACTTTCCAGATTTTTCGAGAGATTTCGTCGTTCACACCGACGCTTCTGAGCAAGGTGTAGGTGCTTTCCTAGCCCAACCGTCCAAGGGCAGCACCGATGGCAAAGAGCTGGATATTGTCGCATACTATAGCAAGCGTTTTTCTCGTAGCCACAGCCACTATAGCCCTACGATGAAAGAATGCCTTGCTGTCGTATGGGCTCTTACCCGTTGGCGTCCGTATCCACTTTACGTGTTGTACCGACCACCAAGCTCTCACGTACTTGTACCACATGCAAGACACGTCCAATACGCTCACCCGTTGGGCAATTTGTCTTTACAATTACGATTTCACCGTCAAACACGTTCCGGGAAAACTTAACGTTGTATCGGATACGCTATCGCGTATTTTTAGCGAGGTGGATGGAAAACCACTTCCATCCGAACCGCAACTTGCAGCTATCTGTCGTATATGTCTTCCCCGTCGTCGATGCTGCGAAGGTGCTTGCTCATCAGAGGAAAGAATTTTGTCAGTACTTTGACTAGCCAATCCTACTAAGGCTCGCGTCCCACACCAGCAATCAAAGTCCAGCATGAGTAAATTCTTCATCCGCGAAGGTTTGCTTTGCCGGTCTTACGTCCCTGCCCACCTACGTAGGCGGGACACCTTTCGTGACCAGTTAGTGGTGCCGAAATCGTTGAGAACACTTGTAATCAACGCTTGCCATGACCTCCCCTCGTCAGGTGGTCACCTAGCCTTTAAAGGTACCTTCGACAAAGTTCGAGATCGTTATTGGTGGCCCACGATGCACTCTGACGTTGCCGAACATGTTGAAAGCTGTCTTCCTTGTCAACGCCGCAAAACGTCTCACCGATCACCTACGCTGCCTACCAGGCATCGACCGGTCACCAGACCGTTTCAACTTGTTGCGGTGGATGTCGTCGAATACAAATCTAAGTCGGAAGGTAATCGATTTATCCTGTCTGTCATCGATCACCTCACGCGTTTCCTCATTTTGATACCTATCAAGTCTAAGGAAGCTGCGGTAGTGGTTCGTCATCTTATTGACCGCGTCTTTTCGGTGTTCGGCCCACCAGAAACCCTGCATTCCGATCAAGGGAAGGGATTTCAAAACCAACTCTTGAAAGAATTGCAGTCTGTCTATGGGCACAAGAAAACACGTACCGCCGCTTATCGTCCGCAAGGGAACTCTGTTCTCGAGCGTGTCCACAGCACCGTTCACGATACGCTTGCCATGTACAGTAACTTGGCTTGCGATAATTGGGCGGAATTACTACCGTGTGTCCAGCTTGCGCACAACACGGCATACTCCAAAACTTTGGAGGAGACTCCCCACTATCTTGTGTTTGGGCGTACGGGGTGCATTTTTCTGCGAGGTTTAGTTCCATTTCAACCTCCAGAAAGGCAACAAACTTCGGTCTGACTTCTGGATACATACATGCCGCCACCTAGCATCGGCCTACACATATGGCTAATTTGCTTTTCGCCATGAATCTTCGTTCGTCAGTGCTTCCGATCGCATCAATTTTATCTGGCCATGATGCGTCAATGTTGCATAGCACACTCAGGATCCGTCAAAACGTCTTTCGCGCGACGCTTTCAATACGCTTTGCGTATATTTTCCGTGCTAGCCACTTGTTCTGCAGGCCGCAGCAATGCTGTGTTTGGCTGAGCACAATGGTCATTACTCCTCCGTTATTCGATCCTAAACAATACTCTGGTTTACTACAAGTATTTCCGGAACCTTTTCGGTACAACGTCGTACATATTTTCGAAGATTTTGAAGAGACTCTTCGAAATAGCGTCTTAGGAAGGTTGGATTACCAGAGCCTGTGTTCCCATTGCTCTGTAATTTTGATGGAGTGAGCGCAGCAGTAATGTTCTCATCTTCATTGCATCGTTATAATACTCGCCAACCCCCCCTGATTTTTTTCTGATCAAACTGTGTACAGAAAAAAAACAAGATTACACTGGTTTTTGTTACAGTAGTAGTAGTACTAGTAGTACATAGTGATAATCATAATGCTGTACGAGTATAGCATCCTATTAACAATACATACCTGGTACAGCAGTACCTAGTAGCGTGCAGTGTTACGGGGGAATTTATTATGTTACTATCTCGCGATATGTCATACAGTATTATACCCAGTAGTAAATACGATATCTCATTAATATCGGTTACAGTGAATACCCAGTAGTAAATACGATATCTCATTAATATCGGTTACGCCATATGCCCATCGTGATGTATTTACAAGTAGTGGTATTGTGTTGATATATGATGCTGCATGTAGTACAACATTCTCGTATTTGTATTGATACCTGGTATATCTTTAAAATATCAGACATCGGATAACATAATTCTGGATACGATATCAACAGCAAGCAGTACGTATGATACGAGTAGTACTCGTACCAGATATATGGTTTATGGTATGTACTATAATAGTACCTGATATTCGACACAAAGCTCGCGGTACTACTGTGAAATGTGGAATAAACAGCCTGCCCAAAGATACAAAGGCTAATTATTATGCGGATCCCATTCCGAGCTTTAGAATTTTTTTGGTCTGGTCGCTAAAATAAACCTCTCTCTCTCGTGGAAAATCGAAACTGACTTCTTGTTCGGAGATGATGCTCGTGTCATTCAGCAGTTAGATATTTGGAAGCCCGTAGATTACGACTTCGCGTAGTATAAATACCAACTTGTGTACTGTTCTATACAAGGTAAAATAAACAAGACCAACCTGTATACTATTCTTCCGTACAGCAATAAATATTGGTAATCCTCCAGACAGATCAATCGATTTATCGTGCTATGGACTACAACAAGGTGCAACAAACAAGTTACCGCAATAATAACGCATACATATAATACTCTATACTCACAACCGTACACTGTTGTTTTGACCATATACAATTGTAGTCTATACGGCAGTATACTGTAGTAGGTATATTATGCATGAGCAAATGATGTATAATACGTAATACGCGCGATCGGAGTATCACACACAGCTTGCAAAATAATAATATTTTTATTACTACCACATCACTCACCTGTTACATTATTTTGCTGGCTCAACAGTCCATGTTACTCCCTTCTCAGCATCCTGCCTACATAAATACCCCCCCAACTTGCAAGTAGGCAAGGCTTACTAGCAGGCAGGGATGCATGTATGTCTTTTCCAGTTCAAAATTTGAAAAAATTGGTTTACGGATTTTGTCAAAATTAAAATACACTCCAGTTATAAGATCGCATTGTACCATCGCTTGCTGTATGCATCCGTTATCGATTGACGATGTTACCCCCGCAGCCTCGGACACAGCGGGACTGGGGCTGAGCAAAGATGGTGCCGCGGTGGCAGACGCAGCAGTAGCAGCAGCCGAAGCGGCTGCGGCACGGCAACCTTGGGACTCAGCTTGCACAGCAGCCGAGGCGGCGTGATTAGGACCGCGTACAGCAGCAGCCACAAGAGCTTCAGCCTCCGGTGACTTGCACTCTTCAATCGTCGGGGAGTGCACGAACTTAAACTAGCCTGTATCACACCTTGAACCTGTAAGCTCTGACTCTGCTCCCCTACGCGCTTCGCGTGCAGGTCGTCGCCTACACAGCTGGGCCAGGTGTGCCCAATGCTATCGCTCATACGATTTTGAATTATCGCACTGATCTGATTGGTCAAACTTCTGACGTACAAAATACTTTTTCAGGCAGGTATACCCGGTCAGTTTGGCGTCAAAAATGGTGCAGCACAAAAAAACAAGAGCATATCACACAAACGACATACAGAACAAACATATGATACGCATGTATACAGCATGATAACATACATCCCTGGTACAACAATGCAGAAGTACGAGTAGTCGTCGTAAGCACGAAAGCAAAAAAAATAATCCATGCTTTGCGGAACAATTTATACCATTGATGCATACGTACCAACGTTTCGTCTGCAGCTCATACAAAAAAAACAGTGTGTCAGTCAAAGCGGGGAGAATCTCGTTTCGTTCTCTGTGCGTAGCATGGACTGCGTGATTCCTCATCATGTATGAACTATCAAGCGTCTCATTCCTCGCCCCGACTATCTAGAGATCACGACCACCGATTCTCATCACTCATGTGGCCTGCTGTACTGCTGCTTCTATTTCTGCGGTGTCTGCCCGTGGTTGTCCTGCAGCGTGTGGGGTTCGTGTGATACTGTTTCAAGCGAAATTTTTCTACACGTACGTGCGAGATTTTCAACATGATAAAATAGAGTTGAACTGCCATGGGAATTTCTTCAACATCCTTTAAAATTAATTCATATTTAGACTACTCCTTTTTCCATACTATATTCTATACATTATTTCAACCAAAATTGGCTCGGCATGCAACTGCACTTCTACCTGCGCATTTACGACCGTACGTCTACCTGCGGCAAGCGAGACTATCAACCCACACGTATCCCAGCTGCAGCCCAACAACAGCTAGCTGTAGTCTAGCTGCGGTGAGGCGTGACGCCTGTGTCCCTGTCTGACCGTCCTCTTCACATAGACGACGTCTAGACTAGCAGTCCTCCTTGCAAGCAGCTTGTGATGGCTGACGAAACTCACAGCAGCAGTAGCAACAGTACCCGTCTCCTTTTTTTCGTACGTGTACTTGTACTCGGCTACCGTGGACGTGCTCCTACAGCCACAAAGATGACTTGAAACTTGCGAGTTGACATTGCGACTTGAAGCTTGCTATATGGTTGACACGGCATTGGTGCAAATATGAACATTTCATCACATCAAACCCGGAAAGACTCGAGCGAAGCATGCATGTGTTTGGGCATTGATGGCTCGTCTCACATGAACAATTGAGCATAAAAAAAGTGTAACAAGATGAGGCATGCATATTATTACACAATGCTTTACCCTGCTGCGCGGGCATAGTAAAAACAGTATATTTGCTCTACCCTGTTGCACAAGCACAAGCATAGTAAAAACAGTATATTCAACAAGCGTTTCTAGAAAAATTGAAAAACATACCGCTCGTATTTTTAACCTACTATCCTGTTGGCAACGAGATCAGCTTAGTTAGCAACACTCCCCTTGTGGTGACAACGTATAGCACGTGATACCTACGCGCGCGCGATGCTTACCTGTTTACGTACCTCTTCCCAGATCCACAGCATTCGGCACGCTTACTTACGTGGTTCACGCATTACGCTTTCTATCCTCGTACCGTCATGGTGCATGAGAACAAAAAAAGCTCTATTATACCTGATGACATGATTCAGACCGTCTGTACCCTCTGTACTTTACTATAAATTGCACATTTTTTCTAGATCAGATTCCACGTCTTCAACATCTACAGCAAGCAGTGTTCTTGCTGTAAGCTGTACTCCTATCCTCATGTCCTGGTCCAATCTCTCCACCATCTACAGGATTACCATCTCCTGCAAGTTCACCATTCCCTGGGTGATGACCCTGGGTTCGCCAGGGTGATGTCCCTGGGGCTCACCATCATGGGTTCACCACCCTCGATTCACCATCTCCCTGGGTTCACCATGATACGGCAGCGAGTCGGACCTGCGCAACTATATTTCCACGGGACTAGTTATGACTCACCTGCTGCCTTGAGAGTTCGTATTCAGTATCCAGCAGTACCTTCGATTCCTCTGATTGATCCGAAACTCCAGACTTTGAGCGAAGTTAAACCGTTGAGTCCCGCAAGCACGTGAGATGACAGTTGATGGATGAGGTGGATGCACAAGCGAGCAGTCGTTTATGCACAGGTGAACAGTTGATATGCCTTTTTAACTTTGCACTTTTGATTGCACTTTTTCTTTCTTTTTTTGGTGGTGTTAACAGACTAAACACCAGGTGATGTCAGGTGGACGCAACATGCGCTACCACCTGGGTCTGGCGTTACGATCCGGCGGATGAAACCGCTTTTTAGATGAAACGTCCTTCCCACACCCACAGAGCTACCCACCACTGCATCTGCGCCCGGTGAGTCGTAATCATCAGACTACGGCCCACCGTATTTTTTATGTTCCCACGTTGGCTTGCCGTAACAGGTATACCGCCCTGGTCGACACGGCTGTGTTTACCTGAAGTGCTTTCGCTTCAGTTTTGATTGCTGTTGATATACAGCTGTCGCGGTTGATATACCGCCCTGGTCGACACGGCTGTGTCGTCCAGACGTGCTTTCGCTTCGTGTTTGATTGCTGTTGATATACAGCTCAGATATGCTTTCGCTTTGCTGATCGCGGTTGATATACCGCGCTGGTGATATACAGTTGCGCCAGATGATTTTTTGATTTGCTGATCCCGGTTGATGCCCTGGTCGACATGGCTGTGTCGTCCAGAAGGGCTTTCGCTTTCCATTTTGATTGCTGTTGATATACAGCTACACCACGCTGGTGATATACAGCTGCGCCAGAGATGCTTTGCTCTGCTGATCGCGGTTGATATACCGCCCTGGTCGACACGTCTATGTCATCCAGAAGCGCTTTCGCTTTAGTTTTTTATTGTTGTTGATATACAGCCATGCCGCGCTGGTGATATACAGCTGTGCCACAGATACTTTTGCTTTGCTGATCGCGGTTGATACACCGCCCAGGTCGAAACGGCTGTGTCGACCAGAAGTTCTTTCGCTTTAGTTTTTGACTGCCGTTGATATACAGCTCTCGCGATTGATATACCTCCCTGGTCGACACGGCTGTGTCGTCCTGAAGTGCTTTCGCCTTAGTGTTTGATTCCTGTTGATATACAGCTGCGCCAGAGATTCTTTTGCTTTGCTGTTCGCGGTTGATACACCACCCAGGTCGACACGGCTGTGTCGACCAGAAGTGCTTTCGCTTCCGTTTTGATTGCTGTTGATAAACAGCTCTCGCGGTTGATACACCGCCCAGGTCAACACGGCTATGTCGACCAGAAGTGCTTTCGCTTCAGTTTTGATTGCTGTTGATATACAGCTTTCGCGGTTGATATACTGCCCTGGTCGACACGGCTGTGTCATCCAGAAGCGCTGTCGCCTTAGTTTTTGCTTGCTGTTGATATACAGCTATACCGCGCTGGTAATATACAGCTGCGCCAGAGATGCTTTTGCTTTGCTGTTCGCGGTTGGTACACCGCCCTGGTCGAAACGGCTGTGTCGACCAGAAGTGCTTTCGCTTTTGTTTTTGATTGCAATTGATATACAGCTCTCGCGGTTGATATACCGCCCAGGTCGACACGGCTGTGTCGTCCAGACGTGCTTTCGCTTTGGTTTTGGTTGCTGTTGATATACAGCTATAGTGCGCTGGTGATTACACAGCTGCGCCGGATATGCTCTTGCTTTGCTGATAGCGGTTGGTATACCGCACTGGTTGACACGGCTGTGTCGTCCAGAAGTGCTTTCGCTTTCGTTTTTGATTGTTGTTTATATACAGCTCAGATATGATTTCGCTTTGCTGATCGCGGTAGATATACAGCTGCGCCAGATATGTTTTTGCTTTTCTGATCGCGGTTGTTACCGCCCTTGTCGACATGGCTGTGCCGTCTAGAAGTGCTTTCGCTTTCGTTTTTGATGCTGTTGATATACAGCTATACCGCGCTGGTGACATGCACCTGCACCAGATATGCCTTAGCTCTGCTGATCGCGGTTGACATACCGCGCTGGTGATATACAGTTGCGCCAGATATGCTTTTGCTTTGCTGATCGCGGTTGATATACCGCTCTGGTCGACATGGCTGCATCGTCCAGAAGTGTTTTCGCTTTAGGTTTTGATTGATGTTGATATACAGCTATACCACGCTGGTGACATACACCTGGGCCAGATATATTTCTGCTTTGCTGATCGCGGTTGATATACCGCTCTCTCGACACGGCTGTGTCGCCCAGAACGGCTTCGCTTCAAGTTTTTGATCCCTGTTGACATACAGCTATACCGCGCTGGTGACATACATCTGCGCCAGATGTGTTTCTTGCTGCTGATCGCGGTTGATGTACCGCCCTGGTCGACACGGCTGTGTCGTCCAAAACGGCATCGCTTTAAGCTTTCGATTGCTGCTGATATCCAGCTGCGCCAGATATGAGTACGCTTTTGCTGATTGCAGTTGATGTTCCACGCTGTTGATGTACAGCTGCGCTCTGGTCGACACGGCTGCGTCGTCCAGAACGGCTTCGCTTTAAGTTTTTGATTGCTGTTGACATGCAGCTATACCGCGCTGGTGACATGCATCTGCGCCAGATATATTTCTTGCTGCTGATTGCGGTTGATATACCGCTCTGGTCGACACAGCCGTGTCGGCCAAAACAGCATCGTTTTAAGCTTTCGATTGCTGCTGGTATACAGCTACGCCAGATATGCTTCCGCTTTGCTGATTGCAGTTGATGTTCCGCGCTGTTGATATACAGCTGCGCTTTGGTCGACACGCCTGCGTCGTCCAGAACGGCTTCGCTTCAAGTTTTTGATCCCTGTTGACATGCAGCTATACCGCGCTGGTGACACGCATCTGCGCCAGATATGTTGCTTGTTGCTGATCGCGGTTGATGTACCGCTCTGGTCGACACGGCCGTGTCGTCCAAAACGGCGTCACTTTAAGCGTTTGATGGCTGTTGATATACAGCTGCGCCAGATATGGTTCCGCTTTGCTGATTGTGGTTGATGTTCCGCGCTGTTGATATACAGCTGCGCTCTGGCTGACACGCCTTTGTCGTCCAGAACGGCTTCGGTTTAAATTTTTGATTGCTGTTGACATGCAGCTATACCGCGCTGGTGACATACATCTGCGCCAGATATGTTTCTTGCTGCTGATCGCGGTTGAAATAGCGCTGTGGTCGATACGGCTGCGTCGTCCAGAACGGCGTCGCTTTAAGCTTTTGATGGCTGTTGCTATACAGCTGCACCAGATATTCTTCTGCTGTGCTGGTTGCGGTTGATGTCCCGCGCTGTTGATATACAGTTGCGCCAGATATTATTTCCCTTTGCTGATAGCGGTTGGTATACCGTGCTGTTGATATACAGCTGCGCCGGGTATGCTTTTTCTTTGCTGATCGCGGGTGATATACCGCGCTGGTCGACACGGCCGTGTCGCCCAGCGGTGCTTTCACTTAGTTTTGTTATTGCTGTTGATATACAGCTGCGCCAGATATGATTTCGCTTTGCTGATCGCGGTTGATATACCGCGCTGGCGATAAACAGCTGCGCCAGATACCAGGTATGCTTTTGCTTTGCTGAACGCGGTTGATATACCGCGCTGGTGACATACAGTTGCTCCATATGTGTTTTTGCTTTGCTGATCGCGGTTGATATACTGCCCTGGTCGACACGGCTGCGTCGCCCAGCAGTGCTTTCGCTCTAAGTTTGGATTGCTGTTGATATTATGTTTATATACAGCTATACCGCGCTGCTGGTGATGCTATACCGCGCTGCTGGTGATATGCAGCTGTGCCAGATATACTTCGCTTCGCTGATCGCAGTTGATATACCGCGCTGGTAATATGCAGTTGCGCCAGGTAGGCTTTTGCTTGGCTGATCTTGCAGTTGATATACCGCCCTGCTCGACACGGCTGCATCGTCCAGAAGTGTTTTCGGTTTAGGTTTTGATTGCTGTTGATATGCAGCTATACCGCGCTAGTGATATACAGCTGCGCCAGATATGCTCTTTCTTTGCTGATCGCGGTTGATACACCACTCTGGTCGACACGGTTGTGTCGTCCAGAATGGACTTCGATTCAGTTTTCTGATTGCTGTTGATACCGGCGGCGCCAGACATTATTTTTCTTTGCCGATCGCGGTTGATATACAGTTGCGCCAGATGCTTTTTGCGTTGCTGATTGCGGTTGATTTACCGCGTTGGTGATAGACAGCTGCGCCATATAAGCCTTTGTTTTGCTGATCGCGGTGAATATACCGCTCTGGCAGTCACGACCGTGTCGTCCAGCAGTGCTGTCGCTTTGGTGTTCTGACCGCTGTTGATATATGGCTGCGCCAGTATGCTTTCGCTTGGCTGATCGCGGTTGATACACCGTACTATTGATATTCAGCTGTGCCAGATGTACTTTTTTTCTGCGGATCGCGGTTCATATACTGCTCTGCTCAACACGGAGGTGTGGCCCGGAAGTTGTTTCGCTTTGCTGATCGTAGTTGATATACGACTGGGCTAGTTGTGTTTTCGCGTTGCCGATTGGTTATGCCGCAATGGGGACATACACACATCATAGCCGGCTGGGCCAAATGTGCTTTCGCTCTGCTGCTCGACGTGGGTGTACGGCTATGCCAGATATGCTTTCGCGCTGCTGACCGTGGTTACATCGCTCTGGTCGACACGACTGTGTCATCCAGCAGCGTGTTCGCGTTGCTGCTTAGGGTTGATATGCGGCTATGCCTGTTGTACTTTCGCTTTGCAAAAATCGCGGGCGCGGCTGTGCCTGAGGGAGTTGGTTCTGCCGATCGTTGTTGATATACAGGGGTTGCAGATACCTTTCGATTTGCGGATCGCGGGGATCTACCGCTCTGGTCGACACGGTTGTGTCGTGTTGAAGGGCCTTCGCTTTGCTATTTGTTGGCATAAGACTGGACTTGGTGTATTGTGTTTGGTCGATATACATCCAGGCGATCTCGCTGAGCCGATCGCGGTTGATGTGCCGCCCTGGTCGACTGATCGCGGTTAATGTACCGCACTGGTCGACACGGCTGCGTCGTCCAGCAGTGCATATGCTTCATTGCTCACGGTTGATACACGGTTGGGCTAGTGGTATTGTTGCTGTGTTGATTGGTTAGGCCGCTCACTGACATGGTGGTGTTACGGTTGCTATCGGTTGCTATTGCTTCGCTCCTCGTTAGCAATATATCGCTTCCATAGGCACGGCGGTGCCAGCGGGCTTTGCGTCGCTGACCTCGGTACGGCAGTACCAGCGGTTTTTTCTCCGCTGACCTCGGCACGTTGTGATGCTACCTCGCTGGTCGCTGGTTGGGTGTGGTGGATATATCACCATCGCTGGACCGGCTTTGCCGGAGATATGTTGTCTTACCAGTTGCTGGGGTTACACAGATGGTTCGACTGTCTTCATTGCCGCGGCTGACTTTCGGATTGCGGCTGAGATACAGCTATGGCTGACATGGGTCGGCGTTGCGACCGCTATACCACTCGTTATTGTTGATATACAGTTCATGCTGGCGCAGTTTGATCAGAGGCGACTGCGCGAGTCGCGGGTTGCGGGGTTACACAGCTAGGGTCGATGTGCTGACAACGTCGTTGCAGTCGATACGGCATTTATCTCCACGGATACCGACGCCGCTGCTCCCTTGTCTTCTCACCGACGCGCGCGGGTTACGGTTTAATAATGGGCGGGGTTACCATGTGGCAGGTTAATCCGCTCCTGCTGCGAGAGATCGAGACTTTGCGAAACAAGACCGGAACGAACTCATGGTGTAACTTCGCTGGTTGCAGGTTGGTTGCGGTTGACACACGTGTCTTGCTGGTTGCTGTGTTCATCCAGATGTTGACGATTATCTTCGTTGCCGCCACTGGTTCGCGGGTCGCGGTTGAGATACAGTTGTGGCTGACAGGGGTCAGGGTGGCGACCGCTATACCGACCGCTATACCAACCACTGTACCGCTCTTTACTGTGGATATACAGTTCATGCTGATGCACTTTCATTAGGGATGGCTGCACGTTTCGCTTGTTGCGGTGGTTACACAGCTATGGTTGATGCGCAAATCGAATAGTTATCACTGGCACGGCTGCACCAGATACTTTTGCTTTGCGGATTGCTGTGGGTGCTAACCCCTTTCAGACTTCAGAAGGCAACGTTAATGAATATAACTGGCAATTGCAGGGTCAGCCACACGACGTTACACGGGCTGCTAGCTTAAGGGGTGGGGGTTTTAATGTGCACTCCAACGCAAGGAGCTGCGCGATACGCGCGTAGCATGAAACATCGCGTGCTGCGCGCTCATGCTATGACAATGACCGCCTTTCTTGTTTTTCGCTATGCGTGCGCTCCGAAAGGGGCAATATCGGTATTAATGCGGGTATACAGCTGTCGCTGACATACGGCTGTGTGTATATGCAACCATCATTGGCACTGCTGTGCCAGAGATGGTTTCACTTTGCTGATACTGTTTATATACAGCTGTGCCAAAGTGCTTTCGCTTTGCGGGTCGCTGCTAACATACAGCTATTGCCCACACGGATGTGTTGTCGCTGTTGCCTCGCTAGTCGCCGTTGATAGTCGTTAATCATGGTCGATGTTGATATACAGCGGCTGATGGCACGGCTGTCATATTGGCTGCTGCTTCACTGATTGCTGTTAATATACGACGATCTCCGGCGCGGCCTATAGGCTGTTGCTTCGCTGATCGATGTTGATATACAACAATCTCCGGCGCGGCCGTGCCGGAGCTGTTTTGCGTGACTGCTGACGTGGCTGGGGTATGTTTGCTGTGGCTTCGCCTGTCGCTGTCGGTATACAGCAATCACGGGCACGGTTGTGCCAGAGGCTCTACTTCGCTGACCTCGGCGTGGCAGTGCCAGAGGCTTCTGGTTCGCGGATCTCGGCACGGCGGTGCTGGAGGTTTTGGTTTTGCTGATCTCTATAGATATACAGCGATGGCTGGCACGGCGGTGTTATCTTTGGCCGCTGCAGTCGATTTGCTTGTTACTGATTATGGTTTCTGGGTGCTGTCAATATATAAACGCTATCGATGACACGACTGTGTCCATACATAGTTTCCTCTGCTTCGTGGATTGCTATACCATCATCGGTAGCACGGCGGTGCCGGAGATGCTTTTGCCTAGCTGATTGCTGATGTTAAACAGATACTGACGCCTGTCTTCGTTGCCGCTGTTGCTTCGCGGGTCGCGGTTGACAGACAGTTATGGCTGACATGGGGTCAGAGTTGTGACCGCTATACCGCTTGCTACTCTGTTGATATACATGTAATGCTTACGCAGTCTTATCAGAGGCGATAGTGTGTATCGCTAGTGGCAGTAGTTACAAATCAATGGTTGATGTGCTGACAACGTGGTTGCAGCCGACACTGCATACATTTCAACGGATACCGAGACCGCTGTCCCCATATCTTATTACCTACAGGCTACGGTATGATAATGGGCGGGTGTCGCGGTGTGGCGGGTAAACCCGCTGCTACTGCGAAGACTCGAGATGCTAAACACAGCTCGTCCGCAACCCAGTACAGCTACCTTTCGACGGTTCCATCCCCGGGCCCCTCTCCACGTGATATGGGCGTACATGCACCGGCAGGGGTGTACGCCGCGACGGTTGGGTGGGCGCATCGCTGGCCCAGCAGCCCCTCCCCCCTTCCCCCTATCTGGGCGCCGCGGGGAAAAGCATGCAACGCCCGCGCGCCAGGGGAGTTGGAGGTCGGGACGGGGTCGGGGTCGCCGGGGAGGCGGCGACCGCGGCCTACTCGCTTCCCCTGCCATTCCACTGCCCCCCCCCGGTCCGCCCGGGCGATAGCTGAGCGGGCCGACGATAAATCTCGGTTGCAGGCCCTGTTTTCTTAGTATCGCAGACATATGCGTGACTCGTGGCAGCTTTTCCTATTTCGTTACATATTAGTTTCGCTGTTAGGTAATGGTAGGTAGGAGTGGCCCGGAGTCGCGCTGTTAGTGTCTGTGCTACCGTCAGGTTTTCTCGATGGAATGGCTGGACACACAGCATCACTTCGACGTTCGCTTAGTTGTTTAGCAGAACAAGGGGCGTGCAATTATTGCCCCCCGTTTCTAACGTACGATGCTGTGTATTGACATTCAGATAGTCTTGTATTGGCATTCGCGGTAGGTGGGCGCGGATAAATGGCTCCGGCACCTAAATCATCGCCAGGCTGGCGTGCGGCCTATTCTACTCTCAATTCCACAGCTTTCCGCCAACCAACATCGGTGGGTGGACACATGGGCGATTCTCAACCCCTCGCCCACATTGCCTGTTTGGGCAGACGTATTTAGGGACCCGATGCAATGGCCGCTCCGGCGGTTGCCGTGGCATGCCCCAGCGTGGGACGCCGGCGCGGGGGGGAGCGCGTTCGTGCCGGGTTTCGTGTGCAAACTCGAAGGGTTTTAGGACGAAGTCGTCCGGCAGGAACACCCACTCCGTGACAAGCTTATATCATGCTGGTGTTCGGAACATGGAACAAGCAGTAACGAGGTACCATGTATGTTTTACGGTGACCGCTGCTGCTCTTGCGGGGAGCACTTATCAAACCAGTGACGGTGCTTCTAAGCGAACGCAAGCGTAGGCGAATCCTAATTGGTTTACCACACCCGCCGGTCCTTCGCCTCGTGCGCGTCACTGTATGGTAAAAAAATTAAATGGAATTTGGGTGAGACGACGACCCAGTCCGGTAGCCGATGCAGAGTATAAGAAACAATGCAAGTATGGGTAGGCCCACCGACTGGGGGAGGAGGCCCCATCTAATCCAATACATATTTTAAATGAACGGCGAAGCCGCAGAAGAATACTACAGTAAAATCGGGTTTCCAGAAAACGAGGCATCGATGGTACGGAAGTGGCTCCATGATTTGGAACCGGTGAATTACTTGGAAAATCTAGGCCACAACGATCATTGTGCCTGTTTCCCACGAACCCAAAGCCAGAGAACAAGCGTTGAAGGAGAAATACTGACCATCTCACCCATCCAGCTTATGCATGCAGTAGTTTCTTGTTTAACAACCTTTGCGGACCGGAGAAGTCCGCGAGCGCCTTGCCACACTCAGCCCCGTGCGGGAGCAACTAGGGATGTCTTCAAATGGATCCGAGATTGGAACAAAGCTGTTGGTTCCGGCCTATTTGAGCCTATGTGAGGCACAGTACCGAAGCCACAATCATTGCCTTCAACCTCCGCCCAACGGGCAAGAACAAGAGGAAGAAGAAACAATTTCAGACCACCCTAGACATCCTGCGTGCTGAGTAGCTTCTGTGCCGTGTTTTATTTTATTTTTTGTTTTATTTTTTTCATTTTATTTTGTTTTTCCAGAATTACTGCCGCGCAGCGCGGAGGTACTCCCGGGCGAGACCCTCCTGCTTCGGGGCAGGAGGCCTCATCTAATCCAATACATATTTTAAATGATCGGTGAAGCCGCAGAAGAATACTACAGTTTAACGCTGCCTGTTTTGGTGAGATGAGCGTCGGCTTGTTGAGCAACCCTTATCTGTGCTACCTCACTACAATGCACCTGGGTTAAATGCTGCCTGTTTTGGTGCGATGAGCGTCGGCGTGTTAGGCGAACCTTTACTGTACTACCCCACCCCTGCACTGCACCAAGGTTAAATGCTGCCTGTTTGGGTGCGATGGGCGTGGGCGTGTTGGGCGATGCTTTACTGTGCTACCCCACCCCTACACTGCACCAAGCTTAAATGCTGCCTGTTTTGGTGCGATGGGCGTGGGCGTTTTGGGCGAAGCTTTCCTGTGCTACCCCCTCCGGCCTAGGTTAAATGCTGCCTGTTGCGATGGGTGCAGGCGTACCTTTACTGTGTTGCACCCCCTGCACTGCGGTTAGGGTCAGTGCTGCCCATTTCTGGCCGATTTTACTGCGATTCGTGCGGGCGTTACCCGTATACCCTACGGTCAGACTGGGCGCTGCTGTTATGTTGCAGTCTTGGTGGATGGTTCCCTTATTACCGCTGTCCTCCTTTGTACGGCTAGTTGGCGTGGCTGCTACCATCACTGATGCTGGACAGAGTCGAGGCCCATATCTTGCTGTTTGCTGAAACACAGATATACCGCTACTTGTAGCAGGGACACCACAACAATATATCTGCCTCCATAGTTTCTGCACGCGTCGTTCCCATCGCACCACCTCCCCCCACACCCCCTCCTTCCGCTGCCCTCCCTACAGACAACAGGCAACAAAATGTCTACCAGTGAGGAACTCAGGCAGGCTGAGGTCTTCCACGCACCCCAATCTGGATGCCCACCAGACAGGGAGAGCTCGCTCGAGATCCCGAGACTCGAGACTGGGGGAACCACCGGAGGCAGGTTCGGGTGACGAGACAGAAGACGGAGCACCATACCTCCACCCGGACCCACCAACCAAGAGGGTGGACTCGCCGGTTCGCGCAGAGAGGAAGACGGACCAACCTCGACCGGACTCGGGGGCGTCTCGACGCCAGCTCTCGCCAGCCCCGGGGAAGCGCCACCAGCTGCCCCCCCCCGCGCTCGACAGGGCACCACCGCCGCCACCTGGGCTCTCCGCGCTCGACAGAGGGCCACCCCCAGAGCTCGCGGGACCGGGGCGCTCATGCCGGCCCCGTGGACTTCGCATATGCGACGGCATGGGCCCAGCGGGCGCTCAACGACGCCAACCAGACGATAGCACGCCGACGTCGGTTTGACGAAGATATCGAGCAGGCGAAGACCGCTGCGCGGGAGTCATCCCTGGTAGCGAAGAGGGCGCAAGAAGCCCTCGCCTAATCAGTTGCGTCGGCTGCGGCAGGAGCTACCGCGGCCCCCTCGCCTTCGACGCGCCCGCCGGGTGTAGCATCCCAGCGACCACGACCCGGGGACGCCGCCTATTTCAAGGGCAGCGTCGGGTGCATGGCGTCTGCACCCAGGGTAGAGTTCTCCCCAGTGTTGGCGACCGCGGTGGTGGAAACGGCCTCCGCCCTCCTCACGTCAGAGAGGCCGGCGTCGTGGCAAGTGGACGCCCTTTCAGTGGAAGCGGCCTGGACAGGTTCTAGAGCCTTTTCTGCCCACCCCCCGCCACACCGGCGGCACGCGGCAGGTTTTTGATGAGTGACTTTTGCCTTGTTGTAGGGTCTGTGTTTACTTCAACTGCTTTTCTTCGCGTGTTCCTGGCTCCATTGCCAGACCTTTAGAGGTGTGGGAGTGGGTTTTGAGGAGCCGCATCTTCGACTCATGGTCTAGTTCGTAGAACCGGAGTTTCCCCGAATCTCCCAAATTTCTGCATATGCGGCTCATCAGGGTGCGCTAGTGTTAAGATACGGCCTCGAAATGCCTGTATCATTTGTATGGGTTGCGTATGATAAGGTTGGCGTTTTATATTCGGGAAAGTTAGGAAATAGATCGGACGCACGTGCCTCCGATCTCAGAAGCTATCCAGGGCTCTGGTGGAATCGAATAAAGCTACGTCTCTACGAAGGCAAAGAAAGTGGGTACTCTCCGAGGACCTGCTCAGTTTGCAGACCCGCAGGGGGCACTCTGTGTCCCCGCCCAATAACCTTACAGTGACCAACATGGAATCTGCCTAGTAGAGAAACCTGCAAAGGGTGGCCTGTGTCTGTAACAGCCCCTTAACCTTATTATAGCAGCTTGCAAAGATTAGTATCAACCCTAAATTCGTCGAACTCACAGCTGACGTCGTTAGAGTATTTTTATCAAATAGCAATCGGTATCGTTTTCCTCTTTTCAACCGCTGTCTCCAGCCCGCGTTCGTTCCCGATCGTGTTCCCAACAATTCCGGGCTGCATCTCCCGGCCATATCCCGACTATGTTTCAGGACCGATTTCCCGACTGTTTTCCTGACCGTTTTCCCGACAATGTTCCCGACCGATTCTCGACAATGTTCCCGACCGACTTCCCGACTATGTTCCCGACCGATTTCCCGACCTGTTCCCGACCCATTGCATGATCTCGTCCCGCCAAGAAATCGCGGACTCCCGTCCTGTCCCGTCAACCAAATGGCTTCCCGCCTTCCCGTCCCATTCTCGTGCCGCGGTAAGCAAACGGGAACCTTTTCCCATACCGTCGCTCGGGAAGACCCAATTTTAACGGTACCGACCGGTGCCTTCGTTACCGCGCGTACCCTTGAAAATTGCAGTCGTCGGACAGATCAGATTACTATGTGCATATCACACAGACGGTCATAGACCTGCATAATCAGGACAAGTCTCCTTGTGGCTACTCGTACGAGTAGTTTATAGTATCTCAATGATCTGTATGTGTAGGGATGTACAGAGTACTACAGAGTGTGTGTTATCAGGCGGGTGCCCGGGCTTGTAAACACATTGATTGTATACACTCTGATCTGGTACAATCTGTGTGATCTGCAAACGGTTCTACGTGATGGCCTGTAGGGCGTGCACTTTGCAAGCACTGCCGCAGCTAGCATCGTACATTTTTCATACAGATAATTGTGGTACCAGGTACCTGGTAATACGTACTTGCACTTGATACCCTTTATGAGCCCAATGCCGTCTTTAGTCAGTTCCTACTGTAGAGTCTGCTAGTATGACATTTTTTCTCTTTTCCTTTCCTTGCGTCCTCTTCTCGTTTTGTCTTTTCTTGCTTTTCATGTCTTTTCTTTTCTTTACTTTCCTTTTCGGTTTTCGCTTGCTTGTCTTTTCTTCCCTTTACCTTGTTTTCTTTTCCTTGTTTTTTTTCAATTGACTTGCGTCTGTCGTGCGTATGCGTAGTGATAGGTACTATGTGCAATATATACGTGGTAGTCTTTCTTGGGTGGCAAGCGGTATAGTCGGTTTTTCCTGGCGCGAGTAATGAGACGTATGCCCCAGTATGGACCTGGCATATCGTAGGCCGACTCCTAATTTCACTTTTCATTTTCTGGTGGAGGCATGAATTGCGTCAGCGGTGATATATGCGTGTACCACCTTTGGTTTGTGTTTTTTCACTGGGCTATTCCTCAGCTCCAGAGTGACTGGAGCCTGTCCTGTGACCACGGACTTGTATATGCGAGGTAATGTGAAAACAACAACAACAACAACAACAACAACAACAACAACAACAACAACAACAACAACAACAACAACAACAACAACTTGTACCGGTACAGGAAGTACGAGATCCACGAGCGACTGCCCACTTGCTCGACTCATGACATGTATCGAGCATGTATACTTGTATTTATTCAAGGCGGCGCAGCTGCTGCTGTGAGTTTATACAAACGCCAGAGTGCGTACTATCGAAATAAATCGAACGCACATACCGGAGGGAGAACTCGGGACAGACAGTGTTCGGGGGAGGCAGTACAGCCTCCAGATCCCCTGTTGCCGCAGGTGCGGTGCTGCTTTACTGGATACTGGATACGACAGATACGGGGAGTTGTTGTTGTTGTTGTTCTCACATTAACTCTTGTAAAAAATACAGTCTGTGGTCACACAAAGGTGCTGGAGCCCTAGGAAGATCCGAAAAACCAAATGAAACCAAAATTCGTCCGGGAAATACTACGATTTCCCGCCTAAAACGCACGATACGAAGAAGGGGGCACAAGTGAAAAGGTCCAATGTGCAAACTGAACTCAGATGGCCGCGGGTATCCACTCAACTACACGTAGAATTCCCCCGTTCCCACCACTAACCAACTCGCGGCTACAAACTACAGCGGTTGGGCTGCCTGCACCGTACGAACCGCACGGTAATCGTGAGCACAGACGAACGCGCCTGCTGTCTGGAGTGCTGTCAGAGTGACGACCCGCGGGCTTGCAGTGAAACAATATCAATCGAACCAAAAACCACAATACAAATACCGGTATCAATGATCACCCCGCCTTCCGGAGTTACTTGACAGGTTGCAGCGCAGCTACTACGCCCGTGGCTGAAAATTGAAAATTGCGGGGGGTTGTTCCCCGTGAAGGGTATACCCTTGTACCAACTCTACAAAAATCAGTGACTTCATAAGTAACATGTTTTACTACTCCCTCGTTAAAAAACCCTGAAAAAGAAGACGATCGCTGCCCTCGTGATGATGGTGTGCGTGCGGGTCGTGGGTCTCCGTGTGCCATCCTCCTGCTGTGGTTCTCCATGGCCGCCTCGTCGCCTTAGCTCAGTCGGCCCGCTCCTTCGCACTTGCTCTCGTTGACACTCAATTCTAATCGGTTCCCTTCTCCCCCTTCCTAAAAAAACAAAATGCTCCACGCAGCTTGCGGTGCTGATGTGAAAAAAAGAAAATCTCGTTCAGGGAGAGTTCAATCCGTCTCTTCCCCGCCCGTCGACGGCCAGTCGCCCTCCTCCTTCGTCGTCAAATCCAGCCTCCTGCCGGCGCCGTTCCTTCCACGCAAACCAAGACTGCGCCGTAGTGTGGCTCGTGGTGGCGCCTGCCTCCGCGCACGAGCATCTCGATTAAGCATTGCTGCTCCGCCGCTGCTGCCTAAAAAGACGCGCGAATCGTAGGTGACCATGCCTAACGCACCACGTACGACCCAACTCTACCGCCACGCCTAAGCCTCGCGACCACACGCAGCAGCAAGAAGGTATCACTCCTTGAGGGTGAGTCCGGCCTTACACCCGCCAGAAAGACCCCCCCCACTCGCTACAAGCCTGCCAGGGCATGCTTCGCAGCATGCCTTACCGAGGCGGCAAGGGGGAACGGAGGCAGTATGCACCACCACCGTACATGAACGTGTGCTACAAGACGGGAAGATACACCGAAAAGGTACGTACATAAGTCGTGTTACAAATATCAATATTGCTACCAAACGTCGTAGTAACGAACCTTCTTTCCTGTGGCTGGGCCGGGCTTCTTTTTGCCGGACTTCTTGTTCCCAGTTTTCGTCATCTTGAAAGTGTAAGCCACGAGCTCTTCGTACCGAAGCTGGGTGGGTGCGCCAGTGCCGCGGGGGAGATTTCAAAATTGGGCCCTCAAAATTTGAATCATCCCTCTTTGTGAAGCGCCTCATATTCACTACGAAACCCTTGAAAACGCGCCGCACAACAAATCTGCGAAAAAGTTATTCCCATTGCTCACCTTCGACCTGCGACACTTCTTTCCGCTGCTGCTGTGGGTGCCCCTGAGACTCTCCTCCCTGCAGTCACATAAAAGAAGGACGCATATCCCGTGTTACACCTCTACGGGTCCTGCTTGGTTTTGTCGTCAATCCGAAGAACGCGATGCATTTTGCACCCACCTTTGTTACAACGGTTGCCTCGCTGAGTGCCTCATCTCGCCTGGCGCTCGGCCTGCGCGTCGTTCCTGCAAGAACGACGACCACAGCGAGGGTTGTTCACGGCATGGGCTGCTCAGCAAGAAGAGCAAGCACCACCAGTAGCGCTAGCACTTCCACCAGCGCTAGCACCGACGGCTGCACTAGTGAAGGCGGGAAAACGTGCGTCGTCTCCGCCGCTCTAGCCTTCCTCAAGAGCAAGAAAAATATCGTCGAATGCCTCAGCCCTGCCGATTACGCCGCTGTTGATGCCTCAATCGGGGCCTCCGTCGGTGCCCACATGAGGCACTCCTTGGACCACTTCTCGAAGTGCCTCTCGGTCAGCCCCCCGGCGGGGATCAACTCTGCCCCTCCTGGTGCCGACGGGACGATTCGGTACGACCAACGTGTGAGAGGAGGCAGCGTCGAGACAGACCCAGTAGAGGCGGTTAAAGTTATCGCCTCCCTCCTTGCTCAAGTAGAAGCCCTGCCGCGCGGCGACGCCGGTTCGCTTGCGCTACGCCGGATCCCGGTAGCGCCGACGTTCATGCTCGGGGCGGGCGGAGGAGGTGGGGTTAGTGAAGAGCATGCGTTCGAGAGCAATCTGGAGCGGGAGCTGTTCTTCTGCTGCCATCACGGCACCCACCACGATGCGATGATTCAGCTGATCTTGGGGAACATGGGGCAAAAAGGGTCCGCCGTTTTGTCAGAGGCTGGGAATGGGTTTGGCGTTGCGCCAAGCACTGTGGACTTTCGACAGAGGCAGAAGGAAGAGGGTCATTAAAGGAGCGGTACGGGCTGACTCTCCACCGCGGCATGCATGGCGCTGTGTCTAGGTACCTGGTAGCTTTTCTCGCTGGAGCATGTTCATACAGCGGTGTCGCGTATTATTGTCGGGGTACGAAGCGGCTCCATTCTGGATGGCTTGTACCCGTGCTGTGACTGACTAATTATAGACGTTGAGTTGGATAGTTGAACGCATACTGCTGTCGTAGTTCATGGTGTACAATATTCTTCAACACCACTTGGACTGCTCCTTTAGAGCCCCCGAACCCCTCCCTATACTAAAGACAAGTAATTTTTCCCCCAAAACGTGTTTCTAGTTGTAAAGGGGTCAATCCTCTTGTGTTTCTTGAAGGAACATGCGCAGAGGCAAGAGGCTGGCACCAGGTGCCACAGAGTAGCAGTATCATACTTATACCATGGTATGCATTAATGTCGGTATGATACGGCCGCACAGCAGCAGGAGCAATGCTCAGCAGGTAGTTGTATTTTATAACTAATTTTCAAGGACGTCAGCCGTGAGTTCGACGAATTTCAGGTCAATACTCATATTTGCAAGCTGCGTTGTTGGTACTCGTAATATACTATATGGGTGATTTTTTATTGAGAGGTGTCCTATTTTTTATCAAATTGTCGTTATTTTTTGTGCGTTGGTGTCTTGCCGCTCCTGGTTTCGTTCTTATCGGAGGTTATGCTGCCGTCGGTCACAGATTCACGTCGACGCGATTTCCAAAGCGGTCCCTACTTTTTGGCGCAGTGTAAATGGAAAGTGGCGTTCATTCGTCATTTTAAGCAGCAGCTGTGATGTGTTTGGTTGAGGGAGTCGTTTGCCCTTTTTTGCGTGTTTGGCGTGTGGTGGTGTCCCGTACGTAACCACCGCTCTGGCGAACTGATGAGGATATGCTGCATGATGAGGGCATGGTGTTGTTGACCCCTTTAGAACTGCACCCACGTTTGCGGTGACAAACTTTTTGGAATTTGTGCTGGTATTTGCGATAGTGAAAGGGTTTAGCCAATAGAGTGAGTGCCTATCGCACTTAACGCACTTCGGACAGAAAGACCAAAATTAATGCTATTAATGGCATCAGGTGTTGTTAAGGCTCTGTCATATGTAAGACGAGATTTTTAGATACGCGCTGGTCGTACGGCGGTGCTTGCAGCTCTTCGCTTGAAGCGGCAAATTGGGAACGAACGCAAGCAAAGCGCTGCGAAAGGGAGAGACACGTAACATAACGGGGCAACACACTAAACGAAGGTGTTATTTTTTCACCAGGTACCCTGGTACCTTACGAGTGTATGGTTTTTGTTGTTTTTGTTCTACGTTTGACCCCTCCTCGTCATTATGTTGTGTAAATTAGCGATGTTGAGGGGTTGTGTTGTTGACCTTTTTTGCTTGAAGAATAAGACAGACGTGGGGTTCGGCGGCACGTTTCGCCCTTGCCCCTCCATCACATGCAGCGATACCATCTGCTGTGCAAGGCCAGTGAGCAATACAACCGTCTCGCAGCCTTGGTATTATTAAGGCTGTTGAGTTTTTGTATAAGTCGGTGAATAGTCGTTGGGGGCTGGGAGCAGGCGGTGTACCACCCACCCACTACTCACCCCCCAGCCTGCCCCAGCTGGTTTTTTGCTTTTTCTGGCTGCTCTGTGTTATATATGGTCGCGGAAGTGTCGTCGGAGGCAACGTACTTGTCGCTGTTGTGTCATGCTCCCGATGTGGAGGGCTGGATGGGTCGATGGTTGCGTTTTCGAGCACCGCTGAGAACCTCGGATGATCGAGGAAGCCACCGTAAGTCGGAGATAAGTCACCGAGCTCGGGGGTTTCCATGAGAATGCAACTGTTGTAGCATCCACCTCTAATGTGTACCTCGTTTTTTCCGGCAAGACATTCATGTCGTGGCCATGCTTTTAGTAGGGGCGCAAGGTGTATGTGTGTGAGATGTGCTGTGCGTGGTGGTGCAGCTACGTCTTGCTGCTGGTGTGCGGCAATTTTTAATTCGAATAAGTGAAATACTTCGTAATAATCAGCGAAACAAAAATAATAATACCAGGTACCAGTTTCGGTACGCCTCGTGGCCCCGGGCATAACGCTGCCTTCCTACGTGCCTTTCTGCAGCCGAACACATGCTGTTCGCTGCTCTGAGATGCAGCCCGCCTTTTTTTTGCGTCATTAATTAGTTACTGCTGTATCGTACACCAGGTACTTTGCATGGACGAAAAACTTACATCTACTCCGTTCGCTACGATATCCGTTGCACACTGTGACTTCAAAGGGAAAACACACCACAACCCCGCCACACACCAACTCTTCCACGGCGTCTGCCCCATCTGTATACGAATACGAACTTCCGCTGAGTGCTAACATCATCAACCAGCAGGCGTTTTTGGACCGTCAACGCGCACAATGCAGACAATGCACGTGGTGGAATTGATTGCGGTTGTGATGTTGGAGGTTTTGTCGCGCGGTTCTCGATGCCGGTGGTTGTATCTGCTGCGGTGGGTGCACGTTTGCTGCCCCTTTGCTTTCATTTGAGCTCTCTTGTTGGCTATGGCTGGACCGTGATGTTGCCGTCCCTCTCCCGTACATACCGTTATCGTAGATTGGCAATTAAATGGCAGCACGACACTCGCGCCGTAGCAAGCTCGGTTGTCACAGGACCACGCGTCGAAAAGTAAAAACACCTTAAATTACGATGGCTGCGTTATACACACGAGGTGCAAGGCACCACCGATCGCTTCTACCGTTACACAATCTATTCGGGGCAACACATATAATGGGGCCGATCGAGCACGCGGCAAAAAATCTACGTTCCGCGTATTAGCCAGTCCGCGTAATGACCTCCCTTCCGTGCCTTATATGACTCCGTGACCGGGACGACCAAGCTACGGGTACTCTCCTCCTGTAAAACACTGTACAAACAACAAGACCAAAAACACAGGAGTTGGACACAGACTGGGGCATGTGGCTCCGCGTGTGCGCGACGCTCGTCTACATACCCACAATATCTAGAAAAAATACACGACACCTGCCACAACACAACCGAGCGCACCCGTGGCGCTGTTTAGCCCTTCGGAACCCGAACTCCTTTCGGGGCCCATGTTAAGCAAAAAATAGTGCCTTTTAGGGTCTTTTTGGACCTATCTACAGCGCAAAAAAAAAAGAGTGGTCTTATCAACCACGTAGGGTAGGCGCACCGCAGAATAGGCAGTATCATACTGCACGCGCGTTGCACAACGCTGCATTGCGATCTAATTCGGACGCCAAGTAGACCATCCCCTAACCCACCAGCACGCGTTTCGCCAGTTTCCCGTCTGAAGCCCCAACGCGGCTGTAACCCCGAAAGTAGATACATACAACATTCCCTCTTTCACAACAGAAAACGAAAATGAAAATCAAATGTGATCGCTGTTTGGAGGCGCAGTCAGTCTAGCTGATGCGGGTCCGTGGTGCGAAGAATGTCGGCCGCGCACCACTTGAGCATGTCGTTCACGAAGGCGGAGAAGACGGACCTCTCTCCTTCGGTGAGCAAGGGCGTGGCCTGCCTCTGAACCACGTTGATCTCAACCATGTTCGCCTCCTGCAGGGAAAGGAACGGGGGTAGGGTTAAGCGATAACTATTAACCCCTTTGGCACTGCACCCACGTTTTTGAGGGAAACTGGCTTGAATTGGCGCGGGATAAAATTTCCAGTGGCTAAAAAGAAACCCCATTGCGACTTGCCAATATAACGAAACAACCTGGCGATCACAGCCGTTCCTCTGATGGTGGTGGGAACAGCCAGCATTGTTGCGGTACACAGAAGGCCAGGTATGGACAACGGCGTTTTCACGCGTTGAGTCGTGTTACGGTAGAGGTTGCATTCTGGAGCCCAAGATTTTATCACCGACTGGCCTCGCGCCACCCAACTTATTTTGCTCCAGTGGTCACCCACTTTCAAAACAATTTCACTATCAATAAGAACATAGCCCACGGGATGGTCTGTCGGGTCTAGTTTCCATCATTGTGCGTCCGTCGTTGGGTCATCAGTGTACAGAGCCCCTCGAGTGAACAACCATAGAAAATCTAGGTGCTACCTCCACCTCTCCCTGCCCTTGACATAAACAAAAGGTTCTTCCACACAATGCTTCAAGACGGGTTTGGTCGGTTCTACATACTGGTACAAGGTGCAGAGAAAGGTACGATTCCGTGGAGCGAAAAAGGAAGAAGCGGTTAAATTGCGACGTACTACATAAATGCCAGGCATGGCGCATTTTGAACTCTTACGAACGGAGGGGGGCGGGGGCGACGACACTCTAATACGCCATGCAACGGCATACCAGCTACGTCTGAACCGAAGCCTGTACGCGGTGGCTAGTTTCTGTCGATCCACGGCTCGTCGTATTTGCATAGAGTTATGTGTAACTCCACCCTTGATTAGCGCAAGACGTGGTCTGGCATTGCCACAGCAACTTTGCGCTCCAGCCGCACATGGGAGCGAACGAGGGCGATCAATCCGGAAAAATCCGGAAAAAGCGAATTATTGGGCTTCATTGCTGACTAGTGCCAAAAAAAATCGCATCGCTCAAACTTGTTCAACTAACGTTACTGCCACTACGAGCTGGTCCAGCCAAGACAGGAACGTGCAACGGAAAAGCATTTTTGGAGTTCAGTTTTGCGAATTTCGACCTGAAATTTTGTGTGGGGACATTTGATCGTACAGCACAACTATTCAAACGGAGTGAAAAAAATACTGGTGGGGGGGGTCAAGGCGGTTTCGATAAAAACCCAGCCGGTATTTCGGCCGAAATGTAGTCGGAAAAACAAAGTCCTCGCTTAATTGCCTGCGCAAACGCGCGTCAAATCATGTGTCAAACTGTTAAATCGGAAACTGAAAATTGGATCCCGAAACCAGAATTTGTGCCCCTCATCGTAGTATTATAACTTTGTACCGGGGATATTATGCGTGCGGTATCACTTGATGGAAAACGAATTAGGCGATGGCGAAGATATCGATTGAATCGCCATACTGCAAAGAGTGTTCACACCAAGTTTCAGCGGCGACCGCACCACGGTGTTTTTGGACTTTTGTACGGATTTTAGTATCGAAAATATCCGCGCCTGACGAGATTATGTCGGCTTGCAATATCTCAACGAAAAAAAATCGGATTAAAAAAGATGTTGTCTACACGTGCGCTGCAGGTTCAGCAACACAGCTGACGAATTCGGAGCTAACATATTTCCAAACAGTTGAGGAAACGCCGACTAAATGATTGCTACTTTCTAGGCTGGACTAACTCACATCGCTAAAACTTTTTCAACTAACGTTACCGCCACTATATAAACTGTTTTCGCACAGCACTCCTGAGACGGGGACATCACACTTTGAAGTAGACTGGTGTTTTGTTTACAAGTTGAAAAATACCCGTTACTCACCTTGTCCAACGCCACATTAAAAAATATCGACGGGTCTGACGACGCGGGTGATGCACCACCAGAACCGCCGCCAACTGCCCCCACCCACGGCCCCTCGCCGCCATCCTCCTTGGTAAACGCCGCCAAATTTCCGTCGCCGCTTTGGGCGGCTGCCGCGCCATCCCTGACTCCCTGTCCGTCACTTCTTGGGAGGGCCAGCAGGACGCGACGTGTCCCACCACGACCGCAATCGTTACCCTTTGCGTCGCTGGCGTCGCCTAGCCCATGATCGCAAATCCTGGTCGACGCTGTCGTCGCTGAGGCAGCTGCTGACTCTGTCGCGTCTGCCGCGGCATCGGTCACGACTATGGGCGCACTAGAGCTGGAGCTTACTGCCGCAGGATCGTCGCCGTCTTCGAAGACGAGAGTAAGGATGTGAGGGGAGTCCACAAGATGCTGGAACCAACCCGACCAGTCCACGCCGTGCTTGTGGTCGAGAAAACCACTTAGAGCAGGGTCGGCGACGCCCAGAGACGTCACCGTAGAAATTTCCAACAGATGCCGGAGGTCTGACTCGCAAACCGGTGAAGGGTTGTCGTCGGGGTCATGGCGCGGAGTTTTCCTTCCACCGCCGCGGAAATCAAATCCGGGGTGTGGCGAAGCCGGAGAGGGCGCCCGGGGGAGGCAATCAGGGGTCTTGCTTGACCCAGCAGCCGCCAACGTGCATGTTGTTGTTGGTGCCTGGTGTGGTGGGGTTTTCTTTCTTGAAAGAGTCATCATCGCGTTGTTGAAAAGCCACCACACTCTATCCTTCCTTCTGTGCGCCAACGCCAAGCGAAGCAGGCGCTCGACCAGTATCTTCGTTTGCTCGGCGACTTCCTTCGACCTAGGACCACTCCGTGCCCTACCAGACGCCTCGTACGCCGGGCGAGCGCCTTCATCGTGCAAAGGAACGCCCATCCGCAGCGCCGTGGAGCGACCAACGCTGCTTCTTGCGCCGCAACCACTTGAATAACACGACCTGGAACGGGTGCTAGCTATTATGAAGAGCAAAACGTCGAGAGTTTTGCTTCCTGCAACGCCGCCTTTGCTGCTGCTGCTGCTTGGGCTTTCGCTTCCGTAGGATTCGTGTTTAGGCATTTTTTCGACTCCATCCTGACTTGTCAAAACAAACGTGCACGCCGGAACTTCCGTCGCCGTACGGTCAGCAGCACCCGCCTCGGCACCGATTCCGTTCGGCACACCGCCAACGCCGACAGCTGTAAATCCGCCGCCCGCGTGCTCCGCCGCCGTCCGCGGTTCGAATTCCACGAGCTGCTTTGCCGTGATTGTCCCAGACATCATCGGCCTGTGGGACGTCGCCACCGGCTGTCGCTTCAGCCCGTACAACTCTGCGTGGCGCCAAAGGTACCGCAGGAACAGCGTCGAATCTGAAGCATCGTCTTCGAAGCTATAGCTGGCGCTTTCCCCGCCTCCCATCGTTGCTGGGCTCCGAGTCGTCGACGAGCGGGACCCAAGGCTGCCGTGGTGGCGCGGGGTTGTCGCTGGACACGCCGATTGCAGATGCCTCGCCGGAATGGGCACTCGAATGCTTTGCGCATCACCTACTGCCGATGCGTTGACGCCAACCACGGGCGTCGACGCCAGCGGGGCACCATGCAACTGGGCCCGCGGTTCGACCGGAGGCCCTTTATTGGCGTCCAAATCGATTGAGACGATCTCCCGCGTTACCGTGGGGGAATCGTCGCCCGGCCGCGTGCCGATAGAACGTTCGGTTGCCTCCGCGGCCTTTTGGCACAGAACGGCGTACGCGTTCTGGGCGAAAAGGGTGTTCAATTCCTCTTCTGACCGTCCGCGACCCTTCCGGGGGGACGACAATAACGCGTTTTCGACCTATCGTGAGATGGGTTTACAGAGCGGAAATAGGTTCGGAAAAGTGCCAATGAGGACGTTGAGGGGGGGAATAAAAAAACGCCGTTGAGACTAAAAAGTATACCTCCTACTAACAAATAAGGTTTCAATCATTGCCTAGACTATCGATCGAGACTCAAAGTTGTGGTGTGTATTCTTGCGTGTCCCATCAAACGAACCGTTGGTCCAACACTAAATCAGGTAGAGGGTCTGAAAATAACACGACACGAATTTTCCACCAAGTCGCGCACATGCGCTCGCCGCGGTTCTGAACTATGCTTTCAAACTGCGACTCACCTGGCCTATGCCGAAATCTTCCACCGAATCGCGGAAGTGCAGGCCATCGATCACGCGGTGTAGTTCCCGTGGAAGCTCGCCAGGCAAGCACTCTCCTTCCAAGAGTGGCCCACTGGGGTTAACATTCCAGGCAAAGGTCGAAAGAGTGGGTTGACTGGCCCACCATGACGGCGCCCCTCCGCCACCGCTGGTACCCACCGGACCGTCACCTTTCCAACCATCGGTAGGCTCGACAACGTCAACCGTCCACAACTTCACGGAGGCCAAAAGGGTATCGGTGACGACGAAGGGGCAGTGTTGGTGCCGCTGTACACCCGCCGCTCCAGGAACCTCCGAGGTCCACACACGTCGAGCGTGCTCGGCAGCGGCGCCAGCAGCGCCTGCGACAGCCTCATCGTGCACGATCGAAACACCCACGTCGACAAGGACGACGGTATTGGTCATTTCCAACGCCAGCCGCAGACACCCGCGTGCCAGAGTATCCCCCCCAGCGCTAGAGTGGTTCGCTGTGCTGCTGTCGTCATCGCCGCCACCCCCACCGCCGCCGGATCCTTGCGGGGAAGTTTCCCAGGCCGTGCTATCGAAGTTCTTGCTCGGGTCAGGCGTCGCCGCCTCCGCTTCTGCACCCGAGCATGCAGGGCGCCCCTTCTGGTCCCCACTATTGATTGTTTCTCTAGTTCCTTTCCCACACGTAACAGGAGTGAATCCAAGCGAATCTATCAGAAAGTCGGAATAAGCATCGACAAACTGCCGCGCGAGGACCGCCGCGCGCGCCGCTGCCCGCTCCGCCTCGGTTTCCACCGCTCCCGAATCTGCCTCTTTCCGAGAGTCTTCAGTTGTTCGCGCATCCGTCGGAGTGGACGAGGCCGGAGCGTCTATTAACACTTGATCCACCGCGGACGACTTCCTACGCGCGCTTGAGCCAGTCCCAATCTCGGCAGCCTTAGTCCATTCCCCTCCTAACACCGCAAGGGACGCGCTTCGGGTTTGGCGTGCCTCCCTGCCCATCCCACTGCTGTCTCCCTCTCCCTCTCGAGCGCTTAATCCGCTGCTCCCCGCTCGCGAACCGCTCCCGGCACTATTCTTGACGTGCAGTGGCGGCGGTGGTGGCGGCGCTGGGATCTCTCCATGCTGCAAAAGACAGGAAATTGGCGCGCCCAGGCTATCCGAACGTTCCTCAGGGTCAAGGGTGCTATCGAAACTGTAATTGCCGGGCCCAGAACTGGTTGCACTTCGGCTACGCACATGATCGGCAAGATCGAAATCCGCGGATTGCGTCAGGGGCTTGTCTTTCAATGAAAAACGTCCGCTCTCGAAGCCGCCCACGCTGACCCCACCACCGCTTGTACCAGCAATGCTGCCGGTACTAAACGCAACGGCAGGCGAGCTGCTCGACATCCAGTCCTTGGGGCTCGCTGTAGCGTGTATCGCACCAACACTCCCGACAGCGCCCGGGCCAGGCTTCCGGCCATCAAGGGGGAGAATCGTGTTCCATCGGCCCGGTCCCCAACGTCCTTCCTCCTCGGCGCAGTCTCCTCCCCAGGCACCAGAGAATTGACTGACGTGAGCTGGGCTCCGAAACGCAGTTTCCACAACACCGGCGTCCCCACCAGTGCCGTTGTCCCCTCTCGGCGACCCTTTCGCTGATAACATATTAGGAGACGGGGGGAGGGGGGGTATCGGCAAGAGGAGGGGATAAACCGCCATGCGGTGAAGTCGGCACTGTCTCATAACGTTTTGCAGTCCGTCGAGGGGCTGCAGGGCCGCCTCTCCCCGATCAAGAAGTGCCCGCTCCGCGGGTGCCGGTCGTCCATCAACATCAGCCGTCACCGCGGACGCCGTAGTAGCCGAACCCGCAGCTGCAAGACCAGCAACAGCCGCCACACGACCAGTAGTAGCAGTCATACGGGTGCCCAAATTACTAGAGAAGGGCGCGAAAGAGCGCTGGTTCTTGGCCTCCGTCCCCGGCATCCCCGAAACTTGTACGGGAACGTCGTTGTCTCGTGACGTCGGCAAGGGTGCAGGTGAAGGAACCTTCGTCCTCGAAAACCCCTGTGCCCCCCCACGGACAGCCGCGGGCTCGGGCGTCTTTAGCGGAGGATTGCTGTCGCCTCGCCCAGCGGCAACACTGTGTCCGCTATCCGAAGCCCTAGGCACAATCGGAGGTGACATCCGCAGTAACCGAGAGTTGCTGGGTGTGAAGCCACGTTTCCCCGCGCTTACGTCTTCTCGCCCCCCTCTTGCACCAACACCTTCCCCGCCTCCCCGTTGTACCAAGCTACCACTGACAGACATAGGCAAGACCCCTGCCGCCGCAACCCCCGTTCCTACGCGGTTGCCGCTTCCATCAGATGCAGCCGCCGCCGAGGGTGCCCCTTTTCCCATCGGCACCGCCTTCGTCTCCACTTCAGTCCCACCGCTCCTCTCCCGTTCTTCCAGAGACCTCTCGTCAGCCTCGGCGGCGGCCTTATTCCAGCGGCACTGGGTCTGGTAACCCCAAGTCCAAGCGCGGGTGCTTTCCCATTGGTGCTTGCACTTAGCTGCGTACTCGTCGTCGACCTCCACCAGACGGGTCCGATTTAAGAATGCAGCCTGAAGCGGATTAGCGAAAGACGTCACTCCGCCGGCGTTGCCGCCGCGCACGAGCGCGACATTGCACATCAGCTCCATCGTGGACACTCCAGCGCGTGGGCTTACGGTGGGAGAAGTGCCTGGTTTGGCCGACATCGCCGCCGGCACCGCTCCCGCAGTCCTTATCGGCATCGTGCCGTCAGTTGGCTCCCTGACAATTTTTCGGGCCGCGCCTACAAGGTGGGACGTCCCCGCGCTGACGGCACGGAGGTATTGAGACCAGGCGAACTTAGAAACGTGCTTGAGCCTTAGCGCGAAAGAGCGCGCTTCTTCCTCTAGCTGCGCCGCTGCTTTCTCTGCAACCGGCGGCTGTATCGGGGGAGGAGAAAAATATGTTTCAGACAAAGGAGGCGGGGGGGAAAACGCGTTAATATAAGAAGAAAGACGGAGACAACAAGCGGTAGACGGATATAACGTCTTGGGGGGACGACACGGGACTGAGATACCAGTGAACGCACGAGGGAAACAAATCAGGCATTTATATTTTGACTAACACCCGGTCGTCACGACCCGCTTTTGATAGACGAATGGAGGCATACCGTCAGCAGGGGCGCTGCGGAACCAGTTCAAAATCAATGGTTGAGCTATCCGCTGCGACAAGAAATCACGCATGCAGGCCCGAGTCTCTAACCTGTCTTCCACCACCTTGTGGCGTCGACAATCTGCGATTAGAAGTCCCAGCAGTCAACGGCATGAAGACCTTGCTGCTACTACCGCCGCCACCCCCCCCTCCTCCTCTGATTCCTCCCGCACCACCGCCGCCACCGCCCCATGCTCCGCCCGCCTCAATGCTCCAAACATCTGGATCAAACGCGCCCCCCGGAATAGCGATTGCAGACGAGGAGGAGGAGGTAGCAAGCAGATCCGCGCTGCCGACGCCAAAACGTTTGTGCGAGATACGACCACTTCCGAGGCCGCCGGGTGTTGTTTCCTCGGTCAAGGACTTTGGGGTGGCCGGTGGGCGCCCAGCAGCAGGACGTCCTGCAACGGGCCTCATCAAACTTCGGTTGCAGAGAGGCAGCGCGCGCAGTGGGTGGAGGCGCGAGGGAGGAAACAACAGTGTCAAGGTGCTATTCTCCGTTTTGTTATGCCTTTGTTCTTGAGTGCACTCGCGCTACGTGAGGGAGGGTGGTTTCAGGGGCAGCCATCGAATGACACGAAACGTGCCATGGTCGGAAGCTAAGACGTCGAAGAACTCCTCCGATACGCTAAACTGTCGGTGATAATGGTGGCGGTGCTGGTGGTGGTAGAAACACAGGGCACCCCTTGGGGCAAGGGCTAAGCTTCTTTCACGCGTGTTGACACCCTGCACACCGCTATCGCTCTATCCTGCTGTCGCGCTCTCTACCCATACAAGACCGCCGCAAATCTCGCTCAACAGTCAGGACATTCAATGTGCCTGCGAAATACCCTTGGGAGAGCTCTATAGCACGGCGAGTCGTTGCTCGCCTGCTACTGCTCGCGCTTCAAGGCTGGTGGGGCTCTCACACGCCCGACACCATGCACGCCTGCCCTCACGCGCTCATTCGAGTCTTCGTCCTTAGCGTATAATGACTCACATATGTTTTGAGTGGGCCGAGCCTCTCTTCCGCCCAGCAGCTGCCGCGGCGGCGGCGGTGGAGGCGGTGTTCTGGATTATCATATAGGTGAGGCAGAGGTCGGAAGGAGTTGAGGTAAGAGCAAACGTTCAAGTTGTGCATACTTCGACGTCAGACCATTATAGCCTATACTCCAGACCATTAACTACACGTGAGTGCGCGCCATGCAAGAGATCACAACCAGTTTCGACGGGAATGTAGGCGTGTGACGGGAAAGGGGAGTGCACTATAGCACACGACGCCACTGCTCAGCGAACCAAACCCGTTCCCTTGCTATACCGGTGAGGACACGCCAGGAGTTTCCTATAGACAGCAGCTTCGAGCGAAAAAAACATAACACGGAGATGATGCGCCGAGAAAGCCGACTGACCAAGAGAGCGAGCAAGAATGTCCAGCGATACCAAATGATGCATGCTTGACATTTGAGCCATGCTTACTGCCGCATGGCAAAGATTCATCGTCGAATACGATAAGTTTTTCAACGACCCGAACAACTCAACCACGATCCCACAAGCAAAACAAATGGCAAACAGTTCAGCGTCCGCAGGACAGGCTGGCGTCCGCGTATGATTTCAGTGTTGGTGCTGCATGCCCTGCCTTCTTTCATTGCTTGCATCATTTCGCAAGGTTACTGATGGGTAGCCTTAAATAAGCGCTTGCTTTCCCCCGCGACAGTAAGAGAAGCACAGGCTTCAAGGTACTGAATTGCTGATGGGCACGTTTTGGTTTCTTTTGCATACGCCATGTTTTTTCTTTCGCATACATGCCGCTTATACGGGGGAAGTTGCCTCGCTTTTCTGCCGACGCCCCGGGTTCTACCGCCACGGCAAGCACTACCTCCACCCCCAAAATCCACAACCGTCTTCAAAGCGCACGTCAATTCACGACACGCGGGAGCACTAACCGGCCATTTGTTGAAAAATTATGAGAGAACATACCTGCTGGTGTCCAAGTCTTGGCGATATGTTTGCCGCGATGATGGTCCGCGTGTTGGGCGGCGGGTTGGGCGATCGAGGCCTGCCAGCGACACCAATATCGAGGGGTCTCTTAGAGCCGGTATCAACACCCAGGTGGTACGGTGACTCGTGCACCGAGTCGTGGAGAAAAGGTAAGGGATTCTAGGGGGGTAATGCTCCAACACCACCTTGAGTAGGGAAAGAGCACGAACGACTCTGGTGCCTACTCCTACTGGAGCCGCATGTGAGTACGGTCAGCGGAGCACACCATAATCTACAGCTGTGAATACACCATTCAGAAGCGCAGCTCAAGAGGGTGCAATGTCCGAAACAGAACAACACACGCAGAGAGCAACAGTTAATTTGATGCTTAATTTCCAAGGCCAATCAGACTTCATGTACTGACGATCGCCGACACGCAACCATTGCTGCGACACCGAAAAACATGAAGAAAACACTAATACAACTCTCTATACAGTAGGAAACGGAATTACACCCGCGTTATCAGCTGCGCGATTCCTAAAAATAAGCGTACCTCCATCTACGACTGCCCATGGGAAGAACATAATACTGCCACTCGTTAATGGGCATGTCGCCAATAAAGCTCACCTCCCGGAAGAGTGTTGCAGCTGAGGTGCTGACGGAATCGCGAAGGCCAGAGCAGCGAGGACAGAGGAGCTGGGGCCCGCTGGCTGCATCGCCAGAATTTCCACGCTTTTTGCCGTTAAGAAGACGGGGCTAGGGCGCACACCAATTCAATGGTTTCAGACGTTGTTCGGAAAATAGGAAGAGCGAGCCCGAAAAGGAGCGATGAGGGGGCGGCCGGAGGGAGAGACGGGGGTAGAAATGCAACATTAGCGACCAATGAGTCATGCGACCATGCTACTATAGAGGTACCTAGTATTTCTCAGATTTCTAACAGCGGGAGCGTTGTACCTCCACCGCAAAACCGACCTTCGATACAAGTTGTACACGGGTTAGTCTGAACATACAACAGGATTGCAAATATATAGAGTGATCTCTCACTCGAGGAATGCCGTCAGTCGGAAACGTCTGGGCAATAAAAGTACCCCTTTACTGCAGTTGGTGTTGAGCCGCACGCGCGCATAACACACAAAATGGACGCCACCGGAGTAGATCAGGGCAGAGGCGGTATATTCCGTTACCGCGGCACGAGGCACAGTTTCAAAACACCACTTAACATGAACGAAACAAACGCAGATGAAGAAAGCCACAGGAGCACCTTACGGGGTATTCTATTCGCTAAAAGACGCGTGCGTCCTTTGCGTTTTTCCTGCATTGCCCTGCATTCGACTCGCGTTGCTCTACTTGCGTTCGTCCCGGGCGCGATCAACTCAGGACTGACCCTGCATGACACGAAACACAATGCCAATGCGATACAGGAAAAACACGAGGACTTCAAACAGCAGCAGCTTTGGGTGGTGCTTTCAGCCGTGGTGCGATTGTTTTCCAACGGACTTGCACAGCACGCGGCACACCACAATGCGACGCAGGCGCAACGAGCACTGCACACAGCGCGTGACAGTTTCAACCAGCAGTAATCACGCACCAAGAGCCATCCCCCCCATCCCCCCGTTCTCCTGCACTCCCTCCGCCCGCCCCGGTCCTTTTGTCCGTGATTACAGACCCAGGCGTTGCCGCCGCCGTCGCTGCTGTCGCCGTCGATGGAAATTCTTGGTTCGTGCCCGTCGGTGCGGCGTTCAAAGCGGCCGCTGCAGCAACAGGCACCACAGGCGCCATGACCACGTCGTTGCTCGATATCGGCGTTACCGAAATGGCAGCCTGGCGGTAAAGACCTTCACTCGCGCACGTGAGGCTGTGGAGCGCCACGCGCTGGTACCTGGGGGCAGCGTTCATAACGACAGAAAAAAAAAGACGATTACGTTCATGGCAACGAAAGCAAATCGCGATAGCGTTAGTACAAGGCGTCTAGGAAGAGCGTGCAGCAGCACGGGCATCACCATAGTCCACGCATGTCGCACAGCTCCTTGCATCGCAGTTCCGACACATCCCCTACCCCAGCGACCGCCGCTGCTTTGTGCGGTAGCATGCTGCAATCGTCAGGTTGGGCCAGCCCCAAATTATTCACGTGAGGCACGGCATGCCTTACATTACCCCCAGTTGTAACAATGGGTCTCTTAGGTTGGCGTAATTATGGAGTAAAATTTGTTAAACCATCAAATTCGTAAGCGCTGTAGCATACGGTAAAATGACATTCCAGAACCACAGCACACTCGTCCGGTCCCGACATAAAAAATGCCGCGCAACACACGTCGAAACCGAAACTCGTCGCCGCTATAGCATCACCTTGCCCAAGTGAGCGAGGACACGAAAGCCTTCCGGCATTTGTCGAAGAAAGATGGGTGGAAGTTGTAGGTGGTCAGCCACTGCCGACGAGCCGACAACGTGATCACGCAGAACATGCCGCGCCGCCGCACCTTGGTTACACGACGAGAAAAGGGCAGGACACAAACGACAGCACAGGTCAAGTTTGCATACACTAGACACGACATATCCCAAGTTCAAAACTGCATATTTTGGGGGCGATAGTTTGGCAGCAATGGCTAGCTGGGAAAGCTTCGGCACAAAGCTCCACGCATCCGACAGATCATATTCACATTGGATGATCTAGACCCTTCGGGCCGACAGACCCCTGGTGTTCATTATCTGCACGATTTAGATCACGTTCGCCCCTGGTAAGATCTGTATTAAACGTCGCTTGTACACATGATTGCCGACTTGGGTATGTTAAGATTCTTGCACAAAATCCCATAACATCAAGAGTAGGATCTAGATGGCCGTTCAGTACGTAGATCAAGTATGTACTTGCTCTTATTTCACAGAGAGGCGAGGCAACTTCGCCCCAACGACCGAGCGCACGCACACCCACCATCGAGCCCACAGTATCTCTGCAAAACACCTTCCCAGAACGACGGTAAATAATTTGCAACTATGGTATCATCGGGGTGACATATACTACGTGCATCAAAACGCAAACAAACATACACACCTGACGCTGCCACTGGGACAATCCCTTTTCTTTTTTCCTCCGTCCGATCCCCCCTGCTGGCCCAGATCCCGCCCCAGATGCATGGGGCAGCATCACGCGCTCGTGCATGTGCGGCGGGTCTAAGGCAAACGAGGATGTCGGACGGTCGTGAGTCGCATTCCCACTGCTCCCAGCGCCCCCACCCCCTCCACCCCCTCCTCCGCCTACTTCTCCTCGTGCTCGGCTCTCGCTGATGAAAGCCTGTTGCAGGTCATCTCTGCAAAACCCGGACAAGATAAGGAACGGAGGTGAAAAACGCCTGCTGAACATCATATCTACAAAACTCAGACAAGGCCACGCAAAGGGGCAATGAAAGACTGTGGGACTTATCTACACACCCGGGGCAAGACAAGGGAAGGGGTGTGATTAAAGTTCTGTTCAAGATCATAGTCTACACAAATCGGACACGGCAAGACAATATGGTGGAGCCTAACATGTTCGGAAAGTAGAACTGCTACTGTAAGGTCATCGCTACATAAAACGTACGAAAGAGTAGACGATACGCCAGCGGTCGTTTAGGCAAGTTGACTGCTCCTCTTCCGTCCTCTTGCGGGTCGATTTTTCGACCAGGTCTACTGCTGCAGATACACATTGGTGCGCGCAACGGCTACAGTACTCCCTACTGCTATACAACATATAGCACAACTACGCATCACGGTGGGACGACGCAGCAGCAAAGTCCGCTGGAGACGTTTTCCCGTAACACCATTACAGATAAATAAAAACACTATCTCCATCTGTCTCCACACAACAAAATAAAAGGAACGAGCCACCGGCGGCCCAATTCCTGTTTTCCACCACTGCCCCTGGCTTACCCCTAGCCTGCCTCATGTGCAACATAAAACAGATTACGACAAGACGGCACACCTCACCCCATCCTGTGGCACCGACGCCTACCTGACATGCGTTTTGGGCGCCCCGTCGAACTCCAGCCCAAGCACAACTATGTACGTGCCGGGATCCACGTCAGAGTTGGTGTTGCCGGGCCTAAAACAAAAACAAGGGAACCAAGGTGGGCCACGAAGAATAGGAGACGCTTAACGTCAGCAATAACTGGAAGCCTGGTGGGAGAATAACCAGGCGACACTCCAACCACAAGGTGTTGCTCTTCGTATCAAGCAAGCTGTACGATTGCAGCCTTCTGAGGCTCTCGGAAAATAAAAGGCAAGATTCGCCGCCTCGAAGAAGGGGCAGGAACGGCGTTTGCGGTGACAAGCGGAACGCTCGTGTCTCCCTACCACGTAGTGCCGCCGGAAGAGCAAAGGAACTTCGACCGCGTCATCGGTTGCACGTGTATGGGTGGACAGATACAGCAGACGTTACACGAGCGGACGGCACACATATTGATAGGCCTAGAGGCTAAAAGCTCTGCATCCCGGCAGCCTCGGTGGCCAAATTTCAAAACGCGGGCATCCGCGGCAGCCCTTCTGGACGTTTTTATCGTAAACACAAGGGCTTGCACGGACCACGGTCCAGCAACGACAAAATGGCTGACATGCATACCTAATACTAACCCTAGCCCCAATCGCCTGGGAACGTTATAGAAAGGTAAAATGGGGAGTTGCTAACGTGGTCTATCAGCCATATAAAAACGTCAATTTCGTGTCACCTTGACGAAGAAAAGTCTCCCAGGATGGCGTTGCGAGGAACGGCCCATGTGTTGTTCGCCAGGTGTATCGCCGTCGCTGACTTGAAAAAATCAGGGTTATGCTGCAAATGAGATGTGGAATACAGGAGAGGGGGCAGGAAAACATAAATGCCTATTCATCGACAGCGCTAGGCCTGTTGATTTACGACGCCCACCCCCTACTTCCAGACCACGTGTTACAGTAGCTGAAGGTGCATCTGCGAGTGACACCCGTGCGTGTTTGGCTAGTGCAAAATATCGACACAGAGACAACACGTCCAGCCAAGAGTTTATACTAAAAAATAACAGAAGCCGAAAGCGGGTGCTTGTGTATTTCCGCTGGCAGATTCTAGCTTCGGATACGCCTATCCTGGCCAATAGCAGCATAGAAGTCGTCCACTTTAGAACGAAACGTTTCCTTATATTTGCCAACTTTTCACAAGTCAAGTCCACTAGGAGAAGATTTTTTGGGCGCTTCAAAAGACAAATTTGGCCATATTCTACTACAGTGGCCTTAGCGTAGGACGGTGGTGAGCGAAGGGGCCAACCCGTGGTCTCCGGGCATACTCTATAGTCTCTGGGCGAGGCTCACATGGCATATCGCTTGGGTGAAGTCCTCGGCGACGGCCGCCATCCCCCACCACGGGATGCTTTCGGTAGCCTCCATCCGCTGGGCTACAGGCGAGGTGCCACCGGCAGCCTTATCGGCAAGGCGGCTCAGCGCCTTACACACCTTGAGATTGCAGGCAAATACAGCGAACCAAAACGTGAAGATGACAGGAAAAATGAGCATGAAGACAGGTACCAGAACGAAAAACGTATAGGTCCGAATCAAAACATAACGTGGGGGGGGGGGCGAACGCGCAGTCACGCAGGAGACCAATACAACGTGTACGGACGAAAGACGAATCCGCAAACACGAACAAGAACAAGTAAGCGTGTACGTGCGGCTTGGTCTTGTGTATGCGGGTCTCTGGTCAAGTGTGTGGCAATTCAGATTAAAAAAACGAACAAAACGTCAACAGAGCGATAACTGGCACACGTTGAACGAATTGCCCAGCCGATACATGTGGAGGTGGGGGCGGTAGTGAGCAGTAGATCATGGGGCAGGCGGCGAAACTTTGCAACGCGCTGACACCAGCAACCTGTAGGGTAGGAGAGAAGGTCTGTACTTTTGTACGACTTCAACGGTAGAGGTCCACACCATCCAAATGAGCAAAAAAACATTCCAGCGCGCACCTTCTTCACGTCCTTCGGGACACGGTGGCGCTTCACCCTTTCCTCTGGGGGAAGTGTCTTCCCACTGCCACCGCTTGTTACGGGCGTTGCCGTCGACCCGCATCCACCTTCATTTGCCAGGTCGCCGCCGCCGCTCTCCCGCGAGCTATCGTCGGCTGTGATAGGGGGTGGGTCATACTGTGGTCCCACTCTATCCCGGAGAAGAAGTCTCTCGATGATGTACTCCGTCAGGGCCTGCAAACACAAACCCGCCCCCCGATAGTGTCCATCCCCACGCCCGAGTCGGGGTGGTGTGCGTTTCGACATGCGTTGGGGTGGCGGTGGATACAAACCGAGAGCAAGCGCGAGAAGATTCAGGGGATACTGTGCGTCAGTTTTTCTCCAGAAACAATTATGTCCGACTTGCATAAACCACCGCCCCGGTAAGAACCCATCGTGTATACGATACTCAAGCATGTACTTCGAAGTACCACGTACACTTGACCGACTGTTTTCCCACGGCTCCAAAACTACTACCAAACCGCCCCAGTAGAGCGCCGCGGCAATAGTCGGGGTGCAACAGGCAGGCAAACTGCCAACAGCACCACCGAAAACACCTTCGCCAATCGGACGAGAAACAGAACGAGCGAGAAAGAGTACGAGACTAGCATCCTGAACGTGGTCCCAGTACATATTCTCCGCATTGACACCAACTGAGAGACTACCCCTAAAGGCGATGCCAGTGCATACCGTTCGTCTCTACACCCAAAGGCGCACCTGCTCGAAGCACGATTTGATGAGGGTCATCAAGTAGAGCACGTCAATGTGCCCGCACGCGTGGACCTCCACTTCCAGCGCTAACCACCGCGGACGGCTTGCTTTTTCGTCGCTCGACGAAGATGCCGCTCCCAGCCGCGTGCTATCCCTATCCTTTGCGCGTCCACCCGCCACCCCCGCCGCCGTAGAAGATGCATCCGTCGCCCCACGCGCGTTGCTCTTCTTAATTTCAGCATGGGCTGCCCCAGCCGGAGCCGACGCGGAATCCACAGCTCCCGCCTCCGCCGTGTCTTGTGTTTCAGCCGCTGCCGCAGCTTCTGCTTTAGCAACCGCAGCGAGTCCGTCCTCTCCCAGGAGAATTTCGATATCCATGCCGCCGCCGCTAACGGACGTGCGCGACGCCAGGGCGTCAATTGTCGGGGCGGGGAAGCCGGTTCGCAGAGACGGCGATCGTGCTCCCGTCTTTGGGTTAAGTGACCACAGCTTGACGAATGCCAATCCTTCACCTACCTGTACCACGTGATCGAGCGAATATAACGAAAGGGGCCGGGCAGGGGTGGAAGTGGTGATGACCTTTCCCACCAACGCCGATAGATGCCGTAAGCAGGTTGGACGGTTCGGTCATAGCGTGGCACACATGCGAGAAACTATTCCACAAAAATAAAATAGGAGGTTGAATACAACGAAAGTGAGAGATTTCCAATATATGCATGAAGGAAATTACAGTCAGGGGTTGTTACCGAACCTGCAATAACCGCAGTTTTCCCCAAGAACTCGTATGGAATGAATCTGAAAACCGTTTGCGAACCGGGACCGGCAACACTTATCCTGAAAAAAATCCGCCAGTTTCAGGGTACAAGTGCAATTTCTGCGTGAGTCGAAGGTCAACACACTGGCTACGCATTCAAAGTAGGGTGAGCGATCCACGCCATCTCCTTACGCAAAACTATACATCAAAAGTCGACGCCGTACCATACCTTCCTTGCTGCCGCCACGGTCCGTCTCGCGGCGATGTCGTTTCTTGGTCTTGAAGCGTGCCCTGACGAGTAAAAGAAGGTAAGCTCCCGTGGATCAATAGTCACGTCTTCCACCACAACTTTGTTTTTTTGGTCGGAAACACCGCCCCGCTCATCGCCGCTACAGCTTCCGCTGCCACCTTCGCCCCCCCCCTTGGACTCCGTAGACATGCGCTCGGCCGCCACAGAAGAAGCGTCCAAAACAGACTCCTCAGAAGACTCCAACCCAACCTCAGCAGAACCGCCAGCGCTCTTGTCGACGGCCTCTACATCGCCGCCGCGGGTAGCGGCGGGGGAAGTCACGGCGGCGTTCAGCGCCCTTACGACGTCCGCGTCCGCGTGTCCGGTAGCGTCTGATTTCCCCTCCTCATCTTTTTTACGTTGTCGAGGCTCTGCCGTGCCAACCAGAGCAATGGCCGCCTCGGCAGAAGCTGCCGCGGCCAAGCCCTCCGCCCCCCTTCCTGCTGTGACCCTATCCGTTACTCGCGTCGGAGACGATGGTTTGGTATCCCCGCCGACGGGAACGGACTCGTGCCGCATAAAGCTGCCGGCTTTGCCTAGGCTAAACCGCCGCGGTCGCTCTTTGTTGGAGGAGCTGACTTTGCCCGTTATATTTCCTGCTAAAGTTCCTCCACGCAGAGAGACAGGCGCCGTTGACATCAAACTCGCCATCGCTGCCCCGCCTTGGTCACGCCTGGGGGGCGACGACAGGACGGCGTCGCTGCTCATTCCTCTAGTCAGCTTCGGGTTTGGCCTAGGAGTTGGCATCACGATTGGTGCGGTGTCTTCCCCCGTCGCCGACGAAAGTAGCGGGGGTGTCACGCTGCGAGGCTTACCTTTGTCGGCTTGTGCGCCGTCCACCCCCTTGCTTTTGCTACGTCCACCACCCACTGAAGCGGCGCCGGAGCTTCCCAGAGGACCGTGGGCCATCGCCCGTGCGATGGGAGTGCTTCCGGTGGAGCGACGCCTGTGACCACCGCTGAAACTCACGTCGAGCGGCGGAGGCTGTAGTATCGGGCTTTGATTTCGAGGTGTATCCTTCAGCGATAACGGCCGCGGTCGAGACTCCGCCGATGAAGTGCGTTGTAGTTGCTGCTGTTGTTGCTGGTGCTGCTGCTGTTTCTGTTGTTCTTGGTGCTGTTGTAGTTGCTGCTGTTGCTGTTGCTGCTGCTGTTGTTGCTGCTGTTGCTCCGTAGCACAGTGCAGGACATTCATGAGGTCGTCCGCGCACAACACTTGCCGGAGGTACATAAGCAGAAGGTAGGAGTCGAGAACGCCGTCCGCGGGGAGGGAAAACCACGCCCGAGCGTGACCCGGAAGGGCTTCCTCTTTCTGGGTGGTGCTCGCTTGCTCCGATTGTTCGGCTGGGTCAGTGAAAGTGTCGCCACCGCTAGGTGAGGCTGGGACGTATCGGGGATTCGATCTGTCATCGCCACCAACCGTTATGCTGGTGTAGGACGGCCGCCGTGCGTGGTAACTGTCGCCAAGGCCTCTCTTAGGGCTGCTGTTGTTGTCCCTCGTGGGTTCCGTGTTGGGGCCCGTTCGCATGAACTCAATGTCCGCAGCCGTAACCTGCAGGTTTAGAGATGCAAAAACGAGACCGTGCAACATGGGAAACGATACGATACGGCCGAAGAGCTCTGGTGCCAATAGTGAGAAAAAGGCCGACAGTACCCAAAAGCTGGCTACGTGTCAAAAAGAGTGCACAAGTATGTACATATCGCGAGGACGTGTCACCAGGAGCGCCAAGCTCAACAATGAGTTCGCGCTACGTGCCAATCGGTGCGCATGTCATAAGAAAGGTGTCGTCAGTCACACCAAGCTCAACCCGACTGTGTACTAAAAACGGTACAACTTGTACCGTTCACAAGTAAAAGTAAACGTTTGAGGGTATATCAGAACGTGCCTGCAGGTGGTTGTTCCTGAGGAGCTCCCGCGCCAGCGCCTGCCACGCCTGTTCGGACAGGGCGCGTTCTATCCTATTATCCAGGCTCAGCTTCAGGTCCTCTTGAACATCCTGAGGGTGACCATGGTGGGGTATAGCAAAGCGCATTGCGCAGCATAACGTAGTTGTCGCGTGCAAACGGTAAACGATGCTATGGCCAGTAACCTATATGTTGCGCGCAACGGATAGCGGTGATATCACCATCAACGAAGTGAAGCCTGCGACTTTTTCCGCAGCCCGCGGTCGATTGAACAGGTTGGTATAATGCACATGCGATGGAGGCAGCAGGACGGAAAAGTAAAAACTTACAACTTTCTAAAGCCCTCGTGTCTGCGATCACCCTTAAAGGTACACCACGTCATTTCGTAAGGAAAAACGAAGCACCTACGCAGCCGCGCAGACCGCGGTAGCACCGGCCGGCGAACGGCAGGGCCGAGACTTGCCCCACTCGAAATGTCCCCCTGTCACGCACAATGAAGTACGCCTCCTCGTGGCTTCCCGAGAGTTCTGTGCTGCCAAAGGCTATTCCAGCTCGATACAAGTAGACCACACCGACACGAAAACCCGACACGAAAATACGTCAAAGTGTACACGTCAATTATCGTACCCACTGCATACACCAAGCAAGTCCCCCTCCGGCAGAATGTGCACGTTTTATCACGCTAGAGTAAAGCAGAGTGCGCGCGATGGTAATGCGATGGTGCACGAGACATCAGCCGTCTTGCGGCTTCTTGACGAGGGGGGTCGCTCTGCTATGCAAATTTAACCACATTTTTGGCGATATATGCATATTACTTACAGTAGGGAACACCCGCCGCACTAGCTAAACTGTGGTATCAGCCAACGAAAAAAGCGCAACACGGCAGTGGTCATGGTCGTTGAGACGGCCTGAGAAAACGTTACCAACCCCCGTTCCCCGCCAAAAAAACACCAACAATGTATCGGTGTGATGGCCAAAACAGTTGCATTCGACCTGTCGCGCAAAGAGCATTCCTACGGTGATCTTCTCGCGGTGGGTTTCTATGCAAGAAAAACGTACCTCGATGCCGTACACCTTCAGGTCGATCGCCTTGCACGGTACATCATGTCCCGAACCTTTACCCGCCACTCCGACGGCAGCCTGTGCGAGCACGAAGTTCGAAAGACAACACCACCCACGAAAGGGTGTGTCTGGGCGTCAAACACGATACTCTCGCCATTCAACAGTGGTCTATCCGCATCGTTGGGCCCTGGAGATTGTTATTCAAAGAAGCATGGCACGAGTTCCGACCAGCACGGCATGTATCGGCTTGAAAATCCAACATCGTCATTTCGTCCGAAATGTTTGTCTCCATTATGTCTTGCGTCGATTGCAGCTAATTGGGTTTCTTCTCGGAAACTCAATGATCAGGTTGCAGTTGCCTGGCGCGCGATTAAACATTCGTTGGCTCACGAGAACAAATAAAACGCGAACAAGCAAAACATCAATCGCCGTATGCGGCGCTACAACTGGGGGAGGATCTGCCACTCGCACTACGGCTCTACAACCGAACCGTGGCGGCGGATACCACCCCCTCTCTGTCGTTACCGTAAATCTCCTGCAATTCAGGATACACGTCGGTGCACTGTCGCGAGGCAGGGGGTCAGCAAGCGATGCATTCGTCGACGTGCATAGTGGCGTTATCTAGTGATCATCCATGGCTTTCTAGCGCTGGCGTACATGTGTTAGTGACGTCCTACCCACCAAATCGCTATTACACGGGGCCCATGGCCTCGCCGCAAGTCGTCACCCCGACACGCCACAAACTCATCACCCCCCACCACCTACCTCCGAAAGGGTCATGTAGAAGACGTTCTTGTGCTTATCCGGGTACACGTAGAGCCCAGTCCTCTCTTGCACCCGACACCCCTGCAACGTTTTCCCGGCCAAGTGCGTGAGCACAGGCTTCATCTGTAGCCGGTGATTCATCGGAAACCGCCTCGAGTACTTACACTCGCACTGCAGCTCTCCTTCCCTAAACCCCTGCCCGAGCGTGCGTGGGGGATGGCCATCCTTCTCGTCCGTCACCACTAGGGCTGAGTTGATATCCCCACCGCCTTCCCCTCCGTCGCCGAAGGCCCAGGTTCCGCCGGGGGCTGTCGCAGAGAGGCTTTTATTAGCGCGGCTGTCGACCAGCCCGCTCGCCGCAGCTTGAAGGCTCACCCCCAGCCCGGTGCGACGAAACCCAGCCTCGCCTGTCGACCTCCTCAACGAAACCGCGCGTATGTTCTCATGTGATGCCCACCCGGCGTGTGTCGCACTCCTACCGTTTCCGCTGCCAACGCCACTTGTGACTGCTCCCGGCGCTGCAAACGCCGACGAAAACGAACCATTGCCTGAGAGATCCTTCGGCGCCGGGACCAACCCCGCAGACCGTGTCGCCTGGGGGCTGGGGACCCCCGTCCGCCCGTCTAGGCTTTCGACGCCGGGAGTACTTGACGGGCTCTCGCTGCCAGCAACGTTGACATTCATACGAGCGCGAGATGACGCGTTTCCTGGGCGGAGGCTGTCGCTAGTTTCGGCCAGCGGCGGTGGCGTAAGCGAGGGAGAAGGGGGCTGGGGGATGAGGACCTCGCACGCAACCTTGGTCTCGATCAGGCTTTCCAGCAGCATCAGTTGGTTGACCTTTCGCGCCCTCGCGTGCAAACCCTGTGGAGGTTGATCCGATTCGGTGTTACGGACGGCAAAGCCACAGCGGGGGCGAACGAGGGAAAAGGCGATGGAAAACACGAAAATAAGATAAAACATGGCCAAAACAAGATGAAGCGGCAAGGTCACGCGGAGGCCAGGATACCAGCATTCGCGTAAGCATGACGCTATCGATCTATCGCAGCTATTTTACAACGTGTCATCCAGCTCGTCCACGACAGGGTGCAAAAGAGGTATATTAGTAGCTACTCGTGGGCGCCTCTCTTTCGGTGGCATTGCATGGACATCGAACCACAGTACCTGTTTGCTTTCGGTGGCAATACATAGACATCGAACCACAGTACCTGTTCGTTTTCGGCCTATTGATAATGAACAAGCATCACCGATGCCCATCCATCACCGGGGGGTATGTACCTCAAGACGGCGATCTCACCCTCGTTAGTCCCGCCATAATCGCGTCCTTGTTGGCAGCTACCGCGCTTCCTTTAGGGTGGTAAATCGAGACCTTGACGTCAATTACGGCGATACGGTACCCAACAGAGTCAGGCGAGTACGTAGGCCGATGCACTCTCGGCGGCAGCGGCGGAGACTTCAACCGCGACCCGATGCGGACCGGCGCCTGTCCTGCACCATGGCTGCTGTGACCATCGATGCCATCAGCGCCACCGTTAGCCGAAGACAAGCCCGAAGCAACCAGCGGCCACGACCGAGAGTCGTCCCCCGGGTCGCTCTCACTTTCACCGACGCGAAGGATAGCCCAGTACGGGACCGTGTAGTCACCTTCACCTCGATCATGAGAGTCGCTGTCACCTCCCCTATTGTCACGGGAGAACCGCGGCGACCCAGCACCTCTGGGATCAGTTCCCGAAGCATCTTCGGCGTGCGCCTTGCTGGCAGCGCTCGTCGCCGCAGAGAAAGACGCCTCTTCCCCTCTTATCTGCCCTACCTCACCAGTGACCCTTGCCCCCATCCACTGGTGGCTCGCGGGAGCGCCAGTGGGTCGGGAGTCCACGGAAAAACTACGCCTCACTCCTACTCCCTCTCTCGCTCGCGACGTCTCCGCCCCGCCAGGCTCCGTCCCTCCCACCGCTCCCGACGGGTGAACGGATCGCTCCTCGACGACGAAAAATAAGGCGTCGGCTGGTGGCGCTTCGTGATCGAGTGGTTCGAAAGCCGAGTACGGCAACGCCTTTGCGGTGCCATTGGCAGGCTGTTCTCCGTGCCGAAGGCTGGGGTGCTTTCCCCTCAGGAGCTCGCGGTCGAATAACTCGCGCGCGCGCCAGACGGACCTCCGTCCTCGCGATCCCATGTCAGAAGAGTGGTGGTCGGGGGAAATGTCCACCATGAACTCTAGAGGAACCTGTTTCGCAGCAGCGGAAGAGCGCATGACAGCGACGGTTGGGGGTTAGGGGCGTCTGTGACAGCATCCCTGCTTGCATCACGCGGGAAAACATACCACCTGTGAAAAACAAATCGGAGCAGACACTTTTCTTACTTGCTTCTGAGACCAGCCTTAAAGTCCGACCCGGTTCGGCCCGGCCCGACGTGGTCCCGCCCGGGTTAGCCCGGATCGCACAAGCGGTTGGCCGCTGCAGCTATTTTTTCTCTCAAGGGCGTGGTCTGACACCGGTCTCTTCCACCGTCGTGTACATCCCCTGCGCCCCATGGTACCCCCTCGATCGAGGGGATTAAAGCACTCACCAGGAAGTTGGTGACCTCCGCGGGCATGGATTCAAGACACGTCCACACATTCTGCAGGGCTGGGAGGGTGACCGGCACACGCCGTTGGAGGCACCGGAGAACCTCGGAGGAGTAAACCTTATCCATGTGGTCCTTTAGTGCCATCGCTAGCCGAGCAAGGGTGGGATTGGTGACGAGGTCACTACCCCCGCCGTCATCGGCGCCGCCAATGTCGCCGGAGCTCAGGGTCCTCGGGCGAGAGTATTGCTCGAACCGAGGTACGATCTGGGAGCAACGGAAAGAAAAACCGGTTCCGCCCAGAAATAGCATCCACGGAGGGGGCACATCAAATACAATACACAAGTAATAGCGCAACACTGTAACACGATACCATCTGCCAAAGAAAGACAAGCACGAAACGTAGAACAGACCATGGCGACGGAGGAGCTGAAACACAACTAACAGATCCCTACGCTGTCGCCATCACATCACGTTTTTATAGGTGGCTGGTAGTTCGCACATTTTCTACAAAGGGCGGGTCAAGCCGCTCGTGCAATCAGTCTCGTCGGCAAAGCCTCACGAAACGAGAATGGCTGGAAAACAAGCCGTACAAGCCGCTAGCGCAGTTTAAACAGTTTCGTTCGGAAACTCTAAACCATGGAGCTTTCCTGCATGCAGCATCCCGACGGGCTCTCTCGGCAAGCACTCTGAGATCCCTCCATCGTACTAACGACTGCAACGAAACAAACTTAGTGTGTGATTTTTCCACGTCTACGCGAAAACAAATCCTCTCTGTCGAAAAAAACTGGTTGCCACAAAAGAACAATACAAACCTTCACGGGGGAGTAGACGCCTGAAGCCAGTGATGCTTGCAAATTCGCCATAAAATGTATTCCCGCCGCACTGTCATTTGCCAACACCTGGTCGAGGGTCTCCCCATGGTTCCTCCGAAGCCCGCCGATCGTACTGCCGCCACCCCCATCGCTATATGTAGTCCTCGACCATCCCGACACAGGGTACGTTGTCGCGAACATGCAGAGGTATGTCTGCAATTCGCTCCTGCTGGTCCCACTAACATGGTTAGCCTTATCCTCCTCTGCATCTTCTTCGGGGGCGGCCTCATACTGAGGGGTGGTCTTTAGAGCCCGCGACAAACTGTGGCGGGTGTCAACAACCCCGTCCCTCGTTTTTGGTCGTGGGTGGGACGTTCCCTCGGCGTTAGTGGGTTCACCGGCGCCTCCGTCGCCGTGATGGCTACCCCCGTCCGCGTGACCGGGTGTCTCGTGCATGCATTCAAAGCGCACGAACAGCGGGGGGTGCGCCCAAGCAGCGCCCAGCAACGCGGCATTGGTCGGAGATGAAGCAGCGCGGCCGGCGCTACCGTTAATCCCTGGTCCTCGTCCTGCCCGCCCAGGCACTCGTTGCGCCGCGCTTCCGTATCTCGCCCCTTGCACCCCCGCCCTCCCTCCACCAAGCGATGCCGAACTCGAAGATGGGTAGTCATAGGGCGTTACACGAGATGTAGGATCGACCGACGTCCGCTGGCCGAGAGCCATGCGGGCGGAAGACGCCATCGACATTCCTTGGTAAGGGGGAGCAAGTGGGGGAGAAGCCGATTGGCGAGGTGCAAGTCTAGATACCACCGTGCTCATCATCGCCGTTGAATGCGCGCCAGCAGGTGATGTCACCGGTACGAACGAAGCTGGGCCCTGTGGTACGAGCACCCGGGAAATGTGTAAACATGGTCAACACGGGCACGGCATTATAAGTCAACCCCCTTAGAGCCCCAAAACCTCTTCCTATACAAATTCCAAGTATTATGTCCCCCAACACGGGTTCCAGTTGGAAAGGGGTGAAGGAAGAAAAAATGCCATGCAGAATTTTTTCATGAGCAAAACGAGTTGCAAATTTACACGGCTGCCTAAAATGTAGGGGACCCTTTTGAGCTCGGTGAAGTCGGAGAGGAGATCCGAACCGCCCGACCGATACTCTCCACGAAAAAGTGTCTTGTTTTTTTTTTATGCCTTCCGCCAGCGCGCAAAACAGTTGACTGTTACAAATATCGACTAACGCGGGTTCCTAGCCAGGGCTACCCTGAACTCTGACAGAAGCATGACGACAGCCGCCAACGTAAAGATAGCCGAACTGAAGGTCTTCCACCGTTCGCCCGCAACAAAGAGTGCCACCAAATTCGGATACAGCACGAAACTGACGATTCAGGCTCCCCGGGCTACTTCACACCGCGACCGTAGGTTCTCGGGCATGAAAACAAGACGATAACGAGCGCGATGCTACAAGAAGATCCCACCAGAGGATACAACAGTGTAGGTTACGGTCGGTCACTTGCCTGTTGATCTGCCACACCTCCCTCGTCTTCGCTGTTCCAGTAGATGTAGTGGCTTGTACCGGGGACAGGACGCAGGTACCTTTACAGCAGGAACACGAGGAAACGTTGGTTATGGTTTGGACTACCTTCGAGGTTTCGATTTTCGACAAACTAAACTGCCCGGGCGTGTTCACATTGAAATCAACGCCAGAGGCCCCTACCTCCCATAAAGAACCGCCTCCCAAGACAGCGCAACGTTCGATCAAGGAGACAGATGTTTGATACTTCGATTGTTTTGTTGCTTTTGGTGGGAGCCTTGACCCTTTTTAAGAGCTGAAAAAAACATCCACGCTGCTTCCAAGCTTCGTCCCCAACATTAATAAGTGCAATTCTATTGGGATTACCCTCCACCTATCCGCACGAAAACGACGGGGTTGGTGTTATTTCGGCAACCGAATTAGATTGATACACGAGACTATTGATGGGAGCTCAAGTTTCGTTTTGACCCATTCGCCCAGAGGGGTGAAAAAACCACCCAATCAACCCACAAACCAACCCACTAACCAACCAGCCAATCAACCAACCAACCAACCAACCAACGAACCGACCAACCAACCAACCAACCAACCAACCAACTAACCAACCAACCAACCAACCAACCAACCAACCAACCAACCAACCAACTAACCAACCAACCAACCAACAAACCAACCAATCAACCAACCAATCAACCACCCAACCAAACACAGCTTGCAGCAGTAGCAGAGCACGTATGTGCTCCAAACGAATTGCATCTCAACCGTGCTTAATGCATCACCCCACCTCCCAAGAATTTCCGCGAACTCTACGTCGCAAGCCTCCGGCGCCTCTTCTTGCCCAGAACCGAGCTCTTCTCCGTCGTTGGCCTCACCGTCGGTGTCCAGTGCAAGTCGACGTAGTTTGGTCACATTAATCTGCACAAAACGATCAATGGACGTGGCGGACGGTTAAGCTTATGCCAATGCTGCTAAAACGAAAAAGATGCCGTGTTTTTTCTTTCTGTTATGCTCAACTGTAGAGTGTCTAGTTCCCCCCTAGATGTTTGTGTATACTCCTGTTGTACGCGTGTGTTTATCATGTGCTCCTGCCATGCGCGTGATTTTATCATATGCGCTATGCTTGCTAAGTTTGCCTCCATTTAAGCTTCTTATGATCCTGATCAAGCGCCCAATTCTTCTATTGATGCGCCCACAGAGTCCAATTATGCTACTCTAAGCTTCTCTAAGCAAGACCGAAATCTGAATATAACCATAGCGGCTGTGCGGTCCAGGTGATGAAGAAGGTGACAGCGGTGTGATGTTGTCCGTATTGCCGCCATCTACCCAGCTAAGCACCCCCACGGCTACGGGTAGTTCAGTCGTGCTACCTCCACCGCATGATACCCATCCTGACGACTGGTCGGCATTATACGAAGGTGGGAAAAAAAGTGTCAGGAGAACCATGTGCCCCTCCTCACACAATGCGCGCACCTTGTGAGTACTTTCGCCAATGCCTGCCAAGGCGAAGGCGATGTCACCGCTGCACAGCATCCGCCCTGCGCGTAGAGCGACGTAGGCTACCCTCAGGAACACTCGGTGGTGGGCCAAGACAACGAGTCCCTGGTATTCCCTGGCCATGGTACTGACTCGCCCGCCACGAGGGTCATCTCCCCATCCGATCCTGTGGAGAAGGGGGAGAGGAGAGAGGAAAGGTGGGGGGCAAGGAGAGGGCGGGGGGGGCAGGGGAAGACGGGGGGAAGAGGGGAAGGGGGGGTCAGAGAGGGGAAGGAGAGAAGAGGAGAGGCGACGGCGGGGGCGGGAGGCGGGGCGGGGGGCATGGACACACGAGTACCAAATAAGGTGGCAAAACCGACACGGGTTGAAAGTGAAATGGTGCTGAGCACGATTGTACTTTCCATTTCAGCGGATCGAACGAAAACGCCGCCCGGTGAATACCGCATAACACGAAAGCTGACACACACCGACGAGGAAGGATTTCCAGGCCGACTTCCTCGACAACGGGGAGAAGGCACAAAAGATCTCGACATAAAATTCCGAAGCCGTCGTTTTCGCTGTGACGCCCCCCCCCCCGCGCCCTTGGTTTGGACAAAATCGGGACAAACAAGCACCCCACGGGGTGTATTATCTTGCATGATATACCTGTTTTGAAGAAGAACGGCTCAAAACAATAATCCAGGGTGTGTGATAACAGCGTGTCATACGGTGATGTCCGCGACTATCTGTGTGTGAGCCAAACAGGAGCCTCTGCCTCAGTAAAACGCCTGGGCGCGGTCATTGGACCAAATCGGCGTATTTCGACAATGAGAGCCAATTGAAGCACTTGTTCAAAGCGATGCGTGCGCACAACACGGAACAAATCGTGCAGGACGAAACGCTCAACTCGCCGTCACGGCTGTGTGCACAAGAAAGAACGGGCTATCCATTTATCGCCCAGTCGTGAACATATTCTCAAGAAACCCCATCCGACTTATCTAGAGCAGAAACCAACGGTTCCACGAAAAATCCACCCGGTTTATTTAGAGCACAAAACAACGAGCTCCGAAACTTATTCTCACCGTCGCGAAGGCTTAAACGCCATCGCCTGGTGGTGGCTCTGTGGAATCTGCGCCATCAAGATGCTCCTCACGTCTTGCAGCATCGCGTTGTGCGGCTCAATCGGCAGGCCGAAGTCTTCTAACCTGACCAAAAACAAGAACAGCCCCAGCGAGTCGTCCTCCTTGTCCTGCTTGTTCGGGGCCCCCCTCCTGCCCACTCCCCCGGACGCACCCGAACGCCTCCCTACACGCTTCCACTTCTTCCGCTTTCCTCTCTGATGCTCTAAGCGCGAGGACAACCCGTTCTTCCATTCTTCAAACGCCGGCAGGAACGTTAGCAAGATTGCGCCGTCCCCCACAGCACGGGCAAACCAACGCCCACTCTTCGCCAACTCGCTCGGCAGCGGCCCCGACGCCCCGACAAGGGTCGGGCGCGATATCGACCTACCTGGGCGGTGGGCGGGAGGCACCGCCGCCATATTGCCGCCCATAGGGCCGGAGGATGGTCTAGACCCCCCCTGGTGTGCGCCCCGGCTTGGGGGGCGATTGGACGGCGGGTCCGGTGCTGAGGCGACGCGCACCATGCTTGGCGGGGCTAGGTCGGTGTAGGAGATCACCCATGGGACGGACACGTTAAAGGTATCCTCAAGCACCTTTTCCAGCATCCCGTGCATCTATTCGGAGTGAGCATAGAGCGGCGAAGGGGAGGGGGGAAGCGAGGAGCCGAGGGGGCATTGGTCCGTTTACGTGACAAGAGGGAGGGTGGAAGGGAAAGGGGGAGGGAGGGAAGGAACGAAGGGTACAGATCATGTCAGTCCACAAAAGGTTCCTCGCGCCGTGCAGGTTTCGTACCAAGGCTCACGACGTACGAACAACGACGTGTCGTAGAGTAAGAGTGCGCTACTGAAGTGTTGTCTCCTTTGCGTCCTGAATCAACAGGGTTCGCCCGCGATCGGCTGCCCCAACGAGGGAAAAAACGCCACAACGGCGGGGGTAAACAGCGATGGAACGGTAGCAAAACACATATGTACATATGTACCCGCTCACCTGCTCGTTAGCCGAAGAGTCACCCTCTTTCGCCTGCTCCCCCAAACCCCGAGTCGCGGCACCGTTACCAGGAGTCGTCGCCTCATTCCCGTCACCAATGCGTACGATGGGCAACACTTCACACGTAGCGCAAAGCCGCACAGGAGGACCGCTTTTTCCTGCGGATGCCCCCCCGGTCGCCTCCTCCCCTTGCTTACGGCCGCCCGGCGATCTCCCCTCTTTGTGAGCACCCCCCAACCCCCCCCCACCTGCCGCCGCGACATCTTCCGTCGTCGGGGGCAGCAATCCAAGCTCGCCGCTATCTCTCCCCCGCTCGGGGAGAATCGGCTTCAAAAGCCTCGGCGACGGGGTGTTGTGCGACGGCGGAGGCGGGGGCGGTGGCGGCAACGACGGTAGCGCGTCCGCGAAGTGCAGCATGCGGAGGGGCGCGCGTCGCTGATCCGCATGCACGACTAGGTTGATCAGGCTCACTGGGACGTTAACTTCCGTGAGCGCGTAGTCTGCATCGTCTGCCTCGTTGCCGTCGGCGCCGAAGTGCCGATGCGTGGGCGGGGAGGACCCCCGCTGGTGCCCGACCCAGTTCCCGGAGTCACGCCGGGCTAATCCTTGGCCGCGGCGGCTCACCTGGCTGCTCATGTAGCGTTGTGCGGCAGCAGTTGCTTCGGCGACAGCAGCGGCGTGGTCGCTGGCCCGAGCGGCGGGTGGAAGCGACGCCACGGTGCTACACCTTTGGCGAAGGAATATGTAACTGCCGAAGGCGGACAGGACGCGTTGATCCGCCCCACCAACGTAGCTTATCAGATCTCGAAAGAGTTTCTGGAATATGGGGGCGTTAATCACGGGGAAAGAGGCGGTTATTGGCCCAGCCAGGAAGTAGGGGGAAGCGGGGAGGAGGGGTGAACCAATACACGTTGGCTAATAGGGGCGTAATCACGCCTGGAAAATTACCGGGAGGGACGTAATCATGCCAGGAATGCTACTATTAAGAGGACGGACGTCATCAAGGCTGGAAGGCCCGCGCAACAAAAACATGGAAACACCAGAAAACCGCCGAGGTACGTCGCTAGTAGGGTCGAACGGCATTCACGTGTTAGTCCTATCCTACGCTGACAGGTTCCCAGGGGAGTGCCGCCACTAACGCAGCGGAGCTACTTGAAGATTTTCTACAACTAGCAGCTTCCCATTCCGCTCCACCCACAATATCAATGCCCCCCCCATGCGGCGATCCCCGCCCCCCGGTGAAGTTTGGCCCGAACTAAAACATTAACGAAAAACTCGGACCCCACGAAAACCGAAAACAGTACGCAACTGGTCAGGCACCTATGATAAATGTAAACATCCGACCACAAAAAACCCAAAATGCATGCACCTGGTCAGATATCCAGTGTGGATTGGTGCCACCGCCACCGTCGACAGTGTCCTTCGTTCCGGGCTGGAGCTCAACCCGGACGTGTCCGTGCTGGGGTTCCATGAGGAGTTCCGTCCCAATCTTGCCTGGCCCCACCTGCAAAAACACGAAGGCAAAAGGGGCACGCCGCATGCGTCCACAATAGTTGCTATAGTGTGTTTGAGTCCTTCCGGATTAGGATTACTAGGGCAAGCTACGCTAGCAATCGCCATCGCTCGCAAGAAACGAAGCGGCACTAAACACTAAACTAAAACTTGAACCAAAAACTAAACCCAGTACAGTCATGGCCCTTCGTTAGTGCGGTACCTTGCTTAGTGTTTACGACTAGGCCCAGCTTCCACGAAATTATTGATAGACCGTATTCTACTTCAGCATTACACGTTCATTCCAAATAGTTTATGAGACAGTCAGGGTTGAGGTTAGGTCAGGGTTAGGCCGGGGCGATAAAGTAACACTATTGTCGAAGCTAAACCGAGGTCTATACGGCCCTCGGCATCCAATCCACGAGTTCCATTCCTGGAAGCAACGAAAAGAGAAATATATTGAAAAAAAGGCAGACCAGCTCCAAAAACAAGTCTAACCGCTAAACGGACTGCCTTCCTACACTCTGTCTATACAAGAGTTTTCTTCTTGAATAACATTTTTTTTTTCTTCTCCCATCGCCGAAACTGCGAAAGCGCGGAGTCGGAAAAATTCGACGGCAACCCACCTCGAACACCTTGTACTGCAAAAGCATTCTCATCGTCCGGGGCTCCGCTTCCACCCCGCCTCCGAGACGTGCAACTCCACCGCCGCCACCACCGCCGCCGGTCGACCCTTCGCCCCTAACCCCGCGTCCGGGGGGGGCACCCTTCCCACTCACTGGGTCGCCGCCCCGGCCACCCGCACCGACGCCGGTAGCACCCTTCCAGCACTCTTCTGCGGGGACGACCCCGAGCGTGATCCTGACGCCTTTCACCATGAGCGCTTCGTTCTCCCCCCGGTGCACGAGGACGAAACCGTCTGCGCGTCGAGAGCGCGTGAGCGAGTGCATCATTTTCTGCACGTAAGTGGACCACAAAGGCGCGTCGGAGCCGCCGCTGATTGCTCCCGCTGCCGATGTCGCTGCGCCTCCAGAATCACAGGCGGAGGTAAAACTGGCCGATCCCGAACCTCCGAAGGACCAGAGCCACCGGCGCCTGCGCAGGTAGGACGACACGTACTTCACGCGGGATGTGCCGGCTGAACGCTCTCCGCGTCCCGACGCGAACTCTTCTGAGTCGTCCTTGCGGAAGAGGGAGCCATACGCGCCCCCCCACGCCGAAGGGAGGGTTGTTTCGTTCTCCGTCCTGGGCAGCATAAGCTGGAAGAAAATGTTTGTCTCCAAGCCGGACAACCCCGCGTTCACCTTGTGCACCAACCCTTCCTTGAGTGTAAGCGCGGCGGACACGCTCCGCAGGGAGCGGGGAACTCCCGGGCAGCATCCGTCACCGCCAGCGCGGACACCGGCGCTACCGCCGCCGCCGACACCACCACCAACACCGCCGCCGCTTTTGACGCCAACGCTACCGCCACGGCCACCACTATGGACGAAGGCAGCATGACCCTCGCTTGCCGCGCGCATGAGAGGTATCGAGTACGGTTCCTCCTCATCGTCTATTCCGTCCCCCCCTGCGCCGCTTCCCTCCCCTCTTTCCTCCGCCACATCCTCGACGGATGGGCGTTGTTGCACCCTCTCCAGCGCCGCCTCCCCGCGCTTGCTAGCCTTCGCCTTCGGGGCGGTGGCAACCAGCCCGCCAGCGCTCCAGATCTTCTGTCGGAGGTCTATCATCACGCCCGCGCGGCGGGCGGAGTCCACCCCGAAGAACCCCACATGCAGGATCGCGAGAGTAGGGGTTTTCCACTGGACCTGTACACGGAGAATTGGCAGTAGCACGCATCCATCCATCCGAGCGAAGGAGCGCCGCCGGGTGGTTGAACCGGTTTTTGAGCGCGAGAAAGGCGTGCGCAGGCGGATCAGAGGGGGATGGGGCAGGGGAGGGTATCACACGCAGGAATGGTAAATAGCCTTTGCCGGTTCTCGCGCAAAAGGAAAACGCCTGTAAACGCACTACCACAGCAGTAGAACGGAGAGTGTAGGGAAAACGGAGAGGCTTCCCAAGAGTATGGCAGCAAATTTGTCGTCCGCTTTACGAGAACTGTCAATTTACCACGGACGCTCACCTTGAGGAGGGCGAACGCGCCCCCCGGTCGGCGCCGCTCGTCTTTGTCGGTTCCCTGGGCGCCGGACGCCGCTGCCGGTTTCCCCGGGGACGAACCGTCCAATGACAGCACCTGCAGTAGGGCGGCAGTGTTCGTGAACAATGTCAGTTGATGGCCCAGGTCTTGCCTTGCAGGGTCTCTTTAGACGTAGCATGCTAGTTTCAGGGCAGGGACATCCTTGAAAAAATGTCTGTCAAGGGGCAAGAGTGCCGTCAGCCGACATAATTGGTGTTCATTCGCGGGGAGGCGAGCATCGCGGCTCTGTGGCTCGCTGATGCGCTCCCGGAACACTACTGCTGTTGCTGTTCTCGCATAAAATCCTAAGGGCGGTAAAATCAAATATGCAGTCACAGGACAGCAGGATCCAGTTACTCTGGAGTGGAAGAACACCCCGGAGAAAAAAATTGAGACACTTTTTGTGGGTCGCTGTGTTCACGAACGCCGAAAACCGTGTACTCCAAATCGTAACCCCTTCACAACTGCACCCATATCTCCGGTACACACTGTTGGCAATTCGTGTGGGCCATGTTTGGAGTGGTTGAAGGGCTATGCGCATGATACAGGAACCGCCTGCAGGGTGAGAAGCGCCTTAGCCTTTCTACTACTGCAAAAACAAATTCCTAGACAAACTCTCAAGTACGCTGTCCCCAAAAACGTGCATATATGTCTATTAACAAAGGGGTAATTCGTCTACAAGACATCACTCGAGACTCACGACCACCACGTTCGGAAGGAAGCACAACGCGCGAGAGGGGCTGCGATAACCACCAGCGGCAGCTGCAGCAGCACCGGCGCGTTTAATAACCGCCCCAAGAATTAAGTAGGCATTGCGAGCTGTCGGGGCGGGGCAGGACCGATTTCGGTCACGCCGAAGTCTCGTCCCTCGTCCGCACACCTTTACCCTCTGTGGGGCCAAACCAGCGTAGCTCGGCGTGCCCATAAAACGCAACCGTGGTGAAAGCACAGGAAACAGTGGCGGCACGAAGGCGAAGTTACGCCGCGGCTTTGTCGCATCTTTGCCTCCTCCACACTTGGCGACACGCAACATTAACCAGACACTATTAGCTTCTCCGCACGGTCTTCTTGGCTTGGTGCTTCCTCCGCTTGGCTCTAAACGTACCACGGCTAGAGCCGCGGCGGCGGTGCAGCCGTCAGAAACCTGAGGGCGCTCTGCCGCCCCTCTCCCCCGGCCACTGCCATCCCATCATCCCACCTTCCGCCCTAACGCCGCTGCCCACCCCCCATTTCGCACACGATCACCACATGAACGTTATTATCGACCCTCTATTCCCTCTCCTCACCACGTGAACGCTAGTTTCGAACCCCTGCCGCCTCCCTACAAAAAAAGAGTCAAGATGATCACCTTCAGAAACAGCCCATGCCACCATCGCGTGCACCACCTCTGACAGACGTCCTGCAGCAGCGTCTCCTTGCTGTGGGCTCGTCCAGCGCCGGCCTCCGGTCCCTTCTCCTGTGTCACTCGCGTATCCGGAGACGACACCCTGCGGGTGCCACGCGAATCTCGGCCGTCCGTCGCGGGTGACCTGCTGCGGGAGGCGTCGCTCGGACGTACGCGCTGCCCCGCGTCAGTGCCGCCGCCATTGCTGCCGCCGCTGTTGCTCCCGCTTGCTTGTGTTGCCCCCGCGGGGATGTTTGCACCCGGTTGCAGCATTGACTCGTCCGGCGTCTTACGACGTGGACGGAGGGCCAGCGGGATCGGGCAGGTGGGGGGGATGGGGGAAGCGGGGAGGGGCACACGTGAGTTACGAAATACAAGAACCCCGGCCATTTAGTGGTCCGTGCACAGGCCCGCCCCCATCACACCCTGAGATGGCGGCTAGTCTGCTCCATGTTCAGTGCGCGTTTTGCAGCTTACCGCCCTGGGCAGAAATGTATGGACTATTTGGTATTGAATTTCATACCCTTCCAATCTATACAAATTTCCGTCCAGAGTGGCATGTGTAGCACGTTACTGTTTTCATTCGCTCCTTGAGGCCAGCTCGTGCCTTGCCTGCAAGACCACATTATCGGCGTTCTCTCTCTCGTCCGTACCTCTGTTAACTTGTAATAAGCGAGAATATCAGACATCTCAGCGTGTGATGGGGGTGGGCCTGCGTTTCCTTCCTTATATCGCTGGAGGACCTAGTGAAAAAGCTGGGTGCACTTAACGAGCCAGGCTTGGCCAAAAATCGCATCGCGCACCACTGCCTGGCGGTCGCTAGCCAAGAGCCTTCGCTGCCCGCAGCCAATCCGCGTGTTCGTGGGGGGAAACAAGTTGAGATCGAGGAACGTCGCAACACGGACGACACGCGACTAATTAAACCCTGGGCGCCACGCGTCGGGTGTAACTTTCACCAGCGCACACCTCGTTTGCCAGTAGGCCTCGGAATATGACTTCCATGTACTCCGTGTTGAAAAATCGGAGCCATTCAGGAACGCTGATGCTTCCGAGCCAGAGGTAAGGCCGGCACCGTCGCGCGTCGAGCTTCCGACCCCTGTCAGCATTGCGGGCGTTGCCGAGCGAGGGCAGGGACCAAGTAGGGGGGGGGGGGGGGGGTTGGCTGATATGGTTCCCTCGAGCACAAAAATGCCGGTTGACGGCTCTATAGCCACTTGACGGCATGCCGTCAAGGAACTCCCTACACTAACACCACAGTAGTATATAAAGTCTTCAGGGGCCATGACGGGTCGCAGCAAGGCCGTCAATCAACATTTTTTTCTCTTGCCACGAAGCCGTCACGCGATTGACGGTGCACCCGGACTAAAAGAGACTATAGCGCGGGGAATAAGTGTTTTCCCACATGCCAAGCCGTATGCCATATCTTGTACCAGGTATAACAGTAACGATGCGTGGTCATGGTGTCATGGTAAAAAAAACATGGGTTTGCAAGTATCTTGGGTATTGAAGGTCCTCAGTTAACGATCCCCCTTAGGCAGAACAGCCGAAGGGTAAACGCCCCCCCTCCCCTCCCGTTGTATGCCTCACTCCAATGGCGCAGGCAACAGGAAACCCCCGAGAGTTTGTAGTTACCTGGTGTGGAGGCTTGAGGGTCCGGGTGGGGACGGGGCCGGTAGATTCTGCGCCATCTTCTCTATGTCCACCAGCATCATGTCGCCCTGTCATTGGCGTGCAGAGATAAAACGCAACGAAAGGTTGGGTTTGTGATGCACGCAATAATCGTAGCTGGTGCACACCCAAAGCTACATGTCCGGAGCAAAAACCAAAGATATACCAATTGTACAGCAGTAGCAAAACTAAAGGCCAACCTGCTCCAGGTTCGTCAGGAACTCCTTGAGGCGTCGAGCTCCCCCATCTCCACCAGTGTCATCGCTTCCCCTTTCGGATAACATCTTCGATTTGAGGTCCACCAGAAAGTGGCCGGGGGCCAGCACGTCCACTGTAACTTCCGCTTTGCCCGGTAATGACAAATTTTGGTGGTCGCTCTGCGCGAGCGAACACGTCGGATCGGGACGGGGGTAGAGGGAAGCGGGAGGTCTAATGGAGGATTACAACAAGCTACCCGCGGGGTAGACGACATAACGTCAAGCTTGGCACACACGTGGTGCGAAACACGGACCCTTACGGCGCTGCTTGACGCGGCGGGCAACCGGGCAACCAACCAGCGGCACGCCTCTCCCGAGCCTGCTTGACTAGCCCCGACCCTCTCACCTTGAACTCCAAGCAGTAGTCGAGCCGTACATCTCTCCTCCAGGCCACAGAGAACCGAATCCTCACTTCCATCCCGCCGCCGCTCCCAACACCGGCAGTGCTGGCACTACCGCTTACGGAGCGAGACCGCTTACCGCCACCGCTGCCCCCGCCGCTGCCCCTCAGCTTGAGCAGGAAAGAGCTGGCGCTGCCAGACTGAGCCATCTCCCCTGGGCTCCCGACGATGAAGCCCTCGGGCGCATCCTTCAAGCTGTACATACAGTCAACACGCGACGGTCCCGAAAATAACAAGAACCAGAATGGTTGGTGGTGGTGATGGTGGTGGTGGCGGAGGATGTGGACGAGCGAAGGCGATCTCTCGGGCGACCCTTTGCGAGACACTAACAGCACAGGGCACATCATGCGTCAAGCGGTATTGTTATCGTCCCGCGTCACTGCTTAGCATAGTGAAGAGATTAAGGCACGCAAACGTTCTGTCAACAGCGCAAAGTATAAACCCATAGACAGGCCCCTTCGACGCCACGGGATTGCTGAACTTATCGGTACGGCGTGATGGCACCAGCAACACACCGATGACTCGAAGCGCAGAGACCCAACACCGGGATAAACCGATTTACACAGAATTTGACAAACAAAAACAACCGCTAACATGAATTCACACCAAAAATACAGCGCGGTGTACCTATCTCAGACGCTCGTGCTCTGAACGACACAACACGAACGCAGGCGTCTTATATTTTCTGGGGAACGTCACCTCTGACCTCGTGCTCCAAGACCCAAGAAGAAAGGTTGCTAGGCTTCTATTCAGTCTACCTTGATTGAAATAGTGCATATGTTTCAAAGAACCTGAAGCGCGTCTGTTCAAGCGACCTGAAGTGCGCATATCCAACCCGCTTGTGTTAATATACACAATTACCGATGACACAACAGCAGCATCGACAGCAAGCTGCGTGGTCACGATGCATACCTAACAAAAGCACAAACTGGGGCCCGTGGTTACAGTGTAAATTTAACAACCTGAAGAGTGTCTGTTCACCCGTCCTGAAGTGCGTCTGTTCAACCCACCTGTCCCCGCTGGGGTTCTTCGGCAACTCATGGGTGGACTTGGCGGCAGAGGCGGAGGCGGCGGTGGTGGCAGCGGTTGCATCTGCAAGCGGCGGCGCCGCCACCTCCTTACCCGCCCTGCGGCTGGACGCTTCGGGCAATGGATGCGTCACAGCTGCCGCTGCCGCCGCCGCCGCCGCCGCTGCAGCGGGAGTTCTCGGAGAGCTGCGGCTTTTTGCTTCTTCACCGGCGGCCCAAGCCGCCGCCGCGGCCGCGGAGGATGGCGTGTGGCGCGTTTTGGAGACCCCTCGGCGAAGTCCTTCCAAGGCTCGCATTTCGATGTCCATCGGCCGGAAGCCTTCGGAGCAGCGCATCGCGAATACTCTCCGAAGGTTCGCACGATGGAGACTGCGCGAAGGCGAAACCGTGAAGACGACAAAGTAAGCTTAACACGCCGCGTTTAACTCTTCCACAAGCACAAACGTTATCCAATACATGTTTTAAGTAGTATGCCCCCCACAACGGTGCAGACTAAAACCGGCCAACAAAATGCTTGGGGCTTGGGCACGTGGTTGAGGATAACCGAACGTTATGTGTTATCCCCGACTTGTCCTGTTGGTACTGCAGCATGCCCTCCCTCACCCACTCCCGGCGCGCGTAGAGAAACGGCCGCCTATTTCCAACGGGCGGTTTCGTTACAGCTCTCGACGTTGAGCACATGGCTGGTAACTGTTCGCGTCTCTCGCGCGCTACGGTCCCCGTGTCCGACCCGCGGCAGCGACCAAAACAATCTATAACAGTACAGTGCAAAAGTGCACCGCTTGCCTTCGCTCGTTTTCGTGTTCTCGGAATCGCGCAGCCCAAAAACGATCCTAATGGCGCCAGCCGCGTCGCAATGCCATACACAGCGATCCCGTGATACACACGAAACACGGCCTAGCCAATCACTCGATGATGAACGCGCAACATATTTACGTTACCTCCATTCACGCTGCCGTTCTTTCGCCATGTAGCGCCTCGTCGCCGCATCGAACTCCCCGACAACGGGTCCTTACAGGGTGCGAGCAGACGGAAAACACGCGCAACGCAAAGGGCGGGAACACACAGCACGCCGTTGTGGCAGCGCAAAAAACGGGCGATATTAGCCTCACAACACATAGCAGGCGCGGGCAGCTACACCTCCTTGTTTCACATCGCAAAGAAACATCCACCAAAATCACACGTAGAAAATGTCTACATACCTATACCACACGCCAAAAACATCCATCGAATCCACACGCAAAAAAAAAACATCATTCAAACACCAAAAACACTTTATACACCAACTTCCACAGCGCGAGACCAAAAGCCAAAGCCGCGAGGACAGCCACTACACAACGACAGCAAAGCCGTCCCCACTTCTCTTCAGCCCGACCCAGTCTAGCCCAGCTCGTCCGATCCCATTGTATTTTATCCCACCAGCCCATTCGATCCCATTCAAATACCGTAATCATCTCTGATTTACCCCCGGGGAGGGTTTTTTTTTTTTTCGTGAATGCACACCCCAAGGGGGGGTAAACCAGAATTAGGGGGGTCGGGGGGTCAACATTACCCCGAGGAGACTCTACCCGGTCCATTATTTGTCTATGTGTTTTTTTATTCCCTGGGCGTAGTATTGTGCAGACTGGTGCCAAAGGGATTTGTTGTAATTTAAAACAAAAACACTCACGACATTTCAGGTTCTGGATGTCACCTGATGCAAAGGGTTCACTGCGATATGACGAATTTAACACATTTCTGCCAATCCCTGCCTCGGAACACACGCTCGACGCGCTGCCGAAAGTAAACGACGTATTCCATCCCCAACACCGGCAAATACTCTTCTGTACTGCAATTGACAGTGGGAAATGCGGGAAAAATAATTTCCACCCCCGGGGGGATCTCCGGCAAAAATGCATACCCCGGGGTAAATCTAGGAAGAGGGGGGAATCTTTCTTCGAAAAAAAACGATCCCCCCTGGGGTAACTCAGAGAAATCATACTTCCAGGCCGAAAAGGTGGGGGGGGGGCGGGTAAATCCGTACCTCCGGGGTAAATCGGAGACGACTATGGTACATCCCACCTCATGCCATCCCACCCCACCCCATCGCAGACCAGACCAGCCATAAGTACGGCAACGTCAATGCGTAGCCCCAGCATAGGCGAGGGCCCTTTTCGACTCACCCGGGATGTGACAGGCAGCCGTCACGACAGCCTCGAACGCCCCTGACCCTTCGTCGGGGCTGGTGCCAGTGCTTCCCGTCCCCGCTCCCACCCCAACGCCTCCGCCGCGCCCGCCGCCTCCACTACCGAAACCGCCGAATCCGCCCGCTGAGACGCCCACGCCCACCGTTCTCGTCGAGCTCTTCGGGTGAAGGGCGGGGTTGTGCCTCCGCAGCAGCCTTCTCGACACTTCGGTACTGAGGGGCGAAGGCCGAAAGAGCGCGCGCCGCTGGAACGCGGACGGGTTGAGCGGACGATCCGGCTAGCACAACATATACCGAGCGGAACGGTGCAGCACGGCGTTCGACCCGAAAGGTTGGAAGCGAGGGAGGAATCGGTACCCACGCCGGATGCGCGGTGGGCGCAGTCGCCGGATGGTCCGGTTGGAGAGGAGCAAGATATGTCGTCGGTGTCGTTGTTGCCGTTGTCGGTATCGCACCGACGGGGGGGAACAAATAGAACGGAGCGTTAGCGGTTCGCTCTGAAAGGAGCAGGCCCAGAAACAGCTCCAGCTTATAGCGGGAAGAGTCAGCCACACTATCAGTAGTTCGCTTCTTCGTCCCGGTGGCAATTTCCCCGACCAAAAAAAATACCTGGTACTTGAGTACCAAAACGAAGCTTTCACAGTTAGTGGAACGATTCGCTTTCTTTTTATCCGTGTTTCTTTCGATAATTCCTGTTTCAAGTCGTATGTACTACGTATGTGCCTGATACGTGCTCCGTATTGTATGTTGCTACGAACCATTGGTTGCTGGGTGCGATTTTGTATAGGACACGTGTTAATTTGTTCGGCTTTTCCCCGTCTGATTCACAATGTTCGAGCCTGTCTTGTGTCCATTGACTAGATGATACCGATGAGTTGATGGGACTATAACAACAGCACCAGCGACAACTTGAACAAAAAACAACGACCGACAACAACCAACACGAACAGCAACAACAGCAAAAACAAAAACAACCGTTCGCCACCTCTCAACGTCTACCACAACGCAGTCTTCCCACCCTCCGCGGGCCTCCAGCGAAAAGCACCAACACCACCCCAAACACCACACACCTGACAGAGCGCCAAGCTTGGTCCATCCCCAGGCCCACCCCCCCTCCACACTAGATCCGCCGACGTCCAACCACCTGGCGCAGCGTCAGGCGGCACCGCACCCCCCCCAGAGCCACCCCCATCCGCTAACCCCGCCGCCGTTTCCTTGTCGAGAGTCTCCAAGTCGTAAAAGAAACCTCCAGTGACGCCGACCAAGTGTGCGAGCCCGTTCAGATCGGGCACGCGGTGTTTCCTCGCCGCGGTGGAGCTCTCATCCTGGGGCGTGCGCCCGATGCTTCTGGTGGAGACGTCGAGCCCCACCCTCTTCCCTGAGGTCCCCGAGGCGGGCGCCGTCGCCCACCCCGCCGCCGTCGCCCCCACGCGATCAACCAGGAGGCATGAAATCACGATGTCGTAGCGGCAGAGGCGCATAGACAGGCCGTCGTACTCCATGGGGGAAGGGTAGTCCGCTACTCCGTCGGTAACAATCAGGGCGATCGGCGCTGCATCCAGCGGCAAGAACCTCAGCGCGAGCACCACCGCCCCCACCATCCCATCCAACTGGGTCTTCTTGCGGCCCGACGAGGAGGGGCAGAAGGTGGCGTTTGGGGCCGGCGGGGGGAAGGGGACGCTGGTAGAGTTCGCGCCGCTTCCCGACGATCGGCGACTGCCGCCCGGGGCTGCCGCCGATGCCGACGCCACCGCGTCCCTCTCCTTACCCGCCGAACGCGCGTATGCATGCGCCTGTCCCGCCGTGGCCGATGCACCGCCTGCCGCGGAGGGGTTTCTAGGCCCAGGGGAGGCTACATCGCTGTCCGAGGCCGCGGCTTTGGGCGAGACCTCCACTCGATCGAGCTCGTACACGAACCTTTAGGCGGGATACGTTTGTAACATCCGCGAGGGTGCCACCACGTCCAATGGGCGAACGGAAACAGGGCGGGAAAGAACGAGAGCATGAATTGGAGTTGGAAAGTGGGCGAGACTAACCCTAATGCCGGCGCTCAGCAGCAGAAGCCGGGGAAAATAGACGCAAATTTTGCCTAACAGCGCTGAGATCAGCTAAGCTCCGCTAAGCTCTATAGAGCTCTTCCACGTAGCTGCCAAGGGCACCTTACAAGATACTTCGAAGTATGAACTGCCACCTATCTAGACACCCTAACAACCTGATCTATGAACTCTAAGAGCTCAATTTGCCTCACCGATTCTCCGCCTTTACCAGGGCTGCCGTGAGGAGCTGTCTCAGCTGGAGGAGGGCCGGTTCAGATCCCTCCATGCCCCCCCGAAGAAGGTACCCCTGGATCAAACACCACACAGAGTCCAACTTGTCGAAGGAAGAGAAGCGGCCAGGGTCGGCAGCGCCGGCGGCGGTGGCGTAGGGAAGCGGCCGGCGGCGGGCACGCGTGAGCGCTAATCAAACAAATACAGGGCGTGAACTAGGTTGCGCTTATTGTTTTCCATCGGACTCGCCTTTCGAAAGAAAAAAGCAGCGTGCGAAAAAATACGTCGGACGAAAGCGTGCTAATACTGTATAACCATCGGAGTCACATTCGAGGCTCATAAGTGGGACGTGAAGTGTCTCTCTCGACGGTACGAAAAAGCATCGAATTGAATTCCATTGGGGGGGAGGAGGGGGGGGGGGGGCGATCGCCCCCATGTCACATCGCAGTGCGCCGAGACCACCGAACGCCTCTCATGGCTGCTGCTAATGTTGCTCTAAATTATCATGTAATTCTGCTGGAGCAAGAACGTGCGGAGTGAGCCAAAGCCAAGCACAGGGGGTGCGATGGGCCCACTCACCTCGTACGCGTAGGCTATGACAGACACGTACACTTCCCCGCCTACAACCATCGACGCCCTGCTCTTCCTTGCGTTAGCCATCGGCGCGACGAGCCCCTGGCACGTCCAAAACGAGCGCACGGTATTGCGGTGTTCGGGGCGAGAAAACGGAACGATAACACGCAACAACGGTTGATGCGGTTGGGCACCCGTGAGAACAGCAAAGGATGAACAGCAGCGCCCTGCGTGTTGCAGCTGAGCCCCACTAGAGCTGACACCGCTTCTTTCTCGCAAACTACTTGCAACTAGAGTGGCTCATATTTTCAGCAGTGAAAGGGTTACAGACCTTTTAGGACTTAATAGGGAAAATTTGACGACCGCAAGACGTGAACCTTGCGAGTACAGCATACGCCGCCGCTTAGTCGGGAGGCGGGGGGGGTACTCATCGGTTTCTTGCCTTAGTCATGTGAACATTGACCACCTGCCTTTCGAAACGGAGCACCGTTCCTACCCCTAATAAGAGACACCTCCAACATGTGATCTCAGTACATTTCTTCATATACTAAACATACCGTTTGTCATATACTATTAATATATACTTTCTGTTTGGCCGTCTGTGGCCATTATCTACCTCCTAGGATATAGCGATCGTTTTCTCATTACTATCTAATGTACCTAGCTTCTCCATGTCACATTTGTCTACTTTCCTCATCTACTCCTATAGCATATTCCGTTCCTCCTTGTAGCTGCTTGGTTGGGGGGGCGATACAGGTAGATTGTCCGCGCTATACTGCAAGGGGTCGCCCGACACGTGCGCAGCATGATCTTATTCCTACTGCTGCGCGCCCACACCATTCGAAGACGGCTGGTTTGCACAAACCACATAATGTTCGCTACAACTGGGTCCCAAAAGGGCCTAAGCCGCCAAATTCCCAATGCTCAGACTAGAAAAACATTACGGTTGCGACGCGCGGCGCCTCCACCAACCCCCAACTTACCTGGATGTATTTCATCGTGGCGTCGACGACGAACTGGACCGGCATGCCCCACCACCTTTCCGTGCGCATGCTCGCACTCAGGTCCACGCACACCACCACCCGGTACTTTCTGTTGGCGAACCACAAGACGGAATTAGGCGACACGTCTAGCGCGACCCTGCCGCGGACCCGCGCTGCAGCTGCCGCCACACCACCGCCACCGCCGCCAGAACCGGCGCCAGTGCTGGTACTAGCACCCCCTGCACCACTGCCGCCGCCGCTACCGCCACCTCCAACACTTTCAGCAAAGCTCGATTTGCGCGGAGTTCCGGGGCGGCTTTCGCCGCTGCTCGAACCACCCCCACCCCCCCCTCCCCCCCCGCCGCCTCCGCCTCCGCTACTCCAACCGGACGAAGACTTTGCCACGTTCCGCTGGCGGATCATTCGCCTAGATCCCGCCGGGAGCGGCGAGGGAGAAGGGTCCGGGCGCTTGATCAACACGTTGGCGTCCAGCAGGGTGAGGTCATCGCCGAAGTCGAAGGTAACAGTAGGTGGTGTCGGGCTTGGCGGCGGGGTCAAGCTACTCCCCACCCCTTCCGATGATGTCGACGATGGAGGTCTTTCATAGGGTAGGGGTGCGGTAGGGTGGCGTGTGGTAGGGTGGGTGCGGTAGGGTGCGGTGGGCTTTCCATTTATACGTATATGATTTAATCCGGTCAACTTTTTTCCCATTTTCCATTATAGTGCTGGCATTGATGTATACAGCTACTTCAAAGTAAGTACAGCAGCCCTACACAGCGTTCTGCGCCCTGGGGTTTAGGCATCGAGAGCCTCACCGACCCCAGCGTCACCCCCCCCCGCCTGCAACTTCTAGAGCCGACCACTACTGGCACACAGCAGTGTAGGACACTTTTTTTCGTGGACATGCACCCTTGGCATTATACGCTAGCCGTCGTATCGTCATCTAAAATGATATGATATGTACCTCTGGTGCTGCAACACAGGCAGTACTCATGAAATGCATGTCCCCTCGTGTATACAAACAACAAACCTGTACAAGATACAACGGTACCAGTATAATCCCAGGTGCCAGGTACCAGGTACGTAATACCAGTATGTAATGGCCAAACCTTGTTCTCGGTTGTATCGGGCGAGAGTGGAGGCGGTTGAGGTGCCACAGGCCCCTCTCGGACACCCCGAAGCGGCGGGCGTCGTGCACGAGGATGAGGCCCTCCTGGACGCACTGATCGATGATGGCGGCGGCGATGGCGATGTGCCATGGGGCAGCGGGAATAACACAGATACAAAAAAAAACAGCAGCAGCATCAAAAACGGAAATTACAATGTCAAAGTTGCTGGGGAGCATACCATGCCATTGCTCATATCATATAATAGCACCCTGAACGGGCAAAACAGGTATCGTATCACGCTCAAACAGTGGCAAGTAACCTCTCACGCAGTACGCAGCAAGAGGAGCGTATATACTAGGTACTGCACCAGGTACACAGTATCAATGATCAGATGCCGGTGTTCGTGACACCTTTGAGTGCAACCAAACATGCCGTGCAGCTCATATTCACGACCAAGCAAACACGTATATATGGTATGTTTTCAGAGCAGAATCACGCACGAACGCTTTTTGCATACGGCTCATGGCCCAGATCCATCATCCTCGGCCGTCCATGCCGGTTGTTGTTGTTGTTGTTGCTGTTTTCACATTAACTCCCATAATCAAGTCCGTGGTAACAGGACAGGCTCCAGTCACTCTGGAGCTGAGGAATACCCCAGGGAAAAAACACAATGAAGCCAAAGGTGGTACACGCATATATCACAACTGACGCAATTCATGCCCCCGCCAGAAACATATAAAAAGTGAAATCGGGAGTCAGCCTACGATGTGCCAGGTCCATACTGGTGCATACGTCGCACTACTCGCGCCTGGAAAAACCGACTATATCGCTTGCCACCCAAGAAAGACTACCACGTACCGGTATATGTTACACGTAGTACCTATCACGACGCATACGCACGTCAGGCACACGTCAATTGGAAAAAACAAAGAAACATATAGGAAGAGAAGAGAAGAGAAGAGAAGAGAAAGGAAAGGAAAGGAAAGGAAAGGAAAGGAAAGGAAAGGAAAGGAAAGGAAAGGAAAGGAAAGGAAAGGAAAGGAAAGGAAAGGAAAGGAAAGGAAAGGAAAGGAAAGGAAAGGAAAGGAAAGGAAAGGAAAGGAAAGGAAAGGAAAGGGAAGGAAAGGAAAGGAAAGGAAAGGAAAGGAACGGAAAGGAAAGGAAAGGAAAGGAAAGGAAAGGAAAGGAAAGGAAAGGAAAGGAAAGGAAAGGAAAGGAAAGGAACGGAAAGGAAAGGAAAGGAAAGGAAAGGAAAGGAAAGGAAAGGAAAGGAAAGGAAAGGAAAGGAAAGGAAAAGAAAGCGAAAAGGGAAAGAAAAGGAAAGAAAAGGGAAGACAAGACAAGAACATGAAGCGAGGAAAGGAGAAGAGAAGAAACGTCATACTATTAGACCCTAGGAACTGACTAAAGACGGCATTGGGCTCATAAAGGGTATCAAGTGCATCAATGGCACTGGGGAGAGAACGAAACAAGGCGAAGTCAGGGCGGCCTTACGCCAACTTGCGACGGACATTGGAAGGCCCACAAATTTCAAAACGATGATGGTCAGACCCAGACTTCAGTTTCTTGGGCAGGACGCCCCCCCTCCCCCTCCCCCCTTCCCCCCTCCCCCCCTCACCAACCTCCCCCCCTCCCCCCTCCCCCCCTCCCCCCCCCCTCCCCTCCCACCGGCCGCTTAGAGATGCCGACGGTTGATGGCGCTGCCGCGGCCATTGCGCGCCGCTCTGCAGCTTTGCGTCTCTCCGTCTCATTCAATTTCCGCATGAACAACTTGGCTCCCTCCTCTACTCGTCGAAACCATCTGCCGGCCTTCTGAGCAGCCTTTCGCCACCCTTCGAATTGCATTTCAAAGACCGACATATCCTCCTTTAGATGAGCCAGCCAGTCCTTCCCTTGCCCCCCTGAGTAGCCCTTACCCCCAACAAGCTCCCCAAACACCACCCTCTGTGGTGGACGCTCCTCCCCCATACGTGCTACGAAGATCAAACAATATCCTCCGTTCGCGCATTATCGCCCCTATGCTCTCGGAAGCTGTCTTGGCAAGCACGTCGGCGTACGATAGGGTGTGGTCGTCGCGCTTCCGCTTCCACCATCCGAGGTATCGGAGGAGCATGGCGTGGTGAACCCGTCGTAGCCTGTCATAGTCAGGCTTGTTCGGGTTCCACGTCATGCAACCGTAGAGTAGTGTCTCGATCACCTCGGCTTTCAGCAACCGCACCTTCAACCGTAAGCGCACACCCGTGCGATCATAGATTTCCATCTTGTACCGCTAGGAAGTACGCCCAGGCCCTCTGAAGACGCCGAGTTATTTTAATGCTAAGGTCTCTGTCTGTGGTGATAGCCCCGCCCAAGTACACAAACTCGATTGTTCGTTTGTATACCTGGCCGGCTGCATTGATTGTTAACGACACCTTCTCCCCGCCTTTGGTTTGCAGGCACATTATCTCTGTTTTCGCCTCGGAGACCGTAAACCCGAACGCCGAGCAAGAAGTTACGATCACCGTCATCTTCCTCTCCAGCCCTTTTGATGATCGCGATACGATGCCCGCATCGTCAGCGTACAGCATACCCCACAATCTCTGCACTTCCTCCTCCTCCTTCCCCCTCTGCCTGTCGACTTTGCCTGTGCGTGAAGTGCCCTTCCTTTCGCCTTTCTTCTTTCGTTGGAGCTGCATCATGTTGCCCGTGATGGCTGCATCAGCGAGGAGGCGTTTCTCGGCCACATGCAGTACCGCCGTGAAAAACATGTTGAACAGCAGTGGCGCGAGCACGCACCCTTGCCTGAGACCTTGCCCCACGTCAAACTTATCCGAACCTCTCCATCATCCATCCGCACGTATGCTTGCATGTCGTCGTGGAATTCGCGGATGACGGCGAGCATTCTCGGTGCACGCCAAAACGAGCAAGGACATCCTACAGAAGGGTTCAGTCGACGGAATCATATGCTTTGGTAAGGTCGATAAAGCACAAGTACAAGGGAGTGTCCTTCCGCGCCAGTTCCCGCAGTCGTCATACTACGAACATCATGTCAACCGTCGAGCGTTGGGGTCTGAACCCACACTGTTCCTCCGGCAGAATGTTCTCGCGTTCGCAATAGTCACTCAGGCGACCCGCCATGACTTTGAGGAGTACTTTGCCGGCGTGAGCCACGAGGGAGATGCCACAATAATTGCCATACTCAGTCCGATCTTTCTTCTTGTGGAGCACCTCAATCGTTGCATCTTTCCATTGTTGCGGCACGCCATCTCCCCTCTACACAGCGACGATGATATCGTGGAACTTTCCGAGTGTGTTAAATTGTCCTTCGTCGGCCAAAACCTTCAATAGCTCGGCCGGGAGACCATCAGGCCCTACGGCCTTTCGGTTCGCCAACGCATGGATCGCCTCCTCTACTTCGTACCTACACGGGACATCGTCCAGTGGTCTGCACGGGGGCCACTGCTTAAGCTCGTACACAATGCTCGGGTGAAGGGTCGGCGACTTGGTGTTAAGCAGTTTGTGAAACCACCTCACCCACCGCTCGCGGATGAGGGCATTATCCCGCAGCAATCGACCTTCCTCGTCCTTGATGTACTGCGAGTTAAACGTTCTCTTCCCTTCCACATCATCACCTTTAGGTGTTTGTAGAAACCAAATTGATCACCTTCTCGGATAAGCCCTTCGAGTGGGCTAACGTAATCTTCCAAGAACCTCTGTACAGCTTCCGCCCGCGTGCGTTTCAGCTGTTTGGTGGTCACCTTCAAGCCTCGCCGTAGACCACGATCGTGTGGAGCAGAACGGACCCGTTTCCTCGCGTCTTCCCTATCCTGCCATCGTGCATTCAACTCCGCTTTCGTCTCCTCGGTCGCACACCAGCCCCTCGGTACTTGTTTGCGCCGAATAGGGGGCGCTGTGTCGGCCGCATTCGACAGTAGCGTCTCGGTTAGTACTGAGGTCATGCCATCAACACTTCCGGTATTAGTACCGGGTATCGGGGAGGCAAGCTTGGCTGCTATCGCTTCTTGGAAACTCATCCGGAGATGCGGGTCCGCCATTAATCTTGGTAGATAAATAGCTCACCGGTTCTTGGTGACTCTCTTTCGAAGCTTTGGTGCGATGCGGCCCAAAAGGCGAATATTTCCGAATACGAGGTTATGGTCTGAATTAGCGTGCTCCCTGCGTGGGGTGCGCACGAATACCGGGATGCCGGTGATCCGGCGAGAAAGACTCGTCAAGTTGAAATGTGGCGGTACAACAACGAAATGAAGTGATACAAGACTCAGTTTTTTCCTGAAACTTTTGCCACATTTATTTACCTTTTCAATTTTTTGCTCACACTTCTACTTTCCAGCTTCTGGACAAGCCGTGGTCACAGGTGTCGTCCCTTCTTCTCCCCGATTCTTGCCTTCAATTTTTATCGCGCATAGGGTTCAGCAATCCCACTGCTCGTCGAATTTTCATCGAGTGTTGCTAACTCACGCTCTCGCGCTTTCCGCAAGTCAAATTGTGCACAAGAAAAAGTTCCAACGAATTTATACGAGTATACACTCGGCGTGGCTCGAACTCACGACACTGACCTATACCAGGCTCGAGGATGACCTGATACGCCACCGGGGCGAACGGTCCATGTGTACATGGCGCGAGCATAACTTTAGCTTTCGGACGGGTGTGAGTGGTCTAGCCTGGAGCGGATGTGCACATCGAGTGTGGTGAGATTCGCTTGACGATGCCATGATCTCAATGCCGAGCATGCCCCCCGGGCCGCCGTTTGGCTCTGCTGTGCATGTATCATATGTACCAGGTATCATACAGCAGCACCGACAACCCAGTAAGGCATGTACCTGGTATCATTTATGCATGTATCACAGGTAAAAGTGAAAAGTTAGGAGCAAGCTGCGACTTTGCCTGAAATGGAGGCAACATATAGCTCCACTCCACAGCCTCTATGTTACTGCTTTCTCCGCAAGTGGCATCCACAGAGACTGCAAAAAGAGGCCACCGCAACCTCCGCGATGCACGTAGCTGGAAAGGCGATCTACTTCCGATAATAGCTCGCACAGCAAGCAGTACAATAGATCCAGGAGCGAGCGCTGACGGGCGGCGCGTATACCAACATGTTCGATAAAGCGCCGAAAATAAATGTACAAGAAATAATTGTACTTTTAGTGCAATCCTTGTAGTACCTTCACTTCTTGGCGGGTGTCCTCCGTAGGCATATGCTCGCTTGCAGTGCTGCAGGCTCGTACCGGGCTTCGGATGCCCTCCTCCATCGTCAGCGCAGCCGCGGGGTCCGCGTATGCTGCGCGATGCCGGTAGGTTTTTCTGCTGCCCTTGCTGAGCGTTGCAATCCCGGGTCGTGCATGCTGCCAAATATTAAAGGAACTCCCTTATTGAGTTAATTGAGTTATTGAACTTGGACAACTTGACTCGAATTGCCTTCCCTTACCCCGGCACCCCAGCAGCCTCGTTGCTGTGCCAAGGAACCCTTCCCCACCGATGGAACCGTTCGGATTTGAGTCCGGGCCGAGCCGCGCGATGTCAACTTTCAAATCGCACGAGGAGAGCTACCACCGCTGCTCGCAGGCGGTGAACAGACACATCAATGGGTTGCAGCTTGGAAAGGTTGAGGCGGTCGCAGCGATCAGCCTCCCCGCTGACCTCGAAGAAGCAGAGCAACACGTGAGAAAACACCCTCAATACCACTCACCAGAGCTTCGGTAGAGCTATAGCTATGTACCCATAGACTACATAAGTAGAAGGCTGAGACCTGCTGCGCTTGAAAATTAGAGAGCGCATGGCCGATATGGACGTTTTCACCTACTGGTCCCTTTTACGTGGTGCTTTTTTATCGGAAGTTATCTAAATTGTCGTCCATACTCGCAGCTTAGCTTCAGGCTAGTAACAACAACGCCTAAAGCAGACACCAGAGTGTCTCAATTGGACTGTCGGCGTTACTCGTAAGGTAAGTAGGCAGAAGATTGAGAATATCCCGCACGGGAAGCTCTTCGTGCGAGGGTGGGACATTAGCCTCGGGTGCGATGCTGCCCCTCCCCTCCCCCGCCACCCCCAGTGTTCGCAGCCGCTTGCTGATAATTATGGACCGTGGCAGCTTGCCCGGTAAGGGGCGCTGACCGCTGACCGACGGTGCGTTTTTCTATTTCTCCGCATTGATTTTTGAATTGTTCAAATTTATATAAAAAAATGCCACGAAGAAAGGGCTCGCGCAAGTCCGACACTACCCGAAGGATAATCTTCCGGGTGGCTATCTCCACCCCGCCTGGTCTCAAGGGATCAAGTGGGAGGCATATTCACGCAATCGTCTACCACGGCAGCTGGAGCTGCTGCAGCAGCAACGGGGACCGTCGGTAGGGATAGCTCGCGCTGTCGTTGCCACTGAAACCGAAGGATACGCCAATTAATATTAGTGCTGGATTGCGACGTGTGGATACCAGGTCCCTTCCCCTAGATTGTACCGCCTCATTGCACACAAGTTCAAGGTCACCAGAGGTCCCACAGACTCCGTTCCGTGCTGACTTGAGGTACCGACCCACCTCGGTGTGCCCTCCACACCACCATCACACAAGAGGTAACCTGCCAGGGGCGCAACCTCACATCGGCGTCGCCGCTGGGTCTTTTTTATCGGTGCCGGTTCGCAGCGCGCGCGACAGCGTCAGCTCTGCAAGCAGAACGGATCTCTTTCATGAGCAATTCACCGCTGAACCTACCCCCCACCTCTGACGAGGAGGAGGAGGCTATAAGCTGCAAGTACCAGTCACCTAGTGTGATGATACTCCGATTGGGGGATGCGTGGTTGGTCGGTGTTGGGAAGCGTGCCCCTCATGGATTCCGGTGTCTTTGGTTGGTCTGTCCTCATGGCTCGCTGGATAGACTCAAAAGTTTTCATGTATTATTTCCCTACATGGAAAAAAGACAGACATAACTAACTGGGCTAAGTAGGGAAGGGCACGGTAAGTGCAGGGTAATGCAGGGTAGAGCAGGGTAGTGAAATGAGGGGCGTCCTGTTTGTGTCATCATCGTCACCTACATTTTCGCCCGTCTATGATGGCGTTGACGTGAATGTGGCATCTAATATCACGTGGTTTCACCTCAACTATGACATGGTTTCACATCGAATCTATAAACTATCCTTCTACGGAGGGCACTCCATTGTGTTAGGCCACCCTGAATAGTCGTAGGTGCAGATCACCTGGCAATCAAAGGATGTGAACAAAACATCCAGTATTGGATAGAGGATCGAAGATGCGGCTATTCGAAAAAAAAATGATACTATAGTTTCCTCCACACCTCGTAATAATGACGCTAAAATTCCTCATTACAAGGTATACAACCCTATAGCGGAGCTCACAACCGTGAGAGCTCGAGAAAAGGTATGTACCTACGGCATACTGGTAGCAATCGGCCTACGAAAACACGAAGGGTGCGGCCACTGAGCGCAAGAATGCGAAGGGAGCCAAAGAGGAAGGTATAGACGCGGAAGCAATGTCAGAAGAGAAGGGAACACGTGTCGCGCTGTGAAGGCCAGACAAGTCTACGGCCTGAAGCGTAGTGCTGGAGGGGCGGGCGGTAGGTCCATTTGCCCTCCTGCCGACGACGCCAAATGTGATGATACTCCGATTGGGGGATGCGTGGTTGGTCGGTGTTGGGAAGCGTGCCCCTCATGGGTTCCGCTGTCTTGCGTTGGTCTCTCCTCATGGCTCGCTGGATAGACTCAAAAGCTTTTATGCATTATTTCCCTACATAGAATACTAGAAGACAGACATAACTGGGCTAAGTAGGGTAGGGCACGGTAGTGCAGGGTAATGCAGGGTAGAGCAAGGTAGGGGGATGAGGGGCGTCCTGCTTGTGCCATCATCGTCACCTACATTTTCGCCCGTCTATGATGGCATTGACATTGATGTGACATCTAATATCGCGCGGTTTCACCTCAACTATGACATGGTTTCACGTCGAATCTATAAATTATCCTTCTACGGAGGGAACTCCATTACACCTAGGAGGTCGAAGCAACGGTGGTGACAGTCGAGAGGTCGTTGCGGGCAAACATGACACGTTTGAAAATACGTGGGAGTGTGGTGAGCCCATGTAGAACCCCAAAACCCTAAACATACTACCTGTACTAATTTCAAGCAACTTTTTAAAGACTTTTCCTCAAAAACGGGTTTCCAGTTGTAAAGGCGTTAATCTTGGTTTTTTCCCCGTCCGCCGGAGGATGTAAAAAAACAAACATGCTATGAATGAAGTAAACGACAGCTGCCGACGTATAGTCGAACAGCTGAAGGTTGTGCACACCACAGATCACCCGCAATCACGACACCACCAGATCTTCAGCGCGGATACAAGTTCCAGCATGAAAAAAAAGCAAAAAATGGGTGTACGAGGACGGTACTTGTACACATAGGCAATTTCCAAAGTCAGAAAAATTAACCTGGGTACGTCGCATCATACCTGTACTGCCCATCCCCTTGTTGAACGACTCTCCACCCCACAAGAGCAGGCGAGAAGCAGCAGCAGCAGCAATAGCCCAGATACCGGGTATACCCGGTACAACAGCAATACCCGGTACAACAGCAGTACTCGCATCATAGCCTTTATCACCCACCCGCTATTATTTTCGGAACGATACAGCAGTATGTTTTCGTTCGTGTTTTCATATTGGTTACAGGGAGGCCTGCTGCCTGCACCTCTGGTATGTTTTTTATTATGTTTTGTGTTGTGTTTTTTGTGTCCTTTGTGCTGCTGCCTGCACCTCTGGTATGTTTTTTATTATGTCGTGTGTTGTGTTTTTTGTGTCCTTTGTGCTGTGACCAGGGGGCGTTCAGTTCAAGAAAATACACCAGCAACAGGACGCAATATGTCGGTTGACTGACGGCAGTACTTGACAGCACTTTGCTTGCAGCTGTCGAGGAATTCCACACACCGAAAACAGTTTTTACCGTCTAAACAGGCCTTGAAGGCCACCCAGCATGTTAGCGTCGTGTTTACGCCGTGGCTCAACTTCGGCAACAGGGTTGATATACTACAATAACTCCTCATTACATCATCATCCCAAGAAATTTCCTAGGTTGTTGGGGATTCGGGTTATTATTTGCGTTATGGTAGGGTTGAAAGTCAAGTGTGCATTAACCGTTTTGCTGAAGCTGGGCCAACGTCTGTACAGCCCTCGGTGTGCTGGCGGTCGTTGTGTGATGGACTCTGTATGGCTGGCGTGTGTGCCGCGCAGACATGGTTTACAACTAAACAAGGCGGCCGAAATCTGCGCAGCGCACCAGTCTCTGTGCGAGTTGGCAAAAAATGGTGCAAGTCGATAAGCGGCGGCAACGCTGAACCCTCTGCGCGATAAATGAAGGCACGTACCGGGGGGGAGGAGGGACGACGCTGCGACCACGACTTGCCCAGAAGGCTGGAAAGTAAACGGGCCACCTGGTGGATTGAAGACATAAAATTCAACAGAGGCCATTTCGCACGCCGTTAGAGAATCGTCGACAAGGGACGGAAACCACAAGGGAATATCGAAAATGCCGATACGTTAAATCTACACGATTTGTATGTGTCTTTTGGTCCCCATAGGAGATCTGACTGTTTTTTTATTGCGGGTGATCGGATGAAAAAGCTTCAGCTAGTTGACGCTTTGTCGGCGGTTGTCGTTATGCTTGTGCCACTAAAGCAAACGTCACCAGCTTAAGAAAGGGGCACGCCTATATAGAGATGCCTACTTCGCGGAGGCAGAGATACCGCGCAGGCAGCGAATAATCGTCGCAGCTGATTACGACTAGGATGCGTGCAAGTGCACAGAGATTGTGAGCTCGTTTTTTACGGGAGCACTTTTGTCAACCCTCTTGGTGCTTCAGCCGGGTGAGTTAACGAAATGTAATGACGGTTGCAACAGCAGTAGCATCGACCTCACGACTTAACACAGGCTGCTGGGTTGCGGATGGCTCAATTCCTTTACGACCTACGGTTCAACTAGTTGTATGACACACGCACAGAACGACACTACTCTGCGCGCCAACTCTACCCCATTGACAAGATCACACCTCTCGTTGACTTGTTCGATGTTTCTGGGCGTGCACCGCAAGGTTGGGGTGCAACCCCAGCCTACCGTCACTTACAATGCGACTACCAGGCAGTCAGTAGTTGGCTAGATGTTAAAGTTTGTTCCTGATGGTAATGCGGAGTTTTGCGCTTTTTCGCCTAACTGGTTCGTTTGTGGTATATTATCGATGAGTACTACAGTCACTTTGATAGATTACTTCGCCATCCGACTATGAGTAATATCTAACGATCAAGTCTAGCCAACATAACGAAAAAGAGAGGAGGGCAGAGGAGAGATTCAGATGCTTGGTTGGACCAGAAGATGGCGGGGAGAGGAGAAGAGGCAAGGTTCAGGTGCTTGGTTGGACAAATCGCAATCCTACCATTTTCGTATATCTTGCATGTGATACTGTACCTAACCCGGAAAACATATCGAACGTGACAGGTGAAGGGGATGGAGATCGAGGTCCGGTCGATGAAGGGGAGCGAGCGACGTCAGAGCCAGAGCCGTGCGAACCAGTGCCGAGCGGACCTGAAATCCCTCCGCAAGAGTATAGAACAGGTGCGACAGAGGGCTATTGATTTTTACATGGCTTTTCACGGGTCAGGCCAAACCGCGCGGGTCGGGTCGGGTCGGGTCGGGTCATCTGACCCGACCTGACCCGCGAGAACTTCGAGACATCTTGACCCGACCTGACCCGACCCGCGAAAATTTTTAGACGTCTTCACCCGACCCGACCCGACCCGCGAGATTTTGAAAACCTCCTGACCCGACCCGACCTGACCCGACCCGCGAGATTTTGAAAGCCTGTTGACCCGACCCGACCAGACCCGCAACTCTCCGAGTGACCCGTGAGGTGCGGGTTTCATGCGGATCGCATCGACTGGACCCATGATATATCTCACGGGTTAAACTCGAAAAGTCATGGGTCAAACATGTGTAGATATGTACCTTGGTCGGTTGATTGGTTCTGGTTCCTCGTACTTTTCCCCGGATGTCGGCTCTCTATTTTTTCTACCGGCATTGTTTGCAGCATTATTATGTGGCGTGCGCGCGAAAAATTAGAAAGAGACCGCAACCCACGCATGGGCAATTAGCCACGCCCGTAGCGCTAGACCACCGGCTCGACCCGACGAGCGACCGGACGAGCGAGCTTGTTATCTATGAAGTCTCCGGCCCCGGCAAGCAGCCTAGCTGAGCCGCCTCCGGCAGCAAGTCCACAATTGGGGCGGTGGATCTGTCAACAGGGGCTGCGATCCGCGAAGATCCGCGGGTCTGCTGCTGGTGCTTGCTGCTGCCAGTGCTGCTGCTGCTGCTTCGACAACGACTGCCCTTGCCTTTTTACGTGTGGTCACATTTCGTACTTATATGATCAAATTCTTACCGGGTATCCAATGTGTACGTATACGTCGTGCAGGCGTTCTTATACTGCCATTTGTCGTCTATGTTGTTGCACCCTGCAATGCAGCAAGAGTGTGTGGCCTGGCTTGTTAGTGGACTTGGATGGATGACAATATACCTGAATAATACTCACGGCTTCATCCGACACTTGGATTCGCGCAGTAATATTTTATCCCTGGTACGAGAAGTTGCTGTCTGGTTGGTTGGACGCTATATATATGATAACATACGATCGGAGTATCGGGACGAGAGAGACTTTCATGCAGGAAGCGGCAAGTTTTGTATCATTTTCGGACCCGCGGGTCGGATCCGCTGGTCCGATCCGCGAGGCGCCGGCACGACAAGGACCCTCCGGCGGGCCGCTGTAAGCTTGATAAACGAATCCGCAGGCCAGATCCGCGGGTTTGACCCTCGGGTCAGCCGAAAACAACCCGCGGGTCATTGTGGCTTGACCCACGAGTGACCCGTATCTCGCGGGTCATGACCCGACCCGACCCGCGAGATTTCCAAACCTCTTGACCCGACCCGACCCGACCAGTGAGATTTCAAAACCTCTTGACCCGACCCGACCCGACCCACGAGATTTTAAAACCCCTTGACCCGACCCGAACCGACCCGCGAGATTTCAAAACTTGTTGGCCCGACCCGACCCGACCCGACCCGACCCGACCCGACCCGACCCGACCCGACCCGACCCGACCCGACCCGACCCGACCCGACCCGACCCGACCCGTGATATTTTAAAACACATTGACCCGACCCGACCCGACCTGCGACATTTTGACCCCCCCCCGGCCCGACCCGCGGGTGATATGATGGTCATTACCCGTGAACAGCCCTGCATTTTTTCCATAGTACTATATATCAATACTACTACTCGTGTACATACAGTATCGCACTATTAATTGTAGTACAGATGCTCGTACTGCCGCCACGACTGCTGCTGTTACTCTGCTGCTATATACCTGGTTCCGTATTTCCTACTGTTATGTGACTACTGCTATATGACATCTATTTTTTACTATTACCACTACTACTGCCACTTCTACGCCGAACACCGCTACGCCGCGACGTTATGTAGTATTTGACTAATCGGCATTTCCGCGTGACAGGCGGAGCAGAGGTTCCAGGCCGAAGAGCTTATGCGTCGGGGCGGGGGGTTAGGGGCAGGGGCAGGCAGCGCGAATTCAGATTGGCCAAGCAGTGGCGGCGGCGGGGGCGGAGGGGGCGGCAACGGTTTTGGCGGGATGAGTCCGGATCTCGCGCAGCAAAGCCTTGCTAGGTGAGAGTATATACTGTTCTTATAATAGTTTTTTTTTTTTTTGTTTTTTGCGTGTTTACGCTATATTCATGTATCAGCAGTCACGGGCGTTCTGGATAGGGACAGGCGTGCGTCCAGCGGTATGAGGGAGGGGGGGAGGTAGCCTTGCGGAGCCGCTATGAAGATTTGGTTTCGGGGATTGAGGGGAGAGTGTTTTTCACTGGTTGGCGTGAAAGTAGTTGGAGTGTACGTGGTTTGGGGTGGAAGTAGGCGGGAGTGCAAGTGAAGCGCAAGATGCTTATCCTTGTGATAACTTGATTTTCCCCCCAACTCTCTAATCAAGTACCGTGTCCGTAAAACGTTGGTGGGTGCATTGTCCAACTAAGCGGGTTGATCGCTTGGCTTCTCAGTACACGCTTCCTCCCGACAACATAATAGCTCAGAAGCGAGAGCGGCAACAGGAAAATTAAACCGCCAATTGACATATATGTGCCCGTAACCGTGCCCGTCGGTAGGAGTCGCTTGAGCCTCCTGGACTCTCGGCGGGTGCTCGAGGAAACGGAGGGGGTCGGCCGGGGCGTCGTGGGCGACCTGGAGTCGCAGCGCGAGTCCCTGCTCCGCTCGCGCGCGAGCGTTCGCGGCGCCGAAGGTGCCGCCTCTAGTGCGAAACGCCTGCTGCGGTCCATCTCGCGGAAGGAGCTCAGACACCGCTTGTTCCTCTACCTCGTAATCTTGAGCCTGAGCGCGGCCATCGTCTTCGTCCTGTACTTGAAGATTAGACGCCGTCTCAAGTAGAGGCGTAGGACGGGGGGGGGGGTTAACCCCTTTAGCACTGCACCCTCGTTTTTCGCGACGAAGTACTGGGAATTTGTGTGGCGTTGGAGGCGAGGGGGCGTTATTCCCTTCAGCGCTGCACCCTCGTTTTTTGCAACAACCTACTTGGAATTCGTGTGGGGTTGTTTTTCAACCCCTTTAACGTCACACCCTCGTGTTTTGCGATAAACTACGTGGAACAAGCGTGGTGTGCTTCCCAGTTGTTGAAGAGCTAAGATCGGGCGCCGAGTCATTTATGGGCGCGGGGGGGTGAACGTGGGCGCCGACGAGTTAACTAACCATTAGGGCGCGTGACCTATAGAAACCGACAACCTTGTATTTTGTTTTAGTTTTTGGTGCCGAGGTGGCGCCGATGATCCGATTGGTGTGCGTGTGCTAGGCTGTCATGTGCGGGGGATTGCCGGGCTGGGAGGGAGTTACGGAGAGTAAAAAAAGGCATTTTGGCGGCGGCTGCGGGGAAGGGGGGTATGTGGTAGTGACTGGTTGGTTTGGTGTGCACTGCGGTGCAGTCTACGGCGCCATTTTGTCGTAGCGGAGGCAATACACTGTACGGGGAGCACGCAGAGCCTGTCAGTGCCACCCCGTGTGGTTATATGATGTCGTTGGCCTCGGAGGGTCGAAGACGGTGTACAGCAGTATCATAGGCGCCAACAGTATTTATTGTGATTACCCAGACTAGAAAGGAGCCCTTCAACCGTTCCTTTCATATCGCGGGGTAGTTTTGTTGCGCAGTGGCGGGATTGGCAGCCACGCTTGCTGTTTCGCCTTCCACCGTTTTCGAGACATGGTCGCGAACGCTGTGGCTGAACCTTGTGTGCTCGGGTTATAGCGTTGGAGAACTGTAAGGTAGAGGGGGCATGCCATGCACTAGCACATAGGATGTCGGGACTGTTTATTGGGACCGCTGTGGGAGGTGTTTTTCGTGCGTGCCCTGCACAAGCACATTGGATGCCTGGACTGATTAGTAGGACTGCTGTGGGGGGTGCTTATCGTGTCCGATTTAGGTATGTGGTCTTGAGTGTGTACGGTAAGGCACAAGAGGCGGTCTATCTTCTCGCAAGGCGGCTGTGTATGTCGTGTTGGCTGCGTACGGTAACGCACAAGGGGTGGCGTATTTTCTCGTCAAGCGGCTTTGCGGAGATTGCAATCTGGTAGGGCTTGATGCCCACATCGAGTCGTAAAATATATGCGGGTATCTCGTAGTAATAGGCAGCGCGCGTAGTAATTGTGTATATATAAACATACTCATAAGTAAAAAGTAACCGAATTATACAAGGTATGCCGGGTACTCGGTGGAACAGTCATCTGTGTCCAGTTCCCCCCCTCGCGAAGGTGGTGACACTGATTGACCTGCCGCAATAATGACCCTTAACACACCACGATACCACCCCTCAACAAGGGTGGATCATATCGCTTGGTGTACTACAGCAGTTTCAATATATCCTCCAGCGGAATGGTGAAAATGAAGCGTGACTTCAGCACAGCACTTCCACGTTTGTGTGGTGTCCATTTAACGCGGTTACCGAAATAACGATGCTTCCGTGGCAGCGGTAGTACGAGCCGCCGCAACCTCTGGGTGCCATGGCCAACGGCAGCACTGTGATCGCTCGAATATCAGACGCAAGAGCTGCACCCACCATCGTTAGAACCACCGGCCGGCGGAAGCCAGATAGTCAGTCGCCGGCAAAAATTGATTCAGGAAAAATCGATCCTGGATTAATTAAACACTAAAAAAACTGTCGAAAAACGACGACACTCCATCATCAGCCACCGTATAACACGCCGTGCGCACGCCCGCTTGTAACGCGGCGCCAACGCCGCCACGCAGCCGAACCGCCCACAGCACACACGAAATCACCCGCTCGCCTGCCCGCTTGTAGCGGTGCACCAAACCCACTCCGCAGCCGAACCGCCTACCGTAGACAAAACCGCCCGCTTGCCTGCCCACTTACAACATGGCACAAACCCCACCCCGCAGCCGAATCGCCTGTAGCACACACACAACACCGATTGCGCGCTTGTAACGCGGCACCAACCCCATCCCCCGCAGCCAAACCGTCTACACCAAAGACAAACACTTGTCCGCAACGATTACGCTGAAGAAGAGAACCGACCCGTACACGGCGGCCTCTTTACGGGCCTTGCGGCTGTTATGCCACGCTGACCGTCGCCTGCCGTATTCCTCGAGATACCTAGCGGAAAGTTAAGAGGGTGGGGGGGGCATTAGGAAGGATTTGGGAATGGGGTTGGGAGGGGCCCGGGAGACGTGGGGGGAGGGGGGGGGGAGATATTTGGTTTTAGGGGGCGGGGGGGTCATGTATAATATGAGAGCAACCCATATGCTAGCCTTCTTACCTTGATGACGTTATTCATAGCCAGCAACACAACGCTGTCAGAGCCGACGCACGGTCCCGCACAGACACCAGGAGCCGAATACACACACGGCATTTCAATGTGGTGGCTTCATCGCCTCACCGCGTGCTCCTCTACAACAAACCGCATATACATCTGTCGTTGACCGCCGTTAACCACAAGCGCTGGGAATGTAGAGCGTAGAAGGAGAGAACCCAAAGGAACAACCCCCCCCCTCCCACGCCTCCCGTAGCCAGTACAACGAGCCAAACGCAATCTCACATGGACGCTACGGATTCAAATTCCGGGAAGTGTTTTCTTCGAGATGGCTCGAATTGCTCCCAGCTAACGCGAAACTCGTCTGGGCCAATCTGCAGCAGGGGTAATCGCGCGGTGGCAGAGGGGGGGGGGGGTTAGGTCATCGTTATATCCGCATGAAGTTCAAAGGTTCCTTACAAATACGTATATAAACAAAAAACAGCTGTCGCTCGGAACCGGTGCAGCAGGATATTCCCAAGGGTCGTCCACCTGTGCGCGTTGGGTGGATATTTCGATAATCGTACATCTCGGTCGGCGGTCGTACAATCGCTGTCGTAGAAACCGGCTTCAATCAGCTCGATAGAGGTTTCCATTTTCAATTTTTCGGCTGTGGGAAAATACTAAAAACTCGCGTTCGCTCAATTAAAAACAACAGCAGTATTGGGAAGGAGGAGACACATGAAAAAAGCGCATTCGCTCGTTCAAAAAAAAGAAAAAAGTGGGAAGGTGGAGATGTACCAACCCCCCCCCCCCCCCCGATCGTTCGTTCGTTCGCTATATCTCTCTCGCGCACGCTCACGCATCGGCTTACGGTCCTCCGTCCCCACAGCTGGTTTTGAAACGTAATTACTGCACTTTTACATGGGAAAAAAACAGCTTTTAACCTGTTGGTGACTGAAAAAATATTCCAACACAAAATACCATAAATTTCCCCCGAAAAACGTGGGTGCAGACACAAAGGGGCTGAATACAATCGCGCACCCTCTCACGCACAATTATAACCCTTATGCCACAGTACAAAGCGTCCAACTCTAATTCCAAGTGGTTACACCCAAAGCGAGCTTGCAGGTCTAACAGCCGCACGAAGGCTAAGATAAGGGGGGGGGTACCCCTAGTTCCACTACGTATTGAGCTTAGGCCGCTTGAAACGGACGTAGCCCTATGTTGTTGCAGCGTAAAAAAAAAAGTAACATAGCCAATCGCGCGAGTGGCTCCGAGTCGCTGAAGAAACAAGACCTAAAAGTGACCCTCCTGCCGTAACGTGCTCCGTCCCGGCATTGGAGGGAAGCGAGGGTCTACACCATATGGTCATACGACGACGGCTATGCATGAAACGAAACGACCCCCCCCCCCCCCCCCTCCCAGAGTGGAGAACCTAAAGTCCGCGGAAGGGGGACGTCAACGGTCTTGGAGACTACGGCTATCTATGGCGTCAGTACCCCCCCCCCCCCACCCATACCGTAGCCTTGGCCAGTAATAACATACGCGCGCTCACGCACCCGCTTACGGTCCTCCGCCCACTCGAACGCACACCGCCTTTTCACGGGCACCTCCAGCACATCCCACAAGGTGTACTTCATCGTCTTCGGCATCGCAATCGCCGCCTTCTTGTCCAGCGCGGGGCGTGCGGCCGCGACGTAGCAGCGCTGAGTCGTAACTGTCACGGGGAGAATCACGGCGTCCATCGCTAGCTCTAAGCTCTCGGGGTCGAGGTGCCCGTCCCCGTGCTTGTCGAACAGGGGGAAAATCGCCTCTGTTGTGGGTGGCGGAGAGGGAGCAGGGGAGGGGGGAGGGTGAGGAGAGCGTGATGTGGGGTGGCGTGTCGACGGTGGTAGCGGCTGGGGGAGCGGGGGGTGGGGGGGGTGCAGGGAGTGTCGTGCACGGTGCGTGTCGGCCGTGGTGGTGCTGGAGGGAGGGGCAGACTTACAATAACATAAAACAACAACTTTTCGCCAAATGAGGACACGCAGACGTACTGTACCATCAATACCGCGAACACCACCAACAACCCACGAAACCAAAACCACGCCAAACACACATCGCCGCGACCACCACCACAAACAACCAACAAAAACCTGCCGAAACAACAACACCAATATCACTACGACCAACAAGGCACGGGTTCACCGACAACTATCTCGAAAGCCCGACAGACGAAAAAATACAAAAAAAAACAGAACCATAGTTCGCAGCTTCCATCAGTGGCATCAGTCACCAGTAATACCGATTTACCTAATCTCTTGTTCGGAGCGGCCAAATACGCCGACCTCGTCGCCACCGCCACCTCTTCGAGCGACAGCCCGCTCTTCAGCTGCTGCTTGCCCAAGCTGGAAGAAACCAAAGACAGGCAGTGACACAGCATTGCTCTGTGCGCCGCCAGTCTCGCCTGCAAGCGGTGTGCATGTAAAGACGTGACAGGGTAGGGGGGCGGGGTGCTTTCGGGCCCAACATGACTCCGATGGGGCTCGTACTCAACTGAGATACGGCTCTACAAATTTGTAGCTCGTCCTAAACGTGTTTTACGATTTTATTCGTGATATGCCTAGCGAATGGGATATTCAATGGGATGCGCGAAAACAATATGAGCGATGTATAGAGCCACAACTTCGTATGAGCTCCAAATTTCTCATGAGCTGTCGCGTACTGACCATTTTACCGTATGGTAATTGGCATACCAGCAAAAAAATCAACGTCACCACCTGTGTCGACAAAACTGGTCGCTGGTCGAACTGGTCGATATACCTCAACTTCAATACCAACTTTAGCTGTGAAATCTCAGTGGTGTCGGGTAGCGCGTGTTCTACAACACCCCTCCCGGAAAACATGTGAAAAAAACCAAAGAAAAGGCCGCAGCCTGTGTGTGTAAACCCCTCCAACACACCGGTTACCAATCGACCCAACAACAAAATAAATGCGCAGTATAAAACGACCACAGCAGCAGCACAACACCGAATAAAACGGCGTGCGATCATGACTCTCGGTTACCTCAAGCGCCAAAGATTGAATCCCCGCCGGAACTGTTCACCGGCGCACAACACATTCAGCATTGCACAAGGTCACATACAAAGCCACTCCACAGAAGAAGTGCTCACCGGCGCACCAGACATTCAGCACTGCACAAGGTCACATATAAATTCACCCCACACGAGGAAACCCACCTGGTGCAACTCCTCTGCCGGCATGTTTAGCGAACCGGCTTCCCCGTCTTCGACACTCCCGTCTCCGGTGGTACTCTCCGCCGCCACCTTCTCAGCTCTCCCTGCCCCACCCCCATCCCCCTCAACCTCTTTCCCTTTCTTGGCTCCCTCACCCCTGTCAGCGAAAAGCGCCTCCTCTTGTTCGGCGACCAGCGCGTTCAGCCGTGCGGCCGCGGCAACCAGGAATGTCTCCACGTCTGCTCTCTTCTTGGCCCCCTCTACGCCCCCCCCCCACCCCCCCCCCCTGACCTGGCCCCAGCCCCCGTCCCCACCCCCTCCCCTGCCTGGATTGCCTCTCTTGACCCTACCCTTTCTCCTGCCTTCACCCCCTCCGCCCCACCCCCCTCCCCGACACGCTCGCTGCTGCTGCTGTCATCGCCGCCGGCGCCCTCCTTCTCACCACCATCCTCGCCCAGCAAATGGTAAGTACCTTCTCCCGCTTGGCTCGGGGACTTGGCGGGTTCGGGAAACCCTTGCGAGCGTAACCACGACAGAAAATCGTCGCCCTCGCGGACATCGAGGCCACCGTCAAGGGTGGAGATTATCGAACCGTAGCGCTCGATAACGCCAACCTCGATTTTCCCTTGTTTTCGAACGACGGTAAACGAAAGAAAATGCGAAAACGGGGCGGGGCGGGGCGGGGTGGGGCAGGGGGCGGGGCGGAGCGCAGACGAGGTGGCGCACGAGAGGCGTGCGGTAGGAAGCATGCCATGGAGCTGCCCCTATCAACGGAACACAACATCGCGCCCACTGCAGGTCCTATCCTATTGCAAATAGCATGTGTATATAATACGTGTATTATTAGTCGAACTGTGACAAAGGGTCAAAATCACCACCACCGCCAAACCACCAGCATCAACACCAACACCAACACCAACACCAACACCAACACCAACAACGCTAACAAGAACAACAGCACCAACAGCGATACCAACACCAACACCAACACCACCCACACCACTCACATCACCAACACCAACACTCCTCACCACCACCGAACAACTCACGGATCTTCTCCTGCTTTGCTCCCAGCCGCCTGTCGACCTCATCCAGCACTCGGCCGACGATCCAGGGCTTGTCGAGCTCGACAGCAGCGCCTGCCCCTTTATCCTGCACCGGGGTCGCTGTCGCCCCCCCCACCCCGACCGCCCCAGCCGCCTGAGGCTTATCCCCGACGGATGTACCACCCTTACCCGAAACATCCGCGGTGGCTACGGGATCCTTGCCCCTGGTGATCTTAGCAGAGTCGGTGGCGGCGGTGCTGCCCTCGCCGGGTATAGCCGGTGAGGCAGCTGGTGCCGGTGTCGACGCTGGGTGGCGGTGGGGAAGGGGGTGGACGGTGGAGGTCGGCAGGTGGGATGGCAATGGAGTGTGAGTGGGGGGCGGGGGGGAGGAGGGGGTGGATTGGAGTAATATTACGGAGTTTAAACCAGGTAAAATACTCATCGGTTTAGGAAGGGAATGCAAGATATCGGTGTTGATGTTGGATATGGTATCGATGTTTTGATGTATCGGTAGTCACATTGCATCTCGTACGCCAGATAGAATGGAAGCGCCATCATTGCGACAAGAAGCTGACGGTGCAAGCCGATTTGCGGTTATTGGCAATTGGCGAAAACCGTCAAAGCCAAAACGACATAAACACTGGGTGAGGAATCAATATGTCGCGTTTTCGCAGCTACTTACTGCTGTATAGCAAAATCAACCCGTCTGGGGCGGAGTAGCCGGACGCCAAGAGCAGACGCTGCTGCCTGCTCGGAGCGCTTCTACCCCTAGTGCTTCCCGCACAAACATATTATATGTGTGCATGCTGCCACGCAGACTTGGCAGGGACTCGTGCTGCGCCCCACTCGGACATGCAGGAGCGTCAACTCCAGGCTCACGGGCACCCACGCCCAGACCGGCATGCGTTTGTGCAACCTAACGCATCAACTGCAGACACCAACGGAATCCCCATCTAGATTGTACGGCATGTGCTTGACAGACGGCGAGCGCCAATTGCACGTGTGTGCGCGCGCCGCGACGCAGACATGGCACGCACAGCTGCCCGTTCCCCTCCCGCAAAACCCGGGAGCCTTGGGCGCGTCCCTCCCGCGGCCACTCGCGCGATTCGGCTCAGTATTCACGGCTTGGCCCACTGCTGTGGCGAAATCATCCATCGTGACAAAATGGTTGACGGTCAACGCTACCGGCAAATCTTTATTACGCGTCATACAATACTGGTTTCCTCCCAGAAGCTCGGCCAAAACCTATCCATCGGTCTATTATAGTGGCGATGCGGCGCCGCGGGTGGTCAGTGGGCAGGATGTACACCACCGACGCCGAACACCGACGTAGCTGGTATGGTTAATCGACGTGCAAGCTTCAAGCTCAAGCTTTGGAACCTCTAAACGATCGATGCAATGCCGACGTTTACGTTTACGCGCTCACCCCTCCCTCTAAACAGGAATCGGCAAACAATACCCCCTTGTATTATACTATGCCGTATAATATGGCTGTACGTCGCCGGAAATGTGCGCGCCGACCCTACAACAGGAACAACGTTGGCTCATGGACCAGCGTGCAACACATTTCTCTCGTTGGCCGACATATCGACACATCTCTACCGCTCAATCGGCTTTTCCCAGCCAGTGTGGACCTAGTGTGGATGTATACCCGACTGCCCTGCAATGTCTTTACTCCTCTAAAGCTACCTAAACCGCGATTTCAGCAGCACAGACATTGCTGGTGTTGCTGAACGCCCAGTGGTGAGAAGGGCATACATAGCTGTCGAGGTTGTCGATCTCTCCACAGAGGTAGCTGCAGAAGCAACACCACGTAACACTCACAGAGATGCCGCTGTTGTGGAGTCCGTCGTGAGCTTCGCAGCTGCACAGCAGTAGCTGCCAACGACGATCGCTGGCGAGAGAGGCGCGAGGCGATCGTGGCCAGAGAAGACCGACGACTGCGCAAAGCCAGGGCTCCTGCTGGAGATCTGTGCACAAGCGAAGATGCCCACGACATAGTTTGGTCTTTCCCTCGTACAAGTACGGCCTTTGTCTAAAGTTTTGTCTCCTGCAGTGATTCCGTGCGGGGGTTTCCATTATCTTGGTTGACGTTTTTTATGAGGGCTTTGCTGATGATTCTAATCCCGTCGAGAAGCCTGAAACGACGTGCAGACATCTCGGCATTGCGTAGGAACACGAGGCAGCAAATCGCCTCACCGAGCACAAAGCCCGCCATCACTCGGTTTTCGCCGCCATTGTGCGAGTTTCCAAGTACACGGCCGCAAAAAACGCCTTCAAATTTGGAGAACAAGTGGGCGAACACCAAGCGCGAAAATGGGAGACTTTGAGCTGGACCCCTCCCTGAAGAACCTTGTGGACCAGGAGAGCCTGCAATGGATCTTCGTCGGAGGAAAGGGGGGTGTAGGAAAAACCACCACGTCTTGCTGCGTGGCAGCGCAGGTGCGTTGCGTTGCGTTGCACATTCTGAAAACCAACAGGGATAGTTAGTGGTCTCGCGTGCATGCAAACATCCAGCATCGTGTTGCACGTTATTACGATTGCTTCTGCAGCGTCTAGATGTCCATGTGTTGCAGCAGCCTTCGTATTGATCAGCTGAGCTTACAGCTTACACAGGACAACGAGCGCTTATGCATACGATTGCCCTACGTGCTGGTACAAGAGCTCTGGCACTGGATTCATGGATACACCAATGAACCACTAGTCTACAGCTGTAGTCTACGGCAGTACTGCACTTCAGCTCTCCGACATGAGCCCTCGTCTGCCTTGTACAGCAGTACAGAACTCTATAGGCGTCAGTTGCTGCAGAACACTACGAGTACCTAGTATGCAGATAACCGTCGTTGGACCGCCGATGCGTGAGTCACGCTCTTGTTTTGGTGCTGTCATCAGTCTGTTAATAGAGCATCATCACGGGCGTGTTAGGAATCAGGCCTCCTGTTCCTCCTACAACGACCAGCCCTGTGTGTCCTGTGTTCTACTCATCATTTTTGTCAGACTGTATTCCGACTTGACAGCATCGTGCCTGGTTCCTGGTTCATACCGGTATACTAGGAAGCCGCTTGCGACGGCCGTGGCCGGCATTTGCATAACTGCGCGGTGGCATTGATACGAATCAGAGCACGTAAATACGAACGCGTACTCGGGCGCGAAGTTTTAGGTGCCTCTACAGAGCTCTTAGTGGCAAAGATGGCAGGAGACAGTCAAGTGTCAGGCTGTGTGTCTATCAACCCTTTCAGACCCCCCAAACCCCTCCCTATGCTAATGTAAAGTAATTTGTCCCCTAAAACGGGTTTCCAGTTGTGAAGGCGTTAAGGTTGTCTATCAACGCGTTTGCGTCTGCCTGGACAACTAAAAGCTTCCTTATACCCCTGGTAGAGAAGTCCTCTCTCGTGCAGAGAAGTGCTCTCCTATGTAGTACCTCCCTTTCTTTTTGGTCGGTCGGCGTTGGGGTGAAAGTGCTGTCTCCTGTCATAACTGCTGACAAATTTGCAGAACTTGATCTCTATCGCACTCATGTAGCAATGAGCACTGCTTTATGTTTTACGAGATTATCGTCCGTTGTAACTACACGTAAACGTCCCCGCTATTGGCAACTCGCAGCTACTGGTCAAGTCAGGCATTCAGGCGCTGCCTGTTCCAAGCAACGCCACGCCAAGCAAGCAAGCCAGTTCGGTTGTCCTAAATAATAATCACACAGGTTATTATTCGCTAGAGCTCTGCAAGTTAGCGACTGCATTCGTATTTAGAGCTCTATGAGCCATTTTGTCTACCAGGTATAAATTAACGTGTTGTGGGTGTTACAACACGTACAGCAGAAATAGTACCGCAGTAGTAGCAGCTCGTACAGGGGACACAGGACGGGCTTCACAACACCGCTTTGGCTGTGTACTAAACACCAACCGGCGACGGACTTGGAGACTAAGTGTTGGGGAAGGGGCGACACCCGGGAGAGGAAGATGGAAGGACGCGCGGCGAGAGAGAGGAGTATGCCGACGCCGGGGCGGTCGAACGGGCATCGGAGGAGGCGGAGATGGTGTCCCCGCACCTATCTATTGATAGGGGTGCTGCCCATCCTAGCTGCGGCGGGGGGCTCAGGGTGCATAGCGAGGCGCGGAGAGGAGTGGGCGGGGCGCGGCGCTGGTGTTCCGGGTTTGCCATGGAGGATATGTTAACTCCTTTGGAACGGCACTCACGTTGTGGAAACAAATGTCTTGGAAATAGTGTATGGGGGCGATCGGGCAAATGGTTTAACCGCCGTCTCCTAGCACATATATATGGTCGACGCCGCTTCACACCACACTCGGGAATGTTTTGTCGCTCGTTTTTACTTGCTTCGTGGTTTGTGTGTGTTTTGTTTTGTTTTGATTGTTTGTTTTTCGGTTTGTTTTTGTGCTTGGTGGGTTAGTTGGTTGTAACAGTGCTTGTTGTCTGTCTGTTTGTGTTTGTGTTTGATTGCTTTCTCGTCCGTTTGCTTGTTTACTTATTAGGTTGTTTTTCTTGCTTTTGCGCCTCTTTTCGGTTTACGTTGAGCAGATGGCGAGAGCCAGGGAAAGCGTCCTCATCATCTCCACGGACCCGGCGCATAACCTCAGGTGGGCCTCCCGACAACTTTGTCACATAGAAGTTTGCTGCTGCCGCTGTTGTTTGCTGGTATGGCTAGCGTGGGTGTTATCGTCGTCGTTGTGGTTGTTATTGGTGGTTTTGGTTGTTATTGGTGGTTTTGGTGTTACTGATGTTGCACGTGATCTCATCTCCACATTCTCATCGCTAGATGGAGTCCTCTGATCGTTCTGGAGGTGTAACATACACCTGGTAACACATCAGGAGAATCACTAGTATATGGACACTTTATGCTCAACAAGTAAACACATACAAACGAAAACACTACCCTACCCCTGTCCCCCGCGTTACATCTGCAGCGTCCACGCGCGACGACGGCGACGACGGCGACCACCCGCGTTGTGTCGAACGATTTAAGCCCGATGAAACCACCGCCGCCTCCCGTCAACGACGAAAACACTCGCCAGTCTAGTGTACCCTTGTGTTCCGTCCCACCTTGCTCGGACACAATTGCTTCTATACCCGCTTGTGCCTCATCCCACCTCGCTCGGACGCATTAACTACTGTACCCGCTTGTGTCCCACCCTACCCCCCTCGGGCACAATCGCCACTGTGCCCGCATGTACCTCATCCCACCTCGCTCTGACGAAATCGCTACTGTACCGACATGTTCCCACTGCCCATCCTACCTCACTCGGACACGGCAGCGATGCGTTCGGACAGAAGTTCACGAAGGACCCCACGTTGGTGAATGGGTTCGACAACCTGTACTGCATGGAGGTCGAGCCCACCGTGGACATGGACGAGCTTGCCGTGACAGATGGAATGAACCAGGACGCCGCTGATGGCATCAAGAGGTGGGCCACCGCCGCCGCCGTTTATAGTGCGAGTAGTGTTTACGACTTGGTCCAGCTCAAACGAAATTATTACATTTTGTTTCTTGTTGTGTTGCGTGTGTTTTATCCCATTCCTCATTTCACGTTATCCCAGCGTGTCCTCGGACATGTCGAGCTCCATTCCCCGGCTATAATTCCTACATTTTTTTTCGTCGTGTATTTCCATCCCCTATTCCCCTTTTTATTTTGGCATGTTCTCGGACGTATCGACTTCCGTCCCCGGCGTGGACAAGGCTGTCCTTCGCCAAACTTGGGAAGATGATGCAGAACATGAACGACCTATATTCCGTCGTTTTTCCACCATCTCCCATGTCGAACTCCATCTTCGGTGCGGACGAGACGAGGTTATTCTAAAGCGATATTATGTCGCTCCCACCCCCCCCAATGGTGTAACGTCGACACGTTCGACGGCTTGTTGTCGTTTTTTCTCCACCCCCCCATCCGCTACCCCTGTCCCCCATTCCCCCTTATAATTTCAGCATGTTCTCGGACATGTCAAACTCCATCCCCGGCGTGGACGAGGCGATGTCGTTCGCCGAGCTGATGAAGATGGTGCAGAACATGAACTTCAGCTGCATCGTTTTCGACACGGCGCCCACGGGGCACACGCTCCGCCTCCTCTCCTTCCCCACCATCATGGACAAGGCGCTATCGAAGCTGATGGACCTCAAGAACAAGTTTTCAGGCCTCTTCTCACAGTTCGGGAGCATGTTCGGAGGGGGAGGGGTGAGAGCGGAAGGATGAACGCGTGGGTGGTAGGGAGTACGGCTAGGGGGGACGGGGGGGTGAGCGGCGTGGAATGAGTGGTGGGCGCGGGGGGCGGACTGCTGCTGCTACTGTTACTACTACTACTACTACTACTACTACTACTACTACTACTACTACTACTACTACTACTACTACTACTACTACTACTAATCCTAGTGCAGACAAACGATGGATAGTGTAGTCATTTTTTGCCTGCCACTCTCTTACCGTTCTCGTACACACACATTTTATTTTCGCTCTCTTGTCTCTTTTACCTGAAGGCTTCTGAAGACGACATGTTCGGCAAGCTGGTGCAGCTGAAGGAGATCATCAACAAGGTCAACGACCAGTTCAAGGACCCGGACAAAACCACCTTCGTGTGCGTTTGCATCCCGGAGTTCTTGTCCCTCTACGAGACGGAGAGGCTGGTCCAGGAGCTGACCAAGTTCGAAATCGACACCCACAACATCGTAGTTAATCAGGTGCGAGGATGTAAGGTGTGGCGCTTGGATATAACCAGCAGACAGGTCAGGTCGGTCAAATATTTCCGAGAAATGCGCCCACTTTTTCCGGGACAAACGACTTAAAATTAGCGTGATATCGTTTCTGCGGTGCCACAATACAAGAGTGAGTATACACTGGGGCGGCGTCGCCCTTGGTTCATCGGCCGATCCCGGCTAATCAATGCTGCCATGGGATTATACGCTCGCTCAGGATTTAAAGCGGCTGGTCACCGTCCGCCCCCCCGCGGAACCCTTTCGCTGGCGCCCTTTCGAGCCCAGTTTGGTGAGGGTAGCATGTTTTTTCCCACATGTTTCGCACTGGCGGAGATCCTCATCTGAAGGACCCACTGTCGTTTCAATATAATTTGTGGTGTTCGTCATATACCTAAGCATCCCTAAGCCGTGATTTTGTTGATAAGGTGGCATGTTTTTTTTTCCTCAGTGTCAGTTCTTGGGTGAGGCGTACAGTCACTGAAGGAAGGAGACTCGTAAACATGATGCAAACATGATGTGGACCGACCCATGCTACGGTAGGGATGCACGCACATGTTGCTAAGGCTCTTCAATTAACCCCTGTTCAACTGGAAACCCGTTTTTCGGGGCAAACTACTCGGTGTTAGTGTATGGAGGCGTTTTGCGGCTCTAAAGAGGTTGAGGAGCTGCCTACCTTAACCAAAGTCTGCCTTTTGATAAAACGTGTATGGTTGACCCCATGAGCAGTCGATCCCATCGCTTTGGTCTTAAAACGAATACTCTTGCCAGCACCGTAGCGGTATTGGGTAGTATTCGGGTGCGGGCCCCGTTAACTCATAACCCAAAATGGTAAAAGAAAGGTCTTTATCGTAGCACGCATCGACGACCTCCACCATCGTAGCATAGTATTTGCAGCATGCTTTCTGTTGCCGTCACCAATCCCGTTGGCGGGCGGATTTCATTATTCCCCATCCTTTTGGCGGGCGTCCTCACGAATCCCTTTCATTGACGACCTTATGCGCCCCTTTGACTGGCGGATTCATTAACTACCTGCGCTGTAGCCCTGACGAATCCCTTCTTCTGGCGCCCTCATGAACCCCGTTCCTTGGCGCAGGTGCTTTTCCCAACGAAGGACATCGGGGACTTGCAAAAGTGGTACGAGACGGAGGAGGACACGCTTAGCACTGAGGCGAAGAGCATCATTTGCAAGACGCTGGCGCGCAAACGCATGCAGGTATATCGATTCCTCCAAGTATTTCCCCGTTTTGGCTATAGATCCGATAGATCACTTTTCATGATCTAGACCATTCGGGCAGAGATATCCTTGATTTATGTGTGTACTTGCTCTTTTTTTAGCCGCGCATCGCACTGTCAGATCCTCATTTCGTTATGTAGATTTTTCGGGGCAGATATATTGATCCATGATATATATATATTGGTGTGATCTGTATCATCTAGATAGTTTCTGTCGGGCGGGGTCTGCAGGACGCAGCTCTTTCGCGTGCGTTTTTTTCTGGTGATATCTGTATGATACGGTTCTTGCGCAACATAAGACACTGCTGCTGCACGCGCTACCAGGTAAGTATGGTATGTGTGCATGAGATGGAGGGGGGGTATGAGGCGCTCTCATTGTAACAAACCCTTACCGTGTTCCTTCCTGCCTTGGTGCATCTCTTCCGCCCGCGTTTCTTCCACGCGCCGCAGGACAAGTACATTGGACAAATTTATGACTTGTACGAGGATTTCCACGTTGTGCTGATGCCGTTATTGGACCACGAGGTAAGCGAGCAGTACTTCGTACGAACAGGAAGAGTGTTTCTGATGGGATGCGTTTTTTTGTTGTAAAATCAGTTTTTCTTTCTTTCGAACGAGGATTTTGCGCCAGAAAATGAGGAAATCGGGCCATCTCTTCTTGGCTAAGGTATAGCTCGTGCTGTTTAGAAGGGACTCGCGGTCGTGGGTATTTGTGACGGTGGAGTGTTTGCGCTGGTGGAACGCTTGTGAGAAAAATGGCAGTTTCATTTCCTTTCGAACGACGCGGATCTCCGGTTTCTTGCTGCCCCAAAAGGACCCCTTATAACACCGGTGTAGTTTAGGCGGCCATTATATTTAGCAACGCCCCCAGCTCCCCCCCCCCCCCCCCCCTCGACAACCCAAGCATCCCTCTTCACTCCCCCCCCCTGCCCTCCCCATCCCCAATCCCTCCCTATCTTTCTCTCCTGTTGTGCCGACGTTTCGTCCATCTCACTGCGCTCGAGCAGGTGAGAGGGGTCCCTCACCTCAACGCGTTTTCGGAACTCCTGATGAACCCAGACGAGCGGGAAATTTCGGTCTTACCTGTGGAGGGAGGGGGGGTAATGGAGACATAAAAGTAGGGTTAAGGGGATAATTGAGATTGGGGGGTAGTGGGAGCATGAGAGGAGGGGTACTGGACGCATGACATGGGGTCGTGTGGAATCATGACAGCCGCCCACCCCATGTTTTATGTTTCCATGCTCCGTGCTCCCGAAGTTTTGGTTCTGCGGTATGAGTAGCCGCCGTGGGTTTTGTTCACTTGCTGTTTGTAGTTTCGGCAGCTAACCCATGGGGGTGTTGTTTTGGGCCTTGGTCGCGACACAAGATGGCGTTCAGGCAGGGGGAGGCAAGGCTAGACTTCGACAGGCTAGGAGGGGGGCGGGGGGCGGTGGGGGGGGGGGCGATGACGCGCTGGCAGGGGTGTTTGCGTTGGAGGGGGGAAGGGACACGGCTCGTTTTTGTGTTTCGCGCGCTCTCAGGTGGTTTCGGCCTGGCCTGCTGCTGCTACTACTTGCCGCTACTCTTTCTGTAGTTTCAGGCCTAGAGAATTGATGATTCGCGACAAACGAGCACTGTGCAGCTTTTTCGTCCTGTCCGGACCCTGGCCAGAGGAATGCTCTCGCTGGTTTAAGTGAATGCCGGGGAATTGCCGCGTGGTATGTTGAAAATTCATTTTTTGCTGCCGGCCTCTTCTGATCCTTTTCACAAGGAGGACCGTGGTGATTTGAAGCCGGAAATTGACGTGGTGTCTTGTTGCGACCGGGGGAGACTTGTTTATTGATTAGCGCAATGAAGCGAAAGCCGCGGAATCGCCCGGTTGTGTTTTGAGAGCTCGCCTGTTTGCCGTCGGCGCTCTCCATGCCTTGATCTAGTGTAATGCTCTTCGTGATTTGATTTATCTGGGGCGTCTCTGTTGTGGTGTTTTAAACGCTCCGCCTGCTGACTGCCTTGTAGAACCGCGACCCTCGCTGGCGCTATGGGTACCACCGACTAGCGACCGGTTTGCGCCTGTAAAAGACGTTGTCTCCGGGACAGGTGTGTGCTGCCCGCCCTCCCCCGGAAAAAAAAACTTGCGATAAGCTGGGTAGTAGTCCCTCTGTAGTGCCGGTAGAGTAATGTCGCCCGCCCGCTATCGCGCCTGTGAAATCGCTTTGCGCACACATGGGAGCAACCGGTATATTTTCAGTATGCGGAATAGTGCCGGGGTTGTCGCTATAACGCCGGGTTTTCGGTTTTCCGGCTGGAACAACATGCCATCACTCTAGAGGGACCCCTGCTGTATGGTGGTGTTGCACGGGGCCTGTGGGCATGGAGCATGCTACCAGTAGACAGCACCGCCAAGGGTCGTGGGGTCGTTGCTGTTGCAGTTTTTGACGGGTAAGAGCGTTGCGACTCTAAACGATGCGATGCGAGGGCTTTGCTCTCTGTTTTGCACGGGGTCAGGGATACGGCCGCAGCTGTCACAAAGCACCGAGCCGAACGTCCAGCGCACATCACCCCGACGTGCAGTAGGTAGACCGATTTATGATTCCGGTAGAAAATCCATTTTTATGGTGTGTTTGGAGTATGACCCCCACTCTGCCCCAAGCAATGCTGCCCGGCCTCGCCTTCATGTGTGGCGATATATCCCTCGCGTCAGTCAGATGTTGGTGGTGAAGTCTAGATTGATCCGTAATATTTCGTTCGCAACGGACACGCCGGTTTGCCGGCTGCGGCAACGCGCTGCATGCTTGAATTCCTTTCGTGTCAGCAGCGGCTACGTGCCTCATGCATGAACTCCGTTCGAGTCAGCCGCGGTTAAGTTTTACAATCACGAATCCCCTCTGCTTTTTTTGTGCGGCACGTAGTAATAATAGTCGCTAGCAGGTTGTACGTAGCGCTTCGGGTAAATGGGCGTGTGGGGTGCCGTCTTTTTTTCGTAGTCACTTGCGACGCTTTTGGTGTTCGGACGTCTTTTTTTTTCGCATCGGTAGTCGCTTGCAACATTTTCTTCAGTTGGACGCTGTTGCCGGCTGTGTGACCGGGCAAGCGCTATTTTTGTGTGTTTGTACAACAGTACAAGGTCCCGCCCCGTTCAGCTCCGTACAATCAACCCCCTTCTCAGGACTCTTTCTTCACTACCAGATACAAAACATTTGGAGTACACACGTGAAGCGAACAATGGGTGTTCCGCAGACTGGAACCGTTTCGTTGCTTCTCAACCATAACACGCTTCACCAAAATATTTCCCATCTCCAGGGAGTCTCCAGCCGCCGCGTGCCTGGGTAGTTATTGCTGTGCTTTGTTCGGCCTTGTTAATGGTGGCCGCAAATTAGGTTTGTGGTTTGGGTGCCCCCCCCCACGCCCAAACTAGCCACGATCAATGCCCACTTTGGCAAGGGCACATGATGCATTATAGTCCTGACAGCAATGTGCGAGTGGAGTGGTACGTTGGTTCTCGATACGATGGTTGAATTCGATCCCCTGACTGGCTGAATCTTTGTCGCAAAAATTTTACGTGTCGCACGTTTTCTTTACTTTTTTGTCGGGTCTTGGGGGGGAGGGGTGAAACCTTGGCGCCACAGATCGCGGTGCCACCAACAGCGCGGATGCATACGTTGTTCCTCGCGCTACTGCTGCTGCGCTACGAATGGGTACTCTTATGTGGCATTAAGGACGCCTTCTGCTGGTAAGTCATCCAGCAGATCGACACGGCGAACATGTTCACCACCTGTTGCTCTAGTTCTACAACAAGAGGGTGACATATACGGTACATACAAGTACTGCAGGCTACACCAACCACTATTCCTTGCCCCCGTACCCAGCAGCAGCAGCAGGGCAGAGCGTTTCTGTATGCCCCCTTTGTCCACAATAAAAGCCCGCTTCCCCCTCCGATTCCAAGCCACCACCGCCGAAAACGTACAAAATACAGTACTGGTTCCATACTGTACGATGCCATCGTGTCACTGCTGTCTCGCTGCTGTACGTTTCCAGGCCGCATGGCAATTCCTTGTCACCGTACCCGGCAGCCGCAGCAGCAGGAATAACAGGAGGAGCGTTTCCGCATATGCCTCTCTCGTTGGCAAAAATAGCCCCCCCCCTGCTTCCCCTAGCCTCCTAGCCAGCACGGCCGAAAGCCTAAACATAGCAATACCACCCAAGAAACTGCTGTACGATGTCATCGTGCTACTGCCACGCTGAATATCGCTGCTCCTGCTGCTGCTGCTCCTCCTGCTGCCTTAGTCTTGAGACACATCTCGCGCAAAAGCACCACCTGGCCCATACCCTTCCTCATCGAGCCTCAAATTGGATTACTGGGTTTCACAAACGACGATAAAATAACACCAGTGGCGGCGGCGGAGGCCAAACAGGACAGGGAATGGGGAAGCGGGAGGGCGGGGGTGATTAATCAAGCCTTCCGGATAGAACAACGAAGCAAAATCACGCGTCAAAAATCTCGAACTCGACATAATAGGCGCACCGCACGTCTTCCTGCTCACATACAAGCATCGCCAAAGAGAACACGTAGAACAGTAGTCCGGCCCGCGTTTCATACTGCCTTATCGTATTATCGTGCTGCATTTGTTATCCCTCAACACTTGAACTAATGCTGCACGTGTTTTTTCGAGAGCTAGGCACTGGCTCAGTATGCATTGGCAGTAGTAATCTACTGCCAGTAGTAATCTATTGATTGACCCGGCCAGTATATTCGCCAGTAGTTTTATCTGACGTACGCCCAATAAACACGCCATATTATAGTATGGAAACCCACCAAATGCTTTCCGTGAGGAGTTAGGAATGAGGAGAGAGAGGAGAGAAAACGAGAGACGAGATACAAGGAGCCCACGGCCACGATGGACGAAGCCATCCCAGGCAACGGTGCCACGGGCTCTGCAGGGTGCTGCTGCTGCTGCTGCCCCTGACTCTGAGGTGGAAGCTTTGAAGTCGACGCCCTTCGATCGAGGGGTTCCTGTCTGTGCGCTAAAATATCTCCGCCACCCCCCGGCTGTTGAGAGTTTTCACGCGTTCCTCCACTTTTTCATGCTTAGTCTCTTTCTCTGCGTTGAGCACCTGCTACCTGATACCGGTTACACGTATAATAGCGTTCCTTCGTTTTTGTGTTTTTTTCGTTTTGTTTTCGTATTTTTGATTGTCTGTGCTTTCCTGTGTTTTGTCTGCTAGTGAGAGCCTACTACCCTGTGCCCCAAGGTTGGGATCGATGGAGTAACACCAACTATTAAACATTAACCACGATACGTCAAAACCATTTATAATGCACCTACACGAACACCAACATGAAAAAGGTCACACCATCGCCACACGTTGCAAATATTTTTCTAGACTTTTTCTTGCTTTTTTTTGCGTAGATGACCGCAACCACCCCCGGCCAATACAGTTTTGACCCCCGATTGTGATGGGAAAGGACGAGGAAATGCGTACTTCTGGGGCCTCCGGCGGCGCCTCCAGCGGGGAACCCTCACGAGCCGGGGGTGGCCTGTTCGCCGTAGCTCGGCCAGTACCCTGCTGCAGTCCAGTATACTGATTGATTTTTGCCACAGTACAATCGATACTGACGTAGTCAGCCAGCGCCAGCCCTAATTTTTTCAAGTCTAATTCCAAGTTGGTTGTCCCCGAAAACGTGTGCCTGGTCCGTACGTAATCACTTCTCTTGAAAATTTTTACTGCGGAAGAACATTTTCCCACACCATTTTCAAACTGTTTAAAAAAAAAAAACGTACCAGAGTTAAGCGTACTTCCCAAGGAGTTAACTTTTTCCAGAATACACGCCTGTTTCGGGGACAGCACTTGGGGGTGTAGAGTTGTTGTTGTTGTTGTTGTTGTTGTTGTTGTTGTTGTTGTTTTCTCACAGTAACTTTTGTAAAAAAATCTAGAGTCCGTGGTCACACAAAGGTGCTGGAGCCCTAGGAAAATCCGAACTAACAAGAAATCAAAATTCGTCTGGTAAATACAACACTTTCCCGCCTAAAACGCACGATACGACGAAGGCGCACAAGTGAAAATATCTAATGTGCAAACTGAACTCACATGGCCGCGGGTATCCACTCCACTACAGCATAGAGTCCCCCCGTTCCCACAACTAACCAACTCGCGGCTAAAAACTACAGCGTTTGGGCTGTCTGCACCGTACGAACCGCACGGTAATCGTGAGCACAGACGAACGCGCCTGCTGTCTGGAGTGCTGTCAGAGTGACGACCCGCGGGCATGCAGTGAAACAAGAACAATCGAACCAAAAACCACAATACAAATATCAATGATCGCTCCGCCTTCCCGAGTTATTTGACAGATTGCAGCGCAGCTACGACGCCCGTGCCTGAAAATTGAAAATAGCGGGGGGTCGTTCCGCATGAACGGTATACAACTCTTGTACGAACTCTACAAAAATCAGTGACGTAAGTAACATGTTGTACTACTGCCTCGTAAAAAAAACCCTGAAAAAAAGACGATCGCTGCTCTCATGATGATGGTGTGCGTGCGGGTCGTGGGTCTCCGTGTGCCATCCTCCTGCTGTGGTTCTCCATGGCCGCCTCATCGCCTTAGCTCACTCGGCCCGCTCCTTCGCACTTGCTCTCGTTGACACTCAATTCCAATCGGTTCCCCTTCTCCCTCGTCCCAAAAAAAACAAAATGCTCCACGCAGCTTGCGGTGCTGATCTGAAAAACAAAAGTTCTCGTTCAGGGAGAGTTCAATCCGTCTCCTCCCCGCCCGTCGACGGCCAGTCGCCCTCCTCCTTCGTCGTCGAATCCAGCCTCCTGCCGGCGCAGTTCCCTCCACGCAAACCGAGACTGCGCCGTAGCGTGGCTCGTGGTGGCGCCTGCCTCCGCGCACGAGCATCCCGATTAAGCATTGCTGCTCCGCCGCTGCTGCCTAAAAAGACGCGCGAATCGTAGGTGACCATGCCTAACGCACCACGTACGACCCAACTCTACCGCCACGCCTAAGCCTCGCGGCCACACGCAGCAAGAAGGTATCACTCCTTGAGGGTGAGCCCGGCCTTACACCCGCCAGAAAGACGCCCCCCCCCTCGCAGCATGTTTTACCGAGGCGGCAAGGGGAACGGAGGTAGAGTTATATAGAGTTCGCTATAAACTCGTCTGGACCTGTCGGTGTTTTGGCTTTATTTTTTGTTTTCATTGGTGTTCAAGAGCCCCCTTCCCCCCTTTCAACTTGCGACACTCTCGGAGATTTGAAGCCAACCACGCCCCGAAGGGGAAAGTTGTACAGTAGGTGGCCCTATATAGTGCGGGTGTCCGATATCGTGCGGGTGAAATCGTTTGGCACAATATAGACCCCTCTATAGTGGCCGGTTTTTATATAGTGCGGGTGCCCGGTATAGTGCGGGTAAATTTTCGTGACACATACCCGCACTATATAGGGCCACCTACTGTACCTGGTATACAGTAGCGGCTACGGTTTAACAGAGGGTCGGTACAAGCCAATTTCTCTCTCTTAAATCCGGCTTTTTCTTATACCGTCTCGGCTACGGTATAAGAGAATATTCTCTTAAAATGATATACGATTTAAGAGAATATTCTCTTATACCGTAGCCAAATCGAAAGCGCGCCAGAGAGAGACGCTCTTGTCCGAACTATATGGTGTAGGAGGTCGTAAAGAGTGTATAATTTAATGTCGCGTAACGCAGCAAGCGTTACCACGTCGGGCCACCTCCAAACACCGCTCATTCTCTTGGTTGACGAGCACGTGGACCCAAGTACGTGGTGCGCTTTTGGTGGATCTGCGCTTGGAAAATAAATCATCGTCGTGTCATGCGATGCACATTTTGCACGTGGGCACGCAAAGTCGGTACAGTAGTGGTTTTGTTGTTGTTTTATAGGTGTGTTTCATGCTCGCACCTCTTCTAGAAGGACAACACGAAGCTACGAATGCACCAGTACTCAAGAAATACGCACCCGTTTACACACTGCACCCCTTCCTCCCACCGTACCCTCAACACAACACCCTCAACCTCTCATCCCATCGATTTAAACCCCTGACAAAACACGAGTCAACGAAAAAAAAAAACTTCACATTATCAAGACATCACTCGCCCTACAAATAACACAAACCCAAGAAACTAACGCTACCCTCGCGACCTGTCAGCCTGAACACAATCTGTGTGTGTGATGTGTGTGTCCACGTGGTTTCCAAATGGTTCGATTTAAGAGAAAATCTCGGAAGCAATAGGAATTCTCTCTTAAATCGATTTTGATTGGTACAAGCCAATTCCTCTCTCTTAAATCCGTACTTTCTCTTAAAAACTTTATCTTAAACCGTAGCCGCTACTGTATTTGATATTTTATGTTTCTGTACAGCCAGGGTAACAGTAAAAGGGTTACAGGGTTACCAAAGCCAAAGTGTCGTTCAACCAAGAGAGTGCCCAATTCCGCGGCGAATCTATCATTTACGGAACTATGCTGGTGGTTTACATACAGTACGATATAGTACGGCATTTCTTGCACAGCTTTATCGGCAAACAGCAGTTGGTGACTCGAATCATGATTCATCGATTCGGTGTATCGCTCTGCAGCAGGATCCCCCTATATAAAAATCAATTGATAAAAGTACTAAAAAAAACGCCTGGTACGAATAACACTATCCATATGATACAACACTAAATACCCGGCGCTTAAAAGTAATAAATAGTACCCACTTCAAATACGCGCACAAACAGCGCACATATCTGCTATCGTGACAGTTGCAGTGCTATCAATAATATATCCAGCACTATATCCCACACACACGTAAAACAGCATAACAGCATAGCAGCAGGGCCACATGAATGTTACTATCTACATACACCGGCAATATTGTCAAGTTGAAGTATCTACAACTTTACATATCATCAACTTCAAGTACCTGCATGCAATTGTAAATGATAATTTACCATAAAACACTGGAGGGTCACATTTGCGCACCAGATTTGTGCGTGCACACGCTACAATATACAGCAGCAGCATTTTTTAAATATACCAGCTGAAATATACAGCAGCAGGAGCAGCAGCATTTGCGCTGTAATATATTATGAACATTTCTTTCCAAATATGAATTCCCGCACGTACCGAACGATAAACAACAAACATCTTCAAGACCCGCACCCAGGCCTGAGGAACAAGCTACTTCGAACTACAGTTCGAGTGGAGTGTACCAGGTAGCAGTAGAAACAAACTATTGTAGACGTGGAAGAGTTAATATCGCGGCACCGTGTGTGAGAAATGACACTTTAGACTCTGAGTTGGCTGGCTGCACAAATAGTAAAGAAAAGTAAATACAAGTCGCCGACTCTAATTACTACCCAGCAGTTGGCCATTATAATGCATTATAATGCATTATAATAGGTATTATATGACATGTTAATACGCTACGTTCAACACATGAACAATATAATAAATTGACTTAGCGGAGTTGGATTCAGTAGGCATTGCATAACATTATATTTACTCTGTAACACATTTTTTTTTATTTTTTTTCACACGTTCCAGCGTCTGGACAAGACGTGGTCAAAGGTGTCGTCCCTTCTCCCCCTCGGTTCTTGCCTTCAATTTTCATCGCGCATAGGGTCCAGCAATCCCACTGCTCGTCGATTTTTCATCGAGTGTTGCTAACTCACGCTCTCGCGTTTTCCGTTAGTCAATTTGTGCACAAGAAAAAATCCCCACGAGTTCATACGAGTATGCACTCGGGGGGATTCGAACTCACGAAACTGACCAACACCCTGCTCGAGGATAACCTGATACGCCACCGGGGCGACCGGCTTCAATATAACATATTGACTAAGCGGAGTTATGCGTCTTCGCCCTTGACGGGCGCGTTTGTCTCTTAACGTGGCGTGTCTTCTATAAATAAATACCACGTCAGGTAATATATCAATATTTGGACTTTCCCCTCCACCCAACAAGTGGCTACTACTACCATGGTAACACTAATATTAACACTTGTCAAGTCCAGCCAACTCAAATAAACAACACTCCCCCCGTTACCGACGCTGAGCTGAGCAGCTGCGCGGGTCGGCGCCTGCAACTCCGCATCAATCAATATCAGTGCGATACGCGACAGGCAGCGGGGCAACCAGACGAGAGAACGTTGGGCAAAAAAAGTCGGCGATCAGAGTACTTGATATTGGCGGGTAATGTCGCCATCACACGCAAAGATGCTACAGCAGTCTACAGCGGGAGGGGACTGGTCTGTTTGGGCGCGGCGCGTCAAGGCTTCTTTGGTCCTCTGCATACCAGTTTTAGTGAAGGGGGCGGCCAGTCAAGGGTTCATCCCGATGTCTCCTAGCATTTCTTCTCAAACTGTACTAATATGAGTGTAGAGGGCGGTCAATCAAAAGAAGTCAAGCCGCGGTCTCCTGCTCACAGCATTTTTTATCAAAGGCCGTAGATTGAGAGCGGTCTTTTGGGGCGCGTAAACGTATCTCTGGTCATCAACATACTAGTTTTAGTGTAGGGGGCGGTCAGTCAAGGGATCAAAATCCCTATATACTAGTTAAAATATACGGGGTCAAAAAAATACTAGTTATATTTTACGGGGCGGCCAGTCAAGGGGTCAAACCGCGGTCCGTAAGTGTAATTGATCAAACGCCGCAGTATGAGACTGTTCTTGGACGCGTCAAGTTTTTCTTTGTCCTTAATACACTACTCTTGGTGTAGGGCGGCGGTCTATCAAGGGGCCAAACGCCAACATATACACTAGTTGTAGCGTATGGGGCGGTCCGTCAAAGGGTCAAACCGCGTCTCCTAGTAATATGCACCTTAAGGCCGCAATCAAAGACCGGCCCTTTTGGCGGCGTTAACCCCTTTACAACTGGAAACCCGTTTTTAGGGACAAAATTACCTGGATTTAGTATATGGAGGGGTTCGGGGGCTCTAAAGGGGTTAAGATTTATGTTGTCTTCAAATATACTAGTTTTAGTGCAGGGGGCGGTCAAATCAAGCGACCACACCATAACTTAACAGTTACAGTGTAAGGGGCGGTCAGTCAAGAGGTCAAACCCTCTATTCTATTAATGACATCAAATATCAAAGGACGTAGTATGGGACCGGTCTTTTTGGGCGCGTCAAGGTTTGTTTCGTCCTCAATATACTAGTTTTAGTGCAGAGCGGCGGTCAGTCAAGGGGTCAAACCGCAAAAGTACTAGTTACAGTGTACGGGGCGGTCAGTCAAGAGGTCACACCACATGCATCTGGTACTATACCTAGCTACAGCGTACAGGGGCAGTCAAGGGGTCAAACCGCGGTTCCTACAACCAACATATTTGACCACAGGCCGCGAGCCCGCCGTTTTCCCCCCCGTGAAGCGGAGTGGTCTCACATCGCTTGGTGCGCTTCTTGTACATGATGCGGTAGCCGCACTGACGGCATTGGATGGGGTCCTTCGCCTTGATCAGGTTGTCCGATCCACAGTCTGCGTTGGAAGGGGGGGGGCGGGGGGTCGGGATACAGCAGCAGCAGCAGCAGCAGACAATGTTGATTTGGGAAAAGGCCCTGTGGAGCTGAAAGTTGGCTGACGACCGGCATAAGCGGCCGACTGTCAATTAGTCGGTGAGGTATTTTACAGTTATTAATACAACGATGCGCCCATTCGAAGACCATCCAGTTTAACACCTCGCGGTAGATAAGACCAGGTAGTTCGGTCTATCACGACAAAAAACACTTCTTATAATTAGTACAGGATCATTCTAGCAGCAGCGAAAAAAAGTGTACAGCGGGCGATCCGGAAACAAAACCCTTAGATAGTTGACTATGCGTCGACGGCTGATAGGAAATTCTTTTCGTAAGTAAGAAGACCGCAGCAGACACAAGACCACGTATTGCAAATTGGCTTGTCACGGGGTTGCCTTAGAGTGGGCACACCACTGCTGTACGTAGTTCAGTCGTCCCGTGCTCGGGCTAGGAGTGCAGCAGAAGCTTTGGAGCTCCTTTCATGAGCTCAAAACCTCACCCGGAAGATGGCTTCGAAGGCGTTCCTTCGCGAAGCCCGACCACCGCCTCTATGCGCTATTATAGTCCTAAAACAAATTAATCGGAACGTTAGCATGCTAACCGAGAGTTTCCCACTTGAGGACTTCAACCGGTCACATCGGTCAGAAACGTTTAGTTCAACAACTGCAACCCCTACCGCATTAGAGGGACGACTAACTTGTGTGAGGAAATTTGACGGAATACAATTCACATTGGTTTATGGTTAACAAGAGCGGCGTATATTTAGAACCAGGAAGGTAACGCTGTCTGATCCAGTCTGGGCTTAAAAGGGGGGGGGGGGGGGGGGGGGTACAGCAGCAGCAGTAGAGAGCGTTGGTTAGGATTCAAGTCGTGTGATCCATATTTTGAGTTTGGGGGGGGAATCGGGGTACAGCAGCAGTGCTAAAGAACGCTGGCTTGAACTCAGGTTGTCTGATCCAGTCTGGGTTGGGGTACAGCAGTAGTAGCAGTAGTAGAGACCGTTGGTTGGAATTTGAGAAAAAGCCGTGCAGGAGAAAAAGCCCTGTAGGCTGAATATGTACGCTGACTATAAGTCGCCGACTAGTTATTCGAACATTGCTTGGGGTTTGAGAAAGGTCAGGGCTGTGAAATGGCTTACACATAGCTACGTGCTACCCTGTCATATTACATTACAGCTATTAACAGATGCTTGCCCTAATTTGTTGTTCGGGAACTGCTGGGCTTTTGCATCTCACCGATGCGTTAGTGGCTCGACGTGTGGTATTTGTGAAAGAACACTAAATAAGTAAGGCGGTTGGCTATTACTCCGCCACCCAACTAACTCACCACAGCTGGTCGTCAGTTCCAACCAACCCACAGCCCTCGAAAATATCGCACTTGAAAGGCTAAAACGTGAAAGAACCTTCACAAGGATACTTGTAGAACATGCACCGCCAACGTATCATGTGATAAGTGAAACAAGGATCTCGACCATACAATCGGTAATCGTACCAGACGTACGGCAGATACATCGTATACATTACGAGGTACAAGGGCTCCTCTCCGCGGGCGGCTGACGCCGCCCGCTTCGCGCGCAAGCAAGAATGCAACTAAAACATGTAAAGGAAGCAGAAAGAAGAAGCCCATTATTTGGTGCGACTAGCGAAATGTTTATGCCAAGAGCTGCTTGCGCGGAGCTATTAATAGTTGCCCTGTCTGTGCTGTGTGCTTGTTGGCGATGTCACATTCTGATCGGCGGTGCGGGTGTAATTTGCGGGAGGGGAAACATAGGGACCGAGAGAGGACAATCAAATGTGAAAACAAAGCTAAAAAAGTGGAGGACAAAACACACGTACATACCGGTACCTGGTATACCTGGTACATCGTAGGCTGACTCCCGATTTCACTTTTATATGCTTCTGGTGGAGGCATGAATTGCGTCAGTTGTGATATATGCGTGTATTGTTTGTGTTTTTCCCTGGGGTATTCCTCAGCTCCAGAGTGACTGGAGCCTGTCCTGTGACCAGGGACTTGATTATGCGAGTTTATGTGAGAACAACAACAACAACAACAAATAATATTAGTACTTCGTATCATATACCCGGTACAACTGCTGTATGTTCGAAAGAAAGCACAGCGCAGCATGAAACAGCAACGCACCGCAGGGCAAGGCACGGCACCGCACGGCACCGCACGGCGCTGCGCTGCTGTGAGCTATATATAGCTGTGGGCTGAGCTGAGCTGGGGGTGCATTTTTATTGTGACTCAACAAAATACAAAATGAGAGCAAGTACACAGCACAGCACTCACCACGGCACAGCACGGCACAGCATGGCACAACACCGCACAGCATCGCACAGTACCGCATGGCATGGCACGCCAGGGAACGGCACTGCACGGCGCTGCGCAGCTGAGCTATCGCTGCGCTGCTAGGTTATAGCGCTGCTGGGCGGAGCTGAGCTAATGATGATGTGATGAGCCAAGCTGAGATCATCAGGCTGGGACCTCCGTCTGGTATAATGATATAATGTTGAAAAAAGCTTCGTGCAACTATCATACAAAACGTGAAGGGAAACCAAATAAAAGCTGGACCGTTCCACGAGTAACGAACGGTGGCGGTGTCCAGGTAGTATGTGGTATTTCCAAAAAAACAGGAGTTTTATACTTAGGGGGAGCAAAAACTTCCACTTCCAAAAAAAAAGAGACTTTTATAAACTTGAAAAATGAAGAAAAAAAAAAAGCGCTGAGAAACGCTGTTTCAGGCATCCAAGCCCGCTCAGCCGTCCGGAGAGGGAAACGTCTTCAAGTTGGCGTGGAAAGCGAAAAAATCGGGGCCTCTCAGAAGATCGATATTTGTAAGTAGTTGTATACACCAGCAGAGAACCCGTCAACAAGAAAATCCTACTTGGAGCGAGCTTCAGATTCTTATTTGTTGCTCAAGGCCAAGTCGCTTTTATGTTATCACATTTCTCTTCCACCGAAGGCATCGAACCGTAAACGTGTTTTCTTATATGGGTTATCTAACGCATGCCGGATATCGGAAGGGGCGGCCTTCACCTCTATGGCAATGAGAGCTGGGAGTGGCGCACGAAGACTGCAACCTGAGCTTCCGGTCAACGCCCCGACTGCATCCCTGATGTGCTGGCGTTCCTCTGTCTCCGTGAGGACACCAGAAGACTTGAGTGCGGTCATGACATCTACCACCTCCACATTCGTCTGGCACCGCCTTGTCTGCCAGCAGACACTGCTTGATAGACTCGAAATCACAAACGTCAAAAACATCGCGAACCTTCATTTGGCCAGTTTCTGCAGACCTTGCAGCGCGGGAGGTGCAAGGGATGTTGCTCCGCCGGTATGGCCGTAGCCTGGTGCGTAAAATGTGCCGATGGACCCAGCGGGCTCCCGGGATTTTTTTCTTTTTCTTTTTCACGGGCTTCTAAAAATATTCCTTGGTCAGCAGACCGAGGATTGTTTTTCATGAACACGGGTTCTAAAAAAAACTATCAAATCAACAAAGGTATCAATACATTTGTTTTCGAATTAAACGCTTTGCCGGCTACTGATCAAGCAGAAAGTGTACTGTATGTACTGATGTACTGTACGAGTACTGTAGCACAAGCGTGAGGGCCCGGGACGAGTTTCTCATCGAGCGTAAAGGCGAAAACTGCATCTCTCTTGTTAAAATTCAGCTTGTATGCCGCCTTTTTTTCTCGTATCGCTCTTTCTTATCTAGGGCACCTTCTCTTACAGTAGTTTCGACCCAAAAGTGAGCTTGCGGTGTTATTGGGCACTTTCTCATTCGCACGCTTATACTGTACTAGTAGAATCACGACTAAAAAAGGGGGGACGGGGGTCGTGTCGCGAGGCTTCGTCCATTCAGACCATCACATCGGTTGACCCGTTTGCGTGCGGGGTCCAAGCGTTTCGTTTATTTGGAGTGTATCTTCGTTTATTTTCGCCATCTTTCGAGCTGCGAATACAGCAATGCATAGTCGACACAAGATAGGTGACGAGCGTTTCGCAACTGCGGTATAGGGTTGTGTATCGACTCAAACATGGGGTTGATACGATACTTGATATTTTGGACGGAATGGGCGTGATATTATCGCGATATGTGTGTGTTCTTGTTGATATTATCGCGATATATGTGTGTATGTGTTGTTGATATTATCACGATATGTTGATTACTATAGCAACATATAAAAAAATAGCAGGTTATCGCGATTATTTGATATTTTTGGTAGGTTTAAAAACAGCAAAATATGCCCCGCGAGACTTGAAATTCCACGACTAGTCAAATCACCGCACACACGCAGGTACTCACACGTCCGTAGCAGTGTTGATACCAAGCATGTGTACAATTTAGGGTGCATGGCACCAACCACCCCGAAAAAACTGTACCTGGTATTCGCCTGCAACGTATTCCAGAGACACACCATGTCTACAGTACATACCCAATATTGAATGCACACTGGTACCCGCGTGTCGTCTGGTCGCTGCACATCACACCTACGGATGCGGCTGACTAGCCATATCTCTACGGCACGAGTAGTACTGCTGTACCACACAAACCCCACCCTGCAGGAACATGATAATGTACTACACTATTATATGTTTTCTTTCATATTACAAGTTACAACCTTTGAAACTTGTAAGTTACCCTTTCATATCCTCTTCCTGCGCAGATACTACTGTATTATTACACACCGAGCGGGAGCGGGTGGCAGACTTCGTGTTCCTGCACGAAAGCAAGAAACATAATCATCTGGTAGATAGACGTAGTTAGGTCTACCGTCTATCTACCAGATGATTTGACACATATCAATTAATCGGCATTGTGTTGATACGATAGTTGATACATGTCGTATCAACTTATACAAAAATATCACGGGTGATATTTGAGCTGATACACAACCCTACTGCAGTAGCTACCGCCGCGGCTGTGGTTTCAATTTGCACCGACCTCACACGCCAGGGCAACTTGCCAATTAGTCGACAAAATTGTTTGCTAGCTGTGGTGGAGCCTCGGTTTTGGTCCACGCGCGATTAGGGTGCCTGGCGGGCCCTGCCGGGGGCTGAACCCATGGGAAGGTCGGAGGGCCTACGTCCGGGTGGGATAAGGTCTGGGCGAAAAATCAGGGTACAAAATAAAAAATAACCCCGAAACATGTTGGATTGGATTGAGTTGGGCCAGGTCATAGTGGGTAGGGGTGACGTGTACTTTGTCCTGGTGTAAAGGTTTTCGCCTTCATGCCCGCCGGAACAGATAATAAACAGTTATTATACCGGATGTCCTACAGTGCGCGCGACCAAACCAGTTGCGAAAGTTCCTGTCGGCTTCTTCTCCCGCCTGAGCTGGCGTTTCTGCCCCCTTGGCATATCGGGCCGACTGGCATTTTTCAGCGTACCACTAGTAATAAACATTCCAGAAACATGACCAAAGAACGGGCTTTGTCGATAAACGCGCAAGCTCCGAGATTCTGATGCAGTCACGCGTGACTGCAACATCAATCGTTTAGCTACTGTACCGACTCGCGCGACCGTGGGCCCGGTGGTATCAGCTCCGAGGAACCCTCGTAGGCTCGGAGTGCGTTTGTCCACAATGCAATAGTTCGTTCGTTATCACACGGGGAAGTGCCATGCCATCAGCCATGGACCTTCCCGTTTGTATCCCAAGATCTCAAGAGCTCACAAGAAACGCCAATAGTGACAATGGAACTCCCTGACAAAATGTATCCAACCATTCTATGTACGGTAAAATGCCCAATGATGCGACCACAGCGGTACCGCGCCCTCCAAAAGCCCATCTCGGGCTACCAACCACAAGTTGGCTCAGACCGAGTAGCGTTGATAAACATAGCTGTCCGTACGTTGGGCATTGGTCAAGTCCAACACATCCCAGTCAGTTTCACCACGACCTAAGATCTACCAACTTTACTGAACGTGAACGACGATTGCTCAGCAGCCGCGTCATCACCAACGCATCTTCAAGCAAACCACGCACCAAGCGTTACACCTCCAATTGCGCATTCAACTAGCCGAAACCCAGACCACATAAGGAACGTGTATTCCAGTACAATACGAAGCCACCCGTAAAACGGAAGCATCAACCCTGGACATGCTCTGTCCACACAGCCTCGGCGGTGAGCCCCCAGCTGTGGCTGCGTCAGGCACCATCAGCGCCCTACGCAGAAACTCCAAGTCAGAATAACGAGAAATTTAAAGCTCGGAGAAAACCGGAAATCAGTAACTCAGAATCCGGGACTCCCCCCAAACCACAATATGATCACAAACGCAGCCCATACCGCTGCACGAGCGCCCGCTTCTGCTACGCCTTCAGCCGCAGCGCCTTGAGCTATTTTCGCAGCACGGCCGGCGCGTCATGGAACACGCGCGACACCGGCTCCCAGGTGCTCTCCGCCTTTTCCAGTCCTTCCCAGGTCACCTTGACGACGAACTCGTCGCCGCTTGCAGCCCGCCTGATAGCCGAGATGCTCCGGATGTGCTACTCGCCCTGGTTTTCCGGTTGCTGAAAAACCTTGAGGAGCTCGCCATTAATCCCGAGCTGATCATCGGCGAAAAGCCGCATTCTCGCCACATGAACGCCGCGCAGTTCGCCTGTGACCAAGTGCTGCACTGCATACACGTGCTCTTTGTCGTCGTTGGCAACACGCCACGGTTCGGTCCAAGTACTAATGAGCTTGCGGCGCTTGCCCTGCTGGGACACTCGAGCCACCAGAACATAATCGCCTACCGTGAAAAGCGGCAGCGTCTTGCCGCGACTGCCGCGCGCTCGGTGGTGGCGACGATCGGCGTCGACGCGTTGCAGCATCCCTGCCAGAAGCTCCTCCTGGGTGTCCACCAGAGAAACCACCAGCTGTTGCAACCTGTTTTCGTCGATTGGGCTAAACTGAAAACCCTCGTCGCCCCCCTCGATGAGAGCAGTAAAGGCCGTACGCGGGTCACGACCCATCATCACGTAGTAAGGAGTCGTCTGCAGCCGCTTCCGCCACGCCGTGTTCAATGCCCATTGCACGGCCGGTAGTACCACAACCCACTCGCTGAGCGGCCGCCCCCCCTCGTTGAGCATCGCTTTCGCCCCGTGGGTCACTTCGCGCACCATGCGCTCGACCGTCCCGTTGGTCCACGCTCTGTTGGCCACCGAGAACCGATGCTCAACACCCAGTGCTTTCGTCAGCTTGCGCACCACGCGGTTGCGGAAATGGGTCGCTTTGTCCCTCACCCACGTATTTGGCGGCCCAAACTTGGCACACCAGCGAACAAGCTCTTTCACGGTGCCGTTCGCCGTGCACGTTCTAGACGGTCGCAGCCATGTGTTATCCACTCAAGTCCTCGAGAATGACCAGCACGTATTGAAATCCACCCGCACCGTCAACGCCGACATCCACCGCGCTCTCCCCCATGTAGAGAAAATCGAAATGCACAGCTGCGTTCGGCTCTCGTCCATGAGGGGTCTCTTCCAGCGTACGGGGCACTAGCGCCCCCGCCTTGGTGTCCGCACAGTACAGGAAAAGCCGAGTCATGTCTCGCACGTCACCAGCCATGCCCTCCCATACGCAGTGCCATTCAAGCCGACCCATCGTTGCATCGACCCCGCGGTGTCCGGCCCCATCCAGGTGGGCACACACCAGCAGTCGCATCTTCAGAGAATTAGCCTCGGCTGGCACCCAGATCACCCGGTGGCCGCGGTACTCCACCCGGTACAGCCCTTCTTAACCTAGCGAAGCCACCCCCAGCGCCGTATCGAGGGTGGGCCCGACCCCGCAGCGGCCGCCTGCACGCCGTGTACAACCTCCTTCGTCGGAAACTTGTCGCTCCCAGCGAAAAGCACTTCCGCGTACTTGACGCTCGCGCGCGCGCACACCGGACCTCCCGGACGCGTTACCCAACGCGACAGCAGGTTCCCCCAGCAGTTCTCGTCGCCAGGGGTGTGCACGATAGTGTACGGGAACTGTCCGACAAACACACGCAATCCTCGTAGACGTTGCGCCACCGCCTTGGATGCGAGCGCTCCATGCGCACCAGAAATATATGCGAGGCTCCGATGATCACAGTGAATCGCCACCCCACCCCACCGCAGATATGGAAGTCGCTTAAACGTGCTCACGATCGCGAAGCCCTCCTTGTCCACAGTTGCCCATCGCTCCTGCGAACCCCTACACGGTCCACTCAGGAATCTCACCGGCTTATGGAACATGTCCGCAATTGCAACGCTGCCACTCAACTCGACCGTCGGAACCTGGGTGATACAATCCCCCCGAAACTTGTCACTCGCATCAGGGAACATCATCACAGATAATCCTGGCTTTAGGTGATTCAGAGGCACCGCTTCGCTCACCCGCAGTCGCACAGCATCCCACGCGGCGGCACGCTCGTCCGTCCACTCGTTGCTGTCTATAACACGGTGCGTCGTCACGCGTTTGGTGCGCCGTGTGCGGCACAGGCACTCCTCGAGAAGCCTGTGCAACGGCGCCTCCAGCTCCGCGAGATCAGGCAGAGACGTCCGCATCCAGTTGATGGCTTGAAAGGAACTGCATGAGCTCGCCGGCGGTTTCCGGCCGACGCAACTTACTCAGTCCCTGGGTGCGCTCGAGCTCGTGGCTCACCGTCTGTACCGAGAGGATTTTCCCACACCACTTGATTTCCTTCCGGAAGAAAACGGCCTCGTGGGCTGCAGCAAAAAGCCCACGCTCCAGCAGGCGATCTAAAATCGCCAACAGCCGCTTCAAGATAGTCCCAGGCGTCTTCCCCCGGATCACGATGTCTTCCACCCACACCAAACACATCTTGTCGATGGACCCCTCCAAAACATCACCCATTGTCGCCTGGAAATATCTGGCAGCGTTTAGCACCCCCGGCGGAACACGACGTGGCGTGAACAACCCCTCCGGAGTGACCATGGTGACGTTTGGCTATGGACGCCTTTCCCCGCCTTACCTTGCTGGATTTGGGGGCAGTCCCGCTGCTGGCGACCTTGCTTGCCACGCACAAAGCACTCCTTGTTGTCGTACCAACGATTCCGCTCAGCTTTCACACCAGCAGCCTTGGCACTCTCGCGTGAGTCGTGCCCGTTAGCAGTACTTCCCTGCGGCTTGGTCCCCGCAACAACCACCGACCTAGCGTCGTCACGCCGCGTTGCTGTTTGCCGCCGTACAGCATCGTTGGCCTCAATTACGCGTGCTCCCGTTGCTGCTTGGCAATTATGCTGAGCAACGCGTCACGGTCATGCGTTACGAGATCCAAAAGCATACTTTTTTCTACCTTGCAGCGGAACTCTAGTGGCTCGATTCCCGCCGCTATTGCCTCAACCAGCACCTTGCCATGTTTTAGCGTGTACTGCCGACGGCCGGGCCTGACCACCTGCGTGAGCCCGCTGTCAGCAAGGTATTTCCGCAGGGCACGTTTTTGCAAGAACACCCTGCTATCTACCGGCACGCTCGCACCCGTCTTCAGCACACGGAATATCTGGCGGCAAAAATCCTCATCACTCGTCTGCTGCATATCAACGCCAGCAAACGTTTTGAGCCCTTGCATTAGCTCCTCCTCGGAGAGGTCGACCTACGGCTTGCCATCGTAGAACTCATCAGCCACCACCATTTGGGTCGCCATATCTACCAGCTCTCGCCTCCTCGCGCGTACCCGGTTTCCTCCATCTTGGTTTGTGATTATGCATCTGCTACTCGTACTCCGAGCACGCAACAAGAATTTCGCGCATATCATCGAGGGTAACAACATCACCACCCAACCTAGGTGGCCTATCTCCTCCTATAGTCTCGTTGACTTCTGGCTTCAGCCCGCCACCGGCACGGCCTGCACCTCTCGGGCTGCCCCAACTTGCAGTATGGACTCCGCCAGCGCCCTGTGCTCGCACTCCTCTTGCTGATGTAGGGTTTTCCATCGCTTTCGGCTGGCGTCCAACACCAACACGCAACACACTGCTTTCCGGCCTCCGAAAAGAAAATTGGTCACGTTTTGGGCAGTAAGCGGAACTTACTCAATTCAATCGAATTGTACCGACTCGCGCGACCGCGGGCCCGGTGGTATCAACTCCGAGTACCCCTCGTAGGCTCGGAGTGCGTTTGTCCACAATGCATTAGTTCGTTCGTCATCACACGGGGAAGTGCCATGCCATCGGCCATGGACCTTCCCGCTGGTATCCCAATATCTCAAGAGCTCAAGAGCTCACAATAAACGCCAACAGTGACGATGGAACTCCCTGACAAAATGTATCCAACCATTCTATGGACGGTAAAATGCCCAATGATATGACCACAGCGGCACACTACATAAAAAAAGCGTAACATCAGCAGTCGATGTAGAATCAGCTAGTTCAAGGCTAAGGTTTTCCCGCCGCTCTTACGTTTTCCCTGGAGCCTATTGACAGCACCCCGTGTACTACTCTGGGCGAAAATACAAAGATAGTTCGGTAGTCATATTCAACCCCAACGGTCCCTATATTTACGCCCGGGGTGTTATGAAACTATACCTGGCACTTTATTTTACATACGCATGACATAATGCGCGCAGAACGACGCTGAACGTCTTAGTCCTGTTGATTCCGGTATCACTAGGGGAGTCACCGACCTGTATCCTTCACAAGGGTATACATGATATACGCGTGAACCACTTTGGGTTTACTTGCGTTTTTCCCTGGGTTATTCTTCCACTCCAGAGTTACCGAAGCCTGTCCTGTGACCACGGAATTGATTAGGCGAGTTTGTGCGAGAGCAACAAGAACAAACACAACCCGCAACACGCGCGATCGAAGTATCACACGTAGCGTCAAAAAGGAATTTTGATCACTTTTTCGATCTCAGGCCATCTCTTATAATAGCGCATCCGAATCCGAAAATGATATGGACTTTTGGGTCGTAGAATCAGACGGGCAGAATCGGATCGACACCCCTTACAATGAAACCCGAACTTACAGATTGTTTTCTGAAGAAAGCCCTTGTGAAAGTAATCAACAACGGCGATCGCTCGACACGTACTCGCACGAGTTCGCTTCACCAGAGCATCTCAGCGCACACGCAGATGAAGCTTTTTAGGTGGGCCGAGGGAAAACACGCCGTGTGCGCTTCACGCGAGGAGGGTTGTCTTCCCCATTGCTCCCGTCGATCTCGTGCATCAACGACATGTCGCAATCGGCGGTCGCCCTCGCTCTCGACAAGTAAGAGAAGTGTGTGTCTTGTGTTTGGCGAGTGCTGCAATCACGACTGGCTGCGACAAGAGTGGCAAAGCTCTCGTAGTCGTCACCATAACCATCCGATCCCATTGGCTCGTGGTGAGACCCAATGTGTGTGCCAGTGGATAGCGGGACACAGCAGCAGCATCACAACTACGCCTATGGTACGTGTTGCTTGCTCAGCAGATAGGTGTGTCTGATGCGCGTCTCGTGTCTGTACGACTACTTTTGTATTGCTACAACATAACTACTCTGTTGTGCGCTTGTTGCCACGCTTGTTGCCTCCCATGAGATGTTGAAAACCAACTCCGGATGCCATTTTCGGGTAGGGATTCCATCCGAAAACGGACCCCATTTTTCGGGTGGAGGCCGACCTGAAAACAACATCCAAAAATGCAAGCCTGAAGATTCACCAGTTTTGGGTCTATAAGATGGGCAAACCGGTTTTGCGATCCGAAAACTTTCATTTTCGGATCCAGAAACGGTGCTATAAGAGGCGGCCTCACAGCTCAAGGGTAGTTTTAATTTCTTTTCTACATAGATATGCTGTGATACGCTGTTTAACGTTACAGTTGTTCGTGGTTGTCTTTGGCTCCTGCCATCAACTCCCTGAAAAAAATCAACCCACAACTGCGGTCAGACGGTCAGCATTTATCCGCCTCCGGCTCTCTTTTTTCGGTAGAGGCAAACGTGCCACGCACACGGCGGCGTTCAGCCCGTACGTCCTAACGGTAAGGCGGGGGGGGTCCCAATAGTGCCGGCAGAAAAATGCCGCTTCTCTGCAGTGCCGGTTAATTCGTCCATTCGCTTGGCAAGACTGGAACTCTCTTACACCCATTTCCAACTCCTGAAAATATTATACTCTAATTCCAAGTGTTTGGTCTCCATATCGGGAGTGCGGTGCTAAAAAGCTCACTAACGAAAACCCCGTATCCAATCGCACCGGTGTTTTAAACAGTGCCGGAGTGTTGGGCTGGCACATACATACCGGCAATATTGGAAGCCCCCCAGAGTGTACGTATAATATTAGACTTTACGGCGTTTATCGGCGTTTACCGAAAAAAATATCTTGTCTCTGGCACACTTGATTGAAAGGCCTGGCTGCACTCACAGAGCTCACATCTGGAACACGCCTGACTAACCTTTGTCCAGCGACAGCCTCCCTGGCTTTGACCTTTACGTTCTTTGCTTTCTTCGCTTTCTTTGTGGTCTATTTCCCGTTTCTGTTCGTGTTCCCTTGCTTTCGTCGTTACTTTGCGTCTTTCTCCATTAATCTCGCTCGGCTTTGACTGGTTTTCGATTCCTATTCAAATTTCGAAAAATCGTCCATTGTTGTTTTTTTTTGCTCGCAATCTTTCGTTCCCGTTCATTTTTTTGTTGGATTACATCGCTCGTTTATAATTGTTTTTTCGATGTTATGATTCGAGTTCGAAAAATTGCTTTTTGCTGTTTCCCCCGATATTTTTTTTCTGGCACATTTTTTTCCCGACAACTTTTCCGGGGGAAGGGTTTCCCTTTTTTTTATTGTGGGCGTTTTTATCAGGTGTCTGTATTATACGTGTACAAAAAATAGTACGAATACGTACCTGCACGTTTATCTTGAACGTACAACGTGTATGGTATCATGCGTTCCTATGATCTGAGGTGCGTAGACTACACGTTATTTTTTTGTTAACCATATGTGCACCTGTTTCTTCTGCTCAGTACACCTGTTTCTTCTGCTCAGTTCACAATAAAAACACTTCCATTCAAAGCTCTTATATACTCGTACGAGCTACGAGTACAGCAATTGAAGCATGTTGCCGTCGAGCATTTACCACAAGGACAGAAGTGCACACAGAACAGCGCACTCAGCTCTCAAAACATCAAAGCACACGTGGTAGCTCCTGCTTGACAACGCGAGTCGTTCATGCACGAAGAGTCAGAGTTGGCGAGATCCAGTGTGTTTGTGTCGTCGACCACTTGCAGCTCGCTTCTGTCCCCGATTTTTTTAGCGCGTCCCTTTTTTAATATGCACCAGTAGGAGGTAAGTTTAGGTTCGTACGTACAGTACACGACTACTTCTGCATCTATCTGCTTCTGCTCAAATCGCACAACAAGCACACTCAGCTCCTGACCTAGCATGTTTAGTCGTGTACCATCAACTGCAAGAACAGCACAGCACAGCGCGATCAGCCCAGCACACCGGAGTAAAACACGTAGTAGTACGTGTCGATCATAGCGTGACAACGCAAGCACAAGCAGACAAGGTTGCCGAGACCATCGTGCCGTCGAGCATCTTCTGCAGATCGCTGTCTTTTCAAACCGAACGAATGAATAAAAAATTACCCGGCCACAAGATGTACGAGTACACAACCACAAGCTGCAGCTAACTCATGGTGCGCGAAGGACTTGCCTTTACTTCCAACTCAGCAAGACACAACACCACGAGTACTCTTCTCTCCGCGTCTTTTTTTGTGGTACGGATGATGTGACCCATGCGCGGATGCGACGCCCGGGGTCTTTTCCTGGAGCGTGAAGCTCTTGGCATTTGCAAGTCGCGGTATACATCAAATCATGGACCTCTGTTCGCTTCAAGTTTTTTCCTCTAGCGTAGCGGGCGGATGCAGGCCGCAGAGCGAAGCACCTTGTTGTGATACCAGGTACAATGGCAAAAATGTTGTCGGCTAATGAACTCGTCTTTTACAAAGGAGAGCAAACGCTGCCGCTGTCCCCGAACAAAGGCCACCACATCATAGCATCAAAACCGGTCGCCCCGGTGGCGTATCAGGTTATCCTCGAGCCTGGTAAAAGGTCAGTTTCGTGAGTTCGAGCCCCGCCGAGTGCATACTCGTATAAATTCGTTGGGACTTTTTCTTGTGGACAAATTGACTTGCGGAAAGCGCGAGAGCGTGAGTTAGCAACACTCGATGAACAATCGACGAGCAGTGGGATTGCTGAACCCTATGCGCGATAAAAATTGAAGGCAAGAACCGGGGAGGAGAAGGGACGACACCTGTGACCACGGCTTGTCCAGAAGCTGGAAAGTGAAAGTGTGCAAGAAGAAAAAAAAAAAAAAAAAAAACATCGCACCTACTAATAGCGAAGCTAAAGGGGTCCCCCGAAAACGCGGTCTGAAAAAGGCGTTATCCCGTTATAAGGTATTATAGTCATACTCGCTTGGCACGGCTGGAGAATTGTACTCACAAAAACGTGGAATGAATACGGGGGCTTCCCTAAATAAGGCGGCCACATTGCTCTGGCACACCACTTCCTTACTCCTGTTGCAAACACGAAAAATGCAAAATAGAGTGCGCCTGCTGACTTCTATGTACCTGGAGAAGGGTGGTGACTAGGGCTGGAAAGTGGTTGACTGGTGTTGCTGCTGTTCTCATGTTAACTCGCTTAATCAAGTCCGTGGTCACAGGACAGGCTCCAGTCACCCTTGAGTGGAAGAATTTCCCCGGGAAAAATACACCAAACCAAATGCGGTATGTACAAAGCAAGTAATACATCCGTCAAAAAAATATACCTGGTAACAAAAAAATCGGAAGTCAGCGTACGTACGTGCCAGGGCCATGTTGGTACAGAGTACATACGTTGTAAAATTCGCAGCTGAAACCAAACACACACAGCATGCCACCCAGGAAACCAACCCAAAATATAAACTCGAGGAGAAAGACTACAAGTCGCCAGGTGGGTATTGGGGTATTATTGGCTACGAATAACAGGTAAGCGGTGCAGCTAGTCGTGTGCGGTAATATGCGGAGTCTTTGTATCATATTTGACTGGCGCGTTGTCATACTATGGCACCATCCAAGCAAGAACTAGGCGTCAAGTCCAGCCAACTCGTAGCACTTGTGATGGCAAGAGTGATCACTTATTATGCTGATGCTCTGCTATTTGTCCCAGAATGTCAGGCAGCAAGTAAACGTTCGCTACCGGTTGTCTTGCATCTGGTGCCTCGACACGACACCCAAACACCCACGCTGTCGCACTCGTACCTAAACACCTTGGCAACTGCACCTTAGTACGCAGCAAAAACAATGATCGAAAAATTTCAGACTCCCTTCCGGGGCTGCAAACGAAAAAATGACGAACAAAAGTGTCGATTGCAGCATCCCCCGCACGAAGTAACGCGGGCTGCTGCATGGGTTCATGGCCGGTTTAGAGTCCGAGATACGGTGGAAGGAGTCGTTGTACGACTCGTACTCGGATGCTGCTGCGAGCTATTAATGGTACAAAATCAAACGCGATCGAAGTATCACACACAGCTTGCAAAGCTGAGTTTTGATCAAAAATCATTTTTGGTCGATCTCACTGCCCCAAGTGTATTTTTCATTTTTCTAACATACCGCACTCGTGTATGTAGACGGTTGGCAAGACCGCACTTGTTATGTTAGGGTCGAATATCAATATTGTACCGGTACCTGGGCGGCCACGCACAGAGAAAGGACGAAGGGAACAACAGGAATCTCTTCTGTCAGTTGGTAGCTGGGCGGCCACGCACAGAGAAAGGACTAGGGAACGATAGGAATCTCTTCTGTCAGTTGGATTCGGTTTGCGCTCTGTTTTCTGAGGTCGTCCTGAGGTCGACTTTCTAGAGCTGACTTGTATCACTAGAGGGTTGGCCTGACACAAGCCGCAATATCCGACGAGTGACAGAGAGCTGCTTGTAGCGTGGTGGATTCGCTGAATCTAAGTATACTAAGTCTACGACTATTTAATACCTGGTAGTTATTAGATGGTTATACGTATATCACAGGTATGGTTGCGTGCAGTAACTTGCCGCGTCGTTGCGTCTGACTTGCGAAGCGATGTGTGTGAAGGATCACTAGCCAGAAAAAAGTATACCATTGTTGTTTCGCGCCATTTTTCCGGTGCAGAGGAAATCCGTCACATGGAGGACCAAACATGGGCAGCAGCGCAGCAACCCTGTTGCCTGCTGTATTTGTGGATACAGGCCAACTAGTCAGTTAGTTGGCTTTTTCCCGCTAGTCAACGGTGAAGTCCAGCCAACCCATACGTAACTGCTAACCACGCAGCGTTGAAGTCCACAAAAGGGGCAGAGCTATACGACTATTGATCCAACACTAAGTTTGGGGATAGCACCACACAACACGGAGATAATCTTTGCCTCGAAATTCTGCGCGTTGTGCATCAGGCGTCGCGTGGTCACCTGCCCCCCCCATAACAGGCACGCTGGATAAATAACACATCTAGAGTGCATGGGAGGAGCCACCGATGGCCGATGGCCGTCGTAGTGGGAGGAGCAGAGGGCGTGAGTTTCGCTCGAGTGATGCAAGCACAACGATGATAAAGAGAGAGAGAGCAACGCAGCCCACATCGAGGCCACATCTACCATGGCTTTGAAGTAAAACTCCTACGCACCTCCGCACAAGTACGTGACGCCACCCATCGAGCTCTCTTGTTCGGGCTCCAACTCATCAGTACCAGCGGTATTGCTAGCATCCGCCATGGTAGTGCCTCCCTACAGGACCAATCGATAGCGACAAGTGAAAGCAAAAAGTCATAGCACAGGGGACGATTCAGCGATATTCCCAGGCACAATAAAAGGCCAATGATAGCGGATGGAACACCCTCGCTATGCTTCGCAACGGGAGCCCTGATTCTAGCAAAACGGACTGCGCTGCACTGCAGGCCACGAAAACTTCTTAGTGCCGCCAGCGCCTTGCCGCGCAGGCGTATTGGCAGTACTTCGGTGCGCGCTTGACCCATCGGGCTCGGTGTGGTGCGTTGTTCTCTGTGTCTGCGTTTTTTGGTGCGACACACCCTTACCGTATTTCGCAAGCGTCACACCCACTATTGATAGGGCAACAGACACAGCAGCGAGCAGCAGCAACAGCACAGAGAGAGAGCGAGGGAAGAGTGAGCGGCTGCGATGGCTGCTTCGCTGGGAGACACGGTGCTCGAGGTAGGTCTCGCGGCAGCAGGCGGCGAAAACGTTTTGCACAGCGGATTAGCAGGCTTGCAAGCTCAGGACGACTTGTGCGCACGATCAATGACAACTACAAGGAAGAAGAGAGGGGAAATTCCGGGTCCCTCCAAAAACTATCGATAATATAAAGCTCTCAAGGCTGGCCTTATGCACACGCTGCGGCGGCTCACGACGCTGCTGTAGCACCGCTACACCGCACCGGGAGATGAACATTATTGCCGCTCTCTTGGATCATGGTGAAGCCGGTGTAGTGTGCGGTTGGTCCCGTTCCACCCCCAGCCGTGTCGACGAGAGGCCGGGTTGCTGTCAGTCCATTGCGGCGGGACGAGAAACGTCGAAATGTTGTCGTTTGTTGGTTGTCGTCGGCACTGCAGAGTGACATTAGTGTATGTACAATTAATACCTGGTTATTATGAGAGAAAACATCCTTGTTCTCTTCTTTTCCACATGCTGATATGTTTCGATTCCACTGGTTCCACGTACGAATCATACGATACTCGTCGTACGACCTGCTCATACCTCGTATTCACGGTTATTCATATGTACCTCGAATTTATACCGGCGAGCGGCCGCTCAGGGTTAAGCAATGCGTTCGTAAGAAATTGGGGCTCGTTTTCTCACGAAAAATAAGAACCTTGGCGGAAAAAAGGCTGCTCACGGTCGGGTACCATACGCAGTCCCACACACTAGACATTAGCCAATACCAGGTAGTTAGTAGGCTGTCCTCAACGGTGGCCCCCTCTTTTTTTTTTTTTGCACACATCTACTTTCCAGCTTCTCTGGACAAGCCGTGGTCACAGGTGTCGTCCCGTCTCCCCCCCGGTTTTTGCCTTTAATTTTTATCGCGCATACTCGTAGGGTTCAGCAATCCCACTACTCGTCGATTTTTTATCGAGTGTTAGCTATCTCACGCTCTCGCGCTTTCCGCAAGTCAATTTGTGCACAAGAAAAAGTCCCCACGAATTTGTTCGAGTGAGTATGCACTCGGGGGGATTCGAACTCACGAAACTGATCTGTACCAGGCTCGAGGATAACCTGATATGCCACCGGGGCGGAGGATATCATAAGAACTTGAGCTTCGACGCTAAAATTGACGTTGTTTACTATTGATAGCGGGCCCCTTCTCTATGAAGCATACCAGGTACTGCCGTACCAGATACCGGTAGACTGCTTTAATAAACTGCCAGTACCTAAATACAGCAAATATCTACCATGTACGCAATGGGTCATATCCTCCCCGCACGAGAGTACGTAAGAAATCGTAGTGCCCTGACAAAAGTAAGAACTCTAAGATTTTTCAATGGTATCTGGCATCATAACTGGTAACTCAAAAATGGCTGAAACTGCAAGAAGTCGGAATGGAAAGGAACAAAAGAAGGAAGGATACTCTTTGAATATCCACATTCAATATGTTCCTGATCGATTGCTCCGGTATCACATTAAAAATATCTAGTGTCGCATGTACAGCAGCAGTGGTAGTAATGCCCTTGGCACGTTCTTCGATCTCACAGGCCGCCCACCTCTAATCAAAGAACCCCCCTCCCAATTTTGCGAACAAATATCCGCCAGAGCAACAACAATTTGTGGTCTCGGGAAACACTCGTCGGATATTCGACAAGACAGCAGTGTTACGAGTAGCCGTATCGGACATATGTAGTAAGAGGGTAGGATATGACGTAAGGATACGGGAGGGAGGGGAGTTGGGAGTAGAGGGGAGGGAGGAGAGGGGGGGAGGGAATCAGTCTAGCCTATGTAACACCAACAAGTAGCATGCCCACCTGCGGCATGATTTTGCGGGTGCATTCCAGCTCTCTTGTCCCGCATTTTACAGTTTTTTTCGTGCCGCCACTCGTTTATTCGTAGCGTTTCAAGTCGAACAAAAAAAAAACATTTCGTCGGGAATGGGAATGCAAGTTGCAAGCTGCAAAACAACCAGGAAACGGTCGACCAGACAGTCTTTTAACTTTTGACTCCGATTACCCACTCTAGATAAGAACATGTCATTTTCTGGAAACGTTAATACTGACCCGATTACTGATTGACTGAACCTTGTGAACTGACTGAATTGCCGTTTTCTGTTACGCACCCCTTTTGGGGCCCATGAAAAAAAAAGAGGCTAATCAAGCGTCTAGAAAAAGCGTACCGTATATGACAGCGTATAACACCCCCCTGGGATGAAATGCTGAACCGGTTCCTACGAAACCAGCGCGGCACGAATAACAACGGCGGTGGCGGCTTGGGAGGATGTCGTCTAGATCTTTCCGTAGACGTGTCGCTCGGTGTTTAGACTCTACCGGTCGTCGAGGAATCGGCTTACGAAATTCGTCCGAGGGGGTGTGCTATACACAGTCACATGCGGTGCAGCAATACGAGCAGCACCACGCTGCGCGCATGTCTTATAAACTTCTTGGGGTGCAGCTCGGACACCCCCCCCCTATCCCAGTAGCCAGCAGCCCGGGTTGGCTATGTGTGGCCGTTGTTGTGATTGTTAGGAGCTGTGAGTTGGTTGGACTTCACAGCTAGTTACCAAATATGTTTGGGTGGTTGAGTAGTAGCCAACTACATAAATGATTGATATTTTTGAATAACTTGCCTTGCTATCAATCCGTGTCTACGAACGCCACGCGTCGAGCCACAAAAAGTGCGCCGGTCAGATGCGAAGACTCAGAACACCGCATTTTACCGCTCACAACCACTGTACTCTTTAACACATAGCCAACCCTATTCAACTGACTAATAACTAATCGGCGGCCTAAAGTCAGCCAACTTACGGCCCTAAACCTGATGGATTGACTGGCTGACTGAATGTTGCTGATTGACGGGTTTCCCGGCTTTCTATTATTATATATTATTCGTCTATTAATCACAAGACATTTGGTTCCGGGTGTCCAAAGCCAATCGTGCCGGGATATTTCTACGCATCCGTCTACATATCCTGTCTGACATCAAGTTGTAAAACGAGCACAGCTGCTGCAGTACAGCACAGGACTCCCGCAGCAGTACCGATGAGAAGCAGGAATTATGGCTCAGACTGGGTTTCTTATTTGGGAAAGGGTGCGTTGTACGCTTAACTTGTATAACGCCTCCCAGATTTCTTTTTTCGCGTGAATATCGGCCTGCTTATTTACTGCCCTGTTTGTTAATAACTGTCCTATACTCGTACTGCACATTATCAAAAGAGGTCGAGACAGGAACCCACCGACGGCCCTGGGCTCTGGGCCTCGGGAGGTTGGGTGACGCACTTACTGCTTGCTCCTTGTACGTGGGGAGGGGACGGAAAACAATCCGAATATATGCCAAAACGAGAATGAAAATGCGGCGAGTGAAAAACAAAAACTCGCAGCCGAGTGTGGAGCCGCCTTGTTAGATTGCTTTTTTGTGAGTTTATGGCTGTGCGTTTAAAACAAGGCATAATGGTTTCAACTGGGTTCCCTCTTTGTCTCCGAAGTATCAAATTTCAATTACCCTGCGGACCTTCACACTCAGTACCATCTCGTATCGATATTGTTCAGCTGTTGTTGTTGTTGTCGTTGTCGTTGTCGTTGTTGTTGTTTTTCTCACATCACTAACTCTTTATTATCAAGTCCGTGGTCTCAAGATAAGCTCCAGGCACTACGATACTACGATGGAGTGGAAGACTATGCCAGGGAAAAAAATACAACAAACCAAAAGCGTTACGCGTATATCTCATAGTTGAAGCACGTCATGCATCCGCCAAAAAATGTAAAAAATGAAAATCGGAAGTCAGCGCACGTACGTGCCAGCCCACTACTGGTATCTACGCTTCAAGACTCGCAGCTACTCGTAAGGATATCTTGCGTGTCGTATTATTGCACCTACACCTGATATTGGACAATTTCATGCCATACGGCGGCTACTGCATCTTAGCTCTGACTTTGACGCCAGCGTGAAGGCCGTGAAGGCGCAGGGCGCGTCTTAGCTTATTTCGACCTTGTTGGGACGGTTGGAATGGAACGAGGCTGTTTGCATTCGTTCATTCCATTCCAACCTGTTTGTGTCCGATCTGAACTAGTGAATTCTGGGCAACCGACCCGAACAGGTAATAGCTCAATTGACTTTTGCGGCGGGACCGTGCAGATCGACTCTAGTGCAGGGGCACCGTCACGTGGGCAGAAATTGCTCCTGACACAGAGAACAGCTTTACATCCAAACATATCGCAAGGCACGCCTCACAGAAGCCGATGCTAGCCATCCAAGTGGCACCGTGGGGACAGATCTAGAAGTTGTGACATTGCCCTCGTGGCTCGACGAACAGTGCTGAAACTTGGACGAACATCGGTGCCACTCTCTTCCCAGAATTTGTATCGCCAGAGCTTCGTTCGCAACCCGGTATTTTGCATCGTGAGCCTCCTGGTCTGGCCATGACGGTATCGCATGGCTTCTGCCGCGGGCGAGCCCTACATGGCCCACATAGGCTCCACGCCGTGAGTCGTAAGTGATCCCATGTGCACCCATACTCTCGTGGGCCTCCAGCGTATGAAGCAACATTCCCACAGATATGAAGAAACGCTCCCATCACCAATCAGTTGCCGTAAATTTCGTTCCAAGTGGGCCGTTCGGTTTTTGTGCACGAGATTCAAAGGTGTCAGGAGACGGTCAGTCAAGGGAAAACGTCCAGCGGTCAAGGGTGTCAAACCGATCGTTAGATACTCAAACCTAGTGGTTTGACGTCAGTCAAGGTGAATTACCGGAAAATAGCCGTCCGTCAAGAGCTGAAAGTGCCGTCTCCTGATATCTTTGTCCTCTGGCCCACTCTGGGACATATTCTTCCTGTTCCAAAATTCACGGTCAGGGTGGGAACCCTACAACAATAGGAATACATATTCGATTTGAAAACCAATCAACAGCAATCCGAATTTTGTTCCGTTCCCGGCTCCAAGCGTCCCACTGCCTTTCGGGGGGAGTTAAGACACCCCCTCAAGACTGCCTCGTTTTTTCGAACGCCTCTCGCTCCGGGACGCACCACAGGACACGAAGAGGGTCAAGACAGGAATCAAGTGCACTTATTCCACGACCTACTGTAGTATGCCAGATATTTGAGAAGACTACCGTGCTAGTCTAGACTGAAAAACGTTTGGTTTTGGTCCGTTAATAGTCTGGCGTGATAGTCGCACTCTTCTCGTAATAGCAGCACGCCATGCCAACAGTTGTTGTCGTGCTTTCAGTACCATATCAGAGGGTATGTCTCGACATCAATATAAACTGAACGGTAAAGAAAGGCCAATTATTTTATGGTCGGATCCGCCAGTCGAAAAAGTCCCTTTCCGACTGGAGACCCAGTCGGTCTTCTTACACAATCGAAGAAGAGCGTAATCGACTGAGCGATCCGACTCGCACATCCAGTAAAAAAAAGTAGTAAATTCGACTGGATGTGCCAGTCGGATATCTCAGTCGAAAATCTTTATGAACCCATCGCATCGCTCACCCCACCACAACAACACACGCACGCCCACACGCCAGTACCAGGTACAACAGTATCCTACAGCAACGCCTGCGCTGGCTTGGCTTCTATCGCTGCTGCTGCGTTTCGCCCCAAGTCAGCTTGGCACATTCCTGGTCCCGCCCGCCAACAGCGTGTATCGCCTTGGTGTGTTATCCCCCGAGTGCCCTTTATGCACTTGACGCCCTCTAAGTGCCCAACGCCTTTTTCTGATACCAGTAGTTTCTAGATCTTCTTTATGGTGTTTTTCCTTTCCTTTCCTTTCCTTTCCTTTCCGTTCCATTCATTTTCTCTAGTTTCCTCTTATTTCCTTTCCTTGCTTTTTTATTTTCTTTATTTTGCTGTGTGTGTTTTGTTTTCTTTCCTTGTTTTTCAGTCGCGTCAGGGTGCATTGATAGCGCTGGCTGGTTGGTTTGGTGACGTTTTTTGCCCCACCACCCCTGCTAGCGAGCTCACGCATTCTATGAGTAATACTTGGCTGCCCTAGTTGTCATTTGCCTCACTCGGACGCGTACTTTTTCTTTTTCTTTTTTCGTAGCGCTGTGTGACATGCCTTTACCTCGCTACACCACCCCTGCTGGCGAGTACATGTATGTGCCCACAATAGAGCGCTGAGCAACACAAATATTCAAGTAGGTCGCCGAAATTGCGTAACATACCCAGCCCCATACTTGCAGAAGCCTGATTTGTCTGTGAGAAACCTCTGTTGGGCAGCTCCGGTGGCTGATACGTTTAGACCAGCAGGCGGACACAATGCCAGTCCGACCGTGGGAGATTGATGCGCCTCCCACGGAACTGGTGCTTCGCCCAACGTTGTCTCCTCGGGGCCAAAGTTTATACCTGGTATATATTGTGTTCTGATATTTATTTTCCTACCTCATTTTTGTTGGCATCCTGTCGAGTTATCTTCGATTTCTGTTTTCTATGGCTCAAAACCCCGGAAATTGAGCCCCGCGAACGTCTGGGCTGTTCTTGCGGTTCGCTTGCTGGCTGTTTGGAGGGGGTCTGGGGAGGTTTTTGTCGGGCTAGGTGCCCGCTGTGTGCTGTGAACAGCAGTCCTGCTGTGATATTTTGACGTGGCTCCCCTGAAGTAGGTGATCGATGAATAATAATAATAATAACAATAATAATAATAATAATAATAATAATAATAATAATAATAATAATAATAATAATAATAATAATAATAATAATAATAATAATAATAATAATAATAATAATAATAATAATAATAATAATAATAATAATAACAATAATAATAATAGGACACACTGAATGGTTGCGTTTCGGTGCGATTTTTCGTTTTCAGTACCCACTTTTTTTGTTTTCGTGAATGGGTTGCAGATTGTGCTTTTTGTTGGAACAAAAAACATTAGCAGGGACGCTTTTTTGTTTATAGAAACGAACAAAGCACCTCAGCCGTGATATCGCAGATTTCGTCGACACTTATTTTGCACGGTTCAATGTGAACCTTCTATCGTGCTATGTACGAGGGCATTATGTCCTCATGAAGGATATTGGTCGGTGACTCCCCTGGTCCTATTGAATAGCTAGAACCAAGTTCAACGAGACGGCTTTACAAAGACGATCAGCTTCTACTCATTCTGCGCACGGAGACGGTATAGCCCTCATGAAATGAGACTAAATAATTCAGCTGTGGAAGTCAAGGGATGTTTATGGTCTATGTTTTTCAAAATTTTCGTACATTAACTGAACTTTTTATGTCATGTGTGTAGTCTGCGTTCAACCGTTTCGTCTAACGACATGAGCACACCCCGTGCCCGTCCTGGTTCTTCATCCCGAAGAGATGCAAATTCCGTCGTCTCAGACGGTGAAGCAGAGAAAACCAAAATCGTCGCAAATTACTCGAGAAGAGAAAATTCAAAGCCGACGTACCTGATACGAAACACAACGGAGAAACTAACCAAACAAGAAAAATACAAAACAAAAAACGAAGGAAAGTGCTAAAATACAAGAGGGGGGGGGGGCGTCAAAATAACGCAAAGGAAAAGACACGTGGCGAAAAAGAAGTGCACGCACGAAGCAACGCCCAGGGAGGTGTCGTGTAGTTCGTACGTTTGTCCAAGGGGGAAGCAATCATCGTCGTGCTCATTCTTTCCTTCGTTCTTTTTTTATTTTCCCGTCCCTTTTTTTCAAAACAGAGTGTCTCATGTAGGGCCCCGACAGGAACGATCTGTAGACGCGTCCCTGTCTGATAGTTTCGTATTTCGACACTTTTACCCACCCTTCTCCCATTTGGCGCTGATCCCACGCCGCCCTGATCCCAGTCGAACCGGAGCCCTCCAAACTGACCGTGCGTATATGGTTTGACCACCGACGGGGCCCACCAAGCACCTTGATCCCACGCGACACACTCCGCCAGAATGGGGTTTCCATCAGAACGACCACAGCAAACGCGGGAACAACAAACGCTAAAAGTAGTATGTTATGTCTGACTTGTGGCACGCTCGTGTTTGCACTGTTTTTTAGCCCCAGGATCCCACGCGTATATAGTTTTTTCCCAATTTTGGGGGCGCTACAATGACCGATATACAGTTTTCGGCCTTTCAATTGTTCGTGAAGGGTTACAAGTCCTCTAGCACACGAATCACGTTTTTTGGGGCATTGAACTCGGAGCTAGGGTGGGACAGTAGTTTTTGCAGCGGTAAAAGGATGAAGTTGGTCGTTGCCAAGCAAAAGTTGGTTTACCGTTCACACACAACACAAGCGTGCTTAAAACACGTATGTATAAGTAACTGTGTCATCAATCTTGATGTCGTCCAGTTAAGCGTGGCGGCTTAAGCCTCAGGAACCTTGTTTTTTTGTCCCGCTCTCAACTCCATACCATCTATCGTTCCGGGGGTTTGCGAGTTTAAGAGGGAACACACCGAGGTAGGCGTTACTATTTGCGATTACCACGTGCGAAAACATAGAACAGCTCTTGAAAACTGAAGGAAAGTTGAGTAGCCTTCGTCCTAATAACCCAACAAGGCACACCGACCAGCCCCATCGAGTTTGCAGCTTTGTCTGCATGATAATATGTCCCTGCTCTGCCCTCCGTTTGCTGCTGCTGCTGTTGCTTTTGGCCGTATCCGTCAAGGTCTTCGTCGGGGACCCGAGATCGAGCGAGTTTGTGGATCATGCTCGATACGGAAAAGGTGCGTTGTTTTGTTTTTGTTTGTTCGCTTGTGTTTGTTTTGGTGCTCGTTCGTTGCAGTGGTGTGTGTTTTCGTCCGTTGGCTTGCGTTTGTGTAATGTGTTCAGTCTACCCGTATGCCACAAAATACCAAAAAAGGTAGTATGGTTTCCATGCGCAGAGTGATTAAAGACTGAAAACCCCCGTTGTATCAGCCTGTTGACTCGAGTACTACAGTAGCTTACCTGGTGTCACTAAGAGAAGGATCACCGACCTATATCCTCCCGCAGACATACACTCCGTATCACACGCGATCGGAGTATCACACACAGCTTGCAAATAAAAGTTTCGACGAAATCCTCGAACTCACAGCTGTCGTGGTATTCCTATTTTTGAGTGACAATGATACTCCTCTCTGGGTGGGTTTTTCGGCTCGCTTTGGTCTACTATGTGGGGGACGTTCACAACGAAAACAACGGCTCTGGAAATAGATTTTCGATTTCTAGGCATTTGCTTGTTTTTCCGTTGCAATCCTCAGGCGGGCGGGGGAAAAACGAAGCACATATTCACCACACTTCCACGTATTTTTGTACATGTCGTATGTCGATTTAACTCGTTTGTATTCGCAATCCAGCTGGTTTGCTGGCGTATCCTTCAGTTCCCGCGGTAGCGACAGTGCGAGCTGTCTCTACCGGCGGTCACCGTTACTACTCCAGCGGCACAAGCTGCTGTTTGCGCCCGCCTCGTTGCCAAGAATGTCGGCCTGGACGTTCGCCCGAGAGGGAAATCTATCATGCGTGGTTGCCAGTACATGGTAGCATGAGAGGAGCTGGGTGCGGCGGGAATGCTCGAAATCGATCGACAGGCCGGGTACACCTTTTTGTGACACGTGTTTATTGCTCAGCAGAAGCGTCTTCTTGTGTCTGGTAATGCTGTTTTCGGCTCACTACCACGCGTGTTGCCTCCAACGACGTATGGAAAACCGGCATGATGCACGTACAGACGCCATATTGGGGTAACGCGTGTTATCCGAAACTAGACCCCTTGTTTCCGGGTCTGTTTATTTTACTTCTCCATCTTGCTCGTGCTTGTATTATATCACCCCCCCCACCCCCCCCCCCCCCCCCCGCCCCCAGCTTGATCGTGCTTGTAATATATTATTGAGGTGTTCGATGCTTCGATGGCCTTCTTTGATCGTGGTTGTACCCGTATGTGTAATACATCATCGTAGCATACTCGGATATCACAGTTCGAAGTTTGTGACGGCAGAGCTTGCATCTCTCCGTGATACGGTTTGCATTTAGAGTGTACCGTTGGCGTTATACTCCTAGGGGGTTGGGAGTCATCCCACGCTAGGGGTGCAGCAGATTCTAAGAAATTTCCGAGCCTCTAACATGAGGAGCTCATTTTTTTTTTCTTTTTTTTTCTTTATTCTTTGGCGGATGGGTTTTTTATCCTCCGCTCGCAATGTTTTTCTTCACCCAAACCATGAATTCGAAAGCATCCGTTCGCACAACCGAGCTCCTATTAATAACACGAGGAGCTCAATGTGTTTCTTCACACCGAACCATGAGTTCGAAGACATCCGTTCGCACAACCGAGCTCCTATCAATAACATGGGGAGCTCAATGTGTTTTATTCATACCGAACCATGCGTTCGAAGACACCCGTTCGCACCACCGAGCGCCTATCAATAATATGAGCTCAATGTGTTTCTTCACACCGAACCATGAGTTCGAAGACATCCGTTCGCACAACCGAGCTCCTATCAATAACATGAGCAGCTCAATGTTTTTCTTCACCCGAACCATGAGTTCGAAGATATCCGTTCGCACCACCGAGCTCTTATCAATAACATGAGCAGCTCAATGTTTTTCTTCACCCGAACCATGAGTTCGAAGATATCCGTTCGCACCACCGAGCTCCTATCAATAGCATGAGGAGCTCAATGTGTTTCTTCACACTGAACCATGCGTTCGAAGACATCCGTTCGCACCAACGAGCTCCTATCAATAACATGAGGAGCTCAATGTGTTTCTCCACACCGAACCATGCGTTCGAAGACACCCGTTCGCACAACCGGACCAGCGTTTTTATGCGCTGGTCCTGAAACGAATTACGTAGTCGTGAGATGTTCATACCCACCGATTGCCCCAAACGTGAAGAGCTCAATCGTTCGGAAGCGTTTGGCCCATACAGCAAGTGCACCACCTACCGTAGGATGACTCTTGGGTTCGGTCTACGCCCGTGCCTTCATCCCACAAGGAACGTGCTTACTGGTAATTGCCGGTGATATGGTGCAACCAGGGAACAGCCCGACCCCTGGAAAATGTATCCTAAGGCGTTGTAAACAACGGAGTCTTTCACGGGTCAAGACCCGACCCACAGATGGGGTCATTCAGGTGGTTTGTCAAATATCGCGGGTCGTGTAGGGTCGGGAGGTGTTCGAAACCTCGCAGGTCGCGTCGGGGTCCGTGCAGGAGGTTTTCAAACCTCATGGGTCGGGTTGGGTCGGGTCGGGTCCGGTCGAGTCGAGTCGGGACACCGTTACCCGACCCGCGACCCGACCCGCGAGGAGTGACCCGACCCGTAAAAAGTCGGTGACTTACATTTTTGGAATTTTCAAAACTATGCAATTAACCCTATAAACCCTAACCCTAACCCATACGAAATACCGGTGGAAATGCCCCTTAATGACGTCATAATGATGTCACTGGGGTGAAATGGTTGAAAAAACCCAAGAATGTGTATCACTGCTGCATTACTGGCTGCGGGAACGTACACGCTACCAGGTATAGTAGTGTATACTACTTCAACCTTGAACAGTTTGTCAGCTGTCGGTCGTGCGCAAGTTGTGATCTGAACGGACGGGTATGGCTCTGTCGAAAGTCAACAACGGAGAGACAGCTTGTCATCCATTCTTTTGACTGTTTTTTTTTTTCTGTTGGATCTTATTTCGAGTACTTGTTGTTTTTGTTTTTGGCTCATTCCTTCTATTTTCTTCGCACTTTTTTTCTGTTTCTATTTCCCTCCTTAGTTTTCACTCAGATCCGGGGTCACTAAACAGCCCCCCCCCCCCCCCCCCCCCGCCCCACTATGGTATGCGCCTTCATTTTTATCGCGAGAACACTTCAACAACACTTTCTTCCCTCATCGACTCGCATCGAATTGCGCCTACCCACGGGCCAGGCGCCCTCAGCTAGCTCACTGATTTTATTTTTTATTTTTGCAAAGAAACTCAAAAGTCCGACCCACGTGGGATTCGAAATCCAGAACCAACCCTATTAATAGTAGCATTCGACGGTAACCACTAGACCACCGGGGTGACCGGTTACTAGTTGGTGTATAATATTCAAAATACTAGGCAGAGTACTTACTCGGTACAGCACTTTCTTCTTTTTTTTTCGTGTGTTTTTCAAGTGTTTTGTCTTCCGTTTTGTTTTTTTTTTGTTCCATGAGTCGTGAACTTGGTGTACGTTTGAGGGTAAGCTGGTACCACCGCAGATTTGGGTGCAGACTTTCCGATAAAACCGCAAAACGAACAATTGTGAGAACCGCACGCAACAACCGTTACTGCAAAACATGGGCGCAGGGGGTGGGTTGCTGCCTCCCCCTGGAGATATTATGTGGAAAGAGGGGGGCGTCCAGCATATACCAATGGAGGCGTTTCTTCTTAAGCGGTGTTGCCAAACCTGCAAAGAACCGCGTTTTCCCGTAGAACCTCGTGTGGATTTGCGAACCGTTCGCGAACCGGGACGGGAACCACGCACCCCTGATCTTGTTTTCCCTTGAAGCGTATTTATGTGAACCCTGCCAAAAATGGCACTTTTTCCTATTCCTACAGTAGAACCTCGTGTGAATTTGCGAACGGTTCGCGGACCGGGGCGGGAACCACGCATTCCTGATCTTGTGGTCCCTTGAAGCACGGTTGTATGACTATTGGGTTGTTACGCAGAGCTCACAGCTTTACACACTGAACTCTTTTTTTTTGGGGGGGTGGTCGAATGTGGTGGTCTTGGGTGTCTTCATGGACGGGTTTTTTTTTTGTTTCACTTTTGCCTTACCTGTGGACTCTGTTGTGCCGTTTCGTGACTATAGGCCTTAGGTTGCAAAAACATTATACGCACCCCTCGGGGTGTATGTAATGTACTACAAGTAGTAAACCGATATATCTCGGGTACAATACCAGGTCCCAACCCAACCAGAAGCGTAAGCCCTATTCATAAACTAGCCCGAAAATCGTGGGGGCTGGGATCAGGGTGTGTACATTACCTACCAGGCACATCGCGCCTTGGGTAAGGGGTGCATGGCTTTGAGGCATCCCTAGCCTACGAGAGGTGTATAAGTTTTTTCACCTACGAGGTTGTTGCAATTTGGTAATCTAAGATCAACGACAACAACAACAACAACAACAACAACAACAACAACAACAACAACAACAACAACAACAACAACAACAACAACAACAACAACAACAACAACAACAGCAACAACCTTTCTTGCTCTCTCTGAAGTCTCAACCATGAACTCCCAAGGACCGGCTGGGCAGGGGGACGGATGGGTATCATACCGCGATTTTTTTTTTACACCTTCTTGTGAAGCCGGAGATATGTGCCGTCCGACCGAAAACATTTTGTGTTTTTTCTGTGTTTTTGTTTTTACATGTCTTCCACTAAAAGCGCACACAGCAGTTGACAACATACAGCAGCAGTGGCAGATATCCACGAGCGATTTTGACTGGCGAGAGCTATCATACCGCATCTTGCTTCACTTGTGTAGGTATCGGCACGGACACTGGTTGTGCTTGATGTAGATGGGTGCAAATATCAGTTTCATGTCAAGAATACCCACGCACTTCAGCATGCCGCTGTCCTAATATTTTTCTAGCCGGGTTCTCAACGAGGCGAGCTTGACGCTTGCAACGTGACACTTTCTAGGAATGTTCTGAAGTTTCACTGCTTGTTGTATGATACTGTAAAATTACACTACTGTTGTATTGTACTTGCTGGTACTCACACAGCAGTGTGCGTGTTCTTTGCAATAACTGATATTTTCACCCATCCACATCCAGCACAACCAGTGTCCGTTCTGATGCCTAACAGAGAGACGAGCTCTCTGGTCACACACTGCGAGACGGAGATGCGCAACTCAAAATAGAGCAAGTAAGGTGATTTTTGACCACGCATGCAATGCCAACCGCAATGAGCCACGTGGGCGAAGAACAAAAATATGCAGGCCAGCACACCGGACAATTCGCAGCCAAAAAGAAAAGATGGTTGAAAAGAAAAACCGAAAGGAGCAAACGATGGGAAAGAAAGAGGGAAACCGGACGGCACGACCAAAATAAACATCAAAGGACAACAACAACAGACAGCAACTATGAACACGTAGTGGTTTGTTCGTGTTTTTTCCCTGGGGTATTCCTCAGCTCCAGAGTGACTGGAGCCTGTCCTGTGACCATGGACTTGATATTGCGAGTTAATGTGAGAACAACAACAACAACAACAACAACAACAACAACAACAACAACAACAACAACAACAACAACAACAACAACAACAACAACAACAATAACAACAACAACAACTCTAGCGTTGGGCTGCGAAAGCAACTGAGTTAAATCGACACACGACGCGTATGGAAATACGTCGAAGTGTGGTGAGCTGAAGCTTTATTTTTTCCCATCCGCCGGAGGATAAAAAAAACAAAAAAAACAACAACAACAACAACAACAACAACAACAACAACAACAACAACAACAACAGCAGCAGCAGCAGACGACGCCATCCAACCAACATGGGAGGCAGCAACCAACTTGGGTTTCGAATGACCCTACTTGGAGGAGTAGGAGCATTGCCCCATGTGGATGTGGTCTATCGCCTAGCACGCACTCTGTTCCTGACAACAGCAGCAGTAGTGCCACCCCCGTCATCGTCGCCCCCGTCCCGAACACCAACACGAAGCCTAATAATTCGGTGCAGTTGTTGGGTGTCCCGATTTGTAAGCACCGAAGATATGGGCAGTCAGGATTCAGAGCGGTCAAATGGGCATGAGACGCTATACTAAAATCCGCCTAGTATGTATTTCCCACTGCCACAGAGAAGAGCAGTGTGTAATTTGGAGCCCTCTGTTTCGGCTTGTCGCAGGGTTCTTTTGTCTCGGGGCGCGAGTGCTCAATTATACCTCGATGTTTTGCAAGCAGTTTGGATTGTGCAAGCGTATCCAGTGGCAGTGGAATAGGACAGGGTTTGGCTGAACTACGATGTCGTAAGTAGCAAGTGGTGCGCTAGTGTATACGCTATCTGTTACTCATTAGTAGATGCCACGTGTCGGCGAACTTGGTGTCCCGTTTGAAGGTCAGATTCACCTCGCCGTCCAGCATGAACCTTCCATTTTGAGATGCCACCTGTTGGCAAACCTATTTCCTGTTGGAATGTCAGATTCACCTAGTCGTGCAGCATCAGCCGTCCATTTTGTAAAAAATAATAATACGCGCCAGCTGTGAGATCGAATATGTCGTCGAACTCATGTTTGCAAGCTGTGTGTTATTATCCGATTTTGAGATGCCACGTGTCGGCGAACCTAGTGCCCCGTTCGAATGTTAGATTCACCTCGTCGTGCAACACGAGCCTCCCTTTGGTGCTCACCGTCGTGGTCCCTCTGCTAGTGCGGCGCCTTGCCGACCGACGATACACGCACTGAAGTGGGACCCAAAACTATTCTGAATGCGGTTCTCCGTAGGACGAGGTCGCGACCGGTGATTTTCGCCGCAAAAAAGTGGGGTCACGCACTAAAGTCGCGGTACAGGACCACGATAGCCGCACTAAAGTAGGACCCCGAATCTGAGTGCGGTTCTCCGTAGGACGAGGTCGTGACCAGTCATTTTCACCACACTATAGTGGGGGCACGCACTAAAGGGTATCGCAATATCGTGGTGCAGGACCACGATAACCGCAGTAAAGTGGGACCCCGAACTATCCTGAGTGCAGATCTCCGTTGGACGAGGTCGCGACCCGTGTGATTATGACCGCACTAAAGTGGGAGCACGCACGGAAGGGTACCGCACTGCCGCGGTGCAGGACCAGGACTACTGCACGACCCCGAACTGTCCTGAGTGCGATTCTCAGTAGGACGAGGTCTTCACCAGTGATTTTGACCGCAATAAAGTGGGGGCACGCACTAAAGGGTACCGCCTTATCGCGGGGCAGGACCATGACTGCTGCATTTGTTTGATACTGCTGAGTCGATTCGCTTTTTTGCTGAATCGTGCGAAGAGTCCCCGACAAAGAAATATTGCCATGTTCAGCGATTCGAAAATGATTCAGTTGCGCGTGTTTGCTCTCATGAATCAGTTTGGTATCAAACCTGCAGCAGTCCGCCCGACGGTTCGCTTCTCTATCAATAATACCCACTGTGTTCTTGTTTATGTCATGGAGCGCGAGTTGAAACGTCAACCGCTCCTCTCGCCCTATCCGTTGTGTTTCCAACACCCCTCCTGTGTTATAGTCCAGTGTAACCGCGTTTTGAAACAAAGAAATAAGCTTGTAGATGTACACCCACAACCCAAAATCGGAAAGGGGATCGACGATGGGGCTATAAATGTATTTGACACAACAAAAAGGGGCTACATATCTACCCCTTGCAGGCACCTCTTATCGTGGTGAGGTTTTGACGACTCGTGTAAGAATGAATGGCGCTGTACTGGGAGGGGAAGCTGGGGTGGTGGGTACGTACTCGTGATACATGTAAGAAATCGACATATATTTGCAAAACAAAAAGATAAGGTGGAGCAAGAAATTAAATTAAAGCTGGACCGTTCCGCAAGTAATGCACGGAGGCGGTGTCGAAGTGGGACCCCCGGAAATGCCAGGGGTGCACCAACCGAGCACTTTCATCAGAAAGATGAAAATAGTATATATGTGTATATATATTATTGAAAATAAGATTACACTCCAGCTGTGAGATCGAAGATTTGTCGAAACTCATGTTTGCAAGCTGTGTGTGATACTCCGATCGCGCGTGTTACTGGGTGTGTGTCCTCATTAAGGACAGAGGTCGGCGACTCCCCTTGGAACTACAGTGTAGCTTGTGCGAGGGTAAACAGGGTGATGTTAGCCAATCTGTGCGCGGAAACTATAAAACCTGTTTTTGAGGGGGACAAAATCTGACAGCTGTGGAAGGAAATTCTTCAGTTTATCAAGTGTATCCTGTGAGTCGTATAACCAGGGTGAGGGGAGGGCGGAGATTTTAAGGGCGTGGGGGCTGGGAGCGTTGGGCGGGGGGTTTGAAAAGGAGGGGGGAGGGGGGGAACTCAATCTGTGCGCGGAGACTATAATGTAGACCCCTTAAGGGGACAAATCTGACGGTTGTGGAAGGAACGCATCAGTTATACATGGCCATGGTGATGCAACTGCGATTAACCCTGTCACTTTTTTTTTTTGCTCATCTCATTTAGTATCCTTCACCATTTGTTCTTTGGCTTTCTCCCTCCCTAGACGCAACTCAGATACAGGGCCATTAAGCAGGCTCTTCTCTCCCCCATCCTCACTGCGGTACACGCGCCTTCATCCACCCTGCCACTGCTGCAGCTAACTACTGTATGCCCCACACTGTTTCTACGTAGTTTTGTCCCCAAAAACGTGGATGCAGTCCCGAAGTGTGCACGTTTAAGGCATAGTGCTTGGAAGAGGCCGTGTTGGCGGGCGACCCCGCTGGTGCTTGGAAGAGGACGTGCGTCATCCCCGGCGGAGTAACGCCTTTGGAAGTTAACCCTTTCACCACGGCTGAAAATAGTCGACATTAATTCCAAGTAGTTTGTCCCCGAAAACGTAGGTGCAATTCCAGATGCTTTTTTTTAGAGGGGAAACGTGTTGAAAAAAAAAAGTGGCGGGTGCAGCATAGGCGACTCAAAGCCGCCCGGGCTGCTGGGGTACCGAATGGGCACGAAGTGCCACGGAAGTAGATGTAGGAGGCGCGCGCAGCGTGCTGCCTGGTACTTGTTTTACTGATTGTTTTGCACGCTCTTCGTAGAAGGTTTTGGTACGATCACGCTTGTCGCTTCTTTTGGTTGTTATATGTAATACGTGGCTCGCAAAGAGTTACCAGCGACTATGTACTCTGTTGGACCCCCAGCAGTATACCGGAAAACCGGTTGACCGGTTGACGTCGAGCTTTCGCCTGGCCGCGACGTGCTGACAACACAGCTGCCTCTGGGCCTAAGGGACGGACAGCCCTGGCATGAAGGTAGAACACTCGTCACCAAGGTCGACCGGGGCTGGGCTTATATCTATTGTGCTTGCAATTATTGGCACGCAGTGCTTGGGACTTTTTAAGGGCTTAATTGCAGCCTCTCTGGGCATTATTGTAGAGCACAACGAGCAGAATTGGGGAGGAAACCCGCGGTGTGTTTTTTTTATGCTCCATGTCCAGCAAAACACGCATGGCATAAGGAAGAAACATAAACGGACATAAGCTTAACCGGGGCATGCTTGGCGCGCTATGATATGCCCCGTCATCTTCCCTGGCGACGTGCGTCGCGACGCGGTTGCCCCTGCTGGTATCACGAATCAATCCGGGAGCGACAGCAGCGTCTCCTGGCGAGGGCGTAGACCCCTGCTTCGCAGTCGATCGGAAGGAACATCTCGAGCAGGAGCAGCCCCCCCCCCCCCAGGGTATTTCCGCCCCGCACACGCGCATCTCTGGTACCCGGGGGCCTACTTCCGACGAAGTTGTCTGGTTTTTACAGCTGCAAATATTTGGCTACTTTGTCCCAATAAACGTGAGTGGAAAATCGAAAGGGTTTTATTTATCCCTGACTCGGTCCTTTCTGCGCTGTGACACGTGCCGGACGACTTGTGCGGTATGGTATTTTGCTACAACTTCTGTCGCGCAGAGCTCGTCGAGTGGTGTGAAAGAAGGTTTTGCGCTTTTCGGTGACACTGCTGCGAGCCAACAACACACGATGGCGTCTAAGGACCCGGCTGAACTTAAATGCGCTCAAACGAGCTGTGTCCAGACTGTGGCGGATGAGCTGTGTCCGAAACAAATCATGGCCTCTACCGCCCCGGCTGAACGTAGTTCGGATGAGCTGTGGCGGATGGGCCGTGCCCAAACATTTCATGGCTTCTACGGGCCTGGCTGAACAACAGGCACTCGGATGAGCTGTTTAGGACGAGCTGTGTGGGCTGTGGCAGATGAGCTGCGCCCGAAACAAATCATGGCCTCCACGGACCTGGCTGAACAAAAGAACTAGGCTGAGCTGTGTCGTACGAGCTATTTCCGGGGCATAGATCGTGACACAGATTTTCTGATCTGTGTCGAACGAGCTATTTCCAACCAAAAATATGGCTTGTACGAAACCGGCTGAACAAAAACCGCTCGGATGATCTGTGTCGTACTTGCTGTGTCCAGGACACAGATCGCCTGACACAGTTCTCCTGGTTGTTGTTTGTCCAGCCGAGTCTGTAGACGTCATCACCTATCTTGGACATGACTCGTTCGACACAGCTCATCCTAGTGCCTTGTGTTCAGCCGGGTCCGTAGAGGCCATGTTTTTGTTTGGACACAGCTCGTTGGACACAGCTCGGACACAGCTCTCCCGAGCGTTATTTGCTGACAGCTCGTTCGACACAGCTCTTCCGAGCGCTTTTATGTGTTCAGCCGGATCGGAAGAGGCCGTGCTATTGGACCGCGATTATGTATATAAACCCGTGGACTGCACCGCTTACGTGGAGTCCACACATGATGACCCGTTCGCTTTTTTTGCGCCCTCGGCCTCCGGCGGATGTTTCTGCTCCACTCAATGGGTGCAGGGTTTGGGATCGGGTTCGGGCAGTAGGCCTGACTACCTGGCCGCGCGGATCTTGGGGGGGTACTTTTTTCGCGCTGTCATTGGCCGAGGGCTTTTGTTTCGGTCCACAGATCGGAACAATAATAGTAAAAGCGAACAGCGAGGCAACCGCGCTTCTGGCCTGCTTTGGTTCCGGGTCTGGGTTAGGGTTAGGGGTTGGGTCGGGTTTACTACGCCCGTACCTTGATCTCCCCGGGAAGTGCTTCTTGGCCCTGAAGCGCGAACAGCTGACGGCAAAGTAGATCCGCGGGACAAGATAGTAAGGCCAGCTCGGTCCCGGTGGGATCAGGGTGGAGGTATCGACCAATGAATAAGGAGGTGGCATAGCTGCGGTCTATGAGGCACCCCGTATCGCCCCAGGACAATGTAAAATGTACCTGGTACTCATCATAGCGTGGACTGCGTGCAAGTGCTGCGGTCCACGGGTTGGAAATGGGGGCGGTCGTGGTGTTCCTTTGTCGGTTTTTGCGGTGTCGCCGGACGGGCGGCCCGCCCTTCTTGGGCTTCATGAAGGGCTCTGGCCCGATGCGCAGTGCTTGTAGCGAAGAGCATGCCGTTGTGCTCGAAGTCGTCGGGTGTGTGTCACAGAAAAATATCACTGCGAAAACATTGGCCGGGTTTACACCCTAGCTATAGTCGCAGTAAGGTTTTTTCGGATGTGCACGTACAGTTTGTTAGCGACGTGCGTATGGCAGGGCTGCCCCTGCCGACCTCGAGCCCCCCAAAGGGCCGGTTAGGATTAGGGTTAGAGGGTTTGGATGGGGTGAGGTCTGGGATCGGATTGGTCTTAGCACCACTCACGTCTTCCTCTCCAGAGTGGTTGGAGCCTGTCCTGTGACCACGGACTTGATTGTGCCAGTTAATGTGAGAAACAACAACAGCGTCGTTTTTTTTGTGCCGACCCACACATCGGACATAATATCGCTAATTAATTCACGTGCAAATCTGAAAAAGCGTTGCACGTATAGTCTAGTGCGCGCAAGAATACGGTAACTGCCACGTGTGCCGCTTTTTTTCTACTTGTAAAATCATGGTACATTAAAAATCCAAGTAGTCCCTTCCCGCCCCCAACAAGAAAAACCGCGTGCGTCCGACGTGTGTCACTGCAGGAAAAATAGACACAAGGTTTACCCTTTTCTTTCTTACTTCGAAGATCATCCCACACTCAATTCAAGTAGTTTGTGTCCGAAAAAAAGTGGGTGCGGTCAGTTTTGAAAAAGATGGCGAGATCCCCCCCCCCCAAAAAAAAAAAAGACTAGCGTCGTGGGAAGTTAAGCTCTGGGTGCAGGGTGTGGGCTGGCTGCGGGTGCGCTCCGGTAGGGGAAATGGGCGGCTGTCGCGCTGTCGCGAACGATAGAGGTGGGTTGTTTTTGTTTTTTTGTGAGGTTCCTCATGTGAGGAGCGCTGTAGTTACACCAAAGACCTTACTTTGATAGATTTGCGTCAACCCGATGAAGAAGCCCGATGAAGAAGCCCGTGAGCTATAGCTATATACTAAAGTCTAGCTATATACTTCGATGTGTAAACACAGGGCTGTTGCAGAAAAAAAAATGGATTCCGATGTGTTTTTGGCTTAAGGAACCCCGTCGTGCGGATTTTTTTGAAAAACAGAAAGCGATGCCTCTGTCGAAGCGCAAGCGTCTGTGGATCGCGCTTGGTTTTGTCGGGAGGGGATCGGGGTTATCGAAAAATGTTGCAGAATGAGCCCTAACGGTGGCGCGAGATGTGGATGTGTTATTCTGTTGACGTTAAAAGGGTTGGGGCCCGGGGATGCTGGTGCTGGCTATGTGTATACGAACACCCGCTCTTGTTGGTGAGAAAGTTGCTCGTTTTGCTTGTCTCTCCTGTTGGTTCGAGGTCGTCGAGTTTCGAGTGCGGTGGTAGGCTGCAAGTCATGTAATAGAACCCCCCCCCCCCAATCCCCTATACGTAAACGCCTACTGATGTATTATCTACGAAGAGCATTAATTGCTTGCGAAAAACTTGTTTCAGTATCAAGAGCTGCGTACGTATAATATGTGTACACAATAACTACAGGCTAGGTTTTATGGTTAGGGGTGAGGCTACAGTAGGTGGCCCTATATATTGCGGGTATGTGTCACGAAAATTTACCCGCACTATACCGGGCACCCGCACTATATAAAAACCGGCCACTATAGAGGGGTCTATATTGTGCCAAAGGATTTCACTCGCACAATATCGGACACCCGCACTATATGACCCGCACTATATAGGGCCACCTACTGTATTGGCTTCTGGAGTTTTTTCGAAACGACCCTTGTCGTAGTGCTGGAGCCACACGTCGGCCAGTTTTGAACTAGAGTCTTCGCACGCCATGGGTGCAGCAGAAGTTTCTGAGCCCCAAACATGAGAAGCTCAGTACCTCACCCGAAATATGACTTTTAGGGCATTTGTTTTGCGCTTCCCGACCATCGTTTGTGTACGCTAGTCCTAACACGAATACCCTCGTAAAGTTATCATAGTAAGAGTCTTACTACGGTAGCCCCCCCCGACTTTTCTTGAACGAAATCGCCGGTTTTGAAACCAGCTCCCGGCCGTACCTCCTGAAATACGATGCCCCTTGCCACCCTGACGTCATCGTTCACCGTAGTCCTTTCCGAGCAAGAAATTATGCGTTTTTTGTTTTGTTTTTTATCATAACCCTTCCTCGTGTCGATCGATCAGCCAAGAAACGTTCGTTAGAAATGTACTTGGTATCGCTGGTTTGGGGAGGGGCTATCGTCGAATCGGTCCTAATCGAACCGATAGTTTCACATTATTTATTTATTTTTTTCATCCTCCGTCGGATGGGGAATAATAAAGCTAGCCACACTTGAGGAGTTCAACTACGCCGAAAGGTTTCCACCAAAAGGTGCGACCGTCTCCTGCCGCCTGCCGCGGGATGACTCAATACGTCTTTCCATGTAATACGTAACCCCATACTTGGTATTGTGCAACATGATACAATGGTAGTGGGGGGGATGTTAACGAGACTCAAAACTCCCTCGACAGGAGTTCTTGTTTCAAAACACTTGATGAAGTAGTGGTTCACAGCACAAAGAAGACACCGAACCCTTATCTCGATACAAAGAAGGCGTGTGCCATACGGGGGGGGGGGGGGGGGGGGCAGCAGTGCCTGCTATATGACCGCGGATCTGAATCACAGAGAGGGAGATGAAGAAAAAATGCATACCAGGTACGTACGTACCAAGATAAAAGATAATACATGTAATATAGATGAGGCGATAATACACGGTATTAATAGATGGGTTGAAAACAAGTTTAATGGCTTCCAGGCTGCCACGTGGCAAGTACGTGGCACGAAGTTAACATTTGTTGGTCTGTTGCTTTTTTTTTGTAGCTCTACAAACAACGGCGAGATGTTTGTATGTATGCCGTCGACTTTACTTTTTTTTTTTGGCCAGACGGACCACAACGAAAGCGATTGCTGGAGGCGGCACGAACTCTTAGCACTCTCGCCACTCTGCCGTTCGCCCCCTTTTTTTTTAATGCCGTAGGTAGAATAATACCAACACTGACATTTATAGTGGACAAAAAATAGGACACCTCCCAAAAAAAACTCACCCATATAGTATATTACAAGTACCAACAACGCAGCTTGCAAAGATGAGTATTGACCTGAAATTCGTCGAATTCACGGCTGACGTCCTTGAAATATTTTTTATGAAATACCGCCGAATTTGTTTTTTCCAAATCTAGTACTGGTATTTATCAGGCAAGCAGTCGGTTCGCCACAGGGTGGGCGCGCATGCTCCCAGCACCAACGAAGAGCACGAAAGCAACAGAAGCTTTCTCGTTTCTCCGCGAGACCGAACTACTGTAGCTGATATTTCTAGGGTATATCCCCCCTGCCCCTGCCTGCCCGATCAGCCACCGATCATGACCCTTGGGGTCGATGTCCTCAGCTTGGAAGGAACATTGAAATATCCGTGCGTTTCTCTTTCCATGCATCCTGTCGCCTGTTCGGCCACTCATCTATCCAGCCACCCGTCCGTTGTTCCGTTGTTCTATAATTCCACCCACCCACCCATACCTACCTACCTACCTACCTACCTACCTATCTACCTACCTACCTACCTACCTACCTACCTACCTACCTACCTACCTACCTACCTACCTACCTACCTACCTACCTACCTACCTACCTACCTACCTACCTACCTACCTACCTACCTACCTACCTACTTACCTACCTAGCTACCTACCTACCTACCTACCTACCTACCTACACATATACATACATACATTCATACATACATACATACATACATACATACATACATACATACATACATACATACATACATACATACATACATACATACATACATACATACATACATACATACATACATACATACATACATACATACATACATACATACATACATACATAAATAAATACCTGGTACATACAATCCATCCATCCGTCCATCCGTCCATCCATCCATCCATCCATCCATCCATCCATCCATCCATCCGTCCATCCGTCCATCCGTCCATCCGCCATCCGTCTATCCATCCGCCATCTACTCGTCCATCCATCTGCCATCTACTCGTCCACCCACCCTTCCATCCACTCATGTACACGTACATGCCTACATGTACACCCGGTATAGCACATGCACTTCGATGGCGTATTGCCAGAGAGTCTTTTTGGGCTCGTTCTTCTCTCTGCCCGACCCCTTGAAAAGTTGACATGGCCACTACGCAGCACAGAAGTACACAACACTCACCTACCGCCACATCGGTCCTGGGATGTCGTTGCTTGTTGCTATTTTTTGTTATTGTTCGGTGAATGCTGTTAATGTTGCTATTTCTGTGGTTCATTGCGGATTGTTGTTAACTGTGTGTTTGATTGTGTTAATGTTGGTGTTTAAGTTGTTGCCACTGCTGTTGTTATGTCCTGTTCTTGTCGTCGTCGTCGTCGTCGTTGTTTTTGTTGTTTTGCTTTTGTTGTCCATGCGATTGTTGTTGGTTTTGTTGTCGTTATTGATGATGCTGTTGCTGTTGACGGGTGGTGGCAGTGATGGTGGTGGTGTAGTGTTGTTGCTTTGTTTTTGGTGTTTCTATTGTTAGTTGAATGTTGTTTGCTGTCTGTTGTTGTCGTTGTCCGCCGCATTTTTGTTCCTGTTTTGGTTGTTGATGTTGCCATTACTGCTCTTCCTGTGTGCTGCTTCGTAAGCTCTTTTTTTTTGTGGTTGACATTCTCGCAGACCATGTTGACATGTTGCTGATGTTGCTCGCAGGTTGCTGGTGTTGCGAACGCGTTGCTGACGTTGCTGACTTTATTCTGATGTTGCTCTCACTTTGCTGGCGTTGCTGCTGTTGCTCTCATGACACTGATTTGTTGCTGATATTCCTGATGTCGCTGTCACTTTGCTGGCGTTGCTGCTGTTGCCATCATGTTCCTGAAACGTTGCTGATAATCCTGATGTTGCGCAGGTGGTACGTTTACTAGTGCTTTTGATGTTGATGCCCTCGGCGCGGTATACTTGTAGTTTTGTCGTTTGGCGGATGGGTAAGCGCATAGGTTGAGCTCATGACACTTCCTTCCATACGACACGAGTTACGATAGAGACATCACTTTTTGGCTGAAAATCGTTTTCTTTACATATAACGGAGGTCACAAACCCCTCTAGAGCCCCGAAATCCCTCCCTATACTAACTTCAAGCGACTTCGTCCCCGAAAAAGAGGTTCCAGTTGTAAAATGTTGGCGCAGAATCGTCGGAACTTGGTAATAATTTTTTTTTGCAACATTTTTATGTTTGTCTACCTAGGCCGTGCATGGGATTTTGAATCGGCCAGAACTTTTTCTTTTCCCCTTCCCGAGGCAGTGTTTCGGAAGAGGGATAGAGCCTCCAATAGTGAAAAGCCCCAGAAGACAAAAAAAGGTACACCTCTGCCGTGGCATCCGTCATATATCACATGTGGTGTGCACCTCAGACCAAGGCTACGGTGTGGGGGGGGGGAGGGGGGGGAGGGGGGAAGGGGGGGGGGGGGGGGGGGGGGGGGGAGGGGGGTCGTGGGAGGGGGGTGTACTCATTTGTTGATTGCTTACGTAGTATTTTGACCGTTGACACGCATCCCTGTCGAGACGTAGCCCCGCTCCTACCCCCAATAGAGACACCTCCAACATTTGGGAGCTCATCACGCTTTTCCCGTGTATTACATAGAAACTTTTTGCTTATCCCATCCCCTACCTGTTTCGCCGTCTGTGGCCAACATCCATCTCCTGTGGTAGCGCAGCGACTGTTTTGGGGACTTTTTTGCTGTCACTCGGGCTCACTCGCTACAGTGACCCGCCTGTTTGCGGCCTTGAGCGTTTGTGTTGTTTATTTTGTGAGAAAGATGTGCACCCGCCATGGAACAGACGAAGACCACTGATAGGAACAGCTTACGCTATACCTACAATGGGACCCGAAGGGTGCGCCAGCTAGCGTTGGGCTGCGAAAGCAACTGAGTTAAATCGACACACGACGCGTATGAAAATACGTGGAAGCGTGGTGAGCTAAAGCTTTATTTTTCCCCATCCGCCGGAGGATAAAGCAAAGAAAAAAAAAAGGAAGCTATGCTGCGCCACACTAATCGTCTACTGAAGTTTATTTTGTCCGTGAGGTACACAGCCACTGGTGCGAGTGCCTCAGACCCGGTACTGGTGAAAATCGAGATACCCCATAGCCTTATTTTTTCATGTTCACCTCCTCGCGGCGGCCATGCCCGCGTGTTGGGGACGGACTACCATGGTTGAAGCTAAAACTCGATAACTTCTTGCTTGCAACAGTGGCACGAGGATGATGACGCGGTTGTAGAGCACAACGGTGCTTGCGTGTGGCTCAATCAAGGCTGCCGTGGCCACTGACGCGCGAGCTGCGGTGGCCTACGCGCGCGCGTGGGTATATACCGTATCCCGACCCGCCCTGATCCTCGTTAATACCGTTGCTGCCAGCGATTCCTGTCGTTTGCCAATTTTGACGCGGTTGTAGAACACAACGGTGCTGCCGCGGCCATTGCTGCGGATCGAGCTCCCGTGGCCTGCGGGCGCGTTGAGTATTTGGGTAGATCTGCCATGATTATCTTCCGCCTTCTGTTCGTTGCTCTCTGCCCACCTTGTGTAACGGTTCTTCCGCGCCCGCTCTCCGGACATGATTTTGTTGGTAGCTAACGTTCTTTCGCGCCCGCTCTCTCGACATGTTTGTCTTGCTTACGGTTCCTGGCACATGTTTGAATTCGATCTGTGTGATCTGTAAACGTGTGTGAGGGTTCTTTTGCGCCCGCTTTCTCCTGCTGCAGATTTTTTGCTAAACGGTTCGTTCGTTCTCGCCTTGATTCGTGACATTTTTTCTGCTACCGTTTCCCGGCAGCTTTGAAGTGATCTGTGAAATCTGCTCATGAACCTTAGCTGTGCAATCTGTGCATAAATCTGATCTGCTCGACGTCTGCAACGGTTCTTTCGCGTCGGCAGCGCTTAACGTGGACCCTTTCGAGCCTCACGAGTTCACCGACCAGGATGACGCGGCGGCGGCAGACTGGCAGCAGGTGGCGGGACGAAAGTTGACGAAGATGTGCCGCGCGGGTATCCCGGAGTACTTTCGGGGAGGAGTGTGGAACAAGGTCATGTCGCCGACCATGGAAGAGGCTGGGACGCCGTCGCACAAGGTTTGTTGTTGTTGTTGTTGTTGTTGTGGTTGTAGTTATGGTTTTGGTGCGTCGGTTTTTAGTGGTAGTTGTGTTGAGTAGTTTCGTGTCTTGCTTGGTTGTGGCTATGTGGCTTGTGGTTTGTGGTCTTGTGTGTGTCTTGTGTTAGTACGGTAAGTTGGTGTATTGCGCTGCGCCTGTGTTTTGAGTGTGTGTGGTGAGTTTGGTGTGTTTTGGTATGTTTGTGACAGGTGTACTTGGTTCTGGCGCGTGTTTGGTTTGTTCGTTCGTGTTTGTTGTGTGGTTCGTGAGTTTCAACTGAGTTAAATCGACACACGACGCGTAAGAAAATACGTGGAATTGTGGTGAGCTAAAGCTTTATTTTTCCCCATCCGCCGGAGGATAAAAAAAAGAAAAAAAAAATCAACGGTTTGTTGCACGGATTCCGGCGCCATCTGCGCGAATGGGATCTTGTTTCGCTCATGCCAAAAATGAAGTAATGTCTTGTGACATGCTACCTCTATTGTTTCAGTGGTGTGTACCTGGTGCTTTCCTGGTCTCTGGGTTCATGCATGTTTGGTGTAATTTCTTGTTCGCTTGCGCTTGTTGCTGTTTGTATTTCGTGTCTTGCCAGGCGCGAAAGGGCCGCGGGTGAACTCTCGAAACCGCTCGCTCGTACGTAAAGATTCAAGATATGAAATACTACTTGTGAACAAGTACTCACGTTTTGGGTTGTTGATGGCGGGTTGTCATCGCCCTGCGTGCCCTTGGCCTGTCCTTTCGTCGTTTTTGGCGTATGCATTTGCGAGGAACGCGGACACGTGGATTATCTAACGTTGACTACGCTTAATGGGGAATGAGTTGCCGCCGCGCGCAATCCCCGCACTCTTGAATTAGGCGAACGACCCATCGCGACTTGTTTTGTTTTTACTCTGTTGTGAAATTGCGCCGTACCTTAACTCGTACCTGGTATATATTTGATTTCAATGAGGCCTCTCTGCTGCGACCAGCCAAAGACTCTCACCCATCCCTGGTTGATCCCCTGGCAACCAGATAATCAACACGGCACTGTTTTGAGATTAGCGTGGCACCAGGTGAAAACACAAGTAATCTGTTATTTCGCCTGGAACGCCAGTAGGGGCTCCCGATAGTGCTGTTAAATAGTGCCATTGCCCCTTCTATAGTGCCGGTGTAATCGCATAGCTTGACTGAAACTCTCTTATAGTAACCCTATTGCCAATAGTGCCGGTGCCCTGAACAGTGCCGGTATACTGAGCTGGGACACACCGGCGCTATGCGTGGTGGCCCTTTTTTTTGCCCGTTTATACCGACCGAAACCTCCCCGAGAAGCGGTACAGTATATCATCAAGCGCCTACTGTGTAGAGCGTGCAACAGCAGTAAGAGTATCAGCAAACTGTAGACGTGTCTCGTCTCGGCGTAGGATTCACTTGGGAATTATGCCAACCCAGAGTAACCGACTGGATGGAGCCTGTTCTGTTCTGTGACCACGGACTTGACTAAAGCGAGTGTATGTGGGATCAGTATACCTGGTAGCTCCTGCGGTTGTGATTCGGACACGCCCTTCACGCTGCAGCCCGCCGCCGGGCTGCTTCGCGTGGCCGATTCTATTATGGGTTTTATGTATTATCGTCTCTTTTTTTTCGCCATGTTTTCATATTTCCCCCCCTTGAAGTCCCTGAGCGGTTTGATTCGTGGTACGGCAGTATGGGGTAACAGCTTCCGGCCCCAATGATTTCTGGATGACAGGCTCCCTTTTTTATCCAAGGAACTGGTCAATATCCCCCTGAATTCTCGTTTTTTATTGCTTCGTAAAATTATTGGTGGTGCACCTTGCGAGTGGGTGTTGTTTATCCATCTTGAGTGAGCACTGCCGTCAGCAGACAACATAATGATGTTGACATATTGACAACGCACGCTGCATGCAAGCTTAGTAAGTGAAAAGAACAAACGAAAAAATCCGGACGTGCTGTACGTACGGCCACTTATCACGTTAGCGGGGGGGGGGGGGGGGGGCGCACTCATTTGTTGCTTGCCTTAGTAATTTGACCATTGACCACGCGTCCCTTCCTTTGGAGACGGAGCACCGTTCCTAGTCCTAGTGGAGACACCTCCGACATTTGGGCGCTCGTCACGTTAGCCGGGGGGGGGGGGGGGGGGGGGGGTCTTCGTTTTTTTTTGTCGTTTCTGTGGGTAACACGGATGCGCGCTACAATAGAGGTCAACCACCCATTGTTGTTTTCTGAGGTTCCTCAATTTGGGAGCTCAAGACCATTCCCACAAACAGATTTTGGAGAGGAATATAACTGCTCCGGATGAAAAATTCCCATGGCCTTCGTAGGTATACAAGGAGAATCATCATTGCAAAAAATATGGACTATTATTTATTTATTTTCCGACGATTTTTAGGTTAAGGAGCTCCGTCGTTCAGAAAATGCGTTTTCGCCACAAAAAGGTATACCTCTATCTTAGAACGCGTCCACTGCTGTTATAAGATAAGCCCAGTTTTTGGTGAGGTATGGGACTGATCCTCGAGTAACAGATCCTTGGTATAGAAGGAGGGGCACGTACCTCCACCATCGCATGCGCCCTTTATTTTATACTTGGTATAAATGTTTCAAGGACGTCAGCCGTGAGTTTGACGAATTTCGGGTCAATGCTTTATTGTTCGTCTGTGGGGGCTGTAAGTAAGTTGGCCGACTTTTAAGTTTCCGACTAGTTATTTTTTTGTTGGATACCAGTAGATGGTATATACGAGTATGGTTGTTGATAGTTTAGTGGTGATTTTATGAAGCTCTGCGCCTTTTTACCGTGGTATACTGCTGTACCCACTTTTGATCCCGTTTTTCTGCTGCGATAAAAATATACACTAATTTCAAGTAGTTTCCCCCCCCCAAAAATAAAATGTGCGTGCAGTAGTACAGGGGTTATTTGAAGACCACTTCGACGCATGTCAGTCCAGCGCTCTTGTGTGTAATCTGTATTATGTGGGGCTGTGAGTTGGCTGAAATTGTTTTTCCGACTCTTTTGTTTAGTTTGGATAGATGGTACGGTTAGTTTGTTGGGAGGGTATTTTACGGAGCTGTGCATCTTTGCACACTGGTTTAATACCCGATTTTAGCCCCTTGTTTTTTCTGCTTGGATAAAACCCCACACTAGTTTCAAGTGTTCCCCCCCCCAAAAAAAAACGTGAGTGCGGTAGTAGAGGAGTTGTTCTACAAGTTACCCTTTTGAGACTTGAGGTGGTCAATTTGACGACTTTTAGCCCCTTTTTTTCTGCCTGGATAAAACCTCACACTAATTTCGAGTGTTTCCCCACCAAAAAACCGTGCGTGCGGTGGCTAATGAGTTGTTATAACCCTTTTGAGACTTCAGGTGGTCAAATTGACGACGAAAATTGACGATTACGGCCTCGGCCGCCCCTAGCTGGCCATGACCAAGTTTGTGTCCGAACGACGACGCCAAGAATGCAAAGACTGGACTCGTACGGGATGGGCGCAGCATGATCCTACTCGCTCGCACAGCTGCGCGCTCACGCTACTCTTGTTTGACGCTTGAACATACATCGCAATCGTCGTTTGTTTGGTCGCTATCACATACGCGGGCCCCAAAAGCATTAAGAACACTGCGGGACAAACTTTTAGCGGTTTTGTCTCACCATGTTTGGTCTTGTATTCTTATCGCTGCAAAAGTGAATGCTCCCGTACTGGTTCCAAGCAGTTTGCCCTAAACTGGACAACCCGATGTACAAGGTCTTTTCCACCGGAACAGTAGCCTTTTCGAGACGTGTGGGCTATTATCTAGGATGGAGTATGGACGTTCATGTATTAACAAAGTGTTCCCCGATTTGCATACTTTACCCTAGATACTATGTGTGTGTCCATACTTGATCCTATTTCCATACTTTATCCTCGATAAAATGTCGCCCGACTTTCGCACTTTTATCCTGAGTAATAACTCGGAATTGCGGTGAGGACGGGTCCACCGGAAGGTCTTCAGCCGGGGACACATGTTTCGGTGACACCGTTTTTTGCCCTTTAAGGTTCTTGGGTTTTGAGGAGCTCTTTGCCTTCTGAGGCGAGCGAGATAAAAGTTATTTTTGAGCGAGAGCTAAAAGTGCAACCCGGTGGCCAAGTCCATGGCCTGGAGGTATTGCACACGTTCATACGTAGTGCAAAAGCAAGAGTAAAAATTAGCATTTCGACGATTTGGTGTTAAGGTGTGTCTTAAGTCATCCAGACGAAAACAAGAAAAAATCCCGAAAAGTGCTTCGTACCTGTGAAGTGGCGCGCTTCCCGGGCGGTCTTTTAAGTGGGGTATCGCTGTTGTTGTACCTGGTGTCGTATGTGCGTTTGTGGCTTGCAGAGCGTGTTTTCTTCGAGCGAGACTGAAGATTAGAAATGGTTGGCTTGCTTCGCCGCCCTAGTACTAATGATAAACTAGTGCAAGCGGGGTCATCCCATCATCCCTCTATAGTGCGGCAGGGATTGGTTGCACTTTTTGGACCAAAGGCTCCTTACCTGTTACCGGTTGAGCTGCTCAAGCGTGGAACTACGGGTTGGTATGATAATTTTTCGAGTGTACCAGGTACCAGGTATTTGTTTTTCGAGACTATTAATTAACAGCGCGACAAAATGTTGGCCGGGTTGGGCGAACGAATGCTTTTGGAAGTCGTGGTTCGGGTGACATGTCGACGTATTGACGTATTGACATATTGACGTGTTGACATATTGATGTGTTGACAGATATCCTCACGTTAGGAGCTCAGGAATTTCTTAGAATCTGCTGCACCCCTCTTAATGGCGCGAGATGACTATAATATGCTAGAAATATCTGGCGGACTCGCGGCTGGTATGATGTGTGCCAGTCGGAAACACCGGGACTGTAGCAGCGACCGGCACTTATCCGCATGCTGCCTGCCACTTCCACCGGCTGTTCCCACTTTTGCTTAAACCTGAAAATGCGCTAGAGGTGTGAGATGGAGGATTTCGCCGAAAGTCGTCTTTGCCAGCTGTGTGTGTGATACTCCGATCGCGCGTTCTATCTGTACGGGGTGTGTGGATGTCCTCGTGAAGAAGCGTGCCCGGCGATTTCACAGGCATTGTGACGGGCAACCGGCACTATAGAGGGACCCCCACTACTGTAGCATATTCGGGGTGTGTGGATGACCTCGTGAAGGATTGTGCAAGGTGATTTTGCAGGCACTATGGCGGGTGACCGGCGCTACTCAACCGGCACTATAGAGGGACTCGTAAAATATTGTACGAATGTAAATGTTACCATGTACCTGGCACGCGTTTTTTTTTTTCGCGTTGTGTGTGCGCGGCGACTTTGCCTCACGCACGTTCTGCCGGTACACGGAACGAAATGCAAGAGTTTGTGTTCAGCAATTTGGCATACATCGGTAGTATTCAGGGACTTTATGCTACTGCCGTTCCTACCCGTACCTGTTCATGTGGTGCATGGGAACTACTTCACTACTTTGCATATGCAAATAGATCCCCCCCCCCCCCTCCCCGCACCTTTTTCGGACTACTTTCCTACGTTTCATATTTCATATGCTTACATCACGCCCCCCCCCCCCTCCTCCCTCCCGCCCTTTCAACACTGGCCTGCCCACGGTGGTGGAGATGATGGTTATTAACCCCCCTCCCCTCCCCTCCCCTCTTTTTCCCATTTCACATATACTCATACCACAGCTGCAGCAGGAGCGCATCTGGACCCGAGTTTTGGAGAAGGTCTTCGAAGGCGACGGGATGGGGGAGGAGGTGCCAGGGTACGGGGCGGAGCTGCGGCTGGAGGACCACTGCTTGAGCGCGGAGGGGGTGAGATGTTTTTGGTGTGAGATCGAATCGAACTTCGAGTGAACCTTTCGGGCGCTCGGGCTGTGCTGTTTAGTGTTGTCCGCCTGCACGGGTGTGTTTATAGCTGAGTGGGCCGTGATTTGTTGTGCATGCTTTGTGTTTGTCGTTATTTTTCTCTATGCTTTTTTTTAACGTGTGCAAAAAGTACGTACATATTTTAGCTGCGTCAAGAATGTCAGTCAGTATTTACACGTACATATCATCATATGATACTTTGATATGTACTTCGTATGATACCAGGTACTTCCGTACAAATATTCATATTTCGATTTTTCGGTGTATGTTCATGAAAAGGTATACTAGGTATTATAAAAATAAAAATACAGCAGTCCAGCTGTGAGATCGAAGATTTTGTCGAAACTCATCTTTGCAAGCTGTGTGTGACGCTCCGATCGCGCGTATTACTGGGTGTGTGTCCTCATGAAGGATATAGGTCGGCGACTCCCTTTGAAAAGGTATATATATTACATCTTATAATATACCAGTACGAAGTATATTTACATCATTACATTATTTTTACATTAGTACATTATTACATCATACATGTACATGCAGCCCGAGGCTTTCGAAGAATAACATGCACGCATATGTATAGACGGCTGCTGTTGTGTACTGTATGTAGCCAGGCATATCGCTATTATTCTTGTGATTTTTGCTGTCGTTGTCGTTGTCGTTGTTGTCGTTGTTGTCGTTGTTGTTGTTGTTGTTGTTTTTGTTTTTGTTGTTGTTGTTGTTGTTCGCGTATGATGCGCCTCCAAGCTTCCCCCCTGCGGTGCGTGATCCCAGGGCGGCAATCAAGCTGCTTGCCCCGCAAAGCCGTAGGCGACGCGGCACGACGCGGGTGGTCGTCGCTCGAATGGAACTGGCTCGTGCGCGTCATCCCCCCTCCTCCTTTGATAGCCAGAGTCTGAAAGTCTTCTTCCAAATATGCTATTGATCGGGGACCGTTTTTTTTTTGTCGCGGTGAGCCATTGTTGGCCTTATTATGTTGTTTTTAATATAGGAGAGCTTGTGTCTGCAGGAGGAGGCGTTGGCACGGACACTGCTTTGTACTGGGTGTAAATAACAGGAAATGGATGGAAGTATTTGTTTAATGTGAATAACACACACACGTACGAGATGGAAGACGCTGATGGCGAAAATGCAGAGCGCATGAAGCGAGAGAACGAACCGCCATCGGCTGCATATATGAGCGAGCGCTCTTTGGTCGGCCGGGATTTTCATTCTCGTTTTCCCCGTTATTGTTTTCGACGCGTGCTACGATGGAGTTTTTTTGGGGGGGGGATGAGCATTTTTTCGAATGGCGGAGCTTCTTCTTAACCCAAATTCACGGGAAATCTTCGGAAATTGCGTTCAGACTTTTTTTTTCGTTCTTCCAGAAAACGTGTTGAAATTTATTGAATGAAAATAGTGGGAAAGTCGTTTTTTTAATTGCGACGTTTGTTTTTTTTTGCGAAGAGGCCATTGGACTGTTCATCGGGAAGCATTTTTCCAAGTTTCTCCCAATCAGGTGTTGCCTTATAAGTGAAATGATGCGTGCTACGATGGAGAAGTACCACTTTTTTTCCGAGATACCTCGAATTTGGGAGCTTAAGACCTCTCCTAAAAATAGATTTGGAGAAAAATATAACTGGTACAAGTACCGGGGATGAAGAATCCCCTGGCCTAGGTACACAACGAGAATCGTGCAAAAAAAAATGGCCTATTTTTTTTCTTTTTTTCCGTCGATTTTGGGTCAAGGAAGCCCCGTCATTCAGAAACCATTTCAGCCAAAAAACGGTATACCTCTATCGTAGCACGCGTCTGTGCTATTAGTAGTATAGAGATCCTCAAGTGGTTAAGCGCCTCGGAAAACAAAAAATTGGTGTCACCTCAAGCGTATAATAGCATTATGCGTTTTTCGAACATTTTAGGTTTGGCCGAGGCTCACCCGGTTCGGGCTAGGGGTCACATAGGGACGGGGTTAGGAGCGCATGCATGTACAGTAGGGGTCCCCCAATAAGGCTGTCTGAGGAAGGCGGTATACCGACTTAACCCCTTTCGTAGCCCCTAAAACCCCTCCCTATGCTATTTCCAAGTAGTTTTTTTGTTTCAAAAACGGGTTTCCAGCTCTAAAAAAGGCGTTACTAAGGCGTTACGGCGGCCCAAAATCGCTTGGCGCGATTGGGGAATTGCACTACCGTACTCACAACCTGGACTGATTAAGGCGGCTTCCCCCTATAAAAGGCGGTCGCATTGCTCTCGCACACCACGGCCTTGCTGGGAGACCCCTATATAGTGCACTAATGCGAACTCGGGTAGTTGACGTCAGCATTGCCGCGAGCATGAAGTGAGATGATGAAATCGGCACTAGCCGCATTCGAGCGCCATTGGGTCGGATGGGAGACTGACGGATGAGATAATTCGGGACTGTTGGAGCGGTCGAATGAATGGGCATGAATCGCTGTGCTCGTAGAATCTATGTATTTCGCGCTGAAGATGAAAACAATGTGCAGTAACGAGGGCATTTTTTTTTTCGGCTGGCCACGGGATGCTCGTAAGTCGGGCCACCCGCTGCATACATCGGGTTAGGGTAAAGGCTAGGGTTGGCAGCATGTCAGATGGACATTTTGGTTGTTGTTGTTGTTGTTGTTGTTGTTGTTGTTGCTTTTTTGTGGTTTATTTCGTCTCGTTGACGATGGATCTCCGTAGTTTATAACATGCGTGCTATGGAGATGGAAGACGTGAATGACAAAATGCAGCGCGCGTGAAGGGTGAGAATGACCCTGCGTCAGCGGTATTGTGCATATAGGCCTTGAATCGGGCGGGAGACAGACCATTATACTCTGTGTGCTTTGTTTTCGCACATTGTGGGTTGGGCTCTTGGGGTTGGCAGGATGGCGCGAGAGAACGGTATTGTGCATATAGGTCTTGAATCGGGTGGGAGACAGACCATTATACTCGCTGCTTTGTTTTCGCACGTTGTGGGTTGGGCTATTAGGGTTAGCAGAATGGCGCGAGAGAACGAACGCCGCAGTCTAAAAAGTACGGAATCGAGTATTTGAGATCAATCTGCAACGCGCACGAAGAGAGGTAACGAAACGTCACCCGTAGCCACCTGAAATCTCTCTTATATTGGCAGGGAGACTTGATATCTGATTCATATGACATTGTTAGGAAAAGGGTTAGGGTTTGGGTCTAACTACATAACGCCAGAGAATGAACGGCGAGGCAAACAGTGCGAAGTCGGGCAAAATTGAGGAATGTGCGGCGCGCGTGAAACCAGAGGACGAACCAACTCAGCCGCGAATTAGAGATATGCTGAGTCGGCGGGGATGTTTTTTATTCTCACATGTTTTTGGTTAAGGTTGGGGTTGGGGTTGGGGTTGGGGTTGGGGTTTGCTGCATGAAGCCAGAGAAGGAGCGGTCCAGCAAAACATCAAAATCGGGCAGCTCAGATCATGCTGCTGAGCGCGCATGGAGCGAAAGAACAGACTGGCGCTGGCCGCATTCGATCTCTCTTGAGTCGGCTGGGAGACTCAGCATTCTCCGCTTTTGCGTTGATGTTGATGGATTTTGGGTTCTGGTTACAGAGGTATGGCTGGTTCGCAAAACATTCTCCCCTTCGTTTTAATACGCCTTGGGTGATAGGGTAAGCATTAGGGTTTGCTATAAGTTCGGGTTCAGGGTTATCAGCATGCATGAAACGATCGAGAGATCGAACGCCGCAGCGAATCGTGCGAGGTGGGGTAACTAAGATTAGATTCGGCGGGCTAGGGTTCGGGTTGCGTAAGGGTTACGGTTAGCAGCACGAGCACGAGTCGATGGTACGAAGAGCTGCAGCCAATAGGGCGGAGTCGGATAGTTGGTATTGAAGCTCGCGGGCGACCGCTGCCACGATAGAGGTATGAAAAGGTATACCTTTTTTTGGCTGCTGCTACGATAGAGGTATTAAAAGGTATACCTCTTTTTGGCTGCTGCTGCGATAGAGGTATTAAAACGTATACCTCTTCTTGGCTGGTGCTACGACAGAGGTATTCAAAGGTATGCCTCTTTTTGGCTGCTGCTACGATAGAGGTATTAAAAAGTATACCTCTTTTTGGCTGCTGCTACGATAGAGGTATTAAAAGGTAGTACCTCTTTTTGGCTGCTGCTACGATAGAGGTGTTGAAAGGTATACCTCTTTTTTGGCTGAAACGTTTTCTGAATGAGGCAGGGCTCCTTAACCCAAAATGGAGACGGGATTTCGTTCGTTTTTTAATAATTATTTTCGTTTTTTTACTTAGGTCATGGGATTGCTCATCCGGTAGGATTTTTTTCTTCCCCTTAAATCAGTTTCTGGGCACGGTAGTGGAGCTCCTCCAGCGACCTCTACCAAAACATGCGTCCGGCGGCGGCGTCGGAGACAGCGGCAACGTCGGCGGCGATGGCGGCAGCGGCGGCGGCGTCAGAAGGGGCAGTTTTCGCTGCCTGCTGTTTGGCCGGGGTGATCGCCGCCCCCCCCTCCCCCCCCCCCCCCCGTGCTTCGTCGGAGACGTCTGCTTTGCTATGTTTGTTCCGCTAATCGTTGCTGCTACTCTTACTACTGCTGCATGGCATATATACATATCATATATGTATGCGCAGTAGTAAGTGCCAGGCCCGTAAAAAGGTGTCTGTTTTTTCGGGATGGAGATGAACTAAACCAAAACGTAATTTCATTTTTTCTATACTGTGTCCTAAATGGTTATGTACGTGGCTTGTGTAGGCGGCTCTTTATACGGCACCATTTTTTGTTCGTGTGTTTTGCTCGTCATATACTAAGTGTATTTTCTGACGGAAACGAGCACGGGGTTAGCCCGTGCCCGCACATGCCCGGCTACCGATGGCGAGCGGCGACGGTCCTTTCTTTTTTCACTTCTTTTTTTATTCTATCTGTTTCATGTTGTTTTTTGTGGTTGTACTTCTATATTTTTGGCCTCGCTAAGACTCATCATCAATGACCAGACAGCAGAATCACCTGCCACCGAGCATATTAACAGATGCTCCTTTTTCTGCTGGATGTTCGTCGAAGAGGATCTCACGCTGGCTCCAACCACTCGTCCCCAAATAACGCGGGTCGTGGGTGCTATTGTACAAGGTGCAACCCCTTCTTGATTATAGCAGTTGCACCCACGCCACGTCCACGTTTTGGGGACAAAACTACTTGTAATTTGTATTGAATGACGTGTGCAGTACTAAAAAAAACTTTTCGGCGGGTGACCACACTTGGAATCACGCCACTTCTTATACCGGCGGAAACGTGAGTCGAAAAGAGCCTTTCCCGACTGGACTTTTTTTTCGATTGGATTCTTGTGGGATTCCTTCTTGTCGTGTCAATCGAGTCGATTGTATGATTTCGTGCTCTTTCTTGGCGGCGGTTGGGGGTGAGGGAGTGAGCACTGCTTTATGGTAGTCAAAAGCCGGGGGAAAGAAGCTCTTTGCTTTGTGCGCTCTGCGCAAATCAACGAGGTCTTCATGCGCCTCGAATCCTCGTTGAACTGGTGTGGTGGCGTTGGACTTAGCCGAAGGCCGCCAAAGCGTCGTTCGTGGCAATGCACTCAGGCGAGGGCCGCCAAAGCTACAGCACGCGTAGTGGTTGTTGGGAAAATGGCATGGATACCGCGCGCTGTTGTCATCGTGTGATACGCGCTGCTGGCGAGCGGAGCTAGGAATGTGCCACGCTGACCTGCGGCGAGAAGCAGCGACAAAGATAATAGCCAAGCCAGCGTCGACGTTGTTGTAGGATACTGCTGTGTGGCACCTGGTATAGGGGTGTGGGCATGTGTGTTTGGGTGGGTGGATGAGCGATGCGTCTGGTTGAAAAGAGAGAAGCCAAACTGAGCAAAATCCGACCAGCACTTGCAGTCGAAACGGCGAGTGTTTTTAATTGGATCTGCAAGTCGGATTTTGCTGAGTCGAAAAAGTTTTGAATCGAAAACGCCTTTTTTCGCTTTTCCGACCATGTAAGAACGCCGATTTTGGTATTCAGACGAAAAGGGCTTTTTTTCACTGACGGATCTAACTGTATCTGTAAAGCCATTTCTTACAGTCGGATTTGTCAATCGAAAACGGCCTTTTTCGACTGAAGACCAAATCGGGCTGTCTTGAAATGAGCTTTTTCGACCCAACTTTTTCCGACTGAGTTGTTCGACTGGCGGATCCACCATCAAACATACCCACACGCCCACGCACGCAGACCAGGTACCACACAGCTATCATAGAACAGCGCTGAAGCTGGCTTGGCTGTCACTGCTGTTGCTCCTCGCCGCAAGTGAGCGTGGCGCATTCCTCGCTCCGCTGTCGCCAGCAGGGTGTATCACACGACGGCAGCAGCCCGCGATATCGATGCCACTTTGCCAACAACCGCTACGCCTGCTGTAGCTTTGGCGACTCTTAGCTGGGTGCAACGCCACGAACGTAGCTTGGTTTTTCGGCTAAGCACAACGCCACCAACCCGCTTGGACGAGGGTTTGTCGCGCGTGACTCACGCGTTGCTCGCGGAGAACGCGCGAAACACAGAGCTGCCAACCGATTTTCGACTGCCATACAGCAGTACTCCCTCACACCAACCGCCTCTAGGAAGAACCAAAGAACCACAAAATAGACTCGACTGGCCATCAGAAGGACCAGAAGATTCCAGCCGGCAACAATTCCAGTCGTAAAGAGCCGTTTTCGACTGAAGGAATCCGACTGTGTAAGAAATGGCCTAAGAATTAGCTCAAGAGTTGGATGTTTTTTGGAAGGCCTTTTTTTTTACTGGGGAAAGGGCGGGGGGGGGACTACTGGTGCGGACGAAGAGTGTTCTTGTTGCTTTGCTGGAGATTTTTTTTGGGGGACGACGTGTGCGTCGATAGAGGAATAACCTTTTGGCTATTACCAACACGTTTTCTGAACCACGGGGCAAGCCCGAAGTCGTCGGGATGCTTTTCTTTATTATTTTGCGATAATTTTCGCTTGTACTGGTATACGCTAGCCTCCACGCCGTTTGTTCATCGGTTTTTGCGTTTCAACTCGCTCAAAATCAGGGGTTTCCACGGGTCGGGTCACTTGTGGCGGGTTGGATCGGAACAGGGTGTCCTGACCCGACTCGTGAGACTTGAACACCTGCTGACCCCGTGACCAGAGCTGACCCGTGACTTTTTGATCATCTCCTGACCCGACCCGACTCAATCCGCGAGTTTTTCAAGACCCCCTGCCCGACCCAGCCGCGGCCGGGATAGTCATGGCCCGTCAAAATCGTTGCTTAAGAGCGTTTTTTGAGTGACGCATAGAGCTGCTCACGTGAGGAGCTCCAAAAACATAAGGGTGCGTCTGTGCCGTAGCGTGCGCCAGTAGTGTTGTGGAAAGGGTTACCGTGGTGTAGGGGTTTACTCGTGCTGTAGGTTGTGATGGGGTGGCGGGATGTTGATCGTCCTGTTGGACCCCCCCCCCGGGTGAATACTTGTTTGGTAGCTGTTACTTTCCAGCCCATATCGTAAGAGGTTCTACCCTCAGCGACCTTCTGGACAAGCCATGCCGTGATCACAGGTGTGTTTCCTCATCGCCCCCGGTTTGTGGCTTTCGTTTTTTATCGCGCGTAGAGTTTGCAGCATTCCCGCGTTTGAGTTTGTATCTGACTTTTTTTGCCTGTCGATTCGCATCGACACATGTGTACCTGACATCATGTTATATGTAAGCGTGATGTTTTTTTTTGTTTTCACCGAGTGTCAAGGCGGACTACTTACCTGTACCCGCTATTGGAGTATGATGGCGGGCTATTTATTCTTTCACTCGACGCTGGAGTGTCACGGCGGGCTATTTTCTTTTTCACCCGCCGTTGGAGTATGAAGGCGGGCTATTTCCTCGAATGATGTAGGCGCCCGAGGGCGATTGAAAACGTATCGTATTGAGGACTCCTAGTCGAGGCCGTCGGTGGGTCGTGATCCCACTCTTCTCTGCGATAGCACGATGTTTTTACAGTTTAACTACGACGACGGAGCGTGTAACCACACGGGCTGATACAGCAGTCCCGTTGACAGAAGGACAGCCAGGGACCGATGAGAAATGAGAGCGGAGGGCGAGCAGCTGTGATCGCTCCCTCGACTCTCGGGTCAAAGAACCATCCAGCGGGGCCTTCCCAAGTCCCGCTGCGGAGAATCCACCAGGCGATATATTCGCCGCGGATGATCCGTCTACGGATTGTTGAGGGGAAGGCTTCGTGGCGAGATCTGGACATGATAGATCTCCCGAGATCCCCAAGCATGTCTTCCAGAAATGAAGTCTGGAAGGTAAAAGGGGTTTCGACATTTTCCCTAGGCGTGTTGGTCCGGGGACATGGTATCCTCACTAATATAATATATACATATACCAGGTACCAGGTATCGTGTCACTCTTTTACAAAAAATACACCATTGTAATATATATATACCAGGTACCAGGTGTCGTGTCACTTTTTTGCAAAATTGAATGATCATACAACCAACCCCGCTAGAGGTCTGTACAGGCACGCACCTGGTAGGCACTTGCTCGTGTGGTCCTTCGGGGTGGGCAATTTTGATGGTGATGCGGCATCCCCTCGTACAATAGTAGGGTCTTGTCACTTTTTTTTTTGTGTCACTGGATGGAAGCATTACTCATGACAATATTTTAGTACAGACTCGCGCGATATTAATAGTGTAATGCTGCTGTTGGTCGTCGGAGGTTGGACTCGGGCTACGTGGTACGGCAAGCGTAACTGTTGGGCCGAAGGGGCTTCTGACAAGCGAGCCTCCTCGTCTAGAAGCAAGTATTATACACTATATGATATGAATGAAAATACACTCCAGCTGTGAGATCGGATATTTATATTTCGTCGAAACTCATATTTGCAAGCTGTGCGTGATGCCCCGGTCGTGCATGCTACTGAGAGTGTGCTCTTCACATTCAACTGGTGTCAACACCCATCCACACCTGGCACAACCAGTGTCCATGCTGATGCAGCATGTAGAAACGAGCTCTGCGGTCACGAAGTACGAGACAGAGATACGCAGCAGTGTTGCAAATACAGCACGGTGATTTGGCCAAGGCAATGCCAACCACAATGTACCATACCCAGAGTGATTGGAATCCCATACTGGTTTGTATGCGTTTTGAAAATGTAGTGTCCCACTCAAAATGAGTTTTTCTTTTGACGCGTCCCCAATTAACATGTGCACACCGTATTTTCCGTGGCTCCTAGCTTGAAGAGGCCTATATATTTTCCTCCACGGCAAAAACTAGTTTTGGAGGAAAATTAGTGGGCTCCCCGATGAACAATGCCATGCCCCATATACAGGTATACATAAAAAAGATATTGCCAAAAGAAAGAATAGTGGCCGGTGAATCACGCAGCTTGCAACGATGAGTGTCGACCCTAAATTGATAAAATACTGAGCGTCTTAGGGTCACCCTGTTGACACTGGTACTCCAGCAGCTTGGTACTAGGGGAGTCGCCGACCTATATAGTTCAAGAGGACAGATACACCCCGTAACACGCGCGATCGGAGTATCACACACAGGTTGCAAAGATGAGCGTCGCCGGAAGTCCTTCATGGTACACAGCTGTATTATTGTTTGTGTGTTTTCAACTCATTTTTCGTCGTGTACCTGTAATAGCAGGCCATGCTCCACTCTTTTTCATCAGGTAGTTTTTTTTTTTTTTTTTTTTTTCATCAACTGCAGTTGAGTTGAGGTAAGGTACGGAGCTCCTCCCATAAGGAATCTATCAAGCAAAATCGGGAGGTGCGGCCCTTACTGTAGGAGGTTAGCATGCTTCTTTTGAGTCATCCCACGGTATCATAGGATCCTATGGTGGGAACCGAAGGACACGCCAGCTAGCGCTGGAGTGCGAGTGCAATTGAGTTAAATCGACACACGACATGCATGAAAATATGTGGAAGTGTGGTGTGCTTGAGCTTTATTATTCTCCATCCGCCGGAGGATGAAATAAAATAATGAACAAAAAAACTTGGGGAGTTGCACTTTTGGACCATATGGCGCTTCTGTCCGGTTGAGCTTCCCAAGGGTGGAACTACCGGTTAGTCTGATACCTTTACGAGCGTTGTTATTTTAGGACTATTACGTTTCGTACGAGCGTAATTGTTTTAGGACTATTAATAGCGCTTGGAAGTATCCGTCGGATTGCGCAGTCGAACGCCTTCGAAGTCATCGTTGCGGGTCGGCTGTTGAGGTCATCGTAGGAGCTCAGAAACGTCTGCTTCACCCTTTCCGTGGGATGACTGTTCGGGTGCTTATGGCACCGAACTCAGCTTTTTTGCAGTTGTTGCGGCTGCCGCCAATGTGGGGGTGCAGGGCGGAGGGGGAGAGGAGAAACTGTTTCCTTCTCGTTGTGTCTTATGAACTATTTTTTGGTTTTGAATTTTCACGTAATGTGAGTAATATGTTTCATGAAATAAATGGATTGGTTATAGTGTGGATATGGGCAGTGCCTCTCTTGACGGTTTCTCTCTTGTGTGGTGGTGGCGTGGAGGATACGCCAAGCCGGGGGGGTGCCTCGGGTCGGCACGGAACGGAGTCTGGGGGACCTCTGGTGACCTTGAACTTGTGTGTAATGAGGCGGTGCTATGTAGGGGAAGGGGGCCTGTTATCCACATCACCCCCCTCTTTTTTTGAGCCGCGCAACTGCTGTCTTCTCCGAGGTGACGAGTAGCCGCTTCCCCCTCGTCAGGGAGAGAGGTTAAGTTGGTTTTTGAATCCATATTCGTGCCTGCTGATGCCGAAACGGTGCTACGGCATCCGCAGACAAGTACGTGGATTCAAAGGCCAACCCTTACCTTTTACCATGACGAGGATGAGGGAGCTACAAATCGCCTAGGGGGATGCGCAGTTGCACGTCTGAATAAAAATGAGGGGGGTGATGTGGATACCGGGCCTCCTTCCCCTAGATAGTACCGCCTCGTTACACACAAGCTCAAGGTCATCAGAAGTCCCCCAGACTCCGCTCCGTGCTGACTCGAGGTACCGACCCACGTCGGTGTGTCCTCCACACCGCCACCACACGAGAGAGAACCTGTCAGGGGCATTGCCCACGTTGGCGTCGCGTCTTGGTCTCTTCTTATCTGTGTTGGTTCGTAGCAGACTGGAGCAGAACTCGGCGAGAATCGTCGACTTGTTTTGACGATTGTTTGAGTTTTTGTTGTTGTTGTTGTTGTTGTTGTTGTTGTTGTTGTTGTTGTTGTTGTTGTTGTTGTTGTTGTTGTTGTTACTGATGCATATCTTTATTAGCGAGAAGAAGATACCAGAGATGGTAGGGCACAGACTAGGTCTGGATGAATGATCAGCTCTCAGTTATGCTAGTAGTTGACTTGGAGTGATGCTCACTCTATTCTGGTAACAGGCTTATATACCAGGTAACGTTTCATGGTTTTCCTGGGTTTGTCCCGGCACAGACAAACATACCGTACGTACCCAGTGTGTGGAGATACCAAGAATATTCGGTATAGTCGACCAAAGAGATGAACTTTTGTCATTGCGTAATGTTGGTTCGCAAATGCATGTTCTGTACATCATGTACATTCCACGCGATGAAATGGGGGCACCAAGGTGGGCAGTGCCCCCGATAGTTTCTCTCTTGTGTGATGGTTTGGAGGACACTCCAAGGTGGGTCGGTACCTCGGGTCAGCACGGAACGGAGTCTGGAGGACCTCAGGTGACCTTGAACTTGTGCGCAATGAGGCGGTACTATCTAGGGGAAAGGACGTGGCATCCACACCACCCCCCTCTTTTTTTGAGACGCGCAACTGCGCGTCCTCTTAGGTGACGTGTAGCCTCCTCCCCCTCGTCAGGGAGAGAAGTTAAAATGGCCTCAACGTGCATAGGGCATACCACCTGGTACTTTATATCAGGTTATTTCGTATGTATACCTGCGAACATCCAACCCTCAGTTGGCACAACCGTAAATGTACGATACAATGCCAATGCCTTAATTATTTTCCACAGAGCCAAGGGATTTGACATCGTCTCTACGAGCGTTCGAACGACACGAGTATATTAGGTCGAGGCACAACACTCACAGCACAGCAGTATCACGGTATCGAGGTGCTTCTAATTGTGCAGTTTTCGAAGTGTTTTTGTTATGGCGTGAGAGGGACGACCGTAATGGTTGGAGGCCGAGCGAATAGTCTGCCCTCTCCCTCTCCCGGCAGAGCTTACCACTTGTTCGAGAATATGGTCGAGGCACACATTTTTTTTTTTTGAATGCTCACGCCATCAATTTACTTCGCACTTTTTCTTTCACCGTCTCCCTCCCTAGACGCAACTCAGACCCGGGTTCACTACGCGGACTCTCTTCTCCCCCGTCTCCACTACGGTACGAGCCTTATTTTTTATCGCGAGAGGAATTTAGCGCTTTCTTCCCTTGTCGACTCGTGTCGGGCCGTGGGCACTGCTGTACCAAAACGAAAAGGCTTATCCCAACGGTGGTTGATTGGGGGCAGTTGGGTCGCGGAAAATGGTTGGCATGCGCTTTGAAAAAGATCTAGCGCAAACACTAACGCTGACCCTAACCCAATAAAAGAGGTACGATGAATCATTTTAGGGATGTTTCCCTTCGTCCCTGGCGCGGTTTTACCTCGATCGTTGTCTCGAATGAGGGCTAGAGAAGCTCTGCTGCTGTACTTTGTTTTTGGCACGGTCAAGTTAGAATCTCGCACTCGCACGAAGTAATGTGTCTGGACCGACGCGGTGAAGGTGGCCGTGGCCACGAAGATCTTGTCCGTTCCACATTGTCAGTAGACCTTACGGCTTCTTCGAAACCATGGTTGGCGGATGCGCGCCGTGCACGAAACGAAGAAGCCCTAAACACTGGTTGCAAGCGTTGGGGTATGGGTTAGGGTTGGGGCTAGGGTTGGGCCTTGTGGTATCGTACTCGGCAGTGACTCTCAACGACAGTATCGAATCGGTGGTGAGATTGCAAACGTCGAACAGATCATCGGTTCCCACGTGATTGATGTAGATCTTCCAGGGTAGATCGGTATGGACTAGCTCATGTTACCGAGTGGGAGCCGTACGATCTGCATGATCTAGCAACTGTTTTCAGAGTTGGATCTGTGCTCTTTTATGTACGGATCCTGCACAACATCTCGCAACGGCAGATAGAGGACCGTACATGATATAGATTGTGCTCTATATGATCTATATTGTCTATATATTTACTACGTGATACACTGTCTATATGATCTTTGTGATCTATGTGATATGTATATATATTGCCTATACGATCTAAACGATCTGTATGATCTATATGATCTGCATGATCTAGATCGTGATCTGTCGGAGGTGTGTGAAAGTTCCCTCTCTACTGTTGTTCGTGTTCCCTTCTTGGGTCCTAGGTGTTGGGTCCTAGGTGTGGGGTCCTAGGTGTGGGGTCCTAGGTGTTGGGTCCTAGGTGTTGGGTCCTAGGTGTTGGGTCCTAGGTGTTGGGTCCTAGGTGTTGGGTCCTAGGTGTTGGGTCCTAGGTGTTGGATCCTAGGTGTTGGGTCCTAGGTGTTGGGTCCTAGGTGTTGGGTCCTAGGTGTTGGGTCCTAGTTGTTGGGTCCTAGTTGTTGGGTCCTAGGTGTTAGGTCCCAGGTGTTTGGTCCTACGTCTTCGGTCTGGGGTGTTCGGGAGGCCGGCCTCTCTCCGAACGCTGTAGTTTATGAATCCCTTCGACCAACCCGTCGCTCGAGTAGAGTGGGATGCCTTCCTGCCGCAACTATCGTCCGGGGGTGACTTTAATCAAAACCCATTGCTGGCGCGGCGTAGCCGACCTTCGTGCCATGACTATTATGGGTCGGGAGTGCAAAAAACAAATAGGCACACCTAGCGGTGTATATGTGCCATGCACGCCTATGTAATATGCTACTAGCAGTATACCGATACACCTACACCCCTTGGGGCGTGTATACAATTTTCAGGTAGGGAGTGGTACCACTGTAGTTCTGGGATGATGAGTGATAGACGTTGAGGTTTGTGTGTGTGGTTTTTACACCCGCCGATGAGCATGGGCGCATGGCTGGCTTTTGATTGGTCAAGACTTGCGGCGCCGGTTTTGATTTTGGTGGTGTCGGTGCTGGAGGTGGACGGTAGACGCGACGGGCGTGGCTTTAACGGTGTTTTTTTTTTCAAAGTATCCAGAGATGTTATTCCACTCTAGAGTTGTAGGAGGCTGTCCTGTGACGACGGACTAGGTTATGCTGATGAGTTGTTGATGCAGCTACAACATTTGTGTGTGGCAAAATGGGTCGCATTGCCCTGTTTTTCGTACCGCGTTGTTTTCCCTCAGCATGCCGCCTTTTTCTACTCGTTGTAATCCCGCCCTTGTCTATCCGCCTGCCCTTCTGTCTGTCTGTCTGTCTGTCTGTCTGTCTGTCTGTCTGTCTGTCTGTCTGTCTGTCTGTCTGTCTGTCTGTCTCTTGCTCTCTCTGGGTTTTTCCTCTTTCTCTCTTTTTCTCTATATTGCCAACCTTGAAAACCTTCACGTAAACGCTTGACACCGGACGAAAACACACACCTGACTACCAACCAAACCAAACCAACCAAACGAATACAAAAATACAAAAAAAAAAACTCCCTCAAAAGCGAGCCGCGGCCAGGCGTCTCCTTGTGACGATAAAGCACATGCTCGCAGTCGACTGGTCGCCGTCCCTGCTCGACATAGTGCCCATGCTCCTCATCTACATGCCGGAGAGCTGCGTGTACGGGGTGGTGGATGAGCTGTGGACCATGAAACCACTGTTTTTCCCGCATAATCAGGGGGAGTTCGAATCCTGGGCGGCGACGTTCAACGTAAGTTACCTTTGATGCGTCTTACGTCTTCCTCTTTTTACGAGCGTACGCGAGTTTGTAGTTCATTTTGAAGTCGCTGCAAGTTGTTGTGTTTTTCACTCGAACATTCGAGTTTCAATGTGGACAATCGAATGCGAGCTTTTAGTTTTTGACAAGCCACTGCAATATGTCGTTTTGCGGACGAGTGCGAGATTCTTATTTTTTCTCCCCAGACCGATGACAATGGAAAGCCGATAGTTTGGCAAAGATTTTTTTTTTTTTTATCTGGGGTTGTTTGCTAAAATATTTCGGGTAAAACCGCTATGAGAGAAAAGCGATCAAGACATTTGTTTTCTGGCTCTTTTTTTGGTCATGCGGTCCAACAGGCCAATTTGTCTATTTTTCAAGCCTTGATCAACATTGTCCAACAAATACGATTGGCCTTCATCTTGAGACAGAGACAACCCATGGTCACTGTTATTCTCTTCGGACAAGGTCACATGAGTATAGGTGACAACGCTGAAGAGTTCATCTCGATCCATGCCCTAGGGCGTGAGAGGTTGCTTGTGTCGTCCTATGGTCTTCCGTCACATCCTGTTGAAGTTCTGTTTTTCGCCCGCTGAGAGACGATAGAGAGTTTGTGTCTCAGTTTTCTACACACTAGCCGCCAAATGTGTTTCTACCAGAAGCCTGATCGGCACCCGCCACAAGCCACCGGCCGTAGAGTGAGCGCTGTACACCAAGGGACGGTCGGAGCCCCTAACGAGCTCGCCATGTCCAGAGTTCACGTCGCTGTCGTTGATTCCACGGAAGTGTGTGGAGAACACGAAATTTCGCCGCGTCTCATCCAAGACCTGCTTGAGATTTTCTCGAGCAGATATTGGCCAAGATCGCCGCGGGAAATCGTTTTTTTTCCGGAATTCTGTGAAGTTTCAAAAACGAAATGTACAAAATTGGGCCCACAGGCGACCGTTCAGGCAAAGTTTAGCTGGGGATCTTCGGGAATTTCAAACTGTTGGCCTTCCATCGTCACCGGTCTCAAAGCAACTTTCTTCTTTTCGTGTTCAAATCCTCCGGCGGATGGGGAAAAATCAAGCTTAAGCTCAACCACATTTCAACGTATTTTCATACGTGTCGTGTGCCAATGTAATTCAATCGTAGCTTTCTCCTGTTCCGCTTTCGTGTTTGGTGCTTGTGTCTTGTTAAGGGAGACGGAATTGCTTGTTACTGACGCGTGCTACGCTAGAGGCATTAAGGTGTATACCACTTTTTGGCGAAACTTTTTTTTCTGACCTGCCCCAAAATCGTCAGATTTCCGCTCTTGTTGTCTTGCAATATTGTTCGTCGTGTCTCTTTAGGCCATGGGGTTGTTCGCCGCAGCTCAGCGCCTTCAATTTTTCTCAATTTGTTTTTTTTTGTTGAGGCATGCTTTATTGCTTCTTAACCCTTTTGAGGCCCGTTAGTAATCTCGATCAAAAACAAGATGTTTTTTGCGATATTGTCAACCGTCTGGGAAGGGCCTGCAGCAGCGTGAGTTGCAGAACACAGTGCGGTGTGGCGTATAGCTCCTACCACCGGCGCTTTGAGCACGCACTCGTCTACCCGGCGTCTCGAGCTGCTTGGTGTGACGGATTCTATTATTGTCATTTTTTTTCGTCAATTTTCCCCTCCCAACCGTTTTAGCGTCACAGCCCCGACACGGGCACAAAACACTTACAGCTCCACTAGGATCATTTTAGGAGTTGGAAATGGTCTGTGTGTGTTACAGTGGCTGTTGGAACTAACAACACTGTTGTGCATGAATATGAACCATATGAGCAAGGTTGTCTGTATAGACGTCGTAGATGTTCCTGCGAGAAGGCGGCTCCCGATTGACGCACTCGTTTTACGTTTGCTGTTTTGTTTTTTGCTGCCTCAGAACATGGTGAAGGACTTCTTCCCGGAGACGTCGAAGGAGATGGCCAAGTGCGGCGCCGACTCTCCGCAGTACCTCTCCCAGATCCTGATCCGCATGTTCGTGCCGATCCTCCCCCTCAAGTGAGCATGACAAACAGGAACACTCGTACTGCTCTGCCAGCCTGATGGTAATTTCAAGGCGGCTTGGGACATTTTTGCGGCGTATCATCCTTGTGTTCACGATCAGGCAGTGTATACCACGCCATTCCATCAAGGTGGTTGATTTGGTTGTGTCGGAAGCGAAATCGCAGCCTCCGGTAGGCAGTGCGTATTGTAGATGTACTAAATAGTCGTCGTGTGAGCGCTTGAGCACGTTGGGGCAGAGGAGGCAGGATTTGGGTGCCTACCCGGCGTAGTTTATGTTTTTTTTTACCGCTTCCCTCTTGTCCGTCCACTCTGGTTGTGAATTGGTACCCGGCATATTCCTGCTGGGTTTTTTTGGGCTTACCTCGTACCGCTTCAACGCCCTTTATGGTAGCGGATTTGTTTCCGAAGGCACCTGGTTGTGGTGTGCTTTTTATGTGTACAAAAACAAGTCAGTTAGTTGACTTATTCCATCACCCGGCTATAGTATCTAGTCGTGACGTCCAGCGATCTCATTGTTTTAATGTTTTAATGCTCGCCTCTTGCCATTGGCTGTCCTTTGCTGGTATTTATTTATTTATGGTTGTGTCTCGTTTTTTTCGAAGGCACCTGGTGGTGGTGTGGGACGCGTGGTTCTGCGAGGGGAGCAAGGTCATCTTCCGCTACGGCCTCGCCCTCCTCAAGATGTACAAGAAAAGGCTTAAGGCGCTGAGTGAGTTTATAAGATGCCAACGAGAAATAAGTCGAAAACCAAATCGAAAAAAAAAAACGATCATGAACGCAAACGCGAGCGCAAAAAAAAAAACCGAAAGCGAGAACGAAAGCGAGGGTTGGATCTGTACCGCGCAGATCCTGCGCAACAGCGGGTGTAAGCGGTAGATAAGATCTGAATAATGTAGCACATATTTCCTGAGTTGGATCTGTACTGTACAGATCTTGCACAACATATCATGTTGACATATATATGATCTAGATGTACGTGATCTATGTGATCTTTATGATCTGTATTATCTATGTGATCTATATGATCTGTGTGATCTAGCTCGTGATGTGTCCGATCAGTGGAAGTTAACACCTGTCAGGCACCCCCTGCTAACGCCTACCAGGTACCTGGTACTACTCTGTCTCGTAATATAGGGACCGCCCGTGCTTTTGTACCGACGTGTTGGCGATAATTTGAAAAACAAGTCTCGTTTTTTTTCACGGTGTCTGCGATAAGCTATTAATATCGCGCTCGAAAAACACAAATACGAGAGGAAAGAAGATGGCAACCTTGGCTTGGTCTTCATAAAAACAAGAGAAATCGGAGCTCGCCGTGAGATTGCTCAAGGTGAAGGTCCTTCCGTATGGTAATCACCCCCATGCTTTACTTCACCTCCTGCTTACGCACCTCTTTCTCCTTTTGATTTTGTCGTGATGGGTTTCCCAGAGCTGAAAGTCGAACTAGGGGGGCATGCTATATAACCTAATATAACCCCCCATTACACCCATTAAATCCCCTGCTACCGCCTACTACAAGCCGTCCTTACACCTACGTAACCTTCTTCTATCACACCCCCTCACCTCTATCGTACCCCTCTGTTTATTTTGTGACGTGATGGGGTTCCCAGAGCTGAAAGCGGGGCAGGGGGAGCAGTGGTGGTCCAAGCTGAGAGACTTCGTGCACGAGCCGTCCTTCTCGTTCCACGACCTGTCGGCCAAATCGTTCAACCTCAGGACCAAGAGCGGGTTGCGTCCGGTCAGCTGGGCCATGCTCGAGAACTACCACGACAAGAACGAGGCCGAGGTAATATGCTCACAGTGATAGTCGTTTTCTGTGTCATTTTTTTTTATATATACAAATTGGAGGTCGTGATGGTTGCTTTATCCTTTTGTTTTCATTATTCGTTTTACACGGGTTTCACAGTTTCCGTGGAGGGATTGATTAACATCACCCTGTTGGCCCTGATACAAGCTAGATGTAAGGGGAGTCGCCGACCTATATCCTTAACGAGGGCAGAAACCCAGTGATACGCGCGATCGGAGTGGAGTATCACACACCGTGCAAATATGAGCTTCGACGAAATCCTCGATCTCACAGCTGGAGTGTATTTTACTTTTGTGTAAAAAATGGAGGTGGTGCTTGTGTTGATGATGATGGCGTTGGCGTTGGTGGTCGTTGGGTGGTGGTGGCGGTGGTGTTGGTTGTAGCGCTGTGTTTGTGTTGATATGTGTGAAACTTGACGTTTCTCCTTGGCGTTTCTGCCGAGCGGTATGGTCTCGGTGCAGGGGATGCACTTTTTTCGCCAAAACATCCCTGGGCGATTGATTTACTTTCATGTGAGGAACTACCGGTCAATGAAGAAATTTCACGAGCACCTATATATTTAGGACTAAGGCGCAGAAGCTTGGTCGGGTTGTGCGAACGAATGCCTTCGAAGCCTATTTGTCGGGTGAGATGTTGAGTTCCTCATATGAGGAGCTCAGAGACTTTCTGCTGCTGCAACCCTACCGTGCGTAGGTGTAGTGGTGGTGGTGGTGGTGATCGAGTCGAACGCGAGGTTGAAGGAGTTGGTGTGGCTACCCCCCGGTAGCGGCAGGGGTAGCGGCGGTGGCGGGTTTAGTGGCAGTGGGGGGGGTGATGTTGTCATCGTCGTGGTGTCGTTGGTGTTGTGATCGTCGTGGTGGTGTTGGTGTTGGTGATGATTGCCTCCCTTTACCTGACCTGACCATGCCCTACCCTACCCTACCCTACCCTACCCTACCCTACCCTACCCTACCCTACCCTAGCCTACCCTACCCTACCCTAGCCTACCCTACCCTACCCTACCCTACCCTATATTTTCTGGCTGACTGGGTTCCTTAATGAAGTGAACTACCCGATAATGTGGGAACAGCGACCAAGGGTACCCGTACGGTATTATTGTGTTTTGATATACCCCATTTTCATTGCCGTTTTTTTTCACGACTCGCGCGAGTGACTCTGTACACCACGGCGAAAAAAACGACCTAGGCGTTCTTTTTGGCGCAGCGTAGCTTACCATGCCGTTGCGGACTCATATTGCAATATTAGAACAACACGAAAGCTGGAGATTGCAAGGAACGAGGGGGATCACTCGCGCGAGTGACTCCCAGCGACTGCAAAAAAACGCACCAAGAGTGAGTCCCCCACCGTACCGTGTGTCCAAGCACCTAGGGTTTTTCAATAGTGTTCGTTGTCTACGTGGGTCATGGAACTGTTAAACGGGTTTGCGCTTATAATGTTTGTGAAAGTCAGCTTTCGGGTGGAGGTTCAAGCGAGATTGACCCTGGGCGATTTGATGTATACCCCTGCTGCGCGTGACCGTAGATTTGTTTCACGCCCCCCCCCCCCCCCCCCCCCCCCCCTCCCCGCCCTCCTTTGCCCCCTTTGTTCCGTTCCGTTGGCGTTGTGCTAGATTAAGCAAAGACAGGAGTTAAGCACGGCGTCGCGCCTCGACCACAAGGGTGTGGCGGCAGGTAGGGCTGACGAGGCCCAACCGTTCTTCTGGCCGCCGTTCCAGCTCACGGCGACCTTCCCGCCCCCGGCTCTGCTGGCCGGGCTGCCCTCGAGGGCAAAGCTCGTAAAGTAAGGCGTTTTTTGTGGGGTAGGGGATGGGGGTGGTGGTAGAGGTTGAGAGGTGAAGGATATGGGGTTTGGGGGTGGGAGTTGGGGTTGGCGGGCTGGGATAGGTTGGACCAAACTCGCAAAGATAAGCTGTTTTTGTAGCGTAAGGGATAGGCGTGGGGAGTGGGAGGTAGTGGGTGGGGAGTGAGGGATGTAGGGGTTGCGGGGTTGGGGGTTGGGGTGGGGAGAGGTGAGACCAGGCAGTGCTGAAAAGTAATGTGGCTGTTTGTGGCGAAAGGGCTGTTGGCTGTATCGCGTCGGCGATGTTTTTTTTGGTTCGCAACCCTAGCGTTGCTCTCCTTTGGACGATTAAGCGCATTCGATCACCACCGTTCACCTCCCTCCCCCTCCCCCTGCCCTCGAAAATGACCGCGCTTATGCTGGAAACCCTTTTGCGTCGTGTGGGAAGGTGGGTGCCCGAGATCTTGCGGCATAAGCGATTGCGCGTGGTCTTCACGACGGAAATCCACGGCTACAACTTGGAGTTGTTGTACAGTCACTGCAGGGCCGTGGCCCCCTCTTTGATTGTGGTGGAGGCAGCTAATGGAGTCGTCGTGGGGGGCTTCTGCTCCGACCCGTGGCAGGTACTGACTGTTTTTGTCGGGGGGGGGGGGGTGGGGGCTGGTGGTGGGCGGGGCGTTGGTTTTCCGGAGAGGTGGAGGGGGTGGGGTTGGACAGAGTTGGGTGGGTGTGCAGGTGGAAATGCTGGAGTGGGTTATGCTGTTGGTTTCTGTTGTTTTTCGGACAAGTTTGTCGTTGTCACCGCCGCCCCCCGCCCCCGCCCCTACCCCACCCTACCTAACCCAACCCAACCTAACCTAACCTCGCAAAACCAGAAAGAGATATGCCAGTAGCCGGGAGTAGGGGCACGTGGATGCACATATGTGCCCGTGTGGCATAATAAGAGAATAGGACTCACATAATAGGAGAATGTGAAATGTATAAGGAGGAACGGGATGTGTTCGAGGGGATGGGGAAATCAGACGAATGCGACATGGAGGAGTTTGGTAGACTAAAGATTAGCGAGAAAACGATCGCGATCCTAGGAGATAGATGGTGGCTGCAGACGGCGAAACACTAAGGGGGATAAGATTAGCGAGCATTTTTATGCAATACATGGGAAAAGCGTAATGAGCGCCCAAATGTTGGAGGTGTCTCTATTAGGAGTAGGAACGGCGCTCTGTCTCGACGGGGATGCGTGGTAAATGGTCAAATGACTAAGGCAATCAACAAATGAGTACGCCCCTCCCCCCCCCCCCCCAGACCAACCTAACCAATGATCGGCGTCCCCGACGGAGTAATCTTGCCCCTATTAAAATCAATGTCGCCGTTTCAAGTCTGTCCGACTTCATATTTGTGCTTGTGGGGATTTTCTTGCTCAAAAATTGACTAGCGGAAAATTGACTAGCGGAAAGCGCGAGAGCATGGGTTATTCTGGCAAAATTCGGTGAAAACCGAGAAGCGCAGGAAGCTGATGCAACAGTGGGAATGCTGAACCCAATGACCGATAAACGTGATGACACGTACCGGGGGGGAAGATAAGCCACGTGGGGCCACTGCTTGTCCAGAAGGTTGCTGGGGGTAAAATCTCTAACGAGTTGAGCTGGAAGGTGAAAGTGATGGTCGAAAAGAGCAGAAACATAAATCCAACCTAACCTAACCTACCTAACCTAACCTAACCTAACCCAACCCAACCCAACCTAACCCAACCCAACCCAGCAGTGTCCAATCACTTGACTCTCGAATGTGGAGTATCATGGTCGACGCTGACTGGACACAAGGCTTAGGGTGAGCGCCGCCTCAAATACCCGAGCCTGAGATGAATACCCCCTTGGTGACCTGAGTAAAATAGAGAAGATAGAGTTTGTATATGCCCCAGAGCTGGAGAGGTAGCGTTCCCCAGCAGAAGGAGAGCCCCCCAGCAAAAGGGAGAGAGCCCTATCTTCATAGAATTTGAGTGGCGATGTTCTACAGCAGCCTAGGCAATCCGTTATGCCCTGCAATATCTAAATACATATCTACGCCCGTCCACTAGGAAACCTAGGTATGTATCCAGAGTGATGGAAACCACGGGGATGAATGCAACACAGGATGAGCCCTGGTGGGCCCTGGTGATCACCAACACCAATACCAACATCAATATCACCAACACCAACACCCTACTGCCACCATCACAAATCGCCAGCACCAACATCTCTCCACTCCCAGCCCCACCTGACCCCACCCCCCTTGGTTGGCCCGTCCATGGCCGATTTCTCGATGCAGTACCCCCACGCGACGAAGGCGCACGGCGGCACGTACGGCAATGGACAGTGCTTCCTTTTCCGCCTCGACCCGCACCCGACCACTTGCCGCTGGCAGGCCGCCAACGCAGCCCAGGACATCATCAAGCAGCACGCCGCAAGCAAGGTACGATTTACGTTTATATTGATATATAATCGCTTGGTGTAGCCCCAGCCTCGATCTAAATCCCCTTTCCTGTTTTTCCTACTGGGCTATGTGTTTTCTCGCTGTGTTCTGGTGCTCTCGTGTGTTTGATGGGTTGCCGAGGCTCATCTCTTCGGCGCGCGGTACAGTATGCTGTTGTGTGGATGCGAGATTTTGTCTTGCGTCAGAAAACCAAAACGCCGTCGAATGGTTGGATGAGTGGAGATTTTCGTTTCCAAGAATAGTCTAGAACGTAAGACCCAACTTCCACAACGGGGCAGCAACCGTACTGGGTTCCGAGTGCACCTACCTTAGCATGGTCCATCACCTGCGCACTGCTGTTTCTGAGGCGGTGTTGCCCATAACGCCATCATCGCCCCCGTACCAAATATGGAAACGAACCTAAAGCAAGCGAAGCAAAGTAGAACACGGCAAACGAAGCAGATGATAACACCCAACCGACGCCGGGGCAGCGTCCCAACTGGGTTCCGAATGCAGCTACTATTAATAGAAGGTTAGAAGCATTGAAATAGGCTGGTATTCGCACCCAATTACACTCAGCACAGCCAGTGTCCGTGCAAATGCCTCTCCTTACAGCGACGATCTCGGTGGTCATAAACTACGAGACAGAGCTACAGGGCAGAGATACGTACACCTCGTGAATACAATACGGTGATTTTGCCAGTATCCTATCTTGTTATGAACTTTGGCGAAAGCGATTTGGTTGTTGATAGCTTCGACGTTTCCGTGATGGGTTACTTGATTATAATCATGTAGCTACTTGGTTATAATTAAGTAGCTGTGTTGATCAGCCACGGCTAGTTTCAAACCATGACCTCGGTGATTAGAACATGATCACAAACGATCAATCTCATGATTAATCAGGTTAGTACGGTGATTATGTGTGCTGATTGCCAGCAATATTGTCGTTTTTGTCTTTTAATCGAACCTTTTACTCTCCAGCTCAACTCGTACAAGGTAAGAGGTTTTACCGTCATCGCCTTTTTGGACAAGGTCATGCCGTCGTCACAGTCGTATGTGAATATGTTCGAATGGAACTAGAGACTTGGTCGAGCGGTCAGTATACTAGTTTGATCAGTATAGCAGTTACTTGAGATTAGTCAATAGTTACCAGTATATACCGTACTGCATTAGTATGCTGGGCGCGATTGTCTTAAATTCAAGGACTTAAGGCTTTAAGCAAGTGATATCAACTTTTGGGGACTTTTCCCGCGATTTCTCGCCGAGTTCAGCGTTTAGGGCCGCGATACTTCCCAGATACCGGCGGGTACATGTGCGGAGACACCGCCGCGAGCGCGTGGCAATCGGGGTTCTGAGGCAGAAGACACTAGTCGCGGCAAGCAAACGTGCCCGTAAAGAAAAAATAAGGGCTAGCCAAAACAGAAGCTAAACCCTTGAGGGATGTGTAATTTGCAGGACAGCAGTAGGTACTATCTATTGTGATTTGTGTTTATAGACTTAAATGCACTGTTTGCTATTTTGATTCGCATTTACACGCGGAAGGTATAGTTTTTCGTCCCTATTTTTTGCAGAGAAGGTACTATTTGCATTCATCTTTCCATTCCAGGTATTTGCTAGGGCTCTCAGTTGGCTGGGCGTCTGAGTTTTCAGGTTAATACTACTAATAGTTGGGTGGGGAAGTGAGCCTACGTGCTGACTGGCAGCAGGTCGGTCAAAAGGTACTATTTTCGTCCATATTTGCGCATGTACCCTTTTGGGACGTCACAGAGGGTACTACAGTGGTTGCATTCATTTTTACGTGTATGTCCCATTTTGGGACCCCACAGAAGGCACCTTTTGCATCCATGTGTATACATGTACCCGTTTGAGACCTCGCTGAAGGTACTATTTGCATTTACATTTTTCTTGTGTACCCTTGCGAGACCTTGTAGAAGATGATGCTATTTTCGCACGTTTTAGGACGTCATAGCAGGTGTTAGTTTGATCTTTGGCCGCGTGCTAAGATAGAGGTTCCGCGCAGCACAGCTTGGATTAACTATTTGGTGAAATATTGGGTTCATTAACGCCAAGTTGTCCGAATGTTATTCTTTTTTTGCAATTTTTTTATATATCTTTGTTTTTGTTTTTGTTTTTATCCTCCGGTGGATGGGGAAACATAAAACTTGGGCTCGCCACACCTCCACGTTATTTTCGTACACGTCGTGTGTCGATTTATCTCAAATGCATTCGCAATCCAGCTGGTTTCCTGTCGTGTCCTTCGGTTCCTGCGATAGCGATAGCGCGAGATGTCCGTACCGGCGGTTCCCGTTACTGCTCCAGCAGCGCAAGCTGCAGTTGTATACGGATGTGTGAGTATATCGACCCGGCCTGTCCCCTGAGGGTCAGGTGCGGTGGAGATAGCCACCCGGAACGGCGTCATTCCGGGTAGTGTGGGACTTGCGCAAGCTCACCCACTAACGAAACTCCCGGCCATGGGAGATGGCCTTCCGCCGGACTTAGTCCAGTTACGGATACAAGTGTATCTAGTCCATGGGTTTGTTTGTTCGTCGGCTTGCTGGTTCGGTTTAGTCAAAATCACTTTTTGCGTCAAGAAGGCATAAAGGTCCTCAAGTGAGAACTAGTGTTGGAAAAAAAGGGTACACCTCTCCCTTTGGAACGTGTACCTTTTGTACATATGCACCCTTCTAGGACTTCGCAGAAGTTACTATTTGCATCCAGGTTTACAGATGCACCTTTTCGGGACCTTTATGGTACTGCAGTATTTGCATCTTTGTTTACGCATGTACCCTGGTAGCCGTTTTGGACCTCACAGAAGGTACTGTTTGCGTTCATGTTTACGAATGTACCCATGTACCGTTTGAAGCCTAAGTAGAGAGCGATCAAAACAAAACGGGAGAGGGTTGATGTTAAAAAAAGCTGCCTCTTTTTTGTGTGAGCGCGAAGGAGTACGAGTAGGTTATGGTCAAGCAGCGCGCTGCACAGAAGGTACTCCACACAGAAGGTACTCTTGGTATCTACTACTGTAGGGCTGTTGTTTGTAGTTGGCTGACTCGTCGTCGCCGACTGGTTGAAACTTTCTTTAACCGTGTACCCCACTAACTGCCCCATCCTCCCCTCGTCGTTGGTCGAACGGTTGTGCGCACGGAGCAGCAAAACGGCGGGTTTCTTCTGCCCAACGCCAGCAGACATCAGTCCTCTCACAGGCTCAGCGCCTTGGGCCAGCAAAGCAGCAGCCACAAGCTCAGCGGGTAGGGACGGATTGGGTTGGGTTGGGTTGGGTTGGGTTGGGTTGGGTTGGGTTGGGTTGGGTTGGGTTGGGTTGGGTTGGGTTGGGTTGGGATGGGTTGGGTTGGGTTGGGTTGGGTTGGGTTGGGTCGGGTCGGGTGGATTGGGTTGGGTTGGGTTTTATTGGAAGTTACGCGCCATCTGTTTCCAGTTTCCTGCGTCTTTTCCTGGGACTGCTTGTAGCGTTCGTTTATGGATAATTTTGCTCTTGTTTTTTTTCGTGCATTGGGGCAACACCCACCCACCAATCAACCAACCAACCAAATACCTCAATCAACTTCTCACCCGTTTTGGCTTTTCCCTATCCAGTCGCGACCTTGCCGCGAAAGCGAACGGCGAGGTCAGCGGGAACAGCAAGCACAGCAGCAGGCTCGGCGGAAGCAGCAAGCACGGCGGGGAATTCTCGAGCAGCAGGCACCGGGGGGGGCAGCGCGGGCTGCTCCGGTCGGACTCGTTCGGACTGGGGAGCGTACACAGGAAGGCGTCCGCGGCGACCGAGAGCTTCATGATGACCACCAAGGAGTTCCTCGCCATGGTAAGGCTTTTTGTCGTTGTTGTTGATGTTTTTTTCGGTTTGACATCACTCTGGATTTAGGTGTAGCTTGTAGGGATTTAGCTTTGGATGAGCGTACCCACGGAGGCGCCCGCGGCGACGGATATCTTCAAGACGACTACCATTAAGCTCGCCACTAGCTCCTCGCCACGGGAAGGCTTGTTTGGGAGGAGCTTGTGTTTTTGTTTTGCTTGGTTGATCGTTTGGATTTAGTTTCAGCGTAGGGTTTAAGTGTAGCTGTCGATTTTGGGAGGGAATGGGGGGAGGGGGTGCTCACTCTGACGTTTGAATCAGCCGCTCGCACTCATATACCACTCTGGTAAAGATTGCTGGTCTCATCCTAAAGGTAGAGTCGACTGCCCTGGAAGAAACTCATCCGTGCCGTATACCAATCGATAACGCCAACGAAAAATCACGTACCACACGCCAGCGTTAGGAGTAATGTAGCTCTACATGACCACGTACAGGATGGCGACGGAGCGCCTCATGATGACCACCAAGGAGTTCCTCGCCATGATGGGAGGCGTTTTGGGCTTGGTTAATCGTGGATATAGATTTTGTTTTTGTTTCATCTTGCGCGTCCCCGCCCGTCGGGTGGGGTTGAGTGGAGTCGATTCGTCTTTTGCAGGGCGTTTTCCAGAAGTGTAGCGTACTGCTTTCATGCTTACAATCGTCTGATGGCCATATTCCGTTGTTTGCGTGTTTTCGATTCCGGCTGCTCTCCCCCCCCCCCCGCACACCGGTCGCCGCCCCACCGCACCATGCCATGCTATGCCCTAGAATATTGTACCGTACTATACCGCCCCGAGCTTAATGCTGATTGGCTGATTTCGCTTGTTCACTATTTCGCTGGTTGGCTGGCCTGATTCGCACGATTTGCTGATAGGCTGCTTGGCTGATTAGCTGGTTCGCTGATTGGCAGGTTCGCTGATTTGCTTGATCGCTGATCGGCTGATTGGCTGCTTGGCTGATTCAGTGAACGGCTTGTTGCCTTATTCTGGTTGTCTGACCTCCTGATTGGTTCAGTCGCTGTTTGGCTATTTCGCGGGTTTGCTGATTCGCTCGATTTGCTGATTCACTAACTGGCTGACTAGCTGTTTCGCTGATTCACTCTATTTTTTCTGCGTTGCTGATTTGCTTTTTTTCATCCGCGTATTAATTAATTCACCAGTCCGCTAATTATTAGCTATTTGGCTGATTCTGGGTGCGCTCATTCGCACTTTTTTTTTTTTCTTCTGTTTGGTCTGATTCACTGCTTCGTTGATTATTTCTTGTTTTCTCTGCGCGATATCAACAGGGTGTAAGCCCGCTGACGTCGAATTGCGGTCTAAAGCTGTACAACGACCTGACGCGAGGGACGAGCGACGTCAGCGAGACCTACGGGAACGAACGCCTTGTGGGTTCCACGGTACCCGACTTCGCGGTTACCTGCGTAGAGGTGTACGCCTTCGAGTAATTTGATTTCAGATGTGAGATGATCATGGTATTTTATTTTTTCCGAGAGGAAGGGAGGGAGACGGGGGGGGGGGGGGGAGATTGGATGGGAGGGGGGGGAGAAGGGGCAGAAGAGGGAGCAAGAGTGGGTTTGGTTAGTTCCGTCGCGTCGTTGGAGCGGTAGTGTGCTATTGGTACCACCCTTTGGACGGTGTTTGATCCGGAGCTGTGTTTTTTTTTTTTTCCCTTTTTTGTTTTCTTGTGCTTTTCTTCTTCTCCACCCTCTTATCTGTCCGCGTGTCCGCCGCCGTGGTCCATTCCTGCCCGTTGTGGACTTTGTATTGTGCGGTGGGATTGTGATTGGTCGGTCAATCTCGCGCGGTGCGTTGATAGGGTGCTCGTGCAAAGACAAGACGTTGAACGGGGCGCGGCCCGTTTGGCTTGGCAAGGCAAGGCATCCGTCGGTCAGATACGAGCTTTATTTGTGTTTTGTTTTTTGCGATCGTGCTTTATTGAATGCGCATGCATCGTTTCACCAAAAAACTAATATAGTTTTCAAGAGTGCGTTTAGCGGGGTATACAGTAAAGCTTCCTCCATAGTGCCGATTGAGTAGTGCGGGTTGCCCGCTTTAGTGCCTGTGACATCGCTTGACACATATGTGAACGACCAGTATTGACAGTATGCGGAGTAGTGCCGGTTGCCGCTATAGTGCGGGTATTTTCCGGCAGGCACATACCGGCACTGTTGACGAACCATTACTGTATAGTGGGGTACCGGGGTACCTCACCGGGTTATCTTGGGTCAAACCTCGGGTAGGCAAAGGGGTACCCCGAGAGCCAATGCCCTACGAAATAGACCTTTGTTTTGTTTCTCGTCGGAAGTGGCTCCGATGTTAAGAAAAAAATGGACACGCTGCGGTAAATCTCGTGTTGCTGGTAGATCGCGCGTTCGCAAAATCGCGCGTTCTCGAAGTCGTGCAAGTCAGCTAGAGCGTGCGGTAGCTGAAACGTGTGTTTAGCTGAGACGGCGCTTTAGCTGAGGCGTTTGTTAGCGAGGCGTGCGGTGGCTATAGCGCGTGGCTATAGCGCGTGCTAGCGAAAGCGCTTTTTTTTGCTACACCGTGGCGTTGGTTTGGGTGCGTGCATATTGAAACTTCAGGGATGAGATTAGTCTATCGCGACGGGGCATTCAACTGGCGGCGGGGGCTGCTAAGGTTGACGTGCTTTCCGGTGTGCGTTCCGGTGTTATTCCCGGTGTGCAGCTGGATGCACCCGCGGCTCTCCCCCGCGCCTTGGTCGTTTTTTCGGTAGTCCTGCGCTAGCGGCGGGAAGGCGAGTTGGGTGATCGTGAGTACACGGACAGCAACGGAAACAGGAAGAATGCCTCATTAGGTAATAAACGCCTCCCTGTCTCTTTTGTTCTACTCCCAAGAGGTTTTCAACTCTAACTCCAAGTCGTTTGTCGCTAGAGCCATGGGTGCAGCTCTAAAGGGGTTACAGCAGTGGTGTGCCGATTTTAAGACCACCTGGTTCAAGAATTTTATGGAGATAAGACCAGGGAGATCGGCCTGTCACGAAAACTAAATACTTTGGAATTGGTATTGAATAATTTTTTGCGGTAGTAAAATATAAGACCGTGGCAGAGATGAGACCACTTAGATTGGCTTGTCACGGGGTGGTCTTACACTGGTTATGCCGCTGTAGCCGTTTGCGGTTGCAAGAGCTTTTCGATTTTAATTCCAAGTGCATCATTCCCGAAACGTGGCTGGGGCGGTGAAAGGCGCTAAGTGCCAAGGTTGAAAATTTGCTTGTACTCGTAAGAGTTTTTTTTTCTTTTTTTTTCTTCTTTTTTGCACCCCTTTGTACGTTTTGTACCATTTAGTATTTTGGTTGAGCCGAGTCGAGGAACCAGGCTGCGTTTTTTTTGTTTTCCCTTTTAAGTTTTTGGCGGGAGTTCCTTGCTGCGCGCGTGCGTAGGTGGTCGCTGCCTCCCGTCTGCCCCCCCCCCCCCCCTCTTTCATTCTTCTCCCTGTCGCTCTTTCTAGATGGTGCTTTTTGACGTGTTGACCTGTGTGTGGATGGTGGTGGTGGCTTAACGGCGATGGTGGGGGTGTGGGGGGCGGGGGCGGGGTAACCGTTTTTACTTGTTCCAGGAGGAGAGGGGGGGGGAGGGGGAGGTGGAGATCGAACCTAGCTCGTTTGTGCGGGCTGTGAGTCTGGAGGACAGGAGAGAAAAAGGGGGATGGGGGGGGGTCGGGAGGGAGTTGATGTAAAGTAGAACTCGAGATGCATGTTAGATTTTGGTGGGGTGGGTTGGGATATAGATTGGGTTGGGTTGGGTTCATTATCGGTATTTCGGGGGGAGATAGTGAGGGTACCCTTCCCAATGCTGTCCGCCACTGGCCGCAAGGTGGGGCAAGGCTCCAGGCACACACGAGCGTGACAGAAGGAGGGATGTAGGCAGGGGACGGGGGGGGGGGAATGAGGAGGCGAAGCATATGCAGGAAGAGAGATGGACCCAAGCTATAGCTTTCGCGGCACTGTTATAGTACTGTGCTATGAAAAACGAGGGAGAGAGAGATGAGCCCGAAGCGATTTATTTGGGGCACTGTTATAGTCGTGTTGTGCTCGGATGTTCGTGGTCATGTCTGCACTTGTTGCATTCATCGCCCCGTGTCGTTTTTGTTTGGCAGGGCTAAACCAAAACCAGGGCGTGCATGGAGTAGGCAGCGCAGGAATGGGTGTGTTTAGGTGGGGGGGAATCGTCGCTTTTGCATGGGCGAGTTCGGGTGAGCGGTAACGGAGAGGGCGGGGCGGGTCAGGCGATGGGGAGGGGATCTACTTGGTGGACGAGGCTCTTTGCTATAATACACATGACAACCAGCGGGCTCGTAACACTCTCGAGTTGGCATTTTTTTTTTTTGCTTCTTCTTTATTCCTCTTTTTGTTTTTTCTTTGCGAGAACCCGTGACACGCGCACGGCCTATTATTGTCCGCTGAACCACGTGATCTTGTGCTGTTATATTTATTTGCCGACAAATGGCCATGCTTGTTGGAGGGGTTTGGAGGATTACAGTATATAGTCGAGCGCCAGGATGTTGGAGATCGAAAGTGTGCGTTGCAATCCGTGAGACGAAGAAGACAGCCCACCCTTTCGTACCACACGCCCGCTTGTCTTTCGTGCCCCTACCCTGCGCTTCAAGCCCTTGCAGTTCGTGCACCTTCACACCGCCCGCTTTCACTTCGCGCCCCTTCACGCCACGCCCTTCCACTTCGCGCCCCTTCGCTTCTCACACTTTCACTATGCGCCTCTTTTGGCGCCCTTTCACTTCGTGCCCCCTTTCACTTCGTGCCCCCTTTCACTTCGTACCCCCTTTCACGTCGTGCCCCCTTTCACTTCGTACCCCCTTTCACTTCGTGCCCCCTTTCACTTCGTACCCCCTTTCACTTCGTGCCCCCTTTCACTTCGTGCCCCCGTATACACCGCGAGATCCTTCATATACTACTTACGTATTCGTGCCACGTATCGCATGGGCTGTTTGGCATTGATACGATATATCATACATATCATGAACACAACAGCAGTGTGACGTTTTCGCGAGTCGCGAGACGCGGTACATGATCACTCACATAGTTTCCGGAGAAAGCGATGATGATGCAAAAGACCACACTCGTCGCACGGTGGGAGTTGCACTTTTTAGGCCAAACGTTTCCGGCCGGTTGAGCTCCTCGAGGAGGAAGGAACTACCGCGGTTGGTTTGATACATTTGCCAGTGTTATCCTGGATGCAGGACTAGCGCACACATTGACAAGTGTTGGCAAAAGACCACACTCGTCGCACAGTGGGGGTTGCACTTTTTAGGCCAAACGTTTCCGGCCGGTTGAGCTCCTCGAGGAGGAAGGAACTACCGCGGTTGGTTTGATACGTTTACCAGTGTTATACTGGATGCAGGACTAGCGCACACATTGACAAATGTTGGTCGGATTGCGCGAACGAATGCCTTATTCGAAGTCATGTTTCGGGTGATGGCGAGATATCGAGCTCCTCAGGTCAGAAGCTCGGAAACTTTCCCGCAGCGCACCCCTACACCGCATGGGATGACTCACCAGCTTTTTAATCGCCGGCAGTATGATACTTGGTATACGACGCGCGTGCTATACAACACCTAGTAGACGATAGGGGGTAGCCGGTCGCCCCGGTGGCGTATCAGGTTATCCTCGAGCCTGGAATAGGTCAATCTCGTGAGTTCGAATCCCCCCGAGTGCATAGACTACTCGTATAGACTAGATTCGTGGGGACTTTTTCTTGCGCACAAATTGACTTGCGGAAAGCGCGAGAGCGTGAGTTAGCAACAACACTCGATAAAAAATCGACGAGCAGTGAGATTGCTGCACCCTTCGTATGCGCGATTAAAATTGAAGGCAAGAACCGGGGGGGGGGGGGGAGGGACGACACCTGTGACCACGCCTTGTCCTGAAGCTGGAAAGTAGAAGTTTGAAAAAAAGGGGAGTTGCAATTTTTGGTTATTTAATTTCTGACAGACGACGGGTGCTACGAACGGCTACCCCTCTTTGCACGACGCAATCTTGCAAATAATAACGTGCACGACTCGATGGATGCTTTTTGGGTCGATATATTTTGTTTCGGAGACAGACCATGCCAGCTTTCTTTTTTAGAAAAAGACGGCGGCGGCGCCGGGCGGCGGTATAACGCAGCGGAGGAACACAATCAGGCACAGTCGCCTGCAGAACCACACACCCAGAAACCCATTTCGACACTTGAAACAGCAGCGCAAACACCACACCATAAGACCATCGCACCAGGCCACACAGCACGCGCAAGGGCAGACAACACAGCAGACCACACAGCAGACACGCGGACCACACAGCAGGCATGTCCCCGGTGGATTTTGCCGGGAGAATGGTCGTGCATTCAGAGAGTAACAGCAGTGCCGTCGATGTAGAGAGGATGCGTGTTTGCTGTGTGCGACACAGAGCTTCGTCGTCACAAAAAAGCGACAGCACCACCACCACCACCACCATTGAAACCACCACAGGCACACCACACAAGCAGCACAGCAGGAGCACAGCAGCAGAGAGATCAGAAGAGGCGGTGGTGACCTAACGTCGCCGGCGAAAGTGTACGTGCCAGATTTCATCAATAAAGGCAAACGATGGTGCCTAGCGTTACGCCATGCGTGCGTCTCTTGCACCTTGGCAGAAAACACGCCACAATTTAGGTTCCATTTCCGGGGGCATTCGGAGGCGGACTGCGCCGTTTTCAGCAGTCCCGAGGCGCGGGATGATCCGACGTTGTGGGGCGATGACGATGACGGCAGCGAATGTTTCTTGTGGAATAGTTCCATGGCAGAGAGCAGCAACTCGTGGATCCACGGCATGCTTGCTCCACGCATAGCCTACTTTCCTTCTCTGTTGACAAAGCGGTCGCTTCATTCAGTCGTTAACCCTGCCAAGTCGACCCTGGGCGATATGCATGACGACATAGACTCCGAAAGTTCCGCGAAAGGCTGCTTGCGCAAGTTTGCACGAAGGCTAGAGCTTCGTTGGGAGCACAGCTGATCGAGCAACGGCTCCTTGTTCCTACTGTAGGTTTCGCGATTCTCAGTTGGTACCTCGCCGACGGCGTTCATATAAGACGTGAAACGACATGATGACCATACGCCTTCACCGTTGCTGTGACACAGACGCGACGTTATTACCCGAAGGACTTGAAAGGCGAAATAGAATTTTGTGTCAAGATGGCGACGACGTAATCTCCACCGTGCTTGTTGCTCCCTTTTGTCAGGGTTCGGGCACATTGTCAATCAGATGCCTCAAGTGCTGGCGGAGTTCTTCCTTTGCCAGTGCGTTTTGGTGAGAAACGAGTGCCTCTTGGCTAGGACCTTGCTTGACAAAAATCCAACCTTCGACGATTAAGCATTGGAGGCGGAGGACGTCCTCCTCCCAGTGTGTGGGCGGGGTGGGGGGCCAAGTAACATTGATCGGAGGGAGCTGTCGAGTGCTGTAATCAAGGTTCGACACGCACATGGTTCCCAAGGAGAGGGGGAGAGAAGGGTTGGGGTGTTGGGGCGGGGGGCGGGGAAGGGCGGACGGCAGGACAAGGGTTGGATGTTACTCTCTGGGGGTGGCGTGCTTGGCAGCGAAGAAACTATAGCAATTGTGACGTAAATGGGTAGTAATCGATGTCCGGTCTAGCCTCCCCTTGGCGGTGTCGTGCCCACGGACCCACGAATCGCCGTCGACAGGTCGCACGCCGAGGGTGGTTTAGGAGTGGCACACGGGCCGCTTGTACCGGGACGTTTTGAGGGCCCGGAACGCCCATACCTCAGCCGGTAACGAGTACAACCTAAGTTAGGGTATGTTTGTATGGCACCCGGCGCTGCGTCATGACGTCAAACAATACTTTCCAGCGGAACGTGAGTAATCAACGGAGCGGGGACGTGGTTCACACACAACCACTAATGTTCACCACACAAGTTCCGAAATTTAAAAACAAAAAAACGAGCATACACAGTGGGCACATGTAAGGCCAAAACGGCCTAAGAAACAGTTGGCGAAATGATAGTCTGAGTCGGCGAGATTTCTCGCCTGCGACAGACACCGATGGACGAAACGGGCAACTGCGCCATGGAATGTCAACGGCGCGCGCCGGTGAGGCAGTCTGACCCACACTCTCGTCACAGTGTTAACAACACGGCCGTCATATGTGGCTGGCGCAAGCCAGGCGTGTGATAGAAACACATTTGGGCGCTGCTGTGTACAAAATAGGCGACAAAAATGTCCCTTCATTCCGTTTTCACGACAGGAGTGGCACGGGGGATCTTCGCACGATGTCTTCCTTGAAGTTTCGGAAAATAAACTCAGCAGCATCGCGTTTCCATTGTCATCGGCATTACGACCTCGATTTGGTATGGTGGCGTCGGTCGCGGGCGGGGGGCGTAAGGTTGGAAGCACTCTATTACGCCGAAATCGACGCTGAGGAAGAAGGAGTTTTGTCCGCGCAGTATCCGCGCTTACACACGGGTGGGACGCCGGAGCCCAATATGACGCAAACGATCGAGCACATTAAACACGAAATATACGAAATACTTCACCAGACAGGATAGAACCAAGTATTAATTCGATGCGGCTGGCCGGTAACGCTTCCGTGCCTGCTGGCGGGCCGCTCATAGTTTTGTTACCTGCTGGCGGGCGTTTCAAGTTTTTTGCCCCTCGTCCATCTTACTTCCGTGCCTGCTGGTGGGCAATTCGTATAGTATTCAACGTCACAGCTGGCGTTTCGTTGCAGGTTCGGGCGCGCAGCTACTGTCCTTCTGTGCCAACAGCTGAAGTTATAGATGGAGGTGGACAAGGGGCATCTTGCATTTGTGTTTTTTCAAGTATGCGTCAGACCTACCAACCTTCACCTTTTGCATGACCACTCGCAACTAACTCTGTCTGCCTCGAACCTGTGAGACAGCCTGCAGAGATAACACAGTGCAGCTTCGTGCAGAAAAACAGTAAGAGTACCATAATACTCCCGCCCCATCGTGTGGCATCACCTGAATGCTCCTGTGTGGAGCTTTGCCACGCATGGTCGGTCAGTATGTCTCTCTGGGTGTGCCGATGCCGGAATCCGGTTCGATTTGTGTTCGTTGGTTGACCTCTCTCGTGTCAGCTACATCGCAGCAGCCGGCAGCCAGTCAGTACACTACTAACTGGTAGACTTGTGGCCTCGGGCAAAACCTTACCTTGGCCGACTCTAGTGGTACTCGTAGGGGCGAATAATAAATTAGAAAAAATAAATAAGACTAGTCTAATAATTTATTCCAACGGAAGCATTAAAAAATGAATCCCATGGAAGTGCGTGGAAGCTTTCGTGGAAGCTACTTCCACGCAAGTTTACCTTTTACGTCCATGACAAGTTGATATGTCAGTAAACTGTACACCTCTTTCATCGATGTTTAATTACTTTAAAAGTGATATTTTCTTTCACCAAAGGTTCCATGGGAGTGGGTTTTCGTTGGAGCTGTCGTGGAAGCCGCTGAGATTCCGTGGAAGCTGCGGAAGCTTACGTGGAAGTAAAACGTAAAATTCTATGGATGTAGCTTCCAACCTTTCCTGGAAGTTGCTTTCAAAGCTTTCACGAAAAGCTTTCGTGAAAGCTTTCGAGGAAGCCGCTGAGCTTCCGACCCTCCGTGGAAGCTGCCGCTTGCTTCCATGGAACTAAAACCTAAAAACATGTGGAAGTGCTTTCTTGGAAGCTTTCGAATCCGTAGAAGTTTTCGTGGTGGCTTTCGTGGAACTTACTTCCATGGAAGCTTTCGTCCGACTTTCCCGAATGTTTTTGTCCGACCTTCCGTGGAAGCTGCCGCTTGCTTCCATGGAACTAAAACGTTTAAACCCGTGGAAATATGGAAGCTTTCAAATCCGTGGAAGCTTTCGTGGAAGCTCCCGTGGAAGTTACTTCCATGGAACCTTTCGTGGAAGTTACTTCCGTGGAAGCTTTCGTGGATATTACTTCTGTGAAAGCTTTCGCTTCAATGGAAGCTTTCGTGGAAGTTACTTCCATGGAAGCTTTAGTGGAAGTTACTTCCATGGAAGCTTTCGTGGAAGGTTTCGTGGAAGCTCCCGTGAACGTTACTTCCGAGGAAGCTTCCGTGGAAGCTTTCGTGGAAGCTCCCGTGGAAGTTAGTTCCGTGGAAGCTTTTTTGGAAGGTCCCGTGAACGTCACTTCCGTGGAAGCTTTCGTGGAAGCTTTCGTGGAAGTTACTTCCGTGGAAGCTTTCGTCGTAGCTTTCGTGGAACTTACTTCCATAGAATCTTTCGTCCGACTTTCCCGAATGTTTTTGTTCGAGCTTCCGTGGAAGCTATCGTGGAAGTTACTTCCGTGGAAGCTTTCGTGGAAGTTACTTCCATTGAAGCTTTCGCCGAAATTACTTCCGTGGAAGCTTTCGTGGGAGTTACTTCCATGGAAGCTTTCGTGGAAGTTACTTCCATGGAAGCTTTCGTGGGAGTTACTTCCGTGGAAGCTTTCGTGGAAGTTACTTCCGTGGAAGCTTTCGTAGAAGCTTTTGTGGAAGTTACTTCCATGGAAGCTTTGGTGGAAGCTTTGGTGGAAGATTCCGTGAAGGTTACTTCCATGGAAGCTTTCGTGGAAGCTTTGGTGGAAGCTTCCGTGGAAGTATCTTCTATGGAAGCTTTCGTGGAAGCTTTTGTGGAAGTTACTTCCATGGAAGATTTCATGGAAGCTTTCGTGGAAGCTTTCGTAGAACTTAGTTCCATGGAAGCTTCCATGGAAGCTTTCGTGGAAGCTTTCACGGAAGCTTGCGTGGAAGCTTTCGTGGAAGTCACTTCCATGGAAGCTTTCGTGGAAGCTGCGAAAGCTCCCGCGGGATTAAATTCCATGGAAGCTTTCGTGGAAGCTTTCGTGGAAGTTACTTCCATGGTAGCTTCCGTGGAAGCTGTCGTAGAAGCTTTTGTGAAAGTTACTTCCATGGAAGCTTTCGTGGAAGCTTTCGCGAAAGTTAACTTCCATGGACGCTTTCGTGGAAGTTACGAAAGCTTCCGTGAAAGCTTTCGTGGAAGTTACCTTCATGGAAGCTTTCGTGGAAGCTTTCGTGGATACTCCCGTGGAAGTTACTTCCATGGAAGCTTCCACTACTTCCATGGAAGCTTCCGTGGAAGCTTTCATGGATGCCACTTCCATGGAAACTTTCGCGAAAGTTGCCGTGGAAGCTTGCGTTTTTCTTTTCGTGGAAGCTTCCATATCTTCCATGAAAGCTTCTACGGAAGCTTCCATGAAAGCTTCCACCGCTTCCATAGCTTCCATAGAAGCTTCCATGGGAACTTCCAGAGCTTCCATAGCTCCCACGGAAGAGAAGCGGTGAAAGCTTCCACGGAAGCTTTCATGAGCTTCCACGCAAAATGCAAGTAGTGCAGGAGACCGTTCGAGTCGTGCACGTTCTTGTTTGAAAGTGCGTCGTGCAAAGAGGGGTAGCCTGCTGCGAACGGCAGCGAGGGAACATGGTAGCAGATAAGCCTTTTTGTCTTTTTATAGTCTTCAGAATATTATCGCGGGGAGGCAACATTGTCGGGATGCCCATATATGTTGGCCCTAACAATAGGGATTATCTCACTGAGGAACTAACTGCGCAACATGATGTTGGAGTATAAACAGCAGTTACCAGTATGTAGGTTTGTGTACATACGCACTACTACTGCTGTACCAGGTAGGGATCATGGTGCATTAATTGTTCGTCTGGTTGCACGTTCATTTCTTTTCCAAGGGGCAGCGTTTCGGTGAGCAATGTAGCGCTCCTCAAGCGGGGAGATGGTGTTATAAGGCTTTGTTTGGGTTAGCTATTGGTGAACCTTTTGCATGTGACCAAACGGACTAATACCCCACTAGTTCCTTAACTAATGGCGTCGTCGACACACCATGAGTTTTTTGGGTCGTGGGTTCGAGTCCCACATCCACCTATAATGAACTTTTTCGGGCTTTCCCCGATGATGTCGAACTTGAAAAATACCAAACTAAGCCTTATAACAATGCGGACAAAAGTAGGTGTTATTAATATACCCTAAATTATCGTATTAAAAATAGTATATACGACCCCGATGTTGAACTTGAAAAATACCAAACTAAGCCTTACAACCAAGCGGACGAAAATAGGTGTTACTAATACATCCCTAAATTATCGTATTAAAAATAGTATACTGTATACGACCCAGACTAGGTAGGGTGGTGTTGGGGAGGTGATTTTTGGGAGCATTTTTTGCAGTTAGTTGCTCGGGGTCACTCGCGCGAGTGACTCACTCTCGCGTTTCTTTGCGGTCAAGACTGCGCCTTTTTCGTGACTGTTTTTAGTTTTTTTGGTGATAATATGTGAACCCGCAATTTCAATGGAAAATGTTTGTTTATATAGATTCTATGAGCTGCGCCGAAAACGAATCGTAGTCGCCTAAAAAAACACCTGGTATTTTCGTTAGGGAGGTGGATGTACAGAGTCATTTCGTGCGAGTGGCTCAGATCCGCGAGTGAATAAGAGTGGGGGGTATCTCCCAATCTCCCAACGTACCTTTTTGGTCGCACGCGTCACACATATTCCACAGGTATGTACGCGTGCTGAAACGCGCGATGGTCCCGCCTCCCCCCCCCCCCCCCGGTGTCCTCGTACATGGCGAAAGAAGCAAGGAGGTTGCTGCTGTCGTTGCTGACGCGTGCTGCGGTATACGGAGGTGCACGGTTTTTTCTCTCAAGAAGCCTGTGGCTCTCCTCACTGGTTGGGGAGGTCCAAAAAAACGATTTCGACAAATATATATAAAAAGCAATAGTGAATGATGCATGAAATCACCACGGTTTTTGGGTGAAGGAGCCCGCCCCGCGTCATCCAGAAAACGCGTACGACAAAAAGACAAAAAGTGGTATACCTTAATACCATATGTGTATGTGTCGTAGCACGCGTCTGCTGTGTAGTGGCAGGAGAACCCCTAGACTATATATATAAAGCAACCGTGCAGTATAGCAGTGCTTTCGACGTGAAAGGAAAACGATGATATATATGCGTTTGGCAGTGTAAACACGTGCTCGAAATATATGTACCAATGACGGAGGACAAGCCACTCGGAGAATATACTCTTGACATTCGTAGCACAAATCGTCACTGCTACGACGAATACTAATAATCTGTCCAATATTTAAGTGTCTTACTCTTTAATTCATCGTCGGTAATGATTCGTCGTCGGTAGCGTGTCTTGCGGTTGTTTGGCCGCACGCGAAAATGAACAAGTTTGAGCACGCAGACGTTCTTTTTTGTAAGGAAGGGCGTCGACTATGACGTGGTGGATGGCACCTGTGAAAGTATAATAGGCGGTAAGGTCTTAGGGACCGACTACTGCATTGCAGGGGTGCCCCTGCCTCTCCACAGTACAGGGAGGGTTGCTTTGAACGTTGTTTATCGTGTATTCGTTTCTTGCTGCGCCCCGGCTGATGATGCCTTCTGAGAGAAGGGGCGGGGAATCTCATCGAGGCAGGTGATAAGGCCATCATAAATACAAAATAGGAGACACTTGCTAAAAACCCTAATAACGCCACAACGGGGCAGAGGGGATCCCATAGCACTTGCCCACACCCTGAAGGGCCGTATAACATGTAGGAGACTAATAGAAGTATCAGATGGAGCCAAATCCATCCGAAGAATGCGGAGAATGGGGATCGAAGATGCGGCGTTTCAAAACCCATTCCTACACCGCTAACTCGCAAGGCAGAAGAAGCCAACTAAATGTGTGCGAAGCGAAGCAGGCGCGCAACGTCCGCCAACGGGGGAGATGGGATACCATAGCGACGGGGGAGCAATCGGAGGGGCATACCGAGCACGCCTGCATGTGAAATCGCGAAGGAAAGCAAAACCAAACTAAATGAGACAGAGCCGAGCAGTAGCAGCAGTAGTAGCAGTAGTAGTAGTGAGCATGCGCACAAGATAGATGCAGAAACATGTGTAGGCGCGGCAGAACGGATACGGCAGGAGCGGCCAAACGGAAAAAGGGGGGCGGCTTCATGGGAGTTTTTGCTACCACGCGGTTCGTGAGTAGGTTATAAATTGTTCGTTAATAACAGGGCTGTGAGTAATCTTCGCCCGTGTTCTTCCCAGTTCAAGTGTGAAATAAAATACACCTCAACTGCCACGTCCCCGAGAAATGCCCCTTGGCCCGTCTCCGCGCGTGGAATATTCTCATGACAAAATCTTCATCTTAGCAATATACGGAGTATATATTATGCCTGCCATTAATTTCATCCCGCATCTCATCATCTCGTAATATATTCGGATTGGTTTCGAGGGCGAGCGGCTATCAAACGGAAAAAGGGGCGCTTGTAAATAAATAAATACGAAATAAAAGTTGCCCCATCCAACTACTGCTGCGTCCCGGAGTCAATGCCCCCCACAAGCCCGCGTCTCCGCGCGTGGAATGCTCTCGCGACAACATCTTCCAATCTTAAGAATGTTCTACCATTCCTTTCACCCCGTGCCTCACGCGTGCCACGATAGAGGCAACAATTTTTGGCTTTTCGGTTTTGTGGATGACGGACCACCTTAAACCAAAATCGTCGGAAATTATTATTTTTTTGTTTTTCATGATTCTCGTTGTGTACCTAGACTTGGAACCATGAGGCTTTTCGTCCGGTAGCAGTTTTATTTTTCCCCAGATCAGGTTTTGGGAGGGGTCTTAAGCTCCCAAAAAGAGTAACCTCAGAAATAAAGAGGTGCACCTCTCATCGTAGCGCACGCGTACTCTATCTCATCATCTCCAAATAAATTCGGATTCGTGTGCACCGCGCTGGATACCAAAAAAAGGCGATTAAACAACGCTCCGTCGTGAGCGAGAGGCACATACCATAACAATGCGATCGCCGACCGACTACACAACCGCATTTTACTTCGTTAACTGGGTACCTGGTATGCGTGCATAATAATGTACATGTGGGTGCGCGCGCTTTTTATTTTTTTCGTCACATAAGTCATTTCAGTTACCCCGCATTGAAATCATTGGCGTCCCAGCCATTTTCTACGCGATACACTTGGCGCCTCTTCCACTACTGCCAGTAATATCCCACCCAGCTTACTGTAGTTCCTGTTAATTAGTCCCCCATCGTGAGTGGCATCAGATCTGCAGTTAAAAAGTCGTACACAAGTAAGTGCCAATTTAGGGTAGTCGAAACTCAATTTCCTGTACGTTTGGGGTGGAAACAGCAGCTAGTATTTTTTTCTTACACGGCAGCTTACTGTTTAAATAAAATGATGTCAAATACGTCAGCTGTAAGTTCGATCAATTTAAGGGTCGATACTCATACTCTTCGCAAGCTGCGTGATACTCCGGCCTTATTTTTCTCCAGCAGGTTCCCATCAACCGCGGCATCATTTCCTTAGCTGCGTGTTTTTTTAGTCTTATTTTTTAGTATTATTTTCGTATGTCTTTTTTTAGTCTTATTTTAGACATGTGTTAAGCACGATAGGCGCATATAACCTTTTCGTCAAAATGGGCCTGACCGACAACGCTCCCGAACTGGAGAAGTATGTTCAATGGAAGCAAGTGGACTGATATCCTTTTCAATTATGAAGCATCACCAGCTATAGCATGCATCACATACATTACATCGTACATTTTACATACATACCTAGGGCACATTCTACTGGTAGGATTGCTCAGCGGGTCGCGCTTGCATACTGTTTCCTAGTCGATTTCTCCGAGTGAGGCATGATATAGGGGTCCTCAGGTGATGAGCCTTATCAAATAATGGTGGCACATCCCTGCCGGCGCTTGGGTCTTTCGCGTCGACCATGCACCGCGGGCGAGAGTTGCAGGTTGAACGGTGTGGTTTCTAATTGCTGCACGTGAGAGACGTTCAGCCGGCTATCCCCTAAAACGAAGGACTTGTCTGATTTGCTAGAAATAATCCTCGGGGCGTGGGTGTGTAGTATGAGTTCCCCCCCCTCTCCTCCCCGGCGGGTGTGTTAATGAGATGTTCGCGCTCTCCTGTGGGTAAGCGAACATGCTCTTCCCTTTCTCCTTCCCCCCCTTTCTCCCTTTCCCCCTTTCCCCCTCTCCCCCTCTCCCCCTCTCCCCCTTTCTCCCTCTCCCCCTCCCCCCCTCTCCCCCTCCCCCCGTCCCCCCCTCTCCCCCTCTCCCTCTCTCTCCCTCTCTCCCCCTTTCTCTCCCTCTCTCCTTCTCCCTCTTTCCCTCTCTCCTTCTCTCTCTGTCCCTCCCTCGCGCTCTCCCTCTCACCCTCTCTCCGTCTCTCCCTTTGTCCCCCTCTCCCGGCTCCCCCCCCCCCCCCCCCCCCCGCCCTCTCCCTCTCCCTCTCTCCCCGCCCCCAGCGACGGGGAATACCGAATGGATCCCTTCCCCCTTCTCGTGTGCTGGACACTTTTTGAGGACACACACAGTGGGGGTACTGGATTACGACGAGGTCGCACAGTCTATAGGCGTTTATTGCTACGGTATAGGTAGATAGAGGTGCATCGCATCGTATAGTATAGTATATACATTGTTCTCTGAGGCCTCCCTCACTTGAGGACGTCTGGACCAAAGAAAAAACTTGCACACCCCCGTTGAGCAATCCCGTGTACAAAAGTGAGTGGTGGGGTACCATAATACGACACGAACAAGATCTATCTATCGCGAAACAAAGGTGAAGTTTATTTGCCTGACAACCTTGGGTTTATAATAAGGAGAGCCTAGTCACACTCAGAAAACGTTGAAGCCCAAAAGCGATATGTACTTTACCTCTAGATAGACTAGACCTGACGCGTGCTACGATAGAGGTGATAAAAAGATATACCTTTTTTTGGCTGAAATAGTTTCTAAATGACGGGGCTCTCTTTAACTAACTCAAAGTCGTCGGAAATACGACGTTTTTTCGTCTCTGATTCTCGTTGTGTACCTATCTATGTAGGCCACATGGAATTTTTCATCCCCGTACATACGAGCAGTTTTATTTTTCTCCGTCAGTGCAAAATCAGTTTTTGGGAGAGAGGGTATAATAAGCTCTCAAGTAGAGGAAACTTCAGAAACAAAGAGTGGTGCACCCCTCTATCGTAGCACGTGTCCTCTGTATCACATTAGTAGGATCACATTAGTATCACAGTCATATGCGCGTCTACTCTTCTATACGCTCCTCGAGCGGTGATGTTTCAGCGAAAAATGAAAGGCCGGGGAGATGAGAGAACACTGATGGGTGTTGCCGGTTACCGCCGCCGGCTGATCCGGGGGGCTGGCCGTTTCTTGTTACATACTTCGAAGTAAAAGTAATACACCTGACCCTCTTTGAATCAACCTTTCAGCCAGCAGAGCGCCGACCAGTAAGTATCCCACAGTCAGTGGTTTATTGTTAATAACAAACAAAATGAATGCCGTTCGAAGTGGAGTGGACCTCTGCTACTATGAAAGGAAATCCACGACGAGAAAAGGAGCATGCAACGGATAAACGACGGCATCACATCTACGCTTTACTACACAATAAAAGTATTACATATACTTATGTTAAATTAATAGGTGGGGACACAGAGTGCCCCCTGCAGGTCTGCCAATTGAGCAGGTCTTCGGAGAGTACTCACTTTCGTTCCTTCGTAGAGATGTAGCTTTATTCGTTTCCACCAGAGCCCGGGATAGCTTCTGAGATCGGAGGCGCGTGCCTCCGATCTAATTCCTAACTTCCCCGAATATAAACCGCCAACCTTATCATACGAAACCCATCCAAATGATCTCAAATTCGGATACCTACAGGCCTTTCGAGGCCGTATCTTAACACTAGCCCACCCTGATGAGTCGCATATGCAGAAATATGGGAGATTCGGGGAAACTCCGGTTCTACGAACTAGACCATGAGTCGAAGATGCGGCTCCTCAAAACTCACTCCCACACCTCTAACCGTCTGGCTACGGAGCCAGGAACACGCGAAGAAAAGCAGTAGAAAGAAAAGCAGACCCTACAGCAAGGCAATAGTCACCCATCAAAAACCTGCCGCATGCCGCCGGTGAGGCGGGGGGGGCAGAAAAGGCTCTAGAACCTGCCGCATGCCGCCGGTGTGGCGGGGGGGGGCAGGAAAGGCTCTACGGTAAACCAACCACAGAAAAGGTACTATGGCGAGGCGAGCCCTCGTCGATATGGAGGGGGACACAGGCGCTAACACAAGGGAGAAGTCATGCGAAAAACCTCCCGCGGGCCATCGGCAAGGCGGGGGGGTTAGACGGGGAAGCGACGAATACCCGGGATGGAAGGTGTCAACACCTACAGCCCCGCTAGGGGAGGAAGTGTTTAGACGAAAAAAAAACAAAGCAGAACAAATACAACACACAAAACATAAAAGAAGACACACAGACCCGTACACTGGTCGACCCCCCGGCTCTGGGCTGAGGAGGGCGTCGGCAGGGCGAATTTGAACTATGACAAAAAGACGGCAACCCTGCGCCTCAGATAGCGGCGTTTTACCCGAACCCTGACCCGGCACTGAACAGGGGGTTCGGCAGGACAGAAAAAAAAATGGAAAGAACCGCCCCAAAACTCGACAAAGACCCTCAGGACACTACAAACGACCCAAAGACAAAGACGCAAAACTCATACCTAAAAAAATTGAAGAACTATCGAGACCGTATCTTAACACTTACTATTATTTATAATGCCTCACCTGGTAGAGGGATAACATAATAATACCATGCTGACTTATACCAGGTACAAATAATACTACTACTAGTATCAGTTAATAATGATGTGGAAGGCAGGGTCGAAGATACCTATCGTGTATCTCGTTACACGCATGCGCGAATGGACACGTCAGTCACCGGTTATTAGGCAATGTAAGACCTCTCGGGGCGCGAGCTTGTCTTCGTCATCCTTGCGCGAGCGTTTTGGGCGGCGTCAGCCGCCCGCGGAGTGGAGCCCTTGTATCCCTTACAACGCATATCAAAATGCCACAATGCTTTTTTTTTCAACGAATAACGAATAGGACCCCCTGTGGATACCAGTCCCTATTCCCTAGATTGTACCGCCTCCTTATCACTATAGTCCTTCAAGATCATCCTGGCTTCCTCGAGGCAGTTTGTCGACCCTCGAGCGTGCGGTTGCGCACATAAAACCCACCTCGGTGTGTCTCCACACCTCCATCTGAGAAAGAGAAACCTGCGAAGGGACTACCGTCCCACACCCCTCCCAATATAAAAAACTCACCCAAAAAATATTTTTTTATAAAAATTTGAGATGTACCGAAGGATCTTGAAAGATCCAAAATAAAAACAAGTGTTTGATGAGAACGGAATGTATCAGCGGTGAGTTTATTCACGGACCAATCATGCACCTGTTACCATCAATCTACCTATAATCAGTCTCGCAGCAGCGACGCAGCTCGCTTGCAGCTCGCAGCACAGCAACGCGCAGAGTCGCACGGGTACCGCGCAGCGAGAGAGCGGGAGAGAGAGGGGGCACAAAGCACTCCTACTACTGCTAGATCTGTATCGCCAGCGTGGCTTTGCAAGAAAAAAGGACAGACCACAGGATGGCTTCGACTGTCCAAAGCGCGGCAGCCGTAACTGGGCCTGAGAAGGGCGAGGAGGAGGAGGATCTAATGGCCTCGCCGCCCAGCTTGTGGTGAGATCACGTGCTGCTGCATTTGCGACAAACAGAACAAGCTCGTGTACTACTTGGAATAGAAACACCGCAACCCACCGCGAGACACCTCAACCAAATTTATGTTCCTACGAAAATATCTCTTTTTTTTCGGAAATTTAAGGACTGTTGAAAATTGAAAACAAACTTTAAAACGGATATTATATTAAAGTCTGTATTTGGTGTGTAACATCAGCGGCGTTTTGTAAATAATACCAGCTACAGTACTTGTACCAGGTACTGCAAAGTGCAGGTTTTATTACGGTACTAGGACATGGCACAGAGATGGCAATATGAATGCTACGGCAACGATTCGACTTTCGTCCTTGCGAAAGTAGTAGCAGCAGCGTGTCGGATCACGATGGGCCCCGCACGCAATGCAACGGACCCTTTACCTGGGTGGCGGGCGTTTCGATCGGGTCGCCTTTTGTCTTCTCCCGTCGGAGGTTGTTCGGGTTGGCAGGTTTGGTTGCCTTTTCGGTTTGTGGGCGGTGCTTGACTTTTTTGTTCGAATATTTGTGTACATTTTGAACTTTGAACTCTCGCTCCCTCTCCATAATAGTAGGTCTCAGTGCGCTGAATGAATGAATGAAATCGAATCAATTGATCCACCTGCGTCTGCTGCTTCTGTCGCTGCGATGAGCACGCAGGCTGCCGCGGACAGTGGTGAAGAGGCATAGGAAGAGAGCGACCATCATCTGGGCCTCTCTGCTCGCGGCCTTTCTCGCATGTGAGTCCACAAACAAGCGACGTCTTCTTCTGTATTCTTGTCGTCCTTCGTATTTTCGTATTTTTGAACATTTGAATAATGATGGCGCGGCAAAACATCATCTATTATGTTTGTTGCAGATGGCGCATACAAATCCTAGATAGTACCAAGCACCAGGTATCATATATACCATGGCAGGATCCTCTATAGTGCCGGTTGAATAGTGCCACTATGCTGTATAGTGCCGGTTAAATAGCTTGGCATATGACTGGGACTAGCTATAGCACGTCTAAATTAACAAGTGGTCTAGACTAATGACCCTACCCCCAATATTATTAGTAGTGCCGGTCGGTGCCCTGAATAGTGCTTGTATGTCGGGCTCGCACTACAGACGGCATTATTATTGGGAGGCCCTCACTGTTGGCTGTACCAGGCACGTGACGACTACCGGTATCACCAGTAGTACAGCACAGATGCGTCGCAAAGCTCAGATCTATCATGCTAGCACGTGCTGCTCGTGCCACTGGCATACACGCGTGGTGCATATACGAGGTATCTCGAATGGTATGTATAGGGTGTTTGCGTAGATCAAATTATGGTTTGGTCTTGCGAACCAGGCTATTCACCATGTTCATAACCGAATCCGATATGAAAACGCTTGCGAAGACCCACAGCACGATTTTCGTTTTTTATGAAGACAAAAAATTCTACTAATTTTACCCAACACCTTGTCTTAGCCCGTCCTTCGCGACGTAGACCCGAACTCAGTCGGGCGCGCCGACGCAGCCCTTCAAATGGAACGGGGGCCTGTATTCAGCGGGAGCTCGTACCCTCTGTGCGGGCTGGTGCTGCTGCGCCTCCGATTTTTCAGGGAGCAGCTGTACCCGGAGTGCAGGGCATGGGTATGCTGCTGTCTAGGCAGTTGAACAGCGCAGCGTACGCAGCGATCGCGGGTGGGATGCAACAGCATCAACAGCATCAACAGCAGCTCCAGCAGCAGCTTCACCAGCAGCACCAACAGGAACAGCAGCAGCAGCATCAGCAGAAACAACAACAGCAGCAATAGCAGCAGCAACCACGGCAGGCAACAACGCACCAACCTCTTCCGCCTCCCATCCAAGACTCTACGAGCGCTCTTCCGCGTCTCGGGCCGGGGCGTTGCTCAGCGTCTGCGCTGCTACGCAACAATACACGCAGCTGCAACACACGAGGCAAATCGTGATGCGATGGTGATTTCTTGCCAACTTCACGCCGCATATGCAGTGATTTGATTCGCCCGGGGTAACCCGGGTGGTCTTGGCCAACGATATTTTCTTCTTTTCGAAACCCAAAAGACCCAAACCCAATCCGAAAATAATCTGGTCTTGAGGGCGTTTTTGGACGATTTTAGGGCGTTTGGGAACTTTATTTTGGGAAGTTGATTATTTTTTGGGACCGGGAGAATAGAAAATGACCAAACCAAACCATAATCTGATCTTCGCATACACCATTATGTGTCGATGTTGCTGTGTCGTGCCGTGCTCGCCAGTCGCTGGAGATAGCAAGAAATCTGAACGTTAAAATCGGGGAATCTCGGGTACGGCAATTCTTACGTACGTCCAAAACCCACGTTCTCACGCTTCGCTGCGCTGGTCCACGAGAATGTTTCGCCTTTTCGCGCGAGTACGTAGCAATTGCTTCTGTGAGGCGTTTTACTCGTACCTGGGTTGTTGTGGGGGCAACGTTGACGCTGGGTACCCAGGTATACAGCAGAGTGCTTTATTAACAGTAGTAGCTCGGTAAGATGGACACTGCTGTTGTTGTAGATCCCTTCGCTCAGGTTTGGGCGCGAAGATACGCCCCACCGCAGTGGCTTGTGTTGCCTAATCACACCCTCCAGGTTCGGCAACAGATACATAGTCTATATCAGTAGTCTACTGTTGTAGGGCTAGGCCCTGGTCCAGTATGTATACTCGAAGTAGTATATAGCGGTGTTGTTACCCGTCGAGAACCATGTCTTAAATGGATACCCGCTAATTTCGGGAGAAAGTACCCGAGTACTCGCGAGTACGAATCTACGTATTTACGTCTGTTTTGGGCGGGTACCCGGGTACCCGTATATCATCCGAGTACCCGGCTAACAAACGGGTACCTGTCTAACTACTCGGGTACCCAGGACATTATTTTTCATCAAGCTCGGTCCTTAAAGTTTGCTGCGAATTAGCTACTACGAACAGAGTTGTTGTCACGCAAACAAAGGGTCCAGGATTCGGCATAAAACCCTGCCACAATGGACGATTTCCATACACCAGTAAAACAGACTACGCGATACAAAAGCATGGTAGATATGAATGTGTTTGTGGGTTCAAAGCACAGGCGGGTCAGGCGATAGACATGAGGCAGCATTTTCATTTTGGAAAAGGATTTCCTGGAGAAAATCGTACGAATAAGTACCCAGGGGACGTGATTTAGGGGGTGATAGTTGCCATGCCCGGGATTTTGAACGTCATCTATCGAGTACCCGGGTACCCGGGTACCCGGGTACCTGGGGACCAAATACTCGATGAGTATGAAATCCTACTCGTACCCGTGACGGGTATTGGCAAGCCGGGTAATACGCGGGAGTACCCGGGTAATTGGTAAAAGGGTAACACCTCTAACGTATACTGCCAGTAATAAGAAAAAATAGCTGATATTGACAGGAATATAAGCAAAATCCAGGAGCCGTTAATTTCAAGTGTCAAGTAAGTGGTCCCTGAGGGGCGTGCAGGGTTTTCGGTGTTGGGAAGCGTTCTCCTTATGGTTTCCGGTGTCGTTATTAATCTCTCCTTTGGGCTCGATGCCTAATAGACACAAAGCTGGCATTACGTACTCTAAAGGAACGGTATAGCACAGGCAGAGCAGAGTAGGTAGTGAGCGGCGTGGGGTGTCCTGCCTTGACCATCACCATCACCGTCACTTGCATTATCGCCCATATATGATGGCCTTGACGTGAATGTGACATATGATATCACCTAGTTTCACCCCAACCACGACATGGTGTCACGTCGAATCTGTAGACTATCCATCTGCGGACCGCACTCCACAACATTTTTTTATGCTGAAGTTAGTGTAGAACGCACTCAGTTGCTTTCGCATCCCAACGCTAGCTGGCTCACCCTTCGGATCCCATTGTAGGTATAGCGTAAGCTGTCCCTATCAGTGGTCTTCGTTACAACCCCGGCAGCGCAAGCTGCCGTTGTATACGGATGCGTGTGTATGTCGACCCGGCCTGTCCCCTGAGGGTCAGGTTCGGTGGAGATAGCCACCCGGAACGTCATCTTTCCGGGTAGTGTGGGACTTGCGTAAGCTCACCCACTAACAAAACCCCTGGCCATAAGAGATGGCCGTCCGCCGGACTTGGTCCAGATACGGTCCACCCTACCCATTCGGGCGTTGGTCCTAGTCAGTACAATATTTTTTATTTCAATAAAGAAAACCTGGTGTCTCAGGGTATCTGGGTATACTGCCTGCGGAACTGTTGGGATCAGCAGCTAGTATGCTGGAATCCACCAGGATTATTTCCCAGCGATTTATTATGGTCATTTTGGCTTTAGTTGGCATTAATAACCGGGGCGGATGTAGCTCGGAGTTGGTAGCTGAGAAAATAACTCACCCATTGTACGTGTGCGAACAGTTTCTGTCTCTCCCTCTCTCCTCACTCTCTCGCTTACCTGTTTGTTCATTGTTGAGGTTTTCCGTTCTGTGGATGGCGTTTTGTGGAAGGTTCGTCGGTTTAGAGGATACTAGTAAAACAGTGTTGGATATTGTATCGAAAGTTTCATTGTATCGTACGATAAAAAAAAAAAAAACATTGTCGATCACAAAAAAAAACGGCGTTTCGATAATATTTCGATAATTAGATAATCGATCACGATATTCATACGATCAAACTATGAAAGGCTGAACGCCTCCCCGGGGGACACAGGGGACGCAACAACAAACGTCAGTAGATATGTACCGTAGAGCCATTGGCGTGCTTTGTCAGAAGGTCAGCGTTGTTTTCAGCTGGTTGTTTGTCCCGAAGAAATGTCTGAACGGGTATATACACAAGGGTGGGGGACCCCCCCCCCTTGCCACGAGGAGGGGAGGACCCCCCTCCTCCCTTTGCCATTTGGCGGGGGACCCCTGCCCTTGCCACAAGGAGGGCGCCCCCCCCTCTTGCCACAAAGTGGGGGACCTCTCCCTTACCACAAGAAGGGGGACCCCCGCCCTTGAACCATTCCCCCCTTGCCACAAAGCCCCTGCCACAAAGCGGTGACTTTCCCCCTTGCCACAAGGTGCCCCCCCCCCCCCCCCCTGGCACAAGGAGGGTGACCTTCCCTCTTGCCACAAGGTGGGGGATCCCCCCCCCCTGCCACAAAGCGGTGACCCCCCCTTGCCACAAGGTGTCCCCCCCCACCACGAGGGTGACCTCCTCCCTTGCCACAAGATGGGGGACCCCCCCCCTTTGCCACAAGCCATGTGCTCCCTTCCCTATGAGATAAGATGACAAGATGGGAGACCACCCTGCCCTTGCCACAAGTTGGGGACCCCCCTCTCCCCTTGCCATAAGGCGGGTGACCCCCCCCTCACTACCACAAGGTGAGGGCTCTCCCCCTCGCCACAACGACGGGGGCCTCCTTTCTTGGCACAGGATGGAAGGCTCCTTGCCACAAGGGGTGGACCCTCCCCCGGGCTTGCCACGAGGAGGTGGGAGGGCGGGAAGCCCACCCTCTCGACATGTTTTCTCAAGGCCCTAAACTCCACAGCGCATGACCTCCGCCCCCCTTGCCGAACGGGGTGGGAGAGCGAGCAGCCTACTCGCTAGACATGTTTTAGAAGGCCCCAAAAGCCATAGCGTGCCCTTCACGCCGAGAGTTTCAGCGGTTATGGAAAATGTCAAGAGAGCCGGACGACGTTCTAGAAAATGTCCGAGAGCCTGACGACATTCTAAATCACCCTGTGAGGGCATGCATTGCTATAATGCATGACCAACGTCGGGTATTGACTGGACCTTGGCTCATCAGAGTCATTGCCCCACATGCTCTCTCGATACTAGTAGTGTCTGTGCACCCACAGCAAGTGGATTTTTGTTTTCTTTCTATCCTGCCTATTGCCTTTTCACACTTTTTCCGACTCCCTTTCTTGCCGTCAATCAGATGGTTACACAGCAGGCACCCCCCCCCCCCTCCACCTACGGTGCGTGCCTTCATTATTGCCGCGGGAAGGGTCTGGCATAGTCTTCCCTCGTCGACTCGCGTCAAATTGTGCGTACGTACACGCTACGAGCAGGCGTTTTTTGCGTGCCATTTATTACACAAGCGAATGCCTCTTGTGGGAGGCCCATACCCGCCAAATCCACCTTAGGAGTTGCAATGTTTAAGACTAGACCACCGGGGACTCCGGCCCATACAACGTTGAATAGAAGCGAAATCGCGAAACCAAGATGTGACGTGCCCTTCTCATTATTCGCTCCATTTCATTCTCTCGACCTATGCGCTACTGTAGGTGCATACCTTGTCGGGTAGTATTACTGCTGCCCAACGCGCAACGATTCTTCATGTATTAGTGTTGCGTGGCGGCCGTGCACGTCGCAAAAAGGCACACAAATATCCAGAATCGGTGAGATTGCTCACAAGTACGAGCGCAACTACTAGGAACAACACTTGGATAAGTACACGACGGCCGGAAAAGCGCCCCCCGCCCCTCCCTACGGCGCATGCCTCGTCGGTGGAATTCCGACGTGCTCCGTCCCGCCCCGATGTTGCCGGGGTGTGAGGGTCTATGGTGTACGGACTACGGCTATGCACGAAATGGAGTGAGTGCACTACCCGGGTACCCTTTGGGGTTGCCTGTTAATGCTGTTCTTGTCGACCCCGTAACCTTTTTTCCGCCGGCAGATGTGTCGTATATCATGTGGGACACCATCGATTCGAGGAGAAACCCGCCCGCTAGCATCTCGGTCAAGGTGAGAGAAAGCCGTACTCCCGCTTTAGTGCGGTAGGCCGTACTGTGGGCTCCGAGTTCAATGCGGCGAAAAGCGCTTGTCGCGGCTTCCTAAAGCGTGCTGGACTATCCCAGGATAGTTCGGGGTCCCACTTTAGTGCGGTAATAGCCCCCTGCCACGGCACCGCACCAATGAGGGAACTCGACTGTGGTGTTAGTATAGTATACCCTGACGGTATCCATAGCAGGGTAGTTATCCCTCTATAGTGCCGACGTGTGCCAGCCTGAAATGCCGGTACTACAGCGGTAGCCGGCACTACTTCGCACATTTCTACTGCTGGTTGTTTACATCTGTGCCAAGCGATGTCACAGGCACCATAGAGGGCAGCCGACACTGCTCAACCGGCACTGTAGACATACTTAAACCATATTAATAGCAACTGGCCGCCGTGGCCGAAATATTCTCGGTCCCGTCTCGGTGTGATCTGTAATTCCCAATGACTCGTCCCGTTCCCCGATACCGGCGCAGTCGCAATCCTTCACCTTCACTAGTACGGTGCCTTGCCAGGCGGACAGTGCAGTGCCCGTACTAAACTGGGACCCCAAATTATCCAAGGATATTTGCGGTACTCTCTGTAGGACGAAGTGGTGACGAGCGACTTTCACCGCACTGAACTGGGTCCACGCACTAAAAGGTACCGCACAAACACGGGACCACCACTGCTGTACCAGTATAAGAGTGAAGATGACCCTTCGTGCGCCCAGACCCGTCTCCCTATGCGACATGATGGTACAGTAGGGGTCTTGCGATAAGGCGATGGCTTTCCAGAGCAGTGTGACCGCCTTTTTGGGCGGAGCCGCTTGCCTGCCTTGCTCGAGAAGAACAGGACGACTTGAGCTTTTTTTAGTGTCTTGCTTTTTTTTTTTTTCTCCGGTAATGCTTTTGCCTTACGCGCGGCTTCCGCTTATCCCCCGTGCGCAGCAAGAATATTTCAAGTTCCCGGATGTGGCGATCTGCGCGAGTTTCTTGGAAGGCTGCCTCTCGCAAACCACGAACTGCTATGAAGACACGTCGCTCGGCATGTACAGTCAGTCGGTGAGTGCCGGATCCTTTTTTCGAGGGCGCCTTACTACTTCCCCCTAGAAAATTGTTTGCTGGCTGTGCGGCGGACTCTCAGCTTGCTGCGACGGACACGTGGGATGGCGGTTCACGCTTCGCCCTCACAGCCCGCGGCGACTCCTCCTCCGGAGGCCTGTGTTTTTCTGTTTCGTGCGAAAAATAATCAGTTCTCGGATGGCATCATGCCCCGGGTGAATCAGGGTACCAAGTAAAAGTTGGCAGGGATATTCGCGGGCCATGACCGGAGCCGCGGATAGGGTCAGGACTTTTATATCATGGGTCGAGTCCGGTCGATCCTTCAAGAGGTGTTTCTGACGGGGTGGGTCGGGTCGGGTCGGATCGGTTTGGGAGGGGTTTCAAAATCTCACGGGTCGGGCCGGGTTACCCTGACCCGACCCGACCCGGGAGAAGAGACACCCGGCTTGCGAAAAGCCCCGCAAATTAGGGTGTGTCCGTGTGTGGACCAATGAAAAATCCCGAAGTATCGGTGATTGACCAATGAACGGGTTTTGTCGACAAAGTGGTAAACTCAACTGCATTTTTTTTTGTCCTTTAATTAGCCGATTATCCCGCTTGAGAAAAAAAAATGCCTAAAACGTCTGCTGCACGGCGATGACAGAAAACCTCTGTCTTGCTGCCCTTTCGAGCCCCCTGTACCCGCATGCCGTTTTGCCGACTCCTTTTTGGAGACTTTTTGGTCCCTCAGTAGTTGTCGATTCCAGTTTAAGGGATCCACCCCTTATGTGAGACCAAATCTGGTACGAAACGTGCGGTACTATACGCTGCATCCTATGCGATTATTCTTTTTCCGATCCGACATAGGATTTTCAACCAACCGAAGGCGTCGGGTGTGTACTTGCCGGGATTTAGTCCACCTATTCTCGAGAGATTTGTTCCAACTCGAACATTCCGATTCCCCGGTTCTCCGCCGACTGCGGTTCGAATTGAGGTCGACTACCCAAAAGCTGACCTAATAAAGTCTGAAGTAGCTTCAAATCAAGATATTGGGCCTGTCTGCTTGCGGGGGGCAGCTTCAGAACATTTATCGTTGAACTGTGCACCGTGGACAAAACCTGGTACTACATACGCCCGTGGAAAAGCGGGTTTTTGAGCTGGATACCCCTCGGAGGGCCGCTGCACTTGGTTCCGAGGCGTGGATCGCTGATTTTTTCGGTTTATCGGCCACAAACAGGCTTCGAGCGTCTGCAAAACCTACGTCGTATCGAAACCAAATTCTAATGGCGTAGAGAAACAGCCGAACGACTATTGTGTGATTCAGTGAAAGCCATTTGATTTTGCCCAGAGGCGGAGTGGCACGACGTGACGGCTCGAGTAACGCCACGGTACACGGGGGACCTAAACTGTCTGAACTTACGATCGTGGTGTTTCAAATATCAGGAGGGGGGGCTCTGGAACCTTACCGACCCCCCCCCCCCCCCCCAACTTTGATTAACGAAAAAAAGCGTTCGGTCAACCCGATGGGGCTGTTACACTGACGTTCAATGTATAACCAAAACCGTTGCTAAGACACAGTGTGGACTGCGAAGATTGCGGTTGTTGTCAGACCGCCGGATGAATGGATCATGCTTCGGGAGTCAGTGAACCTATCCATGTGTTTTGGTTGCTGTTCACCTCTCGGCGACAATCCAGGGCTTCATCGGGAGGATGTAATCGTCATGGCATCTTTTGTACTATTCCTTCTTACATGACCCCCCTGGCTTTTTCGTGGACAAATTACCCGGAATTTTTTTATTCAATACTTGTTTTTGCGACAGACTGAAAACGTTTTACCCATGCTTCGTGCAACGATGATGACTTACGCCCGTCTTGTATTTCTCTTTCACCTCCTGGCGACCGTCCAGGGCTTCCTGGAGAACGCAACCGACTTTGACGCAGATGTTTTTCAGGAAGTCAAGGACATCAGGGAGGCCTACCCTGCTTGCATGGTGATGCCGCTATCGAGGCTGACGGTTAACGAGACTGGGGTGCAGAACGGAGACATCACGTCTTTCGGCGCGTCATTTTTGGTGAGAAATAACTGCAGCTGAAAACGCGAGGCGGCGGTACGCTGTTACCAGGGGGGAATTTATTTTTTTGCGGGGCTAGCTGCGGACGGGGGTGAATTTTGCGGGGATAGCTGTGGGGAGGGGGTGGGGGGGCGGGGGGCGGAAAACATCACGTCTTTCATCGCGTTCGTTTTTGTAGTATACACGTACAACTGCAGACGGGGGCGGGGGGGGGTGCTACGTTTGCTGTGAATACGGAGGGGACGTTTTTGTTAAAAAATCGACTTACAGCAGGAGGTGTGAGGGTGTGTAGGGAGAGGACGTTCTTTTTAGTAAGAATTGTAGCTGCAGACAAACGGGGGGGGGGGGGGGTGTACTCAGTTTGTGCATGGCCGCAGCCCTATGACCATAGACCCTTGCATCCCTACTATGCCGGGATGGAGCACGTCGGGTTTTCACCAACCAGGCAGACATTGCTTGCACCAAGCGACACCTTGTGCCTACTTTCTTGCTTATGGATGACAGCGGCAATGAGTTATACTTTGTTTTCTGGTGTGGCCGCTCCAGAGACAGCAATGGGTATTACTATGTAGCTGCCCCGTGGGTGCATTGCCATATTCACACTACGTGATGCGATCATTCCCCGTGTGCGGAGTTTTGGTTTTCCATCCCGCACAATATGATCTACTCGATATCCATCCTGATGGGGCCGCCTATAAAACAAAAATATAAAAGAACGGCGCCCTGGTTGTCTAGCTCACGCAGTGATTGGCATGTTTTACGGCGTCTTTGCCAACCAACGCCAACCCCAATATACATTAATGTGGGACGGGATAAATGGGGGGGGGGAGGGGTATGCTGTAACTGGGGAAGGGCCGATTTTTCAAGAAGAATCACAGCTGTAGACGGAGGGGTGTTTCGCAGTGATTCAGGAGGGGATGTTGTGTTGAATACGAATTACACCTGTAGACAAACGGGATTGGGTGTTATATGATTGGGGAGGGGACGTATTTTGCAATGCGAATTGCAGCTGCAGAAGCGGAATCCTTTTGCGGGGGTCGCTGTAGGCAAGGGGGCGGAGCGTGTATGATTTTCGCGCGAGTTGCAGAAGGGGTGTAAGTCGAGGGAAGCGATTGCGCTTTGTTTAACGCGTAGAACGCCACGACTCGCCCGTCCTTGCATGCGTACGACTCGCCCGTCCTTGCATGCGTACGACTCGGCCGTCCTTGCATGTGTAGATTGCCGGTAGCACGCCGATGAGTCCCACGCGTCCCGCGTTTATATGTACGACAGACGACCACCACACCTACAATAGACCCCACGGCTCCCCTCGCGTATTCAATTTGCTGGTAATAGATCCCCCGCGCCTCCTGTTCCTTTCGTCCGCCGCGCTTACCGTGTATCTGACACATGCGCGTTGCCGCGACTACCACGTAGACAACACGGCTCATCTCGCGTGTTTGTAGCTGCTGGAGACACGCCCCCGGCGCCTCATGCCCCCCTCTTCGCCTCGCCGTACACACGATGAGACGCACGCCTTGGTTTGAATACCACGTAGTAAGCAACAAGGCTCGCCCGGCGTGTTTGAACTGCTGGTAAAAAGACCCCCGCTTCTCATGCCTCTCTCTTGCGCCGTGCCTTGTTTTTATCCAACGCAGACGCTTTGGTCAGACGGTTCAGAAGATTTCGACTTCTCGGCGTCTCACATCTACACTCAGTTTGTTTCGGTGTATTTCATCGACATCGACGCGGGCGTGGAAGCGATCGGAGAGGAAATCGTTGACGCGAAGATTCCGTACGAGCGAATCACTATCGAGGACGGGGAACCCTTCGTCGCGACGCAGAACCACATGGTGAATGAAACCTGCACAACACAAGCACGCTTTTCTTGGGCTGACCTGTCATGAGCCAAAAACTACTATTAATAGTCGCACCATGCCATCAAATACTACAGGAGGTAGTGACGATTAAGTGATTACTTATTCATTAGGGGTTGTGCAGTAACTATTTTCAGCATTGGGGGAGACTAGAAGATACGAAAATGCTATTGTGTGGGAACCAAGTACTGGGGCATTCATACGTGTTCGAAAGTTAAGCGTTGTCGAGATTCGGGGCGCCTACATGTTTGAAAATGGTCAGAAGTCGTTCCTCAACCACTTTGTCAACGTAGTAAGTTTTCGCTAACCTCCGAGGTTTTTGCTACGGATTTGGACGCGTCTGGCGCTTTCCCTGGTACGGCTGATTGCCGTTGGGGGGAACGGAGGGCAGGTGGAGTGGGGCTGGGGCGGAGTTGCGGAAGGGGCGTGGGTAGGTTAGTAGTAAAATTCCCGACGACGTGGAGTTTGGAGTTCCGACCAGTCCGTCGTTAGCGACCCTAGGGGATGATCATCGGAGATGCACGCGTCGTCGTCGTCGTCGTTTTTTTTTTTTTTTTTTTTTTTTTTTTTCTAGTTTAACACACGGCTTTTGTGCTCCGTTTGCCTCAACCCCTAACGGGCAACGGGGTTGCGACGCGGAAACCTGGCACTCGCGCTCGTAACGTGTACTCCTGTACTCTCCGTCCTGCCCGCCATGGAAATGTTGTCGTTGTCGATTTCGGCGTTGTACATCCCACAAACATCGTTTTCGATGGGATATCGCGAAGCCATTTTCGATTGGACGTAGGGACACTCGTTGTATTGATGCCTTAAATTACCGAACACTGCCCAGGTGTTGAGCTTGACGGAGTTTTCTGGTATCACGGCGACAGGCGAAAAAAAGGAGAAGGAGCGGACCTTCTCGCAGGTTTGCAACATTGGCGTATGCTGCCTTTTTTTCTTCGCCACTTTCTGTTTCGTTTTCATTTTCGTTTTCGTTTTCGATTTCGTTTTCGATGTCGTTTCGTTTTCTTTTACCAATTCGTTCGTTTTCGTTTTTGTTTTCGATTTTGTTTTTGTTTGCGCTTTCGTTTCCGTTTTTTTCGTTTTCGGTGTCAGTTCCGATTCCGGTTACGTTTTTGGTTTCATACGCCGAGTGTCGGTTCATGGCATTAGGCAGCGGATGCGACTTTGCCGCTGCGTCAGACATACCAGGTGTCGTCACGTTTTGACTTGCTCGATGATATTGCAAGAATGAAACCATTTTTTGCTTTGGCACCTAGATGGCTCACATGCTGTATCACGTTATATGAGTGGGCTAGTTTGGCTTTCGCCGTTTCCGTCAGACATACCAGGTGTCGTCACGTTTTGACTTGCTCGATGATATTGCAAGAATGAAACCTTTTTTTGCTTTGGCACCTAGATGGCTCACATGCTGTATCACGTTATATGAGTGGGCTAGTTTGGCTTTCGCCGTTTCCGTTTAAAAAGCATGGCGGTCTGCATCTGTTTTTCCACCCGTCCTTGACGTATCAAGAGAGCCGCGATGTGTCGCCAAAACAATCGTGTTCCTCACCGTGGCATGGCGTTTTCTCGTCAAGTTTTTGTGGTATTGTCTCTCCCTGTACCCGTTTCCTCACCCCATTTAGATCTACACCCGCAGTTTGGGTGATAAAAGTGCTTGGAGTTTATGTGCGTCGTCTTCTGTGCAGTGGTATGTCGATTAAGGTGCACACGGCTACAGATAATCCGCAAGACAACACCCCCCATGAGATAAACATCCGAATCGAGTTCTTCCTAATCGGGGAAGGGGTAGGGGGTGGATTCACAACGAAATTGCCGGCGTTGAAAATTACATCGTCGAGGTCTTTCCAGAGACGTATCGCTGGGCATTTTCATTATCCCCGTTTTCGAGAGCAACTCAACGTCGAATTTCGTTCGACGGACGTTGGCTATTCTTGCATGTTACACAGGTACGTATTATATACTGCCAAAAAGCGCCTCGTTTTAAGGCGCTGGCCAGGGCTTTCCTCGGCGAAACCCGCATCCGTGTCACGCAGATAGCGTGTCAAGGTGAAATTCATTTCTCCGCGATCCTAAAACCTCTTGGGGCGCTGCTGTGAGGGAGAGTACCAAGCAGCAGTACCAAGCAGTAGTGCAAGTGCCAATTCCCCCTCTCACCTCGCCCACAACCAGCCGCCCCGGAGCTTCTTCCAACACTTGCCAACCCCGACCCTCTGGCCTTCAACCAACCCCCCCGACGTTGTTATAAAACGAGCCTATTCCGCCCTCCCGCACACGATCGTCCTTCTAGCGCTTGCCAGCTCCACCTCTCCCGCTCACAACTGCGATTTCCGTGTAGGGACCTGGACCTACCAGAAAGAAAAAAGAGATATACCAGTAGTCGGGAGGAGGAGGACGTGGCTACAAATATGTGCCCGTGTGGCACAACAATAGAGAGTAGGACTCACGTAGTAGGATAATGTGAATATAAAGGAGGAACGGGATGCGTTAAAGGAGGATATGAGGAAATTAGACGAATGTTACGTGGAAGAGTTTGGTAGACTAGAGAGTAGCGGGAAAACGATCGGTATATAAGGAGATGGATGGTGGCCGCAGACGGTCAAACAGGACGGGGATAGGATAAGCGAACAGTTTTTATGTAATATATGGAAAAAGCGTAATGAGCGCCCACATGATCGAGGTGTCTCTATTAGGAATAGGAACGGTGCTCCGTCTCGAAAGGGATGCGTGGTCAATGGCCAAATGGCTAAGGCGAGCAACAAAAGAGTACGCCCCGCCGCCCCCCCCCCCCGATACTCTTGTAGCTGGCGCTAACTCCGCCCGCCCCGCGCACCGGCGTTCCCCTCCATGCTCTACTGCATTTTTATATCGCGTGCGGTTTCCCGCATTGGCAGAGCACGACGAACGCAAAACAACACTGGCTCTGGTTGCCGTCGGGCGTGAGCTCGTCGTTATCGTCATCGACCCCTACGTCGCCGTCGTCAACTGCGATCGAGGCGGCCTTCTTGCAGGTGGAGGTTGCCATCAGCAAGTTCGAGTACACCATCATCGAGGAGGTTGACCCCGTCGACGCCTGGGCTATCTTCGGTGCCATTGGAGGCGTTTGGCGTAAGTGCAACTACTACTGCTGTAGCGATGGCCACTGATAGCGCTATCTACGCAACCAACAACCAATATTATGTGGTGTCCTGTCAAATCTCGCTCCTGCCTTCATCTCCGGGGCTGACTCCTTGCCACGGCCTGCTTTTGGGAAATCGAGAACCTTTGGAGCCATCCCACGGTAGGGGTAGCATCAGAAAGTCCCTGAGTTTTTTACATGAGGAGCTCAATACCTTACCAGAAAAATGATTTGTAAGGCATTCGTTCGCACCACCCGACCAAGCTTCTATGCCTTAGTCCAAAAAAAATGTACTCGTGAAATCGCTTCATTGACGGGCAGTTCCTCACATGAGGAGCTCAACCACCCAGGGACTTTTTGGCCCAGAAACTTCAACCCCTACCGTGGGATGACTCTTTGTTGATTTTCTTCTACCCAGAAAAAAGTGTCTTATGTTGGGACTCGAACGTACGCATGACATCCTCAAAAGCGGACAGCCTACCCATCAAGCCATGGTAACTGTATTCTGACGTTAGATTACTAGTGTTAGGATTCACGGTCACGATCGAACGAAAGTCGAGTTCGATTCGATGCCGATAAACGAAAGGCATGTCGCGGCGATTTTGATGTGATGTCCAACGCTGGTGGGTGAATCTTGGGGGAGTAAACCGACGGACATGGTGGCGTTTGGCGCGTGTGCATCTTCGGGTGGTGTAACCGCGGATTGAGAATGGGTGTCGAGAGTGCTACTGAACGAAAATGGATGTCGAAGATGCTAGTAGGGTATTTGACGAACCCATACGGGCTATACGGTGGTGTTGTACAAAGGTCCTTGCTTTACGTATCGCGGTGCTGCCGAACCGGCCTTGTTTTTTGTACTCGATGCCGTCCTAACAGTCCATATTAATAGTATTAATAGTATCGAAATATGATCACGTTGGAGTATACCATGCCGATAAACGAACAATACCTCAAATCGATACGGGTTCGATACGATATGCAACACCAATGAGTGCGTATCGGGGGTTGTGTGGCGGTGGACTGGAAGTGTTTGGAGGGCAAAAAACGCGTTCGAAACTACATACAGAAAAGGTTTTCAATATCTCGAAGAAAAAAAACGATTCGATAAACTCAGACAATTCGTGTTGTGTCCCTCGAAGGTGGAAATGTTTATTTTGCAGTAGTGTGGCGGTGCAATTAGTTTTTGTGCTTTTTGTCAAGGAAATTGGGCTGGGGCACAGTGTCCCCTGCAGGTCTGCCAATTGAACAGGTCCTCGGAGAGTACTCACTTTCTTAGCCTTTAGGAGAGACGTAGCTTTACTAGTTTCCACCAGCGCCCCGGATGACCTCTGAGAACGGAGGCACGCGCCTCGGTTCTATTTCCTGACATCTCGAATAGAAAACGCCAACCTTATCATAGGAAAACCGGCCAAATGATCTCAATTCAAATAATAAGAGGCCTTGCGATTTACACCACGACATTCATTAATTTCGTCCTGCGAGGGATAGTTTACAAAAAAAAAATCATTTCGGCCTTCGAGGGGTACATGATGAGTGTATCACGGGGTAGGTAGTGCAACTGTAGGTAGTGTAACGACTGAGGGCGGCGAGAGGTTGAGGGCGGGACAAGCAACATGCTCTCGCTCCCCAAAAATATTGGTTGCGTATACTTTCCTCAATTCCCGTTTTTCTGCTTCGGTAGCGTTGCCACAGACGACCATTGGCGTCATCCCGTGCACGACTCGCTGTTGTTGGCTGACAGAAACACACATGAAGGTGGTGGTGGCGAGGCCAGGACTTCGTGCGAATTCGAGACCGGGCTGGCCAAAGCGATCACCGCTCACCTGTTTCCGGTCTCTCATCGCAGGAGTTCCTAGTCGACAATTCATGCATCCCCCGAGAGCGATGCCTTGTCGTTCTCGGTTCTTGGTAGTAGCTGCCACCCAATGTCCCGTTCTGTGGGGACTGGTAACACGAGTTACAGCGTGCAATAAAGCCAAGAACTAAAACTTCTCCCCGTCGAGGTGTCCCGCATTCAGGCCCCCGGACGAAAAATACATGATTTGTGAGAGAACCACGATTTTTTTTTTTTCTGTTTGGTTTCGCGTCTCTTCCCCCGTGCCACGTTGTTGGTTTTTTTCTTGCTCTTCTTGTGACGCAGTGTTCTTTCGGTGGTGCTGTGTCCCCACTTTTCGCTGGTGGAAAATGATCGTGGTAACAGGTTTCGGAACCTTCTTCGTCCTTGTGGGTAGTTCTTTCACCTCCTGGAAACATTTGCGCGTCAACTTCGAGTGGGTTGTCCCCCCCGAACGTCGAGAAAATGCCTTAAGAGTGAAGGAACCAGTTATTCGTTTAACTCCGTTGTCTTCGTGTCACGCTCTCGATCATCATGCGCATGGCCAAGCGTTCTCGACCATAATGATGTTGAGTCCCTTTTCTTCGGACAAAGCAAACAACGAGGTTCGTGTCGATAGGCTTCGAGACTCTTCTTTTTCGCTGCGTTGAAGTCACGAGTTCCATCCATCTGATCTTGTTTATCTCCGTGTCACATTGCTTTGTACGTGACTTGACCTTTTTTTTTTTTTTTTTTTTCTGGTGTTGTGACGTTTTCCGCTGTCCTCGTACGAAACAAAAAAAGTTTTGTGTTTTTTTTTTTCTTTTCGTACATTTTTTTGAAGGAATTTCGTTTTGCCCTTGTGTTGAAGTCACCTGCTTTCATCTGATCCCGTTTTCACCGTACAACATTTAGTGATCGTTGTGCCCGTGACCGAACGCTCTTCTTCTAGCGCTGTGCCGCTTTCCGCAGTTACGAGTAAAACGAAAATAAACCGATTTCATGGTGTTATACATTTCGGGACCTTTTTCATTTTTTGTGCATATTTTATTCGATCCAGTTCTCTCTTATCTCCGTGTCACATTGATGACGCACTGTTCTCGTCTTGCGCCGTTTTCCCCCTGCTGCTGAACCAATACAGAGTTCGTGGTGATAGGTTTCGGGATCTTCTTCGTCTTTTCCGAGAAGCAGGCTCCGGATCGGAAGATGCGAAACTTCTACAAAACGGTAGCAAAACCGGCCGTCACTATCAACAAGCGCCTGTCCAGCATCAGCTCAAGGTCATCGTCCACGGTGTGTATGCGCCCCTACGTGTGTTCTTCACGTGTGCGTGTGTGTTCTTCGCATTAAAGTGCTCTTTCCACCGAGTCCGTGCCGACGCCTCATCCCAGTATTAAGTAACAAATTATGGGCGTAGACATGTAAGGGTCTGTAGGTGACTCGGCTTGTAAGTTTTAGAACGAGACTAGAGCGGGACTATGGCACCGTGTGGAGGGGGGGAAACGCAGCAGCGGTATCTAAATATCGAGCCGGAAGAGTAGTGCCGAATACCCGCTGTAGTACCTGTAAAATCGCTTGGCACACATGGTAGTATTAGTTGTTCGTGGTGTCAGCATGCCCAGTAGTGCCGGTTGCCGCTATAGTGCCGGGTTTTTCTGGCTAGCACGTACCGGCACTATTGGCGGACCACTAGAATCCTGTAACCAATTACTTTCCACATTCGAGGGAGATGACATACCCCCTCGAACACTCCGCCCTCTCCTCACTGGTTGTACGACTTACAGGATATACATGATAAACTGGTGCATTCTTTCCAAAAACGTCACATTTATCCCCTTCAAGAATTTATAGTTTCCACGCACAAATTGAGCTGCCCCAACCGCCCCCCCCCCCCGCTCCCTTTTGATCAAAACCGGCCCCCCACGTCCTCAAAAACTCCGCCCTCCCCTCACCGGCTATTCGTCTTACAGAATTCACTTGATAAACTGATGCATTTCCTCACACAGCTCAGATTTTGTCCCCCTCAAAAACGGTTTTTATAGTTTCCGCGCACAGACTGACTAACATCACCCTGTTGACCCTGATAGCTACACTGTAGTTGCCAGGGGAGTCGCCGACCTATTTCCTTAATGAGGACGCACAACCCGTAATATGCGCGATCGGAGTATCACACACAGCTTGCAAAGATGAGTTTCGATAAAATCTTCGATCTCACAGCTGGAGTGTATCTTTATTTTTATAACATATATACACAGGGCGGTTGCGGGATACCACATTTAGATTGGGTAGGGAACATTATATGAATAGTAGCGTTGAAACCGACTGGCTTCATATAAACCCAAGTAGGTCGAAACCCAACCCACGAAAAATAAGCAAAATCGGGCTAAAATGGCTACTTCAAGCGTTTTTTTTTTCGAGGGCTTTTGATGGGTCGTGATCCAGCTCGCGGTTCGGGTCAGGAAGTTTTCGAAAACTCCCCGGTCGGGTCGAATCGGGTCGGGTCAGAAATGACCCGATCCGACCCGCGGGAAGAGATCCGACCCGTGAAAAAAAAATAGCTTAGAGTTACGACGTTCGTCGGCTTCAATAGTATTAATATATATAAACACGTCAGCTGTGAGTTCACTACATTTAGGGTCGATACTCATCTTTGCAAGCTTGGTGATACACATGCCGCTCGTACGCTTGTACATGTTTCCTACACAGCCAAACTTGGTGTCCCGTATACACCGCAATTCACGTATATGAGTGGGGTGGAGAAAAGTTCATACAAATTGAAGACACTAGTTAATTTCCATGATCAAGGGGGACGATGTCATGACGTCGTCATGCCTGGCGTTTGCACCAGTCGCCGACCTATCTATGCTGTGTTTTTTTCCATGCCGCCCGCACCCGATGGTCGAGGCTTTAATATTGCAAATATCGGACAGATATCGATTTGTAGATGCTGTAATTTACTTCTAAGTAGTGGTTTGTTTTTTTTGCCGACATGGAGCTCTTTGCTCGGGAAAAGGCACAATAACTCCTGCTCGGCTTTAGAGACGTGAGATCATTGAGCATTCAACAGAAAGCTGCTGACGAAGAAAATCACCCTCCCCAAGTGGCGCTTGATGCCCACGATGCCTCCCTGGTCGATGAAAACCAGACGCGCTCCGTCTCGACATCGTGCGGACGCGAAGGGCTATAGTCCTAAGACTACGGCTATGCATGAAACAAGCCCCCCCCCCCCCGCCCCCCCCCCCCCCCCCCGTATCCTCCACCTCCTCCCTCACACACACCTATCCTCCCCCACCTAACTCCCCTTGTTTTTTTCGCGATATTTCTAGAGTGGTGAGGACTATGAAATAGATGCCACAGACGAGGATCTGCCGTCGGAGTGGGTGAAGAAACGCCGCAGGACCGGAGGCGTGTACTACTACAACGTTATGACGGGGGCCACGAGATCCAGGAGCCCGAACGACGTGGACGACACAAGCGCAAGCGCAACCGTGGGAGCTAGCTCGCTTGGCGCGCCGCCACCACCTCCACCACGCTCGACCGCAATCCACGGCGTTTTCCGGGTGAGACTTCTATAAGTATATATCTGGTATATTCAGCTCTGGGGGGCTCCGGTGGTGCCGATTGAAGAGTGCCGCTGCTCTTTGTAGTGCCGGTGAAATCGCTTGGCACGACTGGCACTCTCTAGTAACTAGTTGTAATAACCCTATTCCGAGTAGTGCCGGTGCCCTGAATAGTGCCGGTGTGTTGGGCCGGCACACACCGGCGCCATACAGTAGAAGCCCTCCACTACCGTATTTAGGTTCTTCGCTCTGTCAGGTATGATTCACAAAAGGAAGCGTGGGCTCACTAAATTTCGACGAATTTGCCGTGTGTGAATTTGGGTAGATGACGAAAACCAAGGCGCAAAAGTGGCAGCCGCAGAGCACAAGCTGCCGCGATCTCCGACTGCGTACATGGTGTGCGGTGATTCATGAAAATATGTGCACCCGGCCTGATTATCAGCTGGAACTCCCAAGTGAGAGAGAGTCGTTTCCGTGAAGACGAGGCCTGCAGCGTCATCTTCGACGGAATCTCTAGAGTGCAGTGGCCTGCACGATGACACCTGGAGACAGCGCATCCACCGGAAAGCTGAGGCGGGCTTTAATCTTATAGACCACTGCCTGTGGCGCGCCTAGTGTGTGTGTGTTTTTTTGTTTTGCATGCACGCGCTGTATACCGGTGCGCAATTGGTTCGGTTGAAGTTGGCGTTCGAGCTGTTGCTGCTGTTGTTTTGTGACCATCCCGGGCTGCACGAGAAAGTGACGCCTGATGCTTCTTGTTTGAAAGCGTTCCGTGCCCGCCTGCCGGTGTCTCGACAGGGGGCCCACAAACCTCAAGCGCCAGCGTCTACCTCACCAGAATCTGCGTACGGAACGGTGAGAGGGCGAGACATGAAAGGTGGTTTTGGTCGGGGTCTGGTTGCGGGCACCAAAGTTCGGCTTTCGACGGTCAGGGTGTGTCTTGGCCGTGAGGTGGGGGCGGGAGGGGCGGGGTGTGTGGGTGACTATTTTACACTCCTTCTTTTTGGCGTTCGTCGTTCATCGCGCTCATCGGCTTCTGAGTATAGGGCGCTTTGTTCTCAAGGTGACACGTGCTAAACCAAAATTCGCTGTGAAAAAAAATCTCGCTTCTTCGTCGTTTTTTCGGTGGGGTGCATGACATGCTCATACAGCATATCCACAGCGGTTCGGGGACAACTGCACCCTGTCACAGAATATGTTATCGTAATGCTTAAGACCCTCCTGCACTTTGCGGCACTCCTACGCGAATCCAGAGCGCGGCTGGCCCCGAGTGATATCTGGAGCGGTGGCGGTGCCCACCCTCCACAGTACCAATCGTATCGGGATTTGCTCGTGTGGGGGAGATTTTTGGCGAACCGTTCGGCAACCGCGGCCATCCCAACCATTGTTGCAGACCTCAACGTTTTCAGGAAGCCAGGCATTACAACCAAACAGATGAGAAGTGCGGTACTTTCAACTGTCTATTGCGAACAGCTCGCAGCAGTGCGAGTAGTATCAAATGTACCTTGCAAACGCGCGTGCCGTGCGATTGACTCCCCACTTGTAGTCCGGACACCAATTTTTATCAGATCGTGACCTACCAGGTACTATTTTTACCTTTGACTACAGAAATCGGAGCCCACGATGAATAGAGCAAACTACGGTATGTGTTGCCATTCCCATAGTCGAACCGTGCATCGACAGAGGTGACATTTTTTTGGGGGGTGCGTTTTCGGAACGGCAGACCTCCTCAACTCGAAATCGTCGGAATGCCATAGCATTTTTTTCATAAAATTTATTTGTCTACATACGGTAGGCCATAGGGTAGGCCATGGCTGTTGCTCATCGGGTTGCACTTTCAGTCTGTTCAAAATCGGTCTTTTTGGGTTAAGAGAGGTGTAGAGCTCCTCAAGTGATTATGAGCCTCGGGGACACACAAATGGTGCACCTCTACGGCGGCTGGCGTGTGTCACTTTTACCAACCATACGTGGTTCTGGCTGCTTCGTTCCCCCGTATTGGTAAGTCCTTCCTGTGGCCGATGCTGCAGTCACCATTCGTCTGAGCTCGTTCTCGTTCATTCGTCTTCTCCCTCTGTAGTCCCAACCCAACGACCCGACTGTTTGGCGGAGGTAAACATACACACACAAGGCTTGGCTGGCGGCATCCTCCCGCGTGTGGCGCGTACAGGACATGCCTACGGTCTTGTATCGGCACGGCATCCGCTCTTCTCCGTTGTCACGGCTGTGAATTGGCGTAAATACACCTAAGACGTGGCTCTTGTATTCTCCGCCTTAAAAACGGAGCCAAGCCGCTGACTCATGAACAGTCTTTCTCGACGTGGAACACGTTGCGAGCCACAAGCACACGAGCCAGGTACAGAAATCGCAAAACCTCCCCAAGCACCGGGCGCAACCACCTATTCTACCAATTCAACTACAGCAGTAACTAGTCGGCTACTCTTTGTTATTATTGATATCCTGTTACAGTAGTATACTACTAGCATAGTCAGCCAACTCATAGCTCTGCCGGTTGTCCTGTCCTGTCCTGTGCTGCCCTATCCTGTCATGTCCTGTCCGAATCTGTCCTGTCCTGTCCTTCCCTGTCATGTCCTGTCCTGTCCTGTCCTGTCCTGTCTCGTTGATTTTGCGCATCGCCAGAGCAACGGGCGAGATAGCAACGGTGAACACCTGCCTCCAGGCTGGATTTCGCGGGCAGACGAGCACGGGAAATGCTGTGAGTTTCCGCCTTGAGCAAGAGGCTTTGTGCTTTCAGTAGGTTTAGTTTGTACCGTTCAGCCTATTTATAGCTTATTGTCGTTCGCAAGTTTCCGTAGGAAGCTGCGGATGGTCTGAGTGACCCCGCTTTTGGTGTGGCGACACAGCTTGTGCGTGCACATTTGCGTTAGGTCGTTTTCGGGTTTTGGTTAAAGAAAAGTGGCGCAAAAAACTGACTTGTACATACAGGTCATCGCTACGTGGTAGGGGATGATATATCAAATATAACAAACCACATAAAATACAACAGGCAGTACAAATCGTGTCTGTGAGTATTATCGGCCTATTGACCCACGGTAGCATTCAGAATAGTCACCGGCCTTTTCATGCTTCACGCGGAATGCAACTAGAAAACGCGCGACCGATGTATGACGGACAGCCTGCAAGCGTCGAGTATCGATCTTCTCGGAAGAACTGACAGCTCATCTCACGCCGTGTTTATATCTTTTACAAAAAAGGTGCGCATCGTGTTGCTGCTTGCGCTGTTGCGTGTCCACGTTCTTAAGAGGCGGTTGATAAGGCCAAACGTATACCGGTATTTCGTTTGGTCGTTCTCTAGACCCGAAACGGCTATGGTCCCTCTCTTGCCGTACCTTGCTGTTCGCCGTTCGGATCCCTTGGCAAAAACCAAGTTGTTTTCCGAGTTGTGTGTGCTTCATGCCATGTAGTAAATCATGCTACGAATGCCCGACACGCGGCGTGCATCGCGTAACGAGACGGAGAGGGGAACCACGAATCACGATTGCAACCCCGCCGGGTCACTCCATGCCACTGTCAATGGTGTTCTACAAGCAGACTCACTGAAGAAGCTATGGTATGAATACGGCATTATTACCCTCCCCCCCCCTCTCCCCCGCGCCTTTTGTCGTTTGGTTTTGCCCCCCCCCGCCTTTCATCGTTTTTTTTTTGCGTTCGCTTTGCGTTCTTCTTCTTGCCGCATATCCAGATTACATTGATACTGTCCGAAAGGTTACACAATGGGAGAGACCTACGATGCGCGTCCACTCCACCGGCGGCGTCGGCGTCCAGGCCGTCGACACCCCGATGGTTCGCACACGGAGGAGCTCAGCGTCTTCTTCTGTGTCCGCCAGCTCAACCTCCTCTTCGGCGCCCGTTCGCGCCCCCGCCGCCGAGATCCCTCCGACCGCCGCACGACGTCGCCCTGATTCCGTGCACCCGTCATTGGGAGATACGCCGGCATCGTCGGTGGGGCGACCTGAGACCACAACGTCGTTCGAGATGCAAGAGACGAGAACAGGGCACGTTGTCGACAAACCCCTGCCTCCGGGTTGGGAAGTGCGCACTTCCGCAGACGGCAAGAAATGTGAGTGGGCGAACGGGCCTCCGGACGCGTGCACCTATAGACGAGGCAGCGTTTTTTTTGTTTGCAACATTTTTCTTGTGAATAGCGGGTCTCCTTAACCCCAAGTCGTCGGCATGTCATCGTTACTTTTGTTATGTATCCCTAGACCACGGTTCAGTTTTCTCACAATCCGATATGTGGGTGAAGTGCAGAGCCCTACAAGTGGTTATGAGCCTCAGAAAAGAGTTGGCACACCTCGGTCCGTAGTGCGTGCACACCCTCCGGTTGATGTTTGTTTAACCCTCTTGGGATTTGGGAGGGAAAAAATTGACGGTGGAAAGTGACGATTCCAGCGTCGATTACTGCGTGATTGGGGGATGATAAGAGTAGTTTGATGCCCGGACTACATTGCAAGGAGTCGTAGTGCGACACGGACGTAGCATGGTCCTAGCCTAGCCCTACGGCTGGGCGTTGACACCTCTCTTAAGACGGGTGTAAACAGCGTAGTTGTACTTGTTTCGTGTGCGTTATGTGTCCCAAAAGAGGCAAGGGTCGCTGTTATTCATAGCGCGCGTTACTGCTGTGTGGCCGAAGCCAAAGAGGATGGTGGTAAGATATCGAGCCGAGGGCTGTTCGAATTCCGTTCTGTTTTGTTGGACAAATGTTCCCAATATTAATGCTAACAAAATGTTGAGAGTTTTAGTTTGCACTCCCGCGTACGAGTGCATGTGGCTTTTCTATGGGTATCCGGTGTCGTGTTGCCGTGCCTGACCGTTCCCTCCCAATGTCGCACGCACACTGCCGGAGGGATTATGGTTGGCTTGTTTATGATTTGTAGGAAACGATGCTCTTGCCCTTGTCGGGATACCCGGCTTGTTTCATGATGGCAGGGCGCTATATTCTGCGTGGCGTTAAATGGACCAGCCAGGGCAGGAGGTGATCGCCGTTGGGGGGGGGGGGGGGGCAGATCACGCCTCGTGCCGATCTGTTCCCCACCATGCACCGAGCCGCAATTTGTCGATCCTCGTACTTCGCCGTCGATCGTTTCGGTGCCTATTTAACAACAAAATACAGTGCACTGCACACCTACTGCAATAAGAAAGCGAGCACTAGCGATGCTTTACATTTACTGGGAAAACGATAATGTCTGACGTAGACATCGAATCCAAAAGGTTTCCAACGAACGCATCTCGAAGTTAAGTGCAGAACGCACCCTTTCTGAGAGTCCGAACCACCTGGTCTGACCAGCGTCCCCGTTTCTTATTACCAATATTAGAGTAGGTCTGGTGTACTGCAGGGTATTCCGTTTGTGCGAGCTCACCGGCTACCTAGGAGTGCACTAGAACCTTTGCGAGGCAGCCTCACCTCATAACCTCTGCAGACCACTCGAAACCTGACGTACCAGAGAAAAAGTTCGAGTGTAACCCGATGAACGATCCCTCGCCCTACACGATATCGTAGCTGCACGATGAAACTAGCGAAATGTAAATAGCACCTCGTTTCATGGCAATTCGATGCGAAGTCGACGACGGTAGAAAGGGCTGAAGTCTTCTCGCGATGAAAAAAATGAAGGCACGTACCGCAGTGGGGAGAGGGGGAAGAAGAGGCATGCTTACTGACCCTGGGATCTGACCCACGTCTAGGGAGAGAGGGAGAAAGAGAGAGAAAAAGTGCGAACATAATAGATGGGATGAAGAAAAAAAAACAAAACAAAAGCTCCAACGCTGTTTGGCAGTTCCTCAGCTGAGTCAGAGTTGGTTGACCAGACAGTGAAACCGTTATCGTACCACATGTCCAGGGGTAGCTCACAACGAGTGGCGCACGCTCCCTTCAGAGGCTGGGCTCGCGTAGAAACGCGCCGCACGTGAGATAACGGGTACCAGGTATTAGTCGTTGGGCCCCAACAAGTTGAGCCTTGTCATACGCATGGCAGCCCACAGGAACTACGCACAGCCCTTTGCGGGCGGGCGTGCTTGACGATGCGTGCTGTGTTGATTGTTTTTCTTTTCAATTTTGGTGGGTCACGTCACTTCCCGCAGGGCATGGGTTTCTAGGACATGGTGATCCAGCTCTTGTCAAAATCAGATTGCGCCCCTGCTAACTGCCCAGTTCCCCAACCCCCTATCTCCAATCACCCCCCCCCCCGGCCCTCCTGCCCCCCCCCCCACCCCCCTCTCTCCCACTTCACCCCCTGCCTCTAGCTGGGTGGGTTGGTGGGTGGGTGGTTGGATGGGTGGGTGGTTGGGTGGTCGGATGGGTGGATGGGCTCTTCCATCGGCGACTACTCCAGCCCCTCGGCACACACACGCAACACGGTTGAATTGCTTCTTCTAATGTTAATCCCCCCGATTCCTCACCACCTGCACCTGACTGCGCGGTTGTTGCCAATCCGTCGCCGGCCTTCCTGTTTTCTTTTTCACCAATCGGGGGCGGACGGACGGACGGTGCTGCTCCCGATCTGCAGACTACGCCAACAACATCACCAAGAAGACCCAGGTGAGCGGCGCAACCCGTCGGACTATTGTTGGCTATTACCATCACTTGGACGAAGAATCGTGCTGTGTAGTGCACCTGAGATAATACATCGGAGCCTCGCTACGAGTAGGCGGTTCAACGAAAATGCTGCTGTGTGCCACCCGAGATGATACATAGGACCCTCGCGACGAGTAGCTAAGAGGGTTGGCGCAACAAACAATCTTATCAGATTATTGTCACCAGCGCTTCAACCCACTATAACAGTGCTGTGTTGCCTGAGGTGATACGTGGGGCCCTCGCTACCATTCAGACTGTTGCCAGCACTTGACCGAAAACAGTGCTGTGTAGCATCTGAGGTGATTCACGGACGCCTCGCTACCGTCAAACTACTACCAGCACTTCAAGGAAAATAGTGCTGTGTACCACGTGAGTTGACACACGGAAGTCTCGCTACGAGACAAGTAGGCAGCTCAGTTCAATCAAAATCGGTGCTGTGCACCACCTGGGATGATACATAGGCGCCTTGCTTTTTTTTTTTTCACGAGCGGCAAAGGGAGGGAGTTGACACAACAAACGCTGTAGTCTACGAGTAGCCCTTCTAGGCCCTCAAAAATAGCGGTCAAAACAATCAAGATGCATGTGCGTGCGGCGTTATGGACCGTCATCTACCGCCTGAAGTAACCGCGCAGCTCGATGAGCAGTGTGTGTCATGCTGCGCGCGGGTCGTACGAGTACTCCTTGGATGGTGCTTCGAGCAGAAGGCAAACTACTCACCCTGTGAGCTAAGCCAAGCCAGCACCCCGGTTCGCTTTCTGTCGTCGAGATGCTGCAGTCGTCAATTTATTTCGTCATTTTTTCCTCTTAAAGTCCCGCCAGGGTTTGAGTTATGTTTAAGACCTTTTGGACTGTACGCGCGTTTTGGTAACGAACTACAGCAATTGAAATAAAAGTAGACTTATTTTGGCAGAAGTACATTGGTTTGGTCTTTGCCCGACGCGTCGCTTGGCGCGTAGCTTGTCCCCTCATAGCCGTTGAAGCCGTTCGAACCGCTCTCTCATCGCCCTCGGAGCCATGCTATGCTTGGAGGGGGCGGGGGCGGGGGGCGGTACTCATTTGTTGCATGCCTTAGTCATTTGACCATTGATCATGCAGCCCCTTTGACAAAGGATCCCCGTTCCTACTCCTAATAGAGACACCTCCAATATTTGGGCGCTCATTTACGATTTTTCCATATATTACATAGCCACTGTTTGCTTCTCCTATCCCCGTCCTGTTTCGCCGTCTGCGGCCACCATCGATTTCTTAGGATGGTGATCGTTTTTCTGCTACTCTCTTGTCTACCGAATTATTTCATTTCACATACGTCCAATTTTCTCATCTCCTCCTCTACACGCATCCCGCTCCTCCTGGTATGTATTCACATTCTCCTACTATGCGAGTCCTACTTTCTATTGTTGTCCCGCACGGGCACATATTTGTAGCCACGTCCTCCTCCTCCCGACTTCTGGTATTTCTCTTTCTTCTTTCTGGTACCATGCACGGAATCGCAGTTTCAGCTTTGTCGCGTAGTCCATTGAGCCGTGCAGATGCGTTTTCATTCCAATATCTTCCCTCACCCCCCCGTACATCTCTAAGTAATTATCCTCTTGCACCTTATTTCTTAGCGCTAGCCTTGCCCTTTCTTCTATTTTTTATTTTACTTCTGTCGTGTACCCGCCAAACTTCTCTAAGACAGTACCTCTTCTTGGTCTCCCCCTAAATCCTTCCATGTGTTCTCGACTACGTTATCCCATCTTATTCCAGCTCGTCCTTTTGTTATTTTCTCCCATACATCCCTAGCAACTATGGCTGGCAACCTCTTTTCTGGCATAATGTTGCCATTTCAACTTTCTCACGTCTGTATTCGCTTTTAAGTGGGTACATTCCTAGTTCTGCCCTTAATACTGCATTATTCGTCGTACTTGAGCATCCTAGTATCTTTTTAGCTGCTGCATGTGCACTATTTCCAGTTGTTTTACGAACTTCGCGTTCCTTTCCCACTCTTCTCCTACATACTTTAACCTTGGCACGATCACATCAATCAGAATACATCTTTTAACCCCAGTGTCAACGTGCGGGTCTGTTAGTATCGCATTCATCTTGCCTACTTGCGATTCACCCTTTGTTATTACTTTCGCTGTGTTTGCATCCCAAGAGCATTCCTTGGAGATCTCTACGCCAAGGCACGAACACTGGTCTACGATCGGTAGTTCGTCTTCCATTTGAATTTTACCGGATTCACCTTATCTTCGATACATACAACTGCTACAACTACTGCGCATTTTTCACGTTCGTTGTCACTCTCCATTTCCTAGTGTACTCTAATGCTTTATCTACCTGTTTCTGCAACCCTTCGGGTGTTTCTGATATCCCCACGAAATCGCCCGCAAACATCAACCCCGACACCGTATCTTCGCCCATCGTGACTTCTTGATTTGCTGCTTCAACTGCTACTATCATGTCATTAATATACACCTTGAATATATTGGGTGATAGTGTACATCCCTGTGCAACTCCTTGTAAAACATCAACATATTTGGATATCTCCCCGTCCAGCATCACAGCACTTCTCGCACATTCCGTCTATCTTTTTCATCAATCTCCACATCTTTCCTCAGATCCCAAGTTTCCACATCTATCTTTTCCCACAACCAATTCCTCCATACTGTGCCATGGGGCCTTCTGTATACTCTCTGACCCCCCCCCCCCAACTGAGGACTCTCAAAAGAGCCATCCCCACGGTTGGGATGCAGCATCAGTTCCTGAAGTCCTCACATGAGGAGCTCAATATATCACCCGATACTACATGAATTCGAAGGCATTCGTTGGCACAACCCGACGAAGTTTCTTTGCCTTTGTAGTCCTAAAACACCTTTATACACTCGTGAAATTACTTGACTAATGGCTACCCGCTAGTTCATCACTTGACGAGCTAGCTCAATCGGACAGGTACACTATTATCTAATCCAACAACTGCAGCCCCTACCGTGGGATGAGTCACTAATGAATTGCAATCCATTTTTGTTTCGTGACGTGTCCAGCATCTGGGATTGTTCACGGCGAAGCGCGTATTGTGTATGATGAGTATCGTGTTTTGGGTGCGCGAGACCTCGTAAGAAATAGGCATACCCCCCGTACCGCAGGCTCCTCGAGTCGCACGCACGAACGTTTGCGACATAGATAGACTCGCGCAGATCGATACACGATAGAGGTCTCTCTCCAGTGCCGGTTGCCCGCTATAGTGCCGGTTGGCCGCTATAGTGCCTGTGAAATCGCTTGCTTAGCACAGATGGGAACAACCAGTAGTGACAGTATTCGGAGTAGTGCCGGCTGACGCTGTAGTGAGGGCATTTCCGGCTGACACATACTGGCACTATAGAGTGACCACAAATGTAGAGCAGAACGGAAGCGCACACTGGTAAACTGGTGAACCGGCGAATTACAGAAACATGAAAAAAGTGCTCGGGAAAAATCCCACAGGATTTTTTATCGGAAATTGGGATTTATTCCCGCTCCCGTTCAAATATCGTTCCCGTGATGTAACCCCCCCCCCCCCCCCCCCCCTGCCCCCCTCCCCTTCTGCGGACGTGTGCCGTGCAGTGGAAGTCTCCGACAGCATAAGGCGTCCGGCAGGTGTCTCCGCTAAACTCCCTACAACGTACGCAGCTGAGAATGGACGCGAAGGCCCATCGCCCTATATCATAGCATCACGGAAGGCCGGAAGGCCGTGCTTTCGCGTCTTTGTGTCTCCGTGGTGTACCTGTTTTTTTCTTTCTTTCATTTTTTCTTTCCCGTTTTCTCTTTACTTTTTTTTTCTTTTTTTTCTTAGTGCTCGCGTTTGTTTTTGTGATTCCGTGTACCTTACTGTTTTATTTTTTTTGTTCCGGCTGAACTTGTGGCGCAAAATTTGATAGTAGGCGCTACTGCGCAGGAGGCCGTTCTTGTGTTTTGGTGTGCTTCCGTGTTCCCGTTGTTATTTTGCTTTTCACGGCTAAAGTTGTTATGTTTTGCATAGTTTGGTAGCTGGGCTGGCGTGGGAGAGAGCCCGTGCTTGCACTCTAGTGCTTCCTTGTGACTACTTGTTTGTTGCTACCGCTTGTTGTGTATAGTTTTTTAGTATCTGGGCTTTGATGTGTCGCCATTTTTGTTTCGCTGTCGTGGTGCATTTAAACTGTACGGCATTGGGACGTTCGTCCGGAACGTGTCATGAAGCATCGCGCAGCCCGCAGAGACTCGCAGCAGTACCGAAGTTTAGAGCGAAAAGGGTTCGCTGGCTTGGTCTCAATATTCAATATATTGTGTCAACGTGGCATTGCCGCGGTCGTCCTAGGCGTAGTAGGTGGATATGGCGCTTTTCCCCGGCCGTTGAGCCCACCTACCTGTAGACGGGAGATGGAGGTCAGTTTAAGTTGACAGGCTGCATCCAAAAGCGCGTTTATATCCCGCGGACAGCGAGACCCTGGGACATGATGGGGGTAAACCGTACCATTTGTGTCTCCACAAGCATCGTACAGCGAGAACTTGCGACCTTATGAGTGTAAACATCTACCAGGTATACATTTTTATTCCGCGTGGAGGTTGCGGTCGGGGAAGCAAAAGTGCGAAACCTCTCCGGATACCACCACCGGCCAGATACTCCAAATTTCCACCTGATTTCGCAGGAATTGACTTGTTTTCATCGCCTGGTTTCGGGGTTGGGTTGGCACGAGTGAGCCGAGACGAGCCATGCGAGGTTGCGCTAGATGAGACCACCGAGAAAATGCGGAATGCTTTTAACGTTGCACATCTTGAGGTAACTCTTTTTTCCGCACCAATTTTGCTTTCATTGTGTTTTTATACGTGTATTACTTATGTAGTTTGTAAATCTACTGTCGACTAGTGGTGCACCCAGAAGACTTGTCCAATTTTTGCCCTGTAGTTGAAGCTACCGCGTGTTATTTGTTTTGGTGATGTCGTAAGAGTAACCTCACAGTACCGGTTGGTGGTGCTGTAGACACCTGGACGTGCAAAACGCTTGTTCCCTTTCATTGCAGATGCCACGCGTATTTTGTGTCTATAATGCTTAATACCCACGCACCTATTAGTACAGTAGAGCTCTGGACATATAGACTAGATACACACCTTGGGTATAGGTGCTTCAAGACGATTTTGCTGATTTCGAGACGGCGGGAGTTATCGTCTAGAGGGTTACCGGTTGGTGGTTCGGCGCTGCTCGCGTTAGAAGAGTCGTGCCCGGAATGAATGCGGGGCTGTACGCGCAGACTTTCATGTTTTTTCACACTGTTGCCCTTGTTCGCGTGCCAACAATAGGCCTGTAGCTGTGGTAAAGGGGGATAGATCATTTGCCTGCGGCGCGGTGTGCGTCGTCCACGCTGGTGACGTTTGTAGCACCAAGAGCGCTTCACCGCCGGCGTCCGATACGAACTAGAGTTTAGCCGACAAAACGTCGTGTCGCCAGTAGAAAGGGGCTCGCGCTACGAGCGTTCTTGCGCCTTTTGCGTAGTTTCGTTCGGGCTGCTCTATTGATGCTGTAATAAAGGGTATTGTTGTGTGCGGCTACGGTCGCCTAGGCCTTTTATATTTCGGCACACTGTTGTCCTTGATCAAACTCCAATTTTGCCCAGCATGGTTGGTTGCGTATATCAACTATTGGCAGACGCGGACACATGGTTCGTAGGGAAGCCTTGTGTTTCGACGACATCGTAGGTCCTACGGTCTGTCATCAATGCAGCTTCTAGTGTCCAAGACTTGATAACATATTGGATACATGGCAGGGTGTATACAAGTTATGATCCGGCTGTGTCGCGCGGAAAATGGATGTCGAGGGCGGGCATCATAAGCTGGCCGGTCCCGCCATTCAAATAGAAAAAAGCCCTAGCCGTGGGAAACTCACACAGTATTTTTTTTTCTCTGGCGGCTGTTAAACGCACCCTGAACCCACGGGGATCGCACCGAAGCTGTTCGTGAGTGGTAGCGTTCGATGTAGTTGACGGAGCTAGTTTCCTTTCTCCAGTATGTCGGGCTGTTCGTGTCTTGGTGTCTTACCTCATCGGCAGCAAGCGCACTTTAGCTCTTAAAGAGTAGTTTTTGAGTCTCTTGATGACGTGGTACGCAACAGCTTCGTGCAAGAGGCGCACAGGCCTCTTGCCTACGCTTACCCGGGGGGATTTTGCTGCAAGAGTCTGATCGCTAATGTAAGGGATAATATTGGAACGTTTGGTGGTATACTAGGTGTGAAAATGTCATTTTTTTTCATCATACTTTGCACTACTTTTTCGCCTGTGTTTTGCAATTGACGTCTTGTAGTTGGCCTTGGCGGAGCAATATAAGATAAAATGTCCCGCCATGAGCGGTGGAACATACGTTTCTTACTCCTGCTAGCGGGCCTTTGCCTGCATTCGCATGCGGGCGGTTAAAGCCGCACAGTCGATCCGCCACTCCGTCGTCCCGCAGATATCCCTCATTTTCGTCTCGCATCTCTGTTGGGACGAGATGAGCCTATTGTGACGACCATTGGGCACGATGCTGCCGTCGACCAATTTTCGCTAGGGTATGAGTAGTGGCATGCTGATGCACCGCACTAGGACCACGTAAATTTTGGCTTCTCCGTTTCCTTGAACCCCTCTGTAGTATTCAAGAGCGGAAATGAAATATCTGCAAAAAAGTGACGATTACGGCATCGGCAACACGAAGACCGAGCTTCTTATGTGCGGGGTTAATCTGTAGGACGACGAACGAAAGGGCATGCACGACGCGCGGAGGCTGATATGCTTACTGCTTCACGCTCTTCCTGACAGGTTGATAAGACCGCACACTTGTCACTTTTCAGAGAGTTATCCCTGGGTCCGAAATTGGTGAAGGCTTACTACGAAGGACACCCCACGCTGTGAACAATTACGCCGGAGGCGCGCGCACACATGTCTACAGCGACAATAGCGGTGGCTGCTTGAATGGTCCCGCGCATGGCCATTATTTCATGCCGTGTGTCGTTCGCCTCACCAACGCTACACGGGTGGACAGGACCCCTCCGTTTCGTCGACGCTGTATATCGTGGGCAGAAGGCAGATCTGTTGAGCACCTTTTTGGGAAAGCCAGCTATGGCGCAATAGAACTTCGGCAAACTCCAAACGGCAGCCTTTGTTAGCACCTTTTCAAACGCCGAAAATAACGCCCATACTCACTGAACGTGGGGAAATCCGCACGTGTTGTGATATTTGACGTACCAGTAGGTGCTCGGAATGTTGGCCGCTCGCCCACTTTCTACCATGTCGACGAAGCACGGGGGTCCCGTTGACGCGTGTAGTGTCTGGTTCACACCCCTACTGGTGCAACTTTGCGCCAATGGCTCGCGCGACGCTTACGGTGGTTGGTAGATTCTTTGCATATTCGTATTGTCGAGGCGGCCCTCTTGTCAGTGAAAACTCACGCTCGTTGCCTTCCCGCAACCGCCGCGTAATTTCTTCAACGGCGATCATCGTTATACTGGTGGCGGTCGCCACAACCTTATTCTTCGCGGCGCACACCTCGTACGACATCCGCAACGACACCACCAACTTCAACTTCGGCGCTCCCTCACACAATCTGGCTTGTCGCCAACATACCGACGGGTAGTCGATATTGTCCCCAACATATATGATAACTTTTCACATTAACCATCCCTCGATGACGTCGGCCACCGTTTCAAGCCGCAGCACACGTACATACCCCCGAGTAATCCCACAGTAGGGATTGCACTTGTTGGATTAACCCATAGTGTACCTGACCGGGTTCAGCTCCTCAGGAGTGGGAGCATCGGTTAACATGACACATTTACGAGTGTATTTGTTCTACTAGTAGAACTAGCGCATAGAAGTGTTGGTCGGGCTGGGCGAGCGAATTTCTTCGAAGTCGTGTTTCGGAGGGATGAGATATTGAGCTAGCTCCTCTTTGTTACTAGCTGCAAAACATTAAGCTGCAGCCGTAGCGCGGGATGACTTCGACCCCCTCTTCACACGTGCCTACATTGCTCGGGCCAGACCCCGAAAAGTGCGGTCGCCGCCTTGGGGTGTAAGCGTGGTCGTTGCCTTGAGGTGCGAATGCAGCAGCACAAGAACGCCGAGCCCTATATCGGCGGTTAGCGATCGAAACCCTAACCTTGAGCGGTCGAGGAATCGACCGAATTTCCCCAGGCTGTCACCGATCAGTGTGAGCTGATTTCTTTTCCCGACCCATCCCGTCCGAGCATTGCACGCACTCCACCCCTCTTGTCCCTGCGATGGTGCAGCGGGGCCCAAACAAAACCATAGACCCCGCGCGCACAGCTCTGACAGTGCTGATTCTATATATTCTGTGCAGTCACCTCAAATGCTTTTCCGTGCACATGGGGTACGTCTTGCCAAGCAAGCGAAGGATTATAGACCAAGATTCCGCCACCCCCTTCAATACTCCGTGGAACACAGAAAGGGCTGGCTCTAGCCAGCGCCTCGAATACGGGCCAGCTTTGGCCTCACCTAGACGAGCAACGGGCTTCGCTGCGTGTCCACTGAGAGAGTAGCCGACCCGTTCCCGCTCTCTTACTATACAGAAAAATATACCAGGTACATGATGCAATCACAATTTCTTCTCTCACACAATGGCAAACACCACTCAAGCAGCAAGATAAACGGTCATCATCAGGGAGAAATTATTACAAATTCGAAGATATGTCACAGGTCTTTGCTCACAGCGAAGAGGCGTCTCAACGTGGGGAAAGTAGTTATGACCCGCTCAAACTGCAGACAGTTCAATCTGCATCAAATTAACCAACACCAGAGCAGCACGTATCATGTTTTGCGGGGAACAAAGCACGGCGATCACTGTCACCCTCGTTTTGGTCTACAACACGGCAGCTCATCTCGCATAGCAATGCCCAAGCCAGCGCCACCATCGACAGCACGCCTCCAACTTCCATGGGTAGATACTACCTAGACGGTCTACGCCTACTACTCGTCATACGATTTCGAGTGCATCATCATGACGACACGGTGTCGGCGTCACCGCAGCGCCATCGAACAGCTAGGGCTACACCCTCTACAGCAAAGGCTACCACTCCAACAGCCACAACGACAACATCTCCACCGTCCAACGACACAGATGCCTACCTTACGGCATCGTGCACGCGATGAAATGGAACGTAGCTACCATTTTACCGAGCATACTCTCGGAAAATATCGCTCCAATATCGCTCTCGTCTTCCCATTTTCCAGATGGACCCAGGACATCATCGTCAATTGCCATCTCACATAACGCCAGCTCAAACACCACAGCACCAGAAGCTTCGTCATGCAGGAGACCAATGGAAACTCCAGTAGAACCCAGACCAGCTACTACGTGGTTCGTGAGCTTGAAATCAAAGGGTAACACCAGCTCTTTCAGCGTGCAGAAGAGCTACAGTATTCGATTTGCTTTTCAAACGAAGGGGTTGAAGTTGTTTTTATGCGTTTCGCTTTGCGGGCTGTGGGCTCAAACGTTAGATTGCACCTCATCTACATCGTTGATGAAAAGATCGACAAAGCGAACACCATGCCTTCTACGAGCAGTACCAAGGCACGACCACGAGGAGAGGACAGGACACTATTATTAGCACATCTCATTAGGGCGACGTCACCATCTACATTGAACATCTCTTATTAAATATATCTCTTATTATATATCATCATCACAAGCTCCAAAAGCTTTCATTCACATCTACAGCAGCATCAACATCTTCCAAGGGTCTTCTTCTGCTACACCACAGGAGCGAAGAACACCAATGTACTATTATACTACTGCACATGCAAAACATTTTTTTAGCGAAACAAGTATGACATCCCGACGACTTTGGGTTAAAAGGTCTCGTCGTTCAACACGCAATTTGGTCTAAACGTGCACCCTTTGTCGTAACATACGTTCGCACGTGTTCATGAGGACTCGCACGAGGTAATTCGACGCGGGACAGGGCGGCACAGCTACGCGTGTAGCCTTGAGAGTGTACCGGCGAGCTTATGAACGATGAAGCACGCCGAGCGCCGGGGGGTCCCGACAAAGAGGAGGTAGTAGAAAAGCCGCCCAGAATTGTATCGGGAGTGCAGCGCCTGGTCTCTGGGATCGCTGGGGGGAACCCAAGGGAAGGGCCACCGACGAACTCAGAGTTGGTGCAACATAGAAAGAGGTTTCAGACGCACAATAGACGTCTATAAAGTATTCAGGGCTGTTCATGGGTCAGGTCAAATCCCACGGGTCCGACCGGGTCGGGTCAGCTGAGCCGACCCGACCCGCGAAAAATTGAGACATCTTGACCCGACCCGACCCGACCCACGAGATTTTGAAACCCCCTGACCCTACTCGACCCGATCGGCGAGATTTTGAAACCTCTTGGCCCAACCCAACCCGACTCGTGAAAGTTCAAAACCTCCTGACCCGACCCGACCCGACCCGCGAATTTTGAAAATCTGTTGACCCGACCCGCCACACTCCGAGTGACCCGTGAGGTACGGGTTTCATGCGGATAGGGTCGACTGGACCCGAGATATATCGCACGGGTCAAAGTCGAAAAGTCACATGAGTGGATATGTGCCTTGGTCGGTTGGATGTACTCCTTGGCCCCTCGCACTTTTCCTAGGATGCCGTGCTCTCTGATTGTTTTACCGGCGCTGTTTGCAGCATTATCATGTGGTGTGCGCGCGGAAAATGAGAAATATACCGCAACCCACACATCCGCAGTCAGCCGTGCCCGTAGCGCTAGACCCTTGGGTCGACCCGACGAGCGAGCTAGCTATCTATGCACCGCCGCCTAGCTGAGCCGCCTCCGGCAGCAAGCCTACAACTGGGGCGGTGGATCTGTCAGCAGGGGCTTCGATTCGCGAGGATCCGGGTCTGCTGCTGGTGCTTGCTGCTGCCAGTGCTGTTGCTCCTGCTGCTGCTGCTGCTTCGACAAGGACTGCTCTTGCCTTTTTACGTTTGGTCACATATCGTACTGGTATGATATTTCTTACCGGGTATTCAATGTGAACGTATGTCGTACATGGGTGCTTACGCTGCCATGTGTCGTCTTTATTGTTGCACCCCGCAATGCAGCAAGGGTGTGTGGTCTGGGATTGTTTTAGTGGACTTGGATGGATGACAATATAGACTACATACCCGAATGATACCTACGGCTTCATCAGACACGGGATTCGCGTAGTAATACTTTATGCCTGGTACGATAAGTGACTGCCGGGTATGCTTTTTCTGGAAGGTATGATAATATACGATCGGAGTATCGGGACACGAGAGGCTTTCGTGCAGGAAGCGGCGCGTTTTGTATCATTTTCGGACCCTTGGGTAAGACCCGCCGTTTAGACCCGCGGGGCGCCGGCACGACAAGGGCCCTCCGGCAGGCAGCTGTAAGTGTGAAAAGGGCAAATCCGCAGGCCAGATCCGTGGGTTCGACCCGCGGGTCGGCCAAAAACAACCCGCGGGGTCATGATGGCTTGACCCGCGAGTGGCCTATATCTCGCAGGTCATGACCGGACCCGACCTGCGAGATTCCAAACCTCTTGACCCGGCCCGACCCCACCCGCAAGATTTCCAAACCTCTTGATCCGATCCGACCCGACCCGACCGGATCCGCGAGATTTCAAACCGTCATGACCCGACCCGACCCGACCCGCGAGATTTCAAAACTTCTTGACCCGGCCCGACCCGACCCGTGATAGTTTAAAACACAATGACCCGATCCAACCCGACCCGCGACATTTTGAAACCCCCTTGACCCCACCCGCGGGTCGGGTAATGATTCGTGAAAGACCTGAAAATATTGTACAATATCTGGATGGTTAGTCTCAGGCGGTGTAGCCTTTCCGGAATTTTCAGAATACCGTCGCACTGGATGAGTTTCCATATTTTAGTGGCACCAAGGATCAATGACGAATGCGTCAGGTAGCCACTTACGTGTCTTTGTGGGGGTTGGGAGAGTTGAAAAGTTTTGGTCAAGTTTTTGTTATTACCGTGCTGTAGTGTCAGCAGCAAGGAAATCGCTGCCGGAAAAACTACTCCAGGAGTCGGCCCTCGCCTTCTGCACGACAATTGCCCAAGGCGTATATAATATATGTCCCGGGTAACATATTGTGGGCTCACGGGTGGTTCTAATGGCTAGCACGCCCCTGCTATGAGTGACTGGGGGTGTTCAAATAATTTGTCAATAGCAAGGGACGGCCACAGCGTGGTGCACGGGGGGTATAGTCACCTCGTTCGTCGTCTTGATCACACTAGGGTACCAGGCACTTGCCTAGAGTGCATCATAACCTCTCTTACTCTCAACGGAGTTACATCCATGAACAACGTGCGCGTGAGCGGGGTAAGAAAGACCTAAATGACTGAAATAAAGGTGCTCCAACATGCGAACCACCTATTAATAACATGTAAACGAAGCGAACACGGCCAAGCACAGGCTCTAGCTGAGGAACAAGTTCAGATAGGAGCCCTACGTCGCTGATAATTGGCGCCGAACGCTCTGCGCCCGTTGGAGCACCTTCACAGAGCTCAACCCCCGTGATGTTCCTGCCGACGGGCGTAGGGTACATCTATGGCTTCAAGAGGCGCCCCACGAGAGAAGAACCACAAATCGCCCCCCCGAAATGGCATTTAACCGAAATATGGGAGTGTAACCCGATGAACAAGCCCGTGGCCTCTAGGCACATAAAACATATATTCGAAAACCTAAGTGACACTCTAATGATACAGTGTAGTTCCTCAGTATAGGACACACGCCAGCCGGAAATGCTTAAACCCCAATGCGCTACCCAAACCGCAACATGCACCTGTCTTTGTAAACCTCTTGGCGCTAGTCATCCCAGTCTACACGGGGCAGCCTACCCCCCCAAGCAGCCGACGCGTTCTACGATAGAGGTGCACCAACCATTGTTTTTTCTTAATACTACCCCTCAACTTGGGAGCTCAAGACCTCTCTAAGGCAAAACACTTATTTTGGAGAGAACTAAACTTTCTTCCGGATGAACAACCCCATGGCGTCGGTACACGACGAGAATCACGCAAGCAAAGATGGCGTATTTCGGACGGCTTTGGGCTAAAGAGCTCCGTCAGTCAGAATCAATTTCAGACAAAAAAATGTATACCTTACTACCTCTATCGTAGCGCGCGTCAGCCGCACCCTTCACGTACCAGGCGGGCGAAAGCCTGCAACCACCGTACCCAGCTGTGAAAATCTACCGAGTTTGGGGCCTTTTTTACACCTCCGGGCATAAACATCTCACCCAACCGTCTTTACAAACGCGAACATCATGTGAAGGTCTCAAGATAAAAGCAGCGGCGAACCATACCGGTGCACTGCTGCGCTGCCGCCCATTCTGTTCGGGCACCATTGGAAAGGTATATATCCCTTGCCGATAGAGCCCGATAATATGAAAACTACTATGTTCATCTATTAATAGCAATGATTGCAGAAACAATTTTGAGACGACCCAATCAGAATATATTCGCAAAGCATGCTACAATTTCGACTTTATCACTGAATGCTATGGGGGCTGTCGTATTTCGTGTCGTTGGCCCCCACACCGGTATATTCTCCGACAGCTTGAACCTGGATCTACCAAACAGAAAGATCGTCCCTTGCTGTACAAGTCGAGCTGTACACATTACCTTTCATTCAGTACAGCTATAGATAAATCGTGTGTGCTGTCATTTGCAGCAGCCTGTGAATCGATGCTCAAATTCGGCCGACCGTGATGATTTCCTCCGCGCGAAGCCTCTTTCACACAGGGGCGTCCCACTGCTCCATTTTTGTTTGACAAGCAAGCGCGGTAGGTGAGGTGGGGGATGGCAGGGAAACCGGCGTTACGTCAAGAGATTAAAGTGCACACGGGTTTTGAGGACCATATCACAATTATTTCGACTGTCGTGGGGGCGGAGAGCTGACAAGCTGTGTGCAAGGGAATAGGAGAGAGACAAATATCGAACGTAAGGTCAATCGGTCGGCTGCCGGGGGTCCAATTATTCATCTCAGGTGACACGGACACGGCAGCGCCTTTAGTGATACGCAACGCAAGTCTAAAGGGTACGCTATTCACCTGTGTTTCCTTGGTAACGCGGTTACCGTAGCCTGGAGATGAGGCATCATGGACCGTCCAGACACGTGAAACCCGGAGGTATCAGCGGAACGATACGTGTGGGGGCACATATTTCGTCGTTTAGTCGGGCATTGTGGTGACATCATGTCACGCGGCACGGGTTCCCTGGGATACACATGTGATCTACACCTTATATTAACCAACCACGAATGCGTCACAAGGGAAGGGCTTCATGTGGGACGTCGTTGTCGGGATTGATTTCGATTTCTCGGGGGCCAACAGATGATTGTCACTGTCAAATGATCTGATCGAATATAACGCACGTCTGGGGACGCCTACACCATTCTCTATCTTGCTACCTACCCCTGGGCGGATTTGAAGCACAGAGGGCGGGGAATCTAGGATACGCGTTGGCGCTGTATATGATCGATGGTGTGGGATATCACTGACAGCAAACGCGGAGTACAAAGTTGGGGATGGGCCCAAGCGAACGGTGAGTCAATCCTCACGCGGTGTGGTCGCTGTCTCACCCCGTGATATCTCTCCTCTCTCTCTAAATGGCTGTGAGCTGGAAGTTGTTTTATTACCACGATACTACACCGCTAAGCGGGCCTTACATTCTGCCGTGAGGCTTGGCAGCGGCACGACCCACCACAGTGATGCGACGTGTGGGCTATCGTAGTAACGGTTTGTTTCGTGTCACATAAGACACGGCGCACCCGCCAATGCCGCCCTCGTGTAGCACACAGTGCAATATCACCCATTTATTGGAAATGTCGTCAAGCTGTGCGTACTGACTACGACGCGCGGTGGAATGCAATCAAAAGAGAAAACATATGTAGGTCCGTTGCTCACACGTCTTCCCATCCTTAGTGATGTGAGCTTCCCAATTCGGAGGCAAGGATTGGTTAACAACGCCACCCATTGCGGCCGTCGTCGTGTTCGACGAAAGGGCGTGGGCAGGGGTGGAAATCTGAGATGAAGCCGTGTTCGAGCCCCGCGGTTTGCGCCTTATCGTAGTGTGGGTGGCCTCAATACTGGCGCCGCTTGCGGGATCAACCATCGCCACAGGCCGTTTCCAGTGCGTTGTTTGGTTGACCGTGTCACAATAGTCTGGGAGGAGGAAGAATCAGGCATGACAGCGATGTTAGGGACGGGAAAAAAATTAACTTCATCCCCAGGCGGGCGGTCATACGACTACGGCCATTCATGAACATCGAGTACACCCGCCCCCAAGCGGGCGCTTGCCGCCTTACCGTGCCCAATGGCTCTGCCCTGCAACGCTTGTGCATGAAGACGTGCTTGCCACAACAATACGCCGCCACGCGGGCCTTGAAAGCTGCAAACTTGATACGGAACTTGACGGTACCGCCCACCACAGCGATACGAGGTATGTGCCATCGCAACATTAGACACGGCGCACCCACCGATGAGGACCTTCTGCAGTGTGTGCTGCACCGTCACCAGACCTCTCAATATTTCGCCGCGCAGTGCGTACTGACCGACAGTGACACAAGCTACAAATACCCCCAAAAACAAGCAGTTGACGTGCTCACATATCTTCCCACCCGGAGTGGTGCGAGTCTCCCAATTCGGAGGCAGAGGCTTGTCGACAGCTCCCCCCGTTGCTGCGGTAGTGGTCGAAGGACGGACGGTAGCAGGGGCGAGAACCTGAGACGGACTCGTGTTGGAGCCCCGTTGTGTTCGCCTAATACTGGTATCGATGACCGGGACACCGCTGCCGCTTGTAGAACGAACCCGACAAGCAGGACGATTCCATTGCATGTTTTGGCTGACCGTATTGATATAGTCTGGAAGCAGAACGTAGTTGACATGGCAGCGATGCAAGGGACAGAGGACAAGAATTAACTCTACCCCCGCGTGGACGTTTGCAGCCTTTCCTTCTTTCCTTGATCTGATCTGTAATGCTGGTGCCTGCAAAGCGTTTATTACACAAACACGCGGTCAGGCGGACTGGATCTTGGCACGGAACGGCACCGTACGTCACGGCCCACAAGGGCAGTGCGAGGTATACGCCATCGTAACAATGAAAATCATTTGTGGCGTTAAACACGACGCACACGCCGGTGAAGCCCTCCCGCAGCGCATAACGCACCATCATCAGATTTCTCAAGGTTTCGCCAAGCAGTGCATACTGACCGACAGCGACGCACGGCACAACGTCATGAAAACCAAGCAATTTAAGCGCTCACATGTCCTCTTATCCGGAGTGACGCGACGTTCCCAGTTCGGAGGTAGGGGCTCGTCAACAATGTGGTCGGCTGCGGTCGGGAGTATCTGATCACGATAGGCAGGCGGGATGGAAACCTGAGATGAAGGCGTGTTCGGGACCCGCCGACCGCGCCTCATTGGAGTGTCGACGACCTGGACGCCACTCCCGCCGCTGGAATGAACCCGCCAAACAGGTCGATCCCATTGCGTTGTATGGTTGACGGTGTTCATAAAATCTGGACGCAACAAGGTAAATCAGGTAAATCATGCAACACAGCCATGATAGGGGTGGGGATGGCGTTAGTGGTACCGTGACGTCGAGGTAGGCCGCTATTGGCGCACAGGCGACGGCACAACCTTTGGAGGTACGGCAGCCAAACTACATGACAAATCGACTCTCCGATATTGTTGAATAGATGACACTTTGTAGTCGTATAACGTCGGAGAAAATTCGTGGATCGGCCTATGGAACGACTCTGGAACGATCAGCTACACACCCGGTAGTACATGTGAAAAAAAACACTCACATCACCGATTCGTTCATTGTTTGATGCGCTGGCGGTACGTGCCTCGACGACAATGCTCAATGGCAGAATATTCATTTTCGATCGCTGCAAATTTTCCGTTGTCTGTGTTTCGGGACCATGAGCTACCTGGAGAATAAACAGACATAATGAACCAAACTCCAGGAGGATAAACTCAGGTTGAATGTTGCTGTTGCTTCTGATGCGAATAATGGTGGCGGTGCATTGAGGGGGTTTCCAATAGGGCGGTACAGTTCATTAATGCTGCTTGGTTCCCTTTGGTTGCTGATTCATTTGGTTTATCATTTTTAGGAGGCTTTTCCACCCGGGTTCTCCCTTATTTATACGTAAACGGCTATACCATGCGATACACCGAGCAAGGGAGAGTCGTTCTACGATAGCCCCCCCAACTTTTCTTTAACGAAATCGCCGCTTTCAAAACCAGCTCCCGGTCGTATCTCCTGAAATACAACGTCACTCGACACCCCGACGTCATCGATCGGTAGACCTTTGCACCCAAGAAAATATATGGATACTTTGACTTCAATAGTATCCTTCCTTGCATAGAGCAGCCACGAAGCGTCCGTTAAAGAAAATCGCTGGTTTTGGGGGGGGCTATCGTAGAATCAGTCGGGAGTCGTTAAGTAGCTCGGGGCATAGCTGTTGGGTATCGCACAGTCTAATATGTATAGTCTAACAGGTGGAAGACGTGTTTCCGAGGGGATTCTTGTACCCTTGATGTAACTGCCAAGACGAACCAACAACGTACGAAGTGGACGTCTTCACTCTGTGCTACTCTCTGATAATACAACACGTTGTCTTTCCAGCCCTCATGATGAGAGCTGTCTACTTTGCTTAACTGCAGAAGAGAACTGTCACGCCTCAAGAGTGTCGATTGCGTAACCACCCAGCACCGACGTGCCTCCTCCCATTGGAAACCACTCTTTTACACATAACCCCGTCGACTAAAAAATCTGGCGGGGCTCAATGAACGAAACAGAAAAAATAAGTACCACCACCGCCACACCACCAACACCACCACCACCACCACCACCACCAATACCATAGTATGTGCTTCGCGTCTAGTTCCGCTTGACAGCCACGGCCTCTCTATTCCTGCTTCGGGCAACGCTAGGTGCGTGTGGACGGAAATCGTGAGGATGGCTAGTTGTGTCAGCTGTCTGCTGCTTGCTAGACAGAAGCGGCGAGAAAACGAAACATCCCCATTTTTGTCTTTGGGAAACGCCCCCATACTTGTTGACAACCGGGGGCCTCAGGCTTCAGGAACGTTTGAAGGGGTCTCTACTTTGTTTGCATTCGTCAAGAGTAGAAAGTCGCAGTACTAGTATTTTCTACAATAGCAAAACAAAGATCACTCACAATTGTTGCCATCCGCGTCCGTCCGCTCCAACCAGCCCGGCGGTAACCTCCCACCATCATCCTATCAACGGACAAACAACGAGCCAAGATGAAAGGCGGGATAGTTGGGACTTACGTCCGTGAGACTGGGCGGGATATTTTAGACACAGAGCGGCCAATCATGTTGGTTCCTCGGACTGCGTTGGCTCAACTACTTCAGCAACGCGAAAGATGGCTTGAGTTCCCGATCGGTCTCAATGTCTCTGGGTTCGCGTGGTTTACGCATCACCGCGCGTATTTTTCAGCGTGGCAGTCGCCGCGCATCTGAAGCAAAAAATCATAGGCCCTTCTGCGTTTAATTCGTCGTACGTAGCCAAATAGGCTTTCGTATGAGGCTGCTCAATCATGCGAACATTTGAGAGCACGGTACTGTTGGCCCCTGATTTATCGGAAAACGTGCATGCCACGTAACATGCCCAGGAAACACGGGGGGGCGGGGGGGTTCGATCGACACGCGTGCAACGTTAGTCGTTGACTGTTGTAAGTGCTCGGCACATCAGATTAGCCGTTTAAACGACCACAACACCGCAACATGGGCGACACCCAGAGCTCCGCCCCTTGCCCCACCACTTAATCACCACGGCACAGCTACACGTCCAGCTACGCACTTGGCGCTGGGAGAACGATATCACATACCTGGGACGACCCAGATGATCGCCCTCTCTCACCGGTCTGTTTGTAGGGCCTTGCAAACCATCTGTCCCCGAGCCTTGGGACTTGTGCGCTCCCTATCGAGAAGTCAGATGGCGGGCGGACGTGGATACCAAATACGGAGCACGCGAGGCCAAGGCTACTGGGTCGGTGAACAAATGATCACCGTATCAATGGTTTGACCGAATATTATATGTGGAACGCGTGCCGGCTGAACGAAGGCACGCGACATATGCATTCTGAGAGAAACCTTGCGCAATCTCGGCTGGAATATGCGATCGCTGCTGCTACTGCTGCGCGCGCTGTCCTCAAATGTTCACCGCGGCGCAATTCTTCAACGCAGCAACTACGGCAGACCAAGTCCTGAGCTGGACGTCTGTGGTATCTCACTCTGAACACGCTGCGGATGTTCCCCTGACGTCGGGGCGCAACGGCCACGCCCGCGTTTTCGCTCGGTCCGTCCCATTCGTTGGGGGGGGTGACGCTTGTTGCGCCAGTCATCCTGTGGAAGTAGTACACGCTACCGTTTCTCCGCTGCTTCTTCACCCACCCGGGTGGCAGGTCCTCTTCCGTTGCGTCTATGTCAATGTCCTGATCACCACGAAACATGAAACCGAGGCATCGGGGGCGAGGGGGGTGGGGGGGGTTAGTCTACTGTCGAATGACGCTGGTTCCACGGTTTTGACGCCAAATTTAACATACGAAAAAAATCGTACTACACGTAGGACACCTGCTCCGCCAAACAAAGGTCCCGGACGGTTTGGTACTAAGCGCAGGTTTGTTGGGGAATCATTGAGGGCCGCACGCCTAATCATTTTCGAATGAGCACGTTGAATACCCCGCTGCAAACAATACCTATCTGGGGGTCTTGAGCGGATGAAGTTTGTGACGGCTGGTTCAGATTTTGACCAAGCTTTCCATGCCCCCGTCCAGGCACAGAACACACAACGTTTATTGTCAATCGCATCTCATCACAATATAACAGGCGAGAAAGCGACACGTGTTTACACGCATGCCTGCTACTCTTGTTCAACTTACCCGCCCATAAAAAAGGGAATGCACTACTACCTTAACACCAAAGTGTCGTCTTGAAGGAACCGCCGTACTCAGGTGGCACGGTGATGTAGGATGCACTACTGTCAATACATAAAGTGGGTCCATTCGAAGGCTTCGCAGTACTTAGGTGGCACAATGACGTATAACACTTGACGCGTACTGCGATAGAGGAGGCGTTTTTCTTCAGAAATGGATTCTGAAAGACGGTGCTCTTTAACCCCGAATCGTCGGGAATAGGCCATTTGTTTTGCATGATTCTCGTTGTATACCTAGGCCATGGGATTTTTCATCCCGTAGTAGTTTTATTTTCTCCAAAATCCATTTTTTGGAGAGGTTTTTAAGCTCCCAAAATTGAGGGGTAGTACTAAGGAAAAAAGTGGTGCTCCTCTATCGTAGCACGCGTCATCACTCTAGGTTTTGTAACCCATGCTCATGTTTTCCATCACACTTCCGGTCACAGCACCGATATGTCTTGCCCGCGTCGGGATGGCGTGCTTCTTTCCTCCACCAAATTTTGGATTGGCATTGCCCGCGCTTGTGGGTATACATCTTAAGCAAGCTGCCCCGTAAGAACTGCATCCATTGTTTTGGGGACAAACCACTTGGGTTTTGCGTGGAATTTGTTTATCACTTCTAAGACGGAATTCAACTCCGCCCGCAAGTTATTTGCTCTATCAAGTTCAAGGGACGTGACCTGGTGACAGCCGTACCTGTTGCGACGACGTTGCTGAGGTGCTGCTGGAGAAGCGTCTGTTGATCTTTTTAGCTGGCGTGGTCAATGTTTTGTAAACATTGCGCATCTTCTTGTCCGGTGGCTGCTTTTCGGAAAATATGAAGAACACCCCGAACGCTACAACCACGAATTCTGTTGCATTTCATGGCACGCGAAAACGACAGAAAACCAACAAGTCGCATATTATTGTGTCCGCACGATGCACATGGCAGAATTGCGCAAATGGGAGCCGCAACACGTCGCATGTACAGGACGGGGTAGACGGGAAAGAAAGGCACTTCTTGTAAGACATGCGGCTAGTTCATAGTTATTGTACACTATCCAAATCCGCATGTGCCAATAATTAGCCCGAACACGAACACTGTGTCCAGCTTTGACGGCCCAAAGTCGGAATAACCGCCGACCAATCTGGTTCCGTTATTATTTGTTCCCAGCCCGCCTCACCAACGGAGGAACGTTGACAGGGAGGTAGCTCTTGGACGTCTTTCCAAAAGGGAGTCCTCGATGACGAGACGGGGCCTAGATAGTTGCCCGAACAAATAACGAGGGTTTGTTTGTCATGGTTGTCCCCCTGCAAACAACGAGAGGCTTGTTTTAACGTACACGTCCCCCAGCACCCTCTCCCGGCGGCCTGCTAATATTAACGTATATTGCACTTACGCCAAACGCCCCCGACGGCGCCGATGATCGCCCACACGTCGACAGGATCGACCTCCACGACGCTGGTGTACTCGAACTTGGTGATGAGCATATCAACCTGCACAAGTGCGACTCCAGCTAACTCTATCTCGGACGGCCAGAACCAGTTTTCCTTACTGGTTGTTGTTGTCTGACAGCCAACATATACACATCAAATATGGGACACCGAGAGGAAGGCGACAGGGAAGACGAGGGAGGTACGTGAACATTTGGCGCCTTCACGGAGCATGGCGTCGAGAGGTTAGCAGCAGCTTTGGCTTGTTATCTCACTATTAACAGAACAAAGCTCGAAGCTGGGCTGTCGTCCACCGATGGATACCAAGGGGCTAGCGCCGATGCAGGTTCCCGCAAAAACGAGCATTAGTGACAAAATGTCATTTTTGTTTGTACAATCAACCAATGATAGATGACGTGCGCTCCTCCTTCACAATCAGCAGTGGTACACTCCCGCTGACGTAGGGCATGTCTCACAAGAAGATGGTTTGTTGTTTGTGTTACTGCTCTACTAGTACGGCTGACGTCCTCTTTACAGGCAAGTCTTGGTTTGATGGGGTGTGACAGGTGCAGGGTTCGTCGTGTACTCTGCGTGCCCCTGCTTCGTGCTTTGCTTCTAAACCCATACAAGTGTCTCTCTGACTCTGAAGTTCCAACGTGTACGTACGAGTTTATCTATAATATATATCTAGATGCTACGCAATTGTTAGGTTTGTCCTGCATATACATTCCACATGGATGTTCTTCCACACTAGAAGTCTTCGAGACTTGTTCCAGGACCAATATGTTAATAGTTTCGGGAAGATCCTCAACGTATGTGCGGTCTGCTTCACATGAAACGGCCTACCGACAGTCTTTCACTACTGATCCGTACTTTGTATGCTGTGAGCAGCACTGTCAATAGAACACATACAAAGCACGTACTTTATTTAACAAGCACTTAGCCCAAATCGGAGATATAGATGAGCAGTCATTAAACCTCTATCGTCCGATCGAAAGCGCTGCAGCAGGCGTTGAGGAAGACCTCCCTGGGGATTCCCATTCCTTAAGACTCGCAATACCAACAACGTTTTAGAGACACCGCAGGGTCCGAAGTACTGCTACGGCGGTGTATTCTAGTGCGATGGACCCGCGGGGTTTCCAGAACTTGTCTTACCGAGCAACTTAGCAAGTTATGGTTGTATGCGAAGCGTCACGAACTTTCAGTTGAAGATTTTCGCGTGGTGTCTTATACGAAAAAACTCCCGGAGCACGCATGGCGGGTAGGTGCTACGGGCAGTAATCTAGTTGTTGCTCCGCGGTAGAGCATCAACCCCAATCTTCCATTCTCCTGCTCCGATCGCTTGGCTGTCCTGCACAAGAACGCTACTAACTGGGACAGAGCGAGCGATGGCAGAGGCTTACGGACAGCAAGCCGCAGGAAACTATGACTATGCAGGTGGCAATCCTTTGCATGAACTCGGAAGAGCTTCGGTGTGTCTATGACGATATGCGGATGACATTGGATCAGGCACCACATGATATGTATACGGTGCATGGATCTGAATAATGAATATTACGATGTTCTAAGTGTGAGAATATATCTTACGGCAGACATGCGAGGCAGGGGCTTCCACTCTATCATAGATATGCAGACACAACTCTGTGTAACATGATGTCCAATCCGAGAATCGAACTCGGGTTTCCCCGCGTTATATTCCTTGTGAGTAAATTCCGCCTTATACCAGCGGCGATACTCGCTGTATATCTCGACACATCTAGATACATCAACTTCGAGGACAATGGTTGGGAGGGTTCTGCAGTGTTGCGGCCTCCGGATTGTACCAGCTGTATTGCCGGCGTTGTAGTGTGATTTCGGCATTAACATCATTGGTAACAGGAGATGAACAATAATACTGTATCGGCGTTCCACTGCCATATGAGGGGCCGATGCTCTTTTGTTCGCAGCCAACGTTTACCATATTTCGAGGATCGGTAGTTCAGGGCTCCGCAATCAATCGCGATGTCGCGGGACGTGGGAACGGAGGTTTGATGATCCCAGACATGACCAGGGCTTTTACCATAATCTATTTTTCTTGGTACCGGCATGGTTTTTTCGGGGCAAACCGTTGTTGACGAAAGAACGAAGAGATAAACATCTGGTACCATAGATGCTAGTGTGATTGACTGGGTTTGATCTAATAGGGGGGTTCATTTTGGACGAAATGCACCTCTCGAATTGTTGACCCCAGCGCGCGGGGGAGTTTACGTTGATGTTTCTATAGACGACGAGCGCCCGGTGGCAGGAAGTAAGAACAGACAGAAAGGATATTCATGGTGAACATCCAGGAAGGTTCTACAAAGAGTTCGCCGCGTTAGTGAGTAGATGACGCTTGTAGTGTGTGGGGGTTTCTTGACGTAAATGACCGGGTTTTCTCCGCTCAGTCTGGGTTGTGATATATGGCATCTGAGGTCCGCCGTCCGGGATACCGCGCGGCAGGCCTTATCCGGCCAACCAGCTGGGGGGATGTTACGGCGATGTGCTTAGTACAACTACACCCGCGGGGTTTCCAGAGCTTGTCTCACCGAAAAGCCAAACAAGAACGTTTGGTTGTATACAAAGCGTCACGAACGTTCAATTACAGAGAGTGTCGCGTGGTATCGTATACGAGGAAGCTCACGGAGTACGCATGACGCGTAGGTGCCACGGGCAGTAATCTAGTTGCAGCTTCGCGGTGGAGCATCAACCCCCATGCACACTCTTCGATTCTCCTGAATAGATCGTTCGGATGTCCTGCATAAGAAGACCTCTGACTGAGACAGAGCGAGCGATGGCAGAGGTGAAGGACAGCATGCTGCAGGGAACTGTGACTACGCAGGTGGCAGTATTTTGCATGAACTCGGAAGGGCTTGAATGTGTTCATGAGGACGTGATGATTATAATAGATCAGGCACCACATGATATGTGTATGATGCATGGATCAGGCAATTAAACAATACAATCTTCTGAGTGCGATATTATATTTTATAACAGACCTGTGAGGCAAGGTCTTCCACTCCATCATTGATAATGCAGACACAGCTCGCCTCTGACACAGTACCACGCACATACATTTGGCGAGCAAAAAGACTCGACGCGACCACAAAGTATGGGGCAACTACAGTAGGTGTCTGTCCATACGTTGGGACTTCCAGAATGCACATAAATCACTCAGCACCATCGAATGGAAGCTCAGAACGACGATATACACCACGCGGTTCGCAGCATTGGCAAGGGCCCCGCGTCTTCAAGGGAAACGAAGACGTAGTCGAAACCAGTTTCAGTACAATTTCCCCCTGACTTCGAACCATATATCATGTGACAGGCATTCGTTTAGGGCCAGGCAACATGTTGGTTATATAGCACTACCCACTGAGCTACCGTGTCCCGCGACTAAGTAGCTCAGTGGGTAGTGCCATATAACTAACATCATATTTTCGAGTTCGTTCATTGATTCTCGCTGACTTCGTAACATGGATATCCGGGGCTCTGAACACTTCTTGCTCCATTATTTTTGTCAAGCTATGTTCGAACTCAACTCAACTCGAAATGACTTTAGTATGTAGTCTACAGTCAAGGTAGATGCATACTCAAGAAGCTAAGCACCCCTTGACGCGGTAAAATCAATGTATCGGATGAACGCGGTCCGCCGTGTCCACGACGGTTTCAGAGAAGGACCGCCATCGACCTCAACAATAGGTGTGACAGGAGCAGCCCTCACGCAAAATCTCACCGCTTACGGCACATTGTCGTAGCAATTCCCGTTGGCCCCGCGGCAATAGTCATGAACGCGACCGACACTCTAGTCACCCAATCAGGTAAATATGTTCCACTTCTCGAGCCCTTTTTCAACCAGGCCTTGATACTAAATACACAGCCGCGTTTTCGCTAGCCACCCAGCCCGCTTCAACCTGGCGACCCCGCAAGCTTCTTGCTAGCCACAACGGCGTGAATACGCAAGCTGCGTTGCTGTCGTTATCGTTGTACGCAACGTTGTGGCTGTGCTTTAGACAACTCAAATATCAGCACGGACGAAGGCCGTTTCGTCTACCAATCCGAGCAGGTAGCGGCGCCATGAGGGGGTTGCTTTTCTCTTTGGCGGTTCTAACCGGCTGTTTACCTGCATTTCTTCATTGCTGGGACTTTAGAACATATTGCGCCATCCCCGAGTCATGGCACGGTAGAGAAGGTACCTATGTTTAGACAAATTCTTAACACCAGGAATAATGCAAAAACATCTTTTGAGGAAATCAACACCAGCGTTGTGGATATGTTCGATATTCGGTTGGAATACGACTGACGAGTGGTGGCACGGGTTTGCGCTGGTAGTGGTCAAACTACCCTGCTGGCGTTTGGGTTTCAAAGATGTTTCGTGTTGAAAGTAGCCACTTATGGGCAAGATGGGAGAAAGAGAAGTAGAAACAAGAGGAAGAACACAGGAGTGACAGGGGTGTGCGCTCTTGCTCTCCCGTTCTCGACCAACCCAGCTCTGCGTCTACTTGACTGATGTTGCCTATTTCTCAACCGGGTAAAACACAAAATATATACTTCGTAGTATGAGTACTGTGGCAGATATAGTACCTACAGAAATGACATGAGTAGCATGCCTAGTCTATATGGAGGAAATGATGTGCGAATTTGAGAGGACAGTAAGGCAAGGAGTGTTTTTCGTCTCGGCCTCAGTATGGGATTCTCGAACCTTGAATTTCTCGGTCAAATCACTTCGTTCGAGCGCTGTGTTAGAGTGGCGGCTCCAACGCCCCTCGCCCTGCCTTATCTGTTCCGTACCTCGCCGGGAACGCTTATGGGGGCTGAGGGAGACACGCGAGAAGTGACTAATATTTTGTATTTTGGCCTGTACTTTCGAGCGGATCTTGACGTTGTAGACACGCCTAAGCTGCGTTAAAACGCGGCCCAATCCACACCTCCTGCTTGCCGCTGTCGCAATCGTACCAGAAAAAATCCCTGACTAACGTCGGTGTGTTCAACCTGAATTATCGATAATTGTAGACACGCCTAAGCTAGGCAAGGTCTACTGACCAGAAAGTATCCCCCCTTGGCCTGAGGGGGGGCTGGTCAGCACCATTCAGGTGCTAAGAAAGGAGAGATAAGTTGTTGTATTAGCTCCGAACACAAGAAAGCAAGCGATCTTAACTTCATCCCCGAATCCCTATATCAGAATCCAGAAGAGGATAAATAGAAACCCCTACTACAGTAGTTGTTTTCAGATCTAGATGACGTCCACACACCAGATCAGATCCTCAACAGTCAATCACCAACAAGAAGGTCAACTGTCGTGTCTTACCAACAACACTACACACTCTCTGGTGCTCCACTGTCCACAACGTATACAGAGCTTGAACGAATGAAACGTGGGAAAACATTTCCAAATGGGCATAATATTTATTCTCGACAGCGCATTGTTCTGGGCCGCCCCAAAGTATTCGTCTTATCATACTACTATACTGCTGTGTTGCTGATTTACGATCAATCCGGAGGGTCTCCAACAACCGCTGACCCTGGCATGTACGTAGTATGCGGCTCCCCTTCACAGCCAACGCTTCCTGATGTATGCGTACTAATTTCTCGTAGAGTGCCTGATCACGCTCGGGCAGTTTGACCTACTGCTGTTGTAGCAATCAAGCAATGCTCTCCTCCCCATATGCATATGTACCATTTTGATTTTTTTGCCTAGTCCGTCCCTTTTTCTCCGCCGGCGCAGAGTTTTTTGGTGTGCTTTCTTCTGCAATGCGATCAGCCTACCCGTCGGTATATTATCAGCCGTGTGCCGGGCTCATGGGACGTCCGTGGCGCGAGCTATGGCCGCGGAAAGCCGCCGAGACTGGCTCTATTTTGCGGGGTATGAGACACTTCTGTCCCCGGGCAACCACACACTAGACGTATTTAAGCCTCGAGGTTAGGTCTTAAGTACTTCCAACTGGAAGAGCTAGGCCATTCGATATTTCGACCTTAAACGCATAAAAAAAACACCATGTGTCTAAAACTCGAAATAGTGGTCTCTTTCAGTACGCATAAAAAGAAAAGCGTATTATTATCGAGGCACGAGAAAATTTAGTGTATGTACGGAAGAAGTTTGGGGTTACTGCACGTTGACCAATGAGATCAACGCGGGTGGTTACTTGTACTTGTCCTGGTATAGCAAAGGGAACCTTGGATCAGTTTGTCGTGTTGCTGATTAGCAAGCTAAGCACGCAGAGAAGAGAGGAGCATCGTCAGCAAGACAAGGTCAAGGTGTGATAGACTGGCTGATCTCTGGCTGATTGCTTGCTGCGACTGCTGCTGCGGTGAGACTTCGCTGGTACTGCCGTGGTGACTGCCGTGGCAATAATTCGTTGTGACTACTGCTGTGGCGAGTGCTGCGGGCTGTCTCTGTGACGATGGGGGATTCGCCGGATGCTGTGGCCCCTGCTGCCGCCAGCGCTAAGGTGGAGGATAATTTGGGTGCCCGGGCCGCCGCAGCTCTCGCGAGCTCGGGGGCTTCCTCTGGGGCGCAACCTGCCGGTGCGGCCTCGCCTTCGGGTGACTGGGCCACTTGGGCCCGACAGGTCGAAGCCGAATTCGCGCGGGTCCATAAGCGCCTCGACGACAATTATGCCGAGTTATCGGCACTCGCCTCTTCCACCCGCGAAGCAGCGGATACATGTACTGATCAGGTTGCTAATCTCGACATCATGGTCAGGCAGTTCATGGAAAACAACTCCGGTCGGGTAGCCTCCCGAGACGACGGCGACGCTCAGGAGCGCCAGCGTCAAAAAGCCCAGCTTGCCACCGAACTAACAACGTGGAATAAAGTGAACACAGCCAGGAAGCTGTGGATCATTCGAGGGCGTATCCCCCCGAACCTCGGGGACTCTCCCGCTGACCTGCAGTCTTTTGTGGGGGAGGCCATCCACGTGACCGCCAGCGTAGCGTCCCAGCTTCGGTCGTTTAGTTCCTTCGACGTCGGGGCTTACGGGCCCCGTGTGGACGGGCCCATCGGGCACTCCCTAATGGTCGCCGACCGTCTCGACCTCCTGAGATTGGCTGTCGTTGCGATCCTTTCTGTGGGTCTTTCGCCTGGGGTCGCCGACGATCTCCCCTGTCTGGCGCGGGTCAACGCCCTCGGAGACGCGTTTACGGTGGCGGTCATGGGCTTGCGCGCGCACACCTTCAGCAACTATAGCATGCTGTCCGTCCCAGAAGCGCATGCGGTGCTATGTGACATGGTTAATCGCGACATCGCTTTGTGGGTGAGTGAGCTCATGCGTGCTGCGCAGCGGTCTTCCCCTGCTATTGTCCCTCCCCCAGCTGGCACGGCGTTCGACCCCCCACCCGTGCCCGCCTTCGTGCGCACTCTCGAATTTTGCCGCGGCGGGGGGGAGGTTCTCCGGCTCGTACTCAGTAGCATCGGTTCCGGCGCAGACAGGCCCACCAAGCGGAAGGCAACCGCTCCCCCCGCTGGGTCGCCCGGGTCTAAGGGAAAGGCCAGCTCAAGTCTCCCCCAGGTGTGCCGAATGTTTGCGCGCACCGGTAAATGCAATTGGTCTCCGTGTAAGTTTCTGCACGAGGCCCCCGCGGCCTCGGCGTCCTCGCCATCTCCACCCGCTCGCAGAGAGGAAGGCGGTGGAAGCGTAGCGGCGGGCGGAGGGTCGCGGGCGTTGTCGTTGCGGCCGGTCCTCCCCGCGGGGGGCAGCAGGGGGGGCGAGGGGGGCAGAGGCGCTGGTTCTGGTTCGGTATGAAGACACGGGCCCTGCCGCCTGGTGGGGCCAACCTTTGCGGGCACATCTGCTGCGCCGGCGGTGGAGGTAGCGGCTGCGTCAACAATGGAGCGTGGCGGCCGCGTTTTGGGTCCAGCCTCGGGGGGCGCGGCGGCGACGTTGGCGGTTGATGGGGGGGTTGCGTCAACGGTCGGCGTTGACGGAGCGCCGACCGTACCCGCAGCCCGTGGCGTCCCGGGCGGGTTGCGGGGGCGGGCGTTGGAGGCGCTGGCGAGCGAAGGCGGCGTTGGGCGAGAGCGTGTACCTGTTGCTCCGGGATCCGTCATATTCGGAAATAGAGGTGACCACGGGGAGCGCGCGCGGGCGTGTACGGTAGTTTCGGCGCGCATTGTAGGAACAGGTGTCTCGGGCGCGCGCGGAGACACAGTTAATCATAGCGAACGTATGCGACTTTCGGGTTGTGGATGGGGGTGCGGGCACGGCTCGACCGACGGCGAGCGCGCGCACGCGCAGTTGGATTCGGCGGTTGAGGCGTGGCGCGTCGCGCAGGATAGCGTATTGCGGTCGGTATCGTCAACAGGTTCCGCGAATCTCGATGTGGTTGCCAGTGCGGGGTCGTCTCTTTTGCATGCTTGTGCCGGCAGTGTTAAATTGTTTACGTCCGCTGTCGGATCCGATCGCATTGCCCCCCATATTCATCCTCACATCGTTCGTCATTGGTTTGGTACCGTCAAGAACTTCCCTCGTGTTGACCAGCTGCTCCGCGTCTTGGCACCGGGTTCCCCGGTGTGTGTTGCGCGGGGGGGTAATCTGGCTGCGGAGCTTGCATACGGTAACCACCCGAGCGTCGCCCCCCATGCCGTTGCTGTTCACCAAAAGATATGTTCTGACGTTGGGCACGGTCGGGCTTTGGTGTTCAAGTTAAGTTCCGCCGCCGATATTCCGGGTTTACGTGTCTCGCCATTGGCCGTCGTGCTTAAGCCTAAGTTTCGCATCATCCACGATCTCACATTTGCGCGCGCGGGCGGCCACTCCAGCGTTAACGACGATACCGATTTTTCCTCCGCCCCCTCCTGCGAGCTCGGTCATGTATTTCGGGATGTGTTGTTAAGGGTGTTGTTTTTGCGGCAGTTGCACGGTCCCACAGCTCGAATTGTCCTCTGCCGCGTTGACGTGAAAGACGCCTATCGTCAAGTTTTAGTTGACCCGGTAGGGGCGCCGGTGTTTGGGTACGCGATGGGCGAATACGTAGTTGTGGATCTTCGCTTGCAATTCGGGTGGCGTAATAGTCCCGGGTTCTGGGGGCTAATGGCGTCTGCGCTGGAACATTCCCACACCCACTCTACGTTTCAAAATGCGGCTGTTTCCCCACAAGGGGCGGCTGCCGTCGGACACGTGCGTCTTGCCCCGCCGCGGGGGGGTTCAGTGACGTCCCTCCCTCGCGATTGTCGAACCGTATCCGGTAGCGGCGGCTACGCCGGGAGTCGTTTTTTCGTGCGGTACTACGTAGACGATGGCATTCTTGTCGAGGTTCAGTGGTGGCCGGACGGTCGTCGCTGTATGCGGGCTGTGCAGTCATTGGCGTCGGACCATTTTCGCTTGTTGGGCGTACGTGGCGCGTCCGACCCTCCGCTGTTGTCCGCCAGCAAAATCACTAACTGGGACACGCGTCTCGAGGTGCTGGGCTGGTTGGTGGATACAGAGGCGCTTACGGTGACGGCACCGCCACATAAGCGCCTCAAGTTGCGCGTGCTTTTAGCGGAGTGGCCCTCGACTCGCAACCATGCTTCAGCGAAGCAGGTGTCGCAGTTGGCGGGCTTCCTCATGCACATCTCGTTTGCAGTTCGTCCCGGTTCTTTCTTCGTGCATCGTTTGTTGGCTTCGGTTGGGATGCCGCGCATCGCTGCCGGTGATCAATTCGCTGGCCGAATGGCCAATCCGGGGCGGCGTGTGGCCCTTGGGCCCGAGTTCCATGCGGATCTCGAGTTCTGGCGGTGGTTTGTGGACAAAGGTCTTGACGCGCGCGGCGGGGTGCTGTCGGCGCCGATGTATAATTTGTTGGAGCGCCCGGCACAACGTACGTTGTTCTCGGACGCGTCCAAAACCGCCGTCGGGGGATATTGTCTCGAAACCGGTGTTTACTGGCGCTATGATCTCACAGCCCTGGAACAGTCGCGGTTTTGCGGCTCGAGTAAGTTCGTCCGCGGGGTGGACGACTTATCGATCAACGTGCTTGAACTTTTGGGCATGGTTGTGTCGGCCTTTGTCCTAGTGTCTTCGTGTGCCGATCGACCGTCAGCGACGGGAGATTGTGTTTTGCTGCGGGGAGACAACGAGGCCGCCGTGCATTGGGTGCGGCGGTGTCGGGGGGGGCTGGAACCGCGTTCCGGTGCCCTCATGCGTCTTCTCGGCGTTCTCGAAGTGTCATCCGGATGGCATTTCGAGGCCACGCATGTGCGTGGTGTCCACAACGAGGCCGCCGATGGTATCTCTCGCTGGGATCGCGGCTCCGTTCTTGATAATTTGCGCGCCGTTCGTCCCAACATCCCGTGGCAGGTTCGGGAACTGGGGACCATCGGCATTTCTCTATGTACTTCGGTGTTGGCCTCGGACTCGTGCGGCACGCCGTTGCGGCCTCGACTGAACGAGCTTATTTGGGGCATTTTGGAGCATGGGTAGACTTTCGGGTACGTTCTGGTGTTCCCGTATTTCTTGATCGCGGCATTGACGATATGACTAACGTGTGGCATTTGTTCGAATACGTAGCATACGCGTTCGCTACGAAGAAATTGCGCTCGGCGACTATCGAAAGCCATTTGTCGGCCATAAAGTTTTTTCATCGCATTTCACGCGGTTTCGAGCTCGACACTACTCACCCCGTCATCGCGAGCGCCCTCAAAGGCGCGGCGCGCTCGCATGCCGAAGTGGGTAATCAGGCGACCGTGCGTCGGCCAGTGTCATGGGCTATGTTGCTTGCTGGCGAAACTTTAATCCCTGCCTGGCGTAACGGGGGACGCGTGTTGTGGCTTGCGTTGTGTGCGTCGTTTTGTTTTTTGACCCGCGCGTCCGAAATGTTCGCGGAAACCCGGTCGCGCATCCACGAAACGTATTGTTTACGGCGGGCAGACGTGGCTTTCTTTCGCGGTCGGGTACAGTTGGGGGTGGCGCAATGGTCAACAGCCGACCGCGTCGAGGTTCGATTCCGTGGGTCTAAGGGCGACCAGTTGCGAAAAGGGGCGGTTATTTCGCGCGTTCGGGTTGGTTCACCAAGGCCCGTAGGGGCTGGTGGCGGTGCTGTCGATCTTATGCTCGAGTTGATGTCTTGTTATTTGTTTTTGCCTTCGTCGGCGCCCCTCGTAGCGTACGGCAGTGGTGGTGGTAGATGGTCTATGTGGACGAAACAACAAGCGACGGTAGCCCTGCGAGAAGTGGTTGCGTTGGCGGGCGTGCGGGCGGATGAGTACGCCTTGCACTCCCTTAGGATTGGGGGCGCAACACACTTATCGGCAGGGGGTGCCTCCCCAGAGACGTTGCAACGGGAGGGTCGGTGGGCGTCTGATGCTTATAAGGCGTACGTTCGTAGCCACGGGAAGGATGCCAGCCGGGTAGCAAATTTAATGGCCCAGGAGGGGATGGGTAACGGGATCCAGCCGGGGCAGGGTACGGATTGGGGGCAAGTTAACCCCATTCCAAAGCTGGAGGGATAGAAGTCGACGTAACTATTTCAGCTGGTACGCAGCCTCATCATTTGTGCCAAGCGGATAGAAAGAAGTTGGATCTTGACGTGCGCACCCTAGGGGTACAGCAAAGGGGGTAGGGAAGGGACGCAATGCGTCCGTAAGCTGAGCCAAATACCATTAGTGGAGGCTGGCGTCGAAAGCTCGACAGTGCCAGTTGGGATGGAACTTGACTCAGGGTTACGGACGATAGCGTGGGGTTGCTGTTGGAGCAGCCCCGGGGGCCTGTCCCTCTCTCCGCCCCCCCGTGCTCCGAGGGGGGGGTGCGCAATAATATGATACAACTTCGAAAGCAAAATACAAAGCGTATTATTATCGAGGCACGAGAAAATAAGGGTTTTGTATGTACGGAAGAAGTTTGGGGTTACTGCACGTTGACCAATGAGATCAACGCGGGTGGTTACTTGTACTTGTCCTGGTATAGCAAAGGGAACCTTGGATCAGTTTGTCGTGTTGCTGATTAGCAAGCGAAGCACGCAGAGAAGAGAGGAGCATCGTCAGCAAGACAAGGTCAAGGTGTGATAGACTGGCTGATTTCCCACCCACCCGCCCGTGCTTTTGAGGGCGTCAGTGGAAGGGGACTGAGACGGTCGCAGCAACGCGGGAGAGTGTTCGTTGCTGTTAGATACACGTAACTAGGGGGCGGTATCCAGCCGCCCGGGTGTCGTAGATTGCGCGTTTAATTTTTATTTACGTGTGGTGCTCAGGAGTCCTGTTTGTGTCATCAGAGTAGCGCGCGCACGTCTCCAAGCTGGAGGTGCGCCCTTCCTATTTTTATTTGTTTTTTCTCCTTCGGGGAGCTGCATTGTGCAATGCAGGCGTTGGTGCGATGTCGGTTTGCTACCGTGATTCGCGAACATGCACGCATGTCTCCACGCTGGAGGTGCGTCCATTCTTCCCCGTATGGAATTTGCACTATGCTGTGCAGATGTGGTGTGATGACGAATGCTAATGAGCAGGCGCAGTGGTTTGGTCCCACACTTAGCTCAGTATTGGCGCAATCTTAAACTGCAGGAGAGAGTTTGTCCGTAATAGTGCGTCTTGGGCCGTGAATTACATATGTATACGGGCGTCATTTATATATTATGGTACTCCTTTAGTATATGATATTGGCGTTACATGTGCCCGTTTGTGTTTGTGCTGAGTACCATGTTTATTTTGAGTCTCTCAGTGGAGGCTGGCTGGCGTCGAAAGCTCGACAGTGCCAGTTGGGATGGAACTTGACTCAGGGTTACGGACGATAGCGTGGGGTTGCTGTTGGAGCAGCCCCGGGGGCCTGTCCCTCTCTCCGCCCCCCCCGTGCTCCGAGGGGGGGGTGCGCAATAATATGATACAACTTCGAAAGCAAAATACAAAGCCGAGGAAAGATCAAACTACTTGAAAATAGACTATGATATTTCTGCACTACTCCAGACGCAGATGGCAAGACGAGGATTTATGTCATGAGCCAGCACATGAGTGGGTGGAAACTTCGAGAAAGACCCTCCCCTGCCCATGCTGTGCGAGCTTGAACAAACGGCCAAAACAAATAACTGGTGCCTGGCAAAAACATTGAGTGCTTCGTACTCCATACTCGCTTCATATGTAGGATACCTCGCAGGTGTCTGCCGCCTTCGGTGTGCCTCAGTGTGGCAGTCAGTACAGCAGCACAGCAGGACTGGCCCTCAACCCGGTTCAATTTCCACCCTCGAAATGCAGGCATCCGCGGGAAAGAGGCATCAGGGTTGTAAACTGCAGCAGCAGCTCCGGCCATGCGCTACGTCGGGCACAAAAACCAAACAAAAAAATGTGTCATCGAAAAATGACAGCCTCTCAGGACGAGAGAGCAGGAGCACGAGCGCGCGATGAACTATGTCAGAGTCCCAGTTCTCTGACCGCAGAGAACGCCAGGGTAGGAGGAGTCTCGCGGGCGTTTTCCACCGGCTAGTTGTGCTGTAGTTGGGTTGGCTGTTGGGGTGCTGGCTGTCTGTGTGTTGTGCTGTGTTGTTTTGTTCTGTGGTGTGTTGTGTTGTGTGTGCGCTCGATCCTCGTGAATGAACAAGGACTCCTTTTCAAGTAACAGTACGTAGAGGCATGCCGCTCCACGAGAGTGGGTCGCCTCTGACCACTGCCAACGTTTCTGATGGTGTTGTACACGCAGGTTGATTAACCCGGGTTGGGGATACACCAAGCGGCTTGCTAGGTTGGGCGTTGCAATTACTGCGTGGGTGTTGTGCTGTGCTGCTGCTGCTGCAGTGTCATGTTTTCTCGAGCTTTTGTCGTCTGAAATGCTATTGTTTGCTGGAAAATACTCGGAAAATTGCTTCAAATATGCACTTGGGCCAAAATGTGCCCAAGTGCATATTTTGGGAAAATCCACATCTCACCGTGGTCTGCCGTGGTCGTTAGGTCGATAAAATAGATCTATTTTTTAGACATTTAAAACACGATAGATAGGGCTGAATTTGGTTTAGAGCCAAAAATATAGGCATATCGTCAGGCTTAAATATGTCTACTACACACACGGTGGAACTTTAGTCCTCGCACGTACATCGGGGTGGCATCAAAATGTATTTGCGAGAGAATTTTCCCGCGCTGCTAGACGCGGGCGCGGTGTGTATGTACCCGCTGCAACGACGTGAACTATGACATTACTGTGAGTTCTCCCTCACAATTGACACGGTGGTTACCATACAGCATTAGCGAAACCTGTATAAAGATATATAAAGTAGCAACACAACTCAAGCAAAAGTAACGATGTGCACACAACAGACCATATCGGCAACAAACATCGGTATAAACTGTTTAACTGTTTAAGCGCGCGGGGAAAAATACTGGACACAGAAAACAAACAACAAATTGACACCAATGATTCCTCTAACAGCAGCGACAGCAGTACAAACGTAGAATTAATTGCTGCCACGCAGTTATACGGAGTGGACTTTCGAATAACTTATCACACCGAGCCTCAGCAATATCCCAACCCTCCTCCTCCTAATGTCTGTGATATCTTATATTATCCACATTCTTTCCACTACGCATCCCTCCGATATACACCTTCTGCATAAATACTTCATCATCAGTTGTAGTCATTCGACTTGCGTCGCCCCCGGGAGGCACGTGTCCACCTCCCGAAGGGGAACCTTGTATGCATATGTACCATTTTGATTTTTTTGCCTAGTCCGTCCCTTTTTCTCCGCCGGCGCAGAGTTTTTTGGTGTGCTTTCTTCTGCAATGCGATCAGACTACCCGTCGGTATATTATCAGCCGTGTGCCGGGCTCATGGGACGTCCGTGGCGCGAGCTATGGCCGCTGAAAGCCGCCGAGACTGGCTCTATTTTGCGGGTTATGAGAAACTTCTGTCCCCGGGCAACCACACACTAGACGTATTTAAGCCTCGAGGTTAGGTCTTAAGTACTTCCAACTGAAAGAGCTAGGCCATTCGATATTTCGACCTTAAACGCATAAAAAAAACACCATATGTCTAAAACTCGAAATAGTGGTCTCTTTCAGTACGCATAAAAAGAAAAGCCGAGGAAAGATCAAACTACTTGAAAATAGACTATGATATTTCTGCACTACTCCAGACGCAGATGGCAAGACGAGGATTTATGTCATGAGTCAGCACATGAGTGGGTGGAAACTTCGAGAAAGACCCTCCCCTGCCCATGCTGTGCGAGCTTGAACAAACGGCCAAAACAAATAACTGGTGCCTGGCAAAAACATTGAGTGCTTCGTACTCCATACTCGCTTCATATGTGGGATACCTCGCAGGCGTCTGCCGCCTTCGGTGTGCCTCAGTGTGGCAGTCAGTACAGCAGCACAGCAGGACTGGCCCTCAACCCGGTTCAATTTCCACCCTCGAAATGTAGGCATCCGCGGGAAAGAGGCAACAGGGTTGTAAACTGCAGCAGCAGCTCCGGCCATGCGCTACGTCGGGCACAAAAACCAAACAAAAAAAATGTGTCATCGAAAAATTACAGCCTCTCAGGACGAGAGAGCAGGAGCACGAGCGCGCGACGAACTATGTCAGAGTCCCAGTTCTCTGACCGCAGAGAACGCCAGGGTAGGAGGAGTCTCGCGGGCGTTTTCCACCGGCTAGTTGTGCTGTAGTTGGGTTGGCTGTTGGGGTGCTGGTTGTCTGTGTGTTGTGCTGTGTTGTTTTGTTTTGTGGTGTGTTGTGTGTGCGCTCGATCCTCGTGAATGAACAAGGACTCCTTTTCAAGTAATAGTACGTAGAGGCATGCCGCTCCACGAGAGTGGGTCGCCTCTGACCACCGCCAACGTTTCTGATGGTGTTGTACACGCAGGTTGATCAACCCGGGTTGGGGATACACCAAGCGGCTTGCTAGGTTGAGCGTTGCAATTACTGCGTGGGTGTTGTGCTGTGTTGCTGCTGCAGAAGTGTCTGATGTTTCCTCGAGCTTTTGTCGTCTGAAATGCTGTTGTTTGCTGGAAAATACTCGGAAAATTGCTTCAAATATGCACTTGGGCCAAAATAAATGTGCCCAAGTGCATATTTTGGGAAAATCCACATCTCACCGTGGTCTGCCGTGGTCGTTAGGTCGATAAAATAGACCTATTTTTTAGACATTTGAAACACGATAGATAGGGCTGAATTTGGTTTAGAGCCAAAAATATAGGCATATCGTCAGGCTTAAATACGTCTTCGCACACACGGTGGAACTTTAGTCCTCGCACGTACATCGGGGTGGCATCAAAATGTATTTGCGAGAGAATTTTCCCGCACTGCTAGACGCGGGCGCGGTGTATATGTACCCGCTGCAACGACGTGAACTATGTCATTACTGTGAGTTCTCCCTCACAATTGACACGGTGGTTACCATACAGCAGTAGCGAAACCTGTATAAAGAGATATAAAGTAGCAACACAACTCAAGCAAAAGTAACGATGTGCACACAACAGACCATATCGGCAACAAACATCGGTATAAACTGTTTAACTGTTTAAGCGCGCGGGGAAAAATACTGGACACAGAAAACACACAACAAATTGACACCAATGATTCCTCTAACAGCAGCGACAACAGCAGTACAAACCCATCAGACAGCGAAATGATCAAGACAACAACAGCGGCAACAATAACAATTCTGGTCAATGGTCCATTATTTCCGAGATTGGTGATGGTGCATGTTTATTAAGATGTATCTCGCGTCGTGTGCACAACAACCCAGCTTTACATCACATCGTCCGTGCACATATTATTGCCCACATCACAACCAATTTGTACACCGTTATCCCAGGATCAGGTTTCAACACTTTCCACGACAGCATCTTAGCTGGAGCAAATCAAGAACTTGTGCAAGTCGCTGGATCTCAACCTACTACATATTCGAGTGTTGAAGAGTATCTCCACTTCATGTCACAGCCTTACGCATATATATGCTACAAACGTAGAATTAATTGCTGCCACGCAGTTATACGGAGTGGACTTTCGAGTAACTCATCACACCGAGCCTCAGCAATATCCCAACCCTCCTCCTCCAAATGTCTGTGATATCTTATATTATCCACATTCTTTCCACTACGCATCCCTCCGATATACACCTTCTGCATAAATACTTCATCATCAGTTAGTTGTAGTCATTCGACTTGCGTCGCCCCCGGGAGGCACGTGTCCACCTCCCGAAGGGGAACCTTGTATGCATATGTACCATTTTGATTTTTTTGCCTAGTCCGTCCCTTTTTCTCCGTCGGCGCAGAGTTTTTTTGTGTGCTTTCTTCTGCAATGCGATCAGACTACCCGTCGGTATATTATCAGCCGTGTGCCGGGCTCATGGGACGTCCGTGGCGCGAGCTATGGCCGCGGAAAGCCGCCGAGACTGGCTCTATTTTGCGGGGTATGAGACACTTCTGTCCCCGGGCAACCACACACTAGACGTATTAAAGCCTCGAGGTTAGGTCTTAAGTACTTCCAACTGGAAGAGCTAGGCCATTCGATACTTCGACCTTAAACGCATAAAAAAAACAACATATGTCTAAAACTCGAAATAGTGGTCTCTTTAGTACGCATAAAAAGAAAAGCCGAGGAAAGATCAAACTACTTGAAAATAGACTATGATATTTCTGCACTACTCCAGACGCAGATGGCAAAGGTCTATTTTATCGACCTAACGACCACGGCACCACGGTGAGATGTGGATTTTCCCAAAATATGCACTTGGGCACATTTATTTTGGCCCAAGTGCATATTTGAAGCAATTTTCCGAGTATTTTCCAGCAAACAACAGCATTTCAGACGACAAAAGCTCGAGGAAACATCAGACACTCTGCAGCAGCAGCACAGCACAACACCCACGCAGTAATTGCAACGCTCAACCTAGCAAGCCGCTTGGTGTATCCCCAACCCGGGTTAATCAACCTGCGTGTACAACACCATCAGAAACGTTGGCGGTGGTCAGAGGCGACCCACTCTCGTGGAGCGGCATGCCTCTACGTACTGTTACTTGAAAAGGAGTCCTTGTTCATTCACGAGGATCGAGCGCACACACAACACAACACACCACAAAACAAAACAACACAGCACAACACACAGACAACCAGCACCCCAACAGCCAACCCAACTACAGCACAACTAGCCGGTGGAAAACGCCCGCGAGACTCCTCCTACCCTGGCGTTCTCTGCGGTCAGAGAACTGGGACTCTGACATAGTTCGTCGCGCGCTCGTGCTCCTGCTCTCTCGTCCTGAGAGGCTGTAATTTTTCGATGACACATTTTTTTTGTTTGGTTTTTGTGCCCGACGTAGCGCATGGCCGGAGCTGCTGCTGCAGTTTACAACCCTGTTGCCTCTTTCCCGCGGATACCTACATTTCGAGGGTGGAAATTGAACCGGGTTGAGGGCCAGTCCTGCTGTGCTGCTGTACTGACTGCCACACTGAGGCACACCGAAGGCGGCAGACGCCTGCGAGGTATCCTACATATACATGAAGCGAGTATGGAGTACGAAGCACTCAATGTTTTTGCCAGGCACCAGTTATTTGTTTTGGCCGTTTGTTCAAGCTCGCACAGCATGGGCAGGGGAGGGTCTTTCTCGAAGTTTCCACCCACTCATGTGCTGACCCATGACATAAATCCTCGTCATTTTTTAGACATTTAAAACACGATAGGGCTTAATTTGGTTTAGAGCCAAAAATATAGGCATACCGTCAGGCTTAAATACGTCTACTACACACACGGTGGAACTTTAGTCCTCGCACGTACATCGGGGTGGCATCAAAATGTATTTGCGAGAGGATTTTCCCGCACTGCTAGACGCGGGCGCGGTGTATATGTACCCGCTGCAACGACGTGAACTATGTCATTACTGTGAGTTCTCCCTCACAATTGACACGGTGGTTACCATACAGCAGTAGCGAAACCTGTATAAAGAGATATAAAGTAGCAACACAACTCAAGCAAAAGTAACGATGTGCACACAACAGACCATATCGGCAACAAACATCGGTATAAACTGTTTAACTGTTTAAGCGCGCGGGGAAAAATACTGGACACAGAAAACAAACAACAAATTGACACCAATGATTCCTCTAACAGCAGCGACAGCAGTACAAACGTAGAATTAATTGCTGCCACGCAGTTATACGGAGTGAACTTTCGAATAACTTATCACACCGAGCCTCAGCAATATCCCAACCCTCCTCCTCCAAATGTCTGTGATATCTTATATTATCCACATTCTTTCCACTACGCATCCCTCCGATATACACCTTCTGCATAAATACTTCATCAGTTATAGTCATTCGACTTGCGTCTCCCCCGGGAGGCACGTGTCCACCTCCCGAAGGGGAACCTTGTAGTACATTACGGGACGAGTATGTGTATCTTTTGACTTGCGTTCTTTTCGGAGTGCTGCTGCTGTTGTTGATATGAATACGACAACATTTTTCAGACAAGCTACACCAAAATATAGCTACAGTATGTGGACAGTGGAGCACCAGAGAGTGTGTAGTGTTGGCGATAAGAGATGACATAGCTAATCTTACTTGCGGTGATTTATCGTTGAGGATCCGATAAGCTAGTCTAATGGATCTTATGGTGCAAGGGGTTCCATTTATCCTCTTCTAGATTCTGGTATAGGGATCCAGGTTTAGGATCTTGTCTTTTCGTGTTTGGAGTTAATACACAACGACTTCTCTCTCTTTTAGTACCTAAATGGTGCTGACCAGCCCAAGGTCAATAGACCCTGCCTGGCCTAGGCGTGTCTATATATCGATATTTCAGGTTGAACACACGTGTCTATAAGCAGCAGTATAGATTTAGCCTGTTGAGCTCGAGCGTCGTGCACGAGTACGTACACGAGTAGTCTAGACGAGTATGTGCGAGTACAAGTATACTGTACCGCTGTGGTCGTATCATTGGATATTTTACCGTACATAGAATTATTGTTGGATATACAAGGGGCTACGCCGGCGGCCTGGACGGCCGCCGGTCGCAGCGCAGGATAGTAAATATTAAGAGGGTAAGAAGTAATGCCAAGAGTTAGACGAAGTTTGTTAATTCATATACTACGTATGGTGCGTATCATAAACAAAGCAATAAATAGCTGAGGCGTGCCCCCGCAACGACAGCAGCGGTCGGCGCCGACAAATGCCCGCCCGGCGCCGGTCGTCAAATGTACGGAACTGAAAATCTAAGGCACGCATGACAATGAGGTGATGAGCGCTTGAGGAAAGGCATCACCGAGAAGGAAGCGATTGGCAAATAATGGAACCCAGTGAAGGGAGAAGAATATGGGAATAAATATTTATTGCATTAACGTGAAGGAGAGCCCCCTTGAAACCGCACGAAGAGAGAAATGCGGAAGGCATCGCTAAGAAGGAATGACGCAAGCAGAATGCTCCAGCAAAGAAAAATCATGCAAGGGGGGGGCACAACTTGAAGGATGAAACTGAAATCACGGCAAGCTGGCAAAACTGAACAACGGAATGGAAAGCATTAACGGGAACGCAAAGCTTGCGCGACAGCATGGAGAAAAGCTGTGTGTTTTGAAACACCTGAGACAACAACGTTCAACCCACACTAATGACAACTGTCTAGAAACTAAAATCTTCAAGCCACACTAATGACAACTGGCAAAACTTAGATGAACGTCCAGAGCTTCGGAGCAACGCAAGCACCCGAGGCAAGAACGTTGAAGCAACACTAAAGACAACTGGCTAGACTTAGACTAAAATGTTCAACGACCCTAATGAGAACTTGCTAGACTAATGACAACTTGCTAGACTAGAACCTAGGGAGGCAGAAAACGCACAACTAGCACGAAAGCATGAAAAGCTGATTGTAAGAACCACTAGACACAACACCATCAAACGAACCGGTCGGACTCGGACTAAAATCCACGGAAGGGGGGGAAGACGACAGGGCCGCAACCGAGTTTGATGGGTGTGAAAAGGTACGGAGCAACGTAAAACTGCACGTAAAGGGTTGTACTAAAAAAGGTACAACGAGGAAGACAGCAAGAAAAGCTGTATTGGATGGACGAAAAGCATATCATCCAGCCCACACTAATGACAACTGGCTACGCTTGGAGTATAACGGAGGGAAGGAAGCAAATGTGTCAAGGCGGCAACCGATGACGAAGGATGCGACGAGCAACGGAGCAAAGAACAACTGGATGGGAAGGGTTCCAGAGAAAAACGCACAACTAGCACGACAGCAAGAACAGCTGTACATCCGATAAATAACACAATGTGCACGACGGCATGAATGAAACACTATTTCCAACCGCGTAACAAAACAGAACTAAGGGAAGCGGCAGCGGGCAAAAACAGGTCAAACCGGACTGCACCACAAAAAAATGAAAGGGCTACTTACGGAAACATGAGTACTGAACACAAAGGAAGTGAAGACAATAAACCTAAAATGTCGAGGAGGAAGGAGTCAAACTCTGCGCAACAAAGACGACGGTGTAAACACACGAAGTGGAACACTGACACCGCCTACCACTAATAACGATGTACATATATAAGGATGCTGAAGGCAATCCTCAAGGTCGATACGCCCGAGCGCGGAGGGCGAAGGAAAGGGCGGGGTGTCGTGTAGGAAGCACGCCCATGTAAATGAAGACTGGATTACAAAAGTAATCGCCAGCTACAGGGCCGAGTGTGGAAGGCGAAGGGTAGAGAGAGAAGTCATGTCGGTAGCACACCGAAGTAGCGAGCACATGTTGGGAGGACACCGATGTAGGGAGCACTTAGGCACCTGTTGGAAGAGGATTGGCGAGTGCAACGGATGGTGGGAAGGTAATAGTTAGCGAGTCGTAATGTTTGGATATTGGGTTGAAGAGTAGGTGGATGATGTCGGTGTAGGCAATTGGCACGATGGGCAGGGGCGATCCAGCGAAAGAAACGTGCACTGTCCTGCCGTACTTTAGCTGAGCAGCGATTATCTCAGGGTGTCCCATGTAGGTTGCAGGATTGGACATGAGCTCAAGGTACTGGTCGTACGATTGGCAAAGACATGGGGGCTCACCGAGAATGGGCAAGTTTTCAAAGCCAATGCCAGATGTAATTGCTGCTTGAAATGTATGAATGTGACGGTTAGCATCGAGGTACTGAACAATTTCTTGTCGAATCTGGGAGTGAAGGTTAGCGTCACCAAGAAGAAAACGTGCGAGAGCACGAAATCCGCAAGATCCGTCACCAATTTCGTGACAAATAGACCATGAAGGCGTAGGCGGTAATAATGGTGGATGAAAAGACGAAGGGGGTAAAAAGGGGGGTAAGGGTGGAATTTGGCGAACAATTCCAGTAGCAGCTTCTACAAAAGGGTCATAGACAACGTTCGCAGCATGAGGAATGCCGTTGAGAACATGAGATGGGGAGATGAGGCACATGACAGAATGCCTATTTTGAGCACGGCTGAGGGCAACATAGAGTTGCCCATGGGCGAAGACATCACTTCGAAGGTCTAGACCTATACGGGTAAGTGTTTGACCTTGAGATTTATTGATAGTGAGGGAGTGTGCAATTCGCAAAGGAAATTGTACGCGTTGGAAAGTTACACCGTTTCTGCCGACCTGCGCGTGAAACAAAATGCGAGGAATGAGGACGATTGGTTTGTCCGAAGTGAGTAGTTCTACCTGGATAACGCGAGAGTTAGGAGAAATGCCTCTGAGAACGACTTTTTGGCCATTGACGAGGCCCTCGGAAAAATTGAGGTTTCTGGTGATCATAGCAAGGGCGTCAGCTTTGAGATGAAGCTGATGAGGGGGAACACCCTGGACGTTGAGACTGTTAAGGTGTTCAGGCGAGGCGAAGGCGGTGTTGGTGTTAGAATCGTCTTTTACTAATGTGTCAGAACTATAAAAGGTAGCGGAGCTTCCGGGACGTTTGTCGGTGATGTGATCATTTGATGCGTCCATAGAAGAGTTGGTTGTGGCCAATAAGGCACGATCGTGAAGTAAGCGGATATCAGCATCGGGATCAGGATAAACAAATTTGGCTAACGTATCGAAGTCAGTGGTGTTTTGAAGGGTGAAGTGGTCGGTAGAGGAGACGTCGTGGGAGTTTGAAAGGGACATGAGGTCCGCGCCGTCCGGAAATCGCACGCTTGGTTGGCGGTTTTCACCAACAGCGCGAACAAAAGAAGCATAAGCAGCGTCGTCCCTGTCACGCTGTGAGATAGTGAGGCGTACGCGAGTGATATCACGCCATAAGTAGCTAGAGATAATGGACGCCTCGACCGTATCGGCAGCCGATCCGAATTGGACAATGGGTCCTATTTGGCGGAAGTCACCAGAGAAGATGATAGTTTTACGTCCGAAGATGGAGGAGTTGCGCATAAGGTCACGTAATGTAATGTCGAGGGCTTCGATGCAGTATTTATGGGTCATGGGAGTTTCATCAAAGATGATGACATTGCATTTCTTAATGAGCTCGGCTCTCTGCGTTTCGCTGTTGATGTTGCACATAGCTCCAGGGATAACGTACTCGTTGAGGGGAAGTTTGAACATGGAGTGTGCCGTCCAGCCACCAGGTAGCTGAAGGGCTGCAATTCCTGTCGACGCGACAGCAATGACAGTGTACCCCTCACCCCTTAAACGGGAAGCAATTACTTTTTCGGTGAACGTTTTACCCGTGCCTGCTGGGGCATCTATCATGAAGGCTTTCGGGTGGCGCTGCTTCACGGCGTCTATTACAGCGGTGTAAACGCGAAGCTGTTCAGAGGTGAGTAGAGGTTCGTGGACGTCTGCGTAAGAGGTTTGTTCGTCAGCATCAAAAGAAGATTTCATTCGCTGGTATTCGGTTTGGCGATGTGTGGCGGACGGAAGACCGAGCTGTTCATTGGTCTTGCCATGTAGCTGTAATTTAATGTCTATCAATCGCAAGGCTTCCTGTGAAGCTTCTTCCCTGTCGAAGCGACGAGTCAGGTCTTCGATGAGGTCATCTTGGTAATCAGTCCATAACTTCGGCGCAGGACCGCCGTCTAAAATCAGGGTGACAAAAAGACCGCGCAATTGATGTGGCATTTGGAAGGAAATGGCTTCTTCCATGCAAATGAAGTACTCTTCTTCGCCGGAGATTAAACCGCGTGCTCTGGCGGCGTCATGGAAAGTCGGATGCTGGATGGGTTGTCCTTCCGGGTTTCGTACGGTACGGAGTTCGAGGAAGGATCTACCAAACTATTTATGGTAGCCAGTATCAGGGCTAATATAAGCCAGTATCAGGGCTAATGAAAGCCAAATATGAGATGGTAAACGACTAACCTTTTGGATCTTCAAAAGTCGGCGAAGTCGGAGGGGACCAAGGCAGAGGGGTTCTTCGCCTCACTTTCCGCGGAGGCTCCCGTCTTGCGCAGGAACTTCTTCTCGTTCACGAGCTCTTGGCGCTGTCAAGACGAACATGGGGAAGAGCGCAACACAGGAAAAATAAGGAGTGTGATCATATGTTATAAAGAAAAGAGCCAGACCCACACAACAGACGGAAGGCGGCATGATGGAAATCTACGATGACTGCGTACCTTCTTCGCCCAGAGACGCTTAGCGCAACGCAGGTGCAACGGCTCCGGAATGTCGGCGTTGGCCCACCCCTTGACCACGAGCTGGCCGTCCTCGATCTGGCCAGTGCACCCGTCGCGGAGGTGGTCGAACGTGTGCGTTGGGTCGTAGCATATGCAGAGTTCCTGTGTGAAATCATGCGTAGGGAGGGGAAAATTATAAACAGTAATATATACTCGTATGAAAGATGCATCTAATATGTGTTGACTCAACCGATAAATATACTCGTATGAAAGATGGATACAATATTAGAAAAATTCACCTGATAAAAGGATACATTTCCATTCACAGCTGTCAGATTTTGTCCCCCTCAGAAACGGGTTTTATAGTTTCCGCGCGCAGACTGACTAAAATCATCCTGTTGACCCTGAAAGCTACACTGTAGTTGTAAGGGGAGTCGCCGACCTATATACTGAGGACACACAACTCGTAATGCGCGCGATCGGAGTATCACACACAGCTTGCAAAGATGAGTTTCGACGAAATCTTCGATCTCACAGCTGGAGTGTATTTTCATTTTTTATAATAGAAAAATTAAAAAAACAACAGCTGTGAGCAATATGTGTTACATCATGTAGAACACAGGCGTTTATAAATATACTCGTGTGAAAGATGCAGTTGGACACAGGCAATTGTCGCTCACTCCGATGAGGTCTTCTGTGGCCGAGGTCCCGCTGGTGAAAACTTCCTCCCCGGAAGCGTTCGTGACCCTCCGGCCAGCGCAGTCCTCGAAGTGTACGTGCAAGTTCTCGTACTCTTTGGATCAAGTATACGGACGGAAAGCAAAAAACGAGACAGACACGAGAAAAAAGCAAAAACGAGACGGACGCGGGAAATAAAGCAAGTATGAGTCCCCTGAAAAAGAAACAAAAACAGCAACAGCATAGTATTCAGGCGGGTTGGCAAGTGTGCCTTTGATACGACACGAAAGAGGGCTGTGATGGTGCCGAAGAAACATATACGCAGGCTAACCCGGAAGGACGACGAAAGGATGCGATTGCAGAGCAGGAAATAGACGGACGCCCTACGAGTAAACGTAAAAAAAAAACAGGTAAAAGCGAAACAAAGCCAGTGAAATCGCAGCAGGGCGTTTTCGCAAAGGAATAAACGTTCGCCATACCGTCGGTACATACAGCACACAAAATAATACGCTCAAAGGAGGGCACACACGCTGGCAGGCGGACAACGCAGGACGAGGAAATGATACGAGGATCAGACGAGTCACGCACGGGGCGACTTACACTACAGCAGTAGGGCGCAAGGCTGCAGAAGTGAGACGAAAAACAAATACGATCGTAGGAATGAAAAGTTGGGGGAAAAAGCCAGTAAACACCAGTAGGGGAAAAGAAGGCAGTAAACACCAATCAAAAGTAGGCGCTCAACAGAGTAGCAGTCGTGCGGTTTGGCAACATACCCTCAGAGGGCGCTGAAAGAATGGGACACACGTCGGCATGCAGACACGGCTGGACGGTGGAAGGATGCAAGGCATCAAATGATCACACCCGGCAGGCAATCCAACAGCAGCGCAATAAAACCCCGGGCAAAAGCGCTGTACTGCTGTTGTATCGACTATGCTATTATACGATAGCAAAAATACCGAGGAAAGAAACGAAAGGGCAAAAATACCATACTTACTTGGCTTGCCGTCGTCGTCGACCTCCCCGTCAACCTTCTTTCCGATGGAGATGGCGCCGTTGACCGGGAGGATGCAGGCCACACAGATAAGCTTGGACTGCTTCTTGGTCGAGTCGCGCTCGGGCCGAAACTTGTTCGCGGTGAAGGGGCAGGAGTCAGGATCCCCCTGTACGTTTTGGTCACAGGAGTACCAAACTACACCACGGGATGTCACCTTCTCCAGGAAGCGTTGCTACGCAGAAAGGCGCGGCCACAGCTGCATATACCATTTGTAGCTTCGTGATGCTGCTGTGCATATACCGTTTGTGGCTTCGTGATGCTGCTGTGCATGTACCATTTGTAGCTTCGTGATGCTGCAGGCTCATCATAGCTTCAGCTACTGCTGTACATCATGTACTACATGTATACGTGCTGCTGTAGACCACCGGGGGTTCAAAAATTTTGAGAGTTCGCAGTTCTCCACTACGCCTGGATGGCATGTGTTCTCGGGGATTACGAACTTTTCTTCCCCAGATCCTCACAAACCTCGCTTAGTGGCCTTTACAATGGCGACGCCGGCCAGGTAATCGTCCCCCCCCCGTGTGTCGGAGGTCAGAGAACACGTACCGAAGAGATAACGCGAAGACGTTAGCCCTGTGTGCAGACTACGCACCAAACGTCTCACAGGGCACGATTTTTCGGAGATCTCGTCGTAGATCTCGACGTCGAGACCTCGCGCGCGCGCTACGGCGCCGAGCGGGAGGATCAGCTGAGCCGGTGGTTGCAGGCGAGGCGGGGGCACGCCTCAGCGAAGAAACCGCGCGGAAAGGCGGTCAGAGGCGGGAGATATCCGCAGACGTAAGGATGTGCATATGTGATAAGCGAACTAATATATATATATTTATTTTATCAGGGAGTTCCACTGTCATTATTGGCGTTTCTTGTGAGCTCTTGAGATCTTGATATACGACCGGGAAGGTCCATGGTCGATGGCATGGCACTTCCCCGTGTGATAACGAACGAACTATTACATTGTGGACAAACGAACTACGTGCCTACGAGGGGAAGTCCTCGGAGCTGATACCCCCGGGCCCGCGGTCGCGCGAGTCGGTACAATTCAATTGTATTGGGTAAGTTCTGCTTACTGCCCAAAACGTGACCAATTTTGCTTTTCGGAGTCCGGAAAACACTGTTTTGCGTGCTGGTGTGGGACACCAGCCGAAATCAATGGAAGACCCTACAGCAAGAGGAGCACGAGCGCAGGGCGCTGACAGAGTTCATTCTGCAAGTTGGGGCCACCCGAGAGGTGGAGGCCGAGCCGGCGGCCGGCTGAAGCCGGAAATCAAGGTGACGATCGGGGGAGATAGTCCGCCTTGGTTGGGTGGTGGTGATGTTACCTTCGAACATATGTGTGAATTTGTTGTTGCCTACTTAGAGTACGAGCAGCAGATGCATATCACAAACCAAGATGGAGGAGACCGGGTACTTGCGAGGAGCCGAGAGCTGACAGATTCGGTGACCGAAATGATGGTGGCTGATGAGTTCTACGGCAAGCCCTTGGTCGACCTCTCCGAGGAGGAGCTAATGCAAGAGCCCAAAAGGTTTGCTGGCGTTGATATGCAGCAGACGAGTGATGAAGAGTTTTTTTCCGCTAGATATTCCATGTGCTGAAGATGAATGCGAGCGTACCGGTAGATAGCAGGGTGTTCATGCAAAAACGTGCCCTGCGGAAATACCTTGCTGACAGCGGGCTAACGGAGGTGGCGAGGCCCGACGGTCGGCAGTACACGCAATTGCATGGCAAGGTGCCGGTGGAGGCAATAGCGGTGGGAATTGAGCCACTCGAGCTCCGCCGCAAGGTGTAAAAAATATGCGTTTCGATCTTGTAACGCATTTCCCTGACGAATTGTTCAGCATAATTGCCGAGCAGCAACGGGAGCAAGCCGTGATTGAGGCCAACGACGCTGTACGGCGGCAAACAGCAAAGCAGCGTGACGACGCTAGGTCGGTGGCTGTTGCGGGGACCAAGCCGCAGGGAAGTGCTGCACGACCCACGCGAGCGTGCCAAGGCCGCTGGTGTAAAAGCAGAGCGGAATCGTCGGTACGACAACAACGAGTGTTTCGTATGTGGCAAGCAGGGACACAAGCAGCCTCAAAGCCAGCAGGGTAAGGCGAGGGAAGGCGCCCATGGTCAGAGCCACGGGCAGGACTCCATACAGCAGCAGTAGTTCACAAACGGTCCCGCTCAGTATACCCGGAGCAAGACAACTGGGATGGCCCCGGCGTCTGCCACCCCTGGAACTAGTGGGTACCAGACCGCCTCAAAAGCGGTGGTTACGAAGACCGAACCTGCTGCACCTGAAGTTGTTGGTTACGTAGCACTACCCACTGGCCCAAGCAGTCACGTGACTACGTGGTTCAGTGCGTAGTGCTATACAGCAAACAAAATATATGTTTGCGAGTCCACCAATTGACTCTCACCGACTTCGTAACAGGGATCTCCGGGGCTCTTTCTCCTCGCCACGCACTACCGTAGTACTCCGGAGCAAGCGATCAGAACCATTCACGTACGTCTCCAGCGCGCAGGCTCGCAGAGGCGTTATTTCCTTTTTTTGCTTTTCCCGGAAAAAAGCGGAAATATGAGTCGGTGCGGGACTCGAATCCACGACATATCTTTTGTTTGCTATATAGAACTACCCACTGGCCCACGTAGTCACTGTTGTCTCACTGATGTCTGGCCGCATCATGGTTGACAGCCACATCAGATTGCCTACAGCCTCCCTGTACGGCCAGTCTCCATGTGGTTCGCCCTCCTCTCTTGGACCTAGTTCATCGCCAGGGGTCGCGGGGATGTCAGAGGACGAGTTCACACCAAAACGATTTGTTGGTTGTATAGTACTATCCATTGAACCACGTAGTCACGTGACTTCGTGGTTCAGTGGATAGTACTATATAACCAACAAAATATATGTCGTGGGTTCGAGTCCCACCGACTTGATATTTCCGATTTTTACCGGGAAAATCAAAAAGCAAATAACGTCTAGAAGTGTCTACGCAGAATGACGAAGACTACGTGTACATTCGCGTTCTGCGGGAGAAGATGGCGTGCGGATAATGGGCTCACCGAGACGGTGCAGCACCAGACTTCCCAAAGTGCTGGGCCACAGAATGTAGCACCAGTTCTTCACTCGGTTCCAGTGCAGCCGCCGGCAACCGCGTCACATCAGTGGCGTGGAGATCCCAGCATCATTTGTTCCGCGCGTGTCGCGGTCGTGCAGCCTGGTAGATGCGGTGACACGATCGTCGATTCGGTAGAGATCGAACTGCATGTGGAGGGCCTGACGCAGCATCTCGCGGGGCGTCTTGCTGTTCCCTGTGCTTCCGCGGCCACTGAGGTCAAGGTGCTCATGGATTCTGGTTCAGGCCTTACAGCAATGTCGGAAGAGCTGGTAGAGCCCCTGCGGGGAAAACCGGGCATGACGCAAACCGCGTTAACTCAGGCGTTTGTTGGACAAGCGCTTGTGGTGACGTCGTTGGGCCAGAAGTGTGATATTGAGACGCAATCGTGTCCGCTCCACCTAACGATCGAAACTCCATGGGGGCCAGTCCGCTTTACCATGCCGTTTATTGTGCTCCCTGGGGAAGGCGATGTGGTTGTCATCGGGCAGCTCACGGCCTCTGTATTGAAGGCACAAAGACGTCAAGATGGCGCTGGTATGGAGCTTACAGCTCGTTCTGTGGGCGAGCCCAGCGATGGTGCTGTGCTGCGAGCGACGATGGCTGTCACAGCGTTCGTGCCGGATGGTGACGCGCCAGGCGACGTGAACGATGAGGTCGCACTGACGCTGCCGTCTCAACGACCCATGACATTCCAGGATTCCGAGGTGAAATGCGGGATCGTGTGGGCGTGTTGGAGAGTGCTGTCGATAACGCTGTTGACCATGGCTCCCCGCTGAAATGTGCCAAGATGTTGCGATATCGTTTTTTGCACGCACCTTGACGTGGTATGTCGGGCGTTGTTGGGTGACCCACCCGCACGCAAGAAGCCTGTGGCGGTCCGTTTTTACTAGCGGGCAAGGGTGGTGCGGGCAAAGCCCCCACCTGAACGTATTCGCCTGCGGTGGAGTGCGGCAGAGTTTTGCCCCGACTGCCACTCGGAAAAATGACGACGGTTTCGTCGTCAAGGTGGCCTGGGAAGGGCCGAAGGAGGCGGAGAGCACCTGGGAACCGGTGTCGCGCGTGTTTGATGGCACGACGGCCGTGCTGCGAAAATAGCTCAAGGCGCTGCGGCTGAAGACGGGTGAGAAGCGGGGACTCATACAGCGGTATGGGCTGCGTTGTTATCATATTATGGTTTGGAGGGGGATCCTTAATTCTGAATTACTGATTTTCGGTTTATTTAAATTTTGAAGTTCGAGTTTTTTTCTGAAAGGATTTTTTGCGCAGGGTGCTGATAGTACCTGACGCAGCCACAGCTGGTGGTTCATCGCCGAGGCTGTGTGTGGACAGAGCATGTCCGGGGTTGACGCTTCGGTTTCACGGGTGGCTATTGTGTCGGAATATGCATTCCTTATGCGGTCTGGGTTTCGGCAAGTTTCATGCGCAAATAATTGGAGGTGTGACGCGTGGTGCCTGGTTTGCTTGAAGATGCATTGATGATGATGCGGCTGCTGAACAACCGTTGTTCACGGCCAGTAAACGTGGTAGAACTTAGGTCGTGGTGAAACTGACCGAGATGCGTTGGACTTGACCATTGCCCAACGTACGGACAGCTATGTTTACCAAAGCTACTCCGCCAGCGCCAACCTGTGGTTGGCAGCCCGAGATGGTGCTGTACCGCTGTGCTCGTATCATTGGGCCTTTTACCGTAATTGAATGGTTGGATACATTGTGTCAGGGTGTTCCATTGTCACTACCGGATTTTATTGTGAGCTCTTGAGATCTTGGGATGCGAACGGAAAGGTCCATGGTCGATGGCATGGCACTTCCCCGTGTGATAACGAACGAAATATTGCATTGTGGACACATGCACTCCGAGCCTACGAGAGGAGGTCCTCGGAGATAATATCACCAGGCCCGCGGTCGCGCGAGTCGGAACCATACGCAAGCACTGACTGCCAGCTTCGTCTGCCGCGCAGGTCCTCGGAGCTGATACCACCGGGCCCGCGGTCGCGCGAGTCGGTACAATACGCAGGCACTGTCTGACAGCTTCATCTGCTGCGCAACACTTGCTGTGTGTGCCGGGTGTGTTGTACGTGCGTTGTCGGCCTGTCTACCCAACTCAGTGTTTATACTAAACTCTTCATCAAACAGCAAAGAGAGATAGGTGGTTGGCCTATTTTTCTTTGGTATCGGACGCTTGCTATTATTGTGGCGCTGGCGAGTCAGTGGCGCTGACTCTATGTGATTAGGGTTTTAACACCGTGCGGGGCTGCGTCGGCCCGGGAGAACTCTCGGTTTTCGTCCCCGGTTTGCCGGAGTTGTAGGTAATTGGATGGAGCTTCTGAAACGGGTATGGGGGACTCTATCCTCCCGTGGTGGCGCTGTCCCTATGTCCGAGCCCTTGCCAATCATCGGTAAGCCAATGAGGGTTGGTCCATACCGTGCGGGGCGGTGTCGACCCGGGAGAACACTGTTAACATTCCCACGTTGTTGGAACTGTAGAGGTTCGGGGGATTTACGGGCCGGGGATGAGACCTTATCTTCCCCGTTTGCGACGCAACTGCCCCCCAATGCTGGGTCTCTATTCTCCTAGGACGGCGGTGTGGAACTCGAACAATAAGCGATTAGCCAACGCATTGGGGTTTCCACACCGTGCGAGGTGGTGTCGACCTGAGAAAACTGTGTTTTCTTCCCCGGTTGGTAGAAGGCTTAGAGAAGATATGGAACGACCTCTGGACCGGGGATGGGGCCCTATTCTCTCCCAGGGTTTAGCTGGCTCAATATACGACCACAGCGAATCAGAGATCGGCCGGTTTGGGGTTGGGATTTCCATACCGTGCGGGGAGGTATCATCCCCGGTGACATCCGTGTTCGTCCCCGGGTTGTCGGAGTTGTAGATGTATGGATGGATTCGGATTCCAGGATCTGGGCCTTCATCGTCCCTGGGTGACGCATACTCTATGTCTTGCCCAATGAAGACAAGAAACAAAAATGTTTGTATTTTTGCCTAAACCTTGAGCCTGAAATTCTTAGGCCATTTCTTATGCAGTCGGATTTGTCAGTCGAAAACGGCCTTTTTCAACTGAAGCCCCAATCGGGCTTTCTTACGCGGTCGAAAAAGGGCTTTTTCGACTCAACTTTTTTCTACTGAGAATTCCGACTGGCGGATCCAGTCGAAAAACTCGACTTTTTCGACTGGATCCTCAAGTCGAAAAACTCAGTCGAAAAAGTTTCACGTGTTTTTTGAACCGATCGCATCGCTCATCCCAACACCAAATACACACCCACACGGCCACACGGCCACACGGCCACACACCCATACCAAGTACCACACTGCAGTATCATATAAGGCGCTGACGCTGGCTTGGCTATCCCAGCTGTTGCTTCTCGCAGCAAGTCAGGGTGGCGCATTCCTAGTTTTGCTCGCCAGCAGCGTGTATCACACGACGGCAGCAGCGCGCGGTCTCGATCCTATGCTGCCAACAACGGCTGTGGCTGCTGTGGCTTTGGCGGCTCTCGGCTGAGTGCAACTCCACGAACGAAGCTTTGGCGGCTTTCGGCTAAGCCCAAAGCCACCAACTCGCTGGGACGAGGGTTCGCCGAGCCGTGCTCGCGGAGAAAGCGCGAAGCACAGAGCTGCCAACCGATTTCGACTGCTGTACAGCAGTTCTTCCTCACACCAACCGCCTCTAGGAAGAGCACAAAAACTATAAAATCGACTCGACTGACGATAAGAAGAAGGACCAGAAGAATGCAGTAAAAAAAAAGTCCAGTCGGAAAGGGCCGTTTTCGACTGGCGGAATCGGACTGCATAAAAAATGGCCTTAACTGCCAAAAAAATCTGAATCGCTGTCGCGTACTGTATTGTAATAGCATTCGAGGGTTTGAATCACGAAGGCAGAGATACCGTGTTTCGCGCCTGAAACAGAGTCGGCAAGTCTCTCCACACGAGCAGACTACACACAAACAGCCGGTCTGCGAGGCTTGGATCTAGATGCTACTGTGCATTGCACGGTGTAAGCTGGCTCAGTGCGCGCCTCTCAGTGGTTACGAAGAGAACACATGCAGTAGACATGGTCAATCACGTTGCTGGCCCCGGATGCTTGATCAGTCAAAACATCCTAAAAACGCACTCGACACGTCTCTTCGTGGGTAGGCCAAAGGGTTAGTCGGCGTGTGTCGGGATTATCCGAGCGAAATCTGAAGAAGCGCGGAATCAGAAACGGCAGCAAGTAGTCCGTTGTTATTCTCTATCGAACTCTTGGCATTACCTTACACACTGTGCGCGTAGACTATGTTTACGTGTGTGATAAACTTATTTTATTCTCTAATACTACTCTATCGAATATTTAATCGAGCAATTCGAAGTGCTCCCCTGCCCTACCCGAATGCCGGCACCCACGCGCAGCCCTTGCATATACATAGATAAATAGTGGGTGCCTCCTCGGTTACAGAATCCGCCAATACGTGTTTAGCGTGATGGGATTTTCAACCCTAACTAAGGCACCACCGTACCCCCCCCACCGTGACATGTCTCTCCGGTGAAGTCGCATACTTGCGGTTTGTGTCCCCCATGAATACGTAAAGATAACCATGGCGCCGCGGACAACTCCCTAAGATTGAGAATCGATACACGAAATGATAGAATTGCCGGTAGACGGAGTAACGGTCTCTATCTGTAGATGCAATGACCGGCATGTCACGGTAAGAGATAATTAGGCATGTATATATCGGGTTCTGAGGGGAGATTGGGCTTGGACTTAGACGAGCACAAGAACAGGCGCCCTTCCTCCCGCCCTTGCTGAGAGCAGACGTCGCGATTAGGATAGCAAGACCGAGCCGTTTGGTGTGCGTTTCACGGGGGAAACTTTCGCTCCCTCATGGGGGCCGGAGGGGAAGATGTTGTGGCTGTGTTCATGTCTAAGTTATTTTCTGTTGGCATGATCGGGCGAGGTATTCACGGCTTATTCCGAGGCGGTACGCTCCGTACATTGCCTGACACGGGGTGACGTCGCGTATTACGCCGACCGCACGCAGTTGGAATGCGTGCGATTGTGACAAGCCGACAAGGTGTAGAGGTGCGTTTTACTGGTCATAAGAGCGAGCAGCAACATATTAGAAGCGTACGCGTGCGGGCATGGGAACGAGGTTCGCGGTTCGAAGCCGCCCTTTAGGGACGGCGGTGCCGTTGCCTTTTTGTTGGAGTTGGTGTCATCATGCGTCTCTAGCCTTCCCGACCACGCCCCGTTCTACTCGTATCGTGGTGGCAAGTACTTAAGAGTGGTGAGGTACGGTCGTGCTCTTCGAACAACAAAGGAGTTAGGGGTGAAGTTTGGTCGTAATCCCGCCGAGTTCGCCTTGCACTCGTTGCGTATTGGATCAGCGGTCACGCTCGTGGCCGGAGACGTATCGGAACGAGTGATTCAGAGAGAAGGGAGGTGGATGTCCGACGCGTGCAAGGCGAAATTAGCGTATATATAGGCGTAGACGCGTATCAACATAGACGACTCGAGAAGAATGTCCCGTAAGCTAACATTGGCAAGCGAAGGGAAGGAGAGGCAGCAGTGAGAAGGACCAGTCCGGTGTAGTAAATTACAACTACCGATAAACGATGGTATATGATATCCGTGGTATCAGGTGACGTCGGAGTTGGAGGAGTCGAACAAAACGGTACCATGCGAAGGTTTGGTGAGGCGAAACGACGGTAGGCGGTAATAGTTAGGAACCCAGATGGTATCGTAGAAGGGAGAGGGGGACGGTAGAAGTGTGTGTGAGATGCACAGGAGATTGCAGGAGGCCGCGATAGAGGGAGAAATCTCTCTCTCCCAAGACCCAGAAAACGATGATGACACTGCAATTCGAAAGGTATTCAGTAAAGGGTAGAGTTGCCGGTTGACGAAGAAACGGTCTCCGTAGATGCAGTGACCGGTACATATGTAATTTTACGTAGGAAATTGGCGTTTGTGGAGACGTGGAAAGGATTCTGATTGAACAAACGATTTTTTGTCGATCATCTCGAGACGAAAAAATAGGATAGCCCAGGCAGCAGCGACAGAAGGGCTGTCGCGCTTGCCGGAGACGGCCGCCTGGGGCACAGGGAGCGAGAGCGCGTGGCACCGTAGGATTGAAAGGAATCAAGCAGCGTGCCCAATAGAATGGATCGACTTTGAGCATAGGGGACGCCAACTCGGGCAGGCCATTCGGCGAGGGACACGGGCATGTAGATGACGTGACCGGTACATCACGATTTATTGAGCGAGATAATTTGGCATGTTTATTTCGAGGTCCGGGGGGTTTTGGGGCTTGGGATCAGATGGGCGCAAACACGGGCGCCCTTCCTCCCTCCCTTGCTGAGAGCATACCCCACGACTAGGTTAGCAAGACTGAGTCCAGCACAAGCGAGTCGGGGTTCTTCCTGGGACGTTATTAGATTGAGGTAATCACCGGGTTCGCCAACCCAGCCAGACGTCTATGCTTCTCTTTTCCTTCCTCTTCCTCTCCCCCCTATTTTCTTTCGACGGGCGTAGAGGTGTGGATGGGGGAGAGCTAGGTAGCCGGGGTTCCTTGTTTTTAGTACATGGAAAATGCCATTAGAGTCTGGGAATCGAACAAAGAATACTATGGCGTTGTTAGGAGAGATAATTACCTAGGCGCTTTGATTCACATTCTGTGGTTGAGGAATTGACCTTGATTGCAGCAGCATGGCAGTGTTCGGTTGATCGCGTTTGTGGCAATACCAAATGGATACAGCATGGGACGGTGCTGGCAGACTGGTAGAGTGCTCACTCAAACAGACAGTGAGCTGTTGCTTGTGGCTGGCCAGCAGCTGCTGGGCCACGTGTCCGTGATATCTGTGGGATTACTCGTGATATATTTTCTCGAGTTATATATTTTAAAAATAAAAAAACGCTTCAGCTGTGAGATCAAAGATTTTGTCGAAACTCATCTTTGCAAGCTGTGTGTAATACTCCGGTCGCGCGTATTACGGGTTGTGTGTCCTCATTAAGGATATGGGTCGGCGACTCCCCTTGCAACTGCAGTGTAGATATCAGGGTCAACAGGGTGATGTTAGGCAGTCTGTGCGCGGAAACTATAAAACCCGTTTCTGAGGGCGACAAAGTCTGACAGCTGTGGAAGGAAATGCATCAGTTTATCAAGTGAATACTGTAAGTCGAATAACCGGTGAGGGGAGGGCGGAGTTTTGAAGGACGTGGGGGCCTGGTTTTGATAAAAAGGGGGGCGGGAGGGGGGGGGGGGGGGGCGGGGGGGGGGGCGGGGGGGGGGGCAGCTCAATCTGTGCGTGGAAACTATAGTTCTTTAAGGGGATAAATCTGACGGTTTTGGAAAGAATGCACCAGTTTATCATGGGGGGGCGGGACGGGCGGGGCCGCTCAATCTGCGCGTGGAAACTATACATCATTCAAGGGGATAAATGTGAAGGTTTTGGAAAGAATGCACCAGTTTATCATGTATATCCTGTAAGTCGTACATCCAGTGAGGAGAGGGCGGAGTGTTCGAGGAGGTGGGGGTTGGGGTGGGGGGGAGATGGGGGGGGAGGGAGGGGGGAGGCGAAAGGGTTTTTCAAAAAACGTATATATGAGTTAAATCGGAAGATTCGAATGGTATGGCACCATTCGATGGCTTGGTAATCCGAGACGTCTGTACGCGAAAAAGTTAGCAACCCCGTCACGAAAATACCAACTTTACACCGGAGCAAAATATTAATATCAACTTGGACACTACATTATAATTCATCATTGTTCCGTGACGACGAAGGTTCCTCGAGAGTAGTGCGGTGACGGGGTGGACCGTGACATTAAGCGGTTCGTCTGTATTCAGCGTCACAAGCAGCCTACACTGGGCTTGCCGCTATCATCAACTGTCGTCCCCGTCTGGGGCAAGGTCGGTTCATTTTTGCCACTGCGACCCGAACCTCTCACCCTTATGACATAAGAGGATACACCTTTCGAACCACGCTTCATCGAGAAACGCTTATGACCAACTCAGACATACCTGGTACAGGAATCTCCAGTTGTGTGGAATTAAGACCGATTCACCCATTTTAGAGGTTTCTATCACTACCTTATACGACAGTGTATACCACACCCTCGGTGAAAATATTTTGGGTTTTTGGAACTTTATTACCCAGGGTGGTAAACCGTGGGAGTGTGGTATGCACCGTACTCCCGGTGGTAAAGTGGGTAATCATTTGGGGTTTTAGATTATTTACCACCCCTGGTGGTATACCGTAGGAGTGTGATAACATCGGGGGGTGACAACAGTGGTTTCAAACGAGGTTTGCTGCCTGATTCTAGGTAGACGGGTGTGTGATAATAACGGGTGTGATAGCAGCGGTTGCAAGTTTTCGCCGCCACACTCCAGGCAGGCGGCAAGGAGTGTGTTAGTACGGGGTGTGATAAAGCACCTGTTGCAAAGGAGTTTCGCTGCCACACTCCAGGCAGATGTTGTACCAAGGGGTGTGATACCGGTAGTAGTAAGGAGTGTGATAACAGGGGGGTGTCGTAGCACACTTCAAAGCGGTACGAGTACCGTACCGGTACCGTACTTCACCTTATTTGATCTGAAAGCAATTTTTTATTTCCTCTGTGCAGCTAGCTACCGGTAGCTCCCTGATGGCAATCCAATGTTTTCTAGGTCGGGGATGGTAGCCAATATCTCCTTCTGACACGGACTACACTACCGTACCGTCGCGCACGATGAGCGCACGAACAAATAGGAAAACAGGCAACAAATAAATGCAAAAGCGGCATGCAATAAGAGACCGGTAGAGATAGCAAACATAATACAAGGAAAGCACAGAGTAGGGAAGACTTGCGAAAAACAAAAAGGTGCAAACGGTCAAAAACAGAACTTCCATGAATGGGACCATGCTGTTTTCAACCGCAGCCGGTCACGCAACATGTGCTGCAAAAGTAGGCTAGATACATGGACTACCGGTACCAAGCGCACCCCATCATAGACACAAGGTATGTCGCAGCAATAACATCAGTCCACGACTAATTCGTTAGTCGCCGGAAGCCCCACACCACCCCAGGCCACTTCTTGATCATCCGAGTCATCGTCTTAGGGTTAGGCACAGATGTGGTTTGTGCACGACGGCCGAAAAATGACGCGAACGAGCCTGGAACCGCAGCAGCAGTTGTCTGAGCCGCAGGCATGTTTTGCTCGTTGCGATGGACTACGATTGCAGTACGGCTCTGTACCACCTCCATCTTTATCCTGCTGGTCTCCATACAGTAAGCTGTGGTACTCTCGCACACCTGGTGCGCTGCTGCTGCTGCTGTGCTCTTCCGGTACCGGTACTCATTTTGTTGATCGGCACGCTTTCACCCGCGGTGATAACTTGGGGGTGTCATAATGATATTGAAGCATTACGTCAAGGGGTGTGGTAAACACCGTACCCCGAATGATTACTCTGGTGGGCGTTTAGGATTTTAGAATAATGTCCACCCGGGTGGTACACCGTGGGGGTGTGGTATACATGATGGGGTGTGGCATACACTATCATATACGGTAACAGGACAACCAGATATGGTGTTAACGTTTTGATTATTTCGTTGTTGTTACTATAGACTAGAGTTTCGGAGTTGGTCTCGCAGAGTCTCATGAGTATTGTCATATTGTCATGACTTATATTTTTTTGATCAACCATAAGGTTAGACTATACGTGAACGTCTTTTCGAAAAGAGAACGATTAATTTTTTGTTTGAATTACCGATGGAATGTTCAAATTCCATCCCAGAGCGCGTGTTACTACTTTTTTTTTTTTTTCTTCTCTTATCCTCGCTTTTTCTTGCTTAAACGCCCCACCTAATATCGAAATCCGCCAGAGTAATAAACATTTCCACGCCCTGGATATCGCCTCGTTATCGTTCCAGAGCCGGCCATGCCGCTGCTGCAATTCCCACCCACCCCCGCCCCCAATGCCCCCTCCTTCCCCACCACCCGCACCATCGCTTAGACCTAGAACCACGCGTATAGCAAACCCCTACATATATGCGACCTAAAGCCCTCCCCCCCCGCCCCCCCCCCGGAAAATCCCCCCCCCCCCGTCCCCTACAAGAAGGATTTATAGTTTCCACGCACAAATTGAGCTGCCCCATCCGTCCCCTCCCCCCCTCCCCCCCTCCCGGCCCCCTTTTTATCAAAACCAGGCCCCCACGTCCTTCAAAATTCCGCCCTCCCCTCACCGGTTATTCGACTTACAGTATTCACTTGATAAACTGCTGCATTTCCTTCCACAGCTGTCAGACTTTGTCGCCCTCAGAAACGGGTTTTATAGTTTCCGCGCACAGACTGCCTAACATCACCCTGTTGACCCTGATATCTACACTGCAGTTGCAAGGGGAGTCGCCGATCCAAATCCTTAATAAGGACACACAACCCGTAATACGCGCGATCGGAGTATCACACACAGCTTGCAAAGATGAGTTTCGACAAAATATTCGATCTCACAGCTGGAGTGTAGTTTAATTTTTATAATAACAGCACGGAGAATATGAAGATACTAGGGTAAGGTGGCCGCCCGCCGTAGGCGGCGGGACGGCCACCCGGAGATACGCCCGAAGAAGGTCAATCAATGAATTGAGGATGAGAAGTGCGGGAAATAGAGAGGAGGATGCAGGTTATGTCTATTAAAGGAGGAAGTGGCATCGATGATACATCCCCGCGACTTTGGGCATGACTGAATTGAAACGCGGTGGCCGTATCAGGGGCGATGAATGTGTAATCAGTATAATTTTAGATGAAATATCAATGGAAAGTACGCAGGATGGGCAGGCGGATGAATGACTCGGAAAGAGACATCGGTGACGCCGCACTGTTGTTTATGTAACGGAGTAAGTGTAATAGCTCCGTGATAAAAATCAATGATGAAGAGAGCAAGATGACGGTGAACCCGGTGAAGAAGAAAGCGACGAAGATGATACTGTTTTTTGTTTGCTGGTACTTGCTCACAACTGCATCCGGCGCGCCCACGGTCTCGACCTCTCGGTTACATCACCTTAGCCCTTCCTCCATAGCAGTTTTCTCACTCCAACGCGCCCGTCAGTGCGTTGGATGGAAAAAGTTAGCAGGAAATGATGACCTTGGTTGTACGTTAACTGTCGAACGTGATGAGCGTGTCGTCGTCGTCGACGACACGCTCATCACGTTCGACAGTTAACGTACAACCAGGCGACCGATACGTTGTTGTTATTCGTGGTGTCAAATTGATATGGACGCAAGAGCACCGCAGTGTTCGCATGGTGAAGAAATATCAACGATGATGTTGGCAGCCCGTTGTGCGGTGTTGATGATTTCGTTCCGCGCATCCAGCGTAAATGCTCTTTGTCCTTCGTTGTCTTCTGGACGAAGCGGGGGTAATTCCCAGAACTGAGATATGGAGGTGGACACGTTAGGACTACGCACGTATGTTGATGTTGAACGGGCGCCCTCGCCGCTCCTTCCATCACGTGAATTTCTGCGACAATTGAGTGTTTCGTTCCTCCTCGCGCGTCGAAGTCGCCTTTGTTCGTTGCGTCGGTTCTGTTGAGCTTTCGAGTATTGTCGTGTTGACGGCATCGGAATGGGCAGTAGAGGTTTGGCGGGGTGCCGCGTATGATTGCGGCGGAAATGTAGATGCGTAGATGCGTAGTGTAGATGCGGGTAAACATAATATGCGGCGGAATTTTGATTGGCGAGGTTGTCTGCAGAAAATCCGCATATTTGCTCGTATGCGGCAGCGGGCATGGGGCATCTCAATGCTGTAATCTGCAGTGGGCATGGCCAATCGTAACTACTTGACATGTTGTGACGACGTTTGATGAATGCATAAATAGGGTGGCGGTGTTTGTGTTGTGTAATGTCACGTCCATGCGCGTCGAAGCATGCACAACGAGTACAGAGATACAGAGTGGTGCCGAGGATGTTGGGCAGCACCACAGCGGCTGAGGTCTACTCATTTGAAGGTGTTCATGTCGGTGGCATATAACGAGCAACGCGTCATTGCATTCGTAGGTGCCATAAAGTGCACGTGATGAATGCACTTGCGTGGTTTCAAGTCGTGAAATGGACTATTGGGCGAGAGAGGCCAACAAGTATCAATAAATATTTTTTTTTAACCTCGCATGAACCGGATGCATTCATTAATCAAGATGTGGGAGCCATTAGCTGAATCGTGATGTATTATATATATAATGTTGACGTGATAAGTCCATTTATTAATACGAGACGCGTTCAGAATATACCGGTCTAGAGGTCTATCCCTCACTGCTGTAGATTATGGTAGACGTTTACTTGCACCACCGAGAGTATCCGCGGTTGAAGCGGATCACGCAGCATTATGCCCCGATATCAAGAACCAGCTTTCAAAGACCTTCCAGTCCATATCTTTGACGTCTGGAAGTTACCTACCGTACGGACCAGTAACATCCCACGAAAGACAAGAGGAACTAGAGAGTTTGTGCACCTCCGCGTACACTCTCCTCACCCGCACCATGCGCTTCTCATAATTATCGTGTACTACGCGTTTCTTAGCCCAACGATCGCCTCTATCCAGTGAAAGCACCAAATCCCGTATTCTACCGTCTTGTTTAGCGTTGTGCGAGCCGGTCTAACAACGACCCTCCGTTGGCCTCTCAGGACCGTCAAACAATCGGCCATTGGAGCATCACCATCATCATCAACTGTTGGCAAATATTCTTATCACGCGCCGCACCGGAGCAACGCACGTAATTTTGTCGCGAATACACCTTGCCCACGGCAAGGGGGAAACCCCATATTCCCTACCGGGTTCGAGGCACTCGCCCGAGTGATTCCTGTGCCTCGCTCACAAAAAGGCCTCGGGGGATTCTTGGCGCTGCGAAGCTTGCCTCTCCGTTGCGGATTCACATCGGAGAGCTAACCGACACGAAAGACCCCGACCGCAGAAATAGCGTCACTCGCGCGAGTGAACCCGAGCCAAATAAAACAGACCCCAAAAACGTGACCCACCTTACCGGAGCCTTGGTCAATAGTAGGTTTGCGTGGGTTTGTGCGTTGGTGGTGTACACTACGTCATGTGCTGTGCTGTGCGTCCTCTCGCTATCGGGCTCGCGACAAAAAGGAATAAATGTCCAAATTCATTTGACCAAACTGAACTTCCAAACCTGCGAATAAGTCCGCTCACGCTCCTTTCTCTCGCCAGTCTTCGTGATCCCAGAAAACTCGGACAAGCTTATCACCTATATCCGGTAGGTGGCGAGCCGAGTCGGTGGAGAGGAAAAATGCGGATTGGTCCACGTGTTCACACCGAAACAACAAGGCACGAGTCATCGCGTAGGGGTGATGGCTGCTGTGTCATCGACATCGATGGAGACGGCTGGGGCGTGGGAGCAGTAGATGTCATCCTGGGATGAGACGCTTTCGTCACGAAAGTACTATACTGGCCGATTCTTACCATGGCCAAATGTTTGTGCAACAGAAGCGATGGAAAATGACGTCAACGTTCGTGGGGGTCGCTGAAGCGGAATCGGCAACCAAACATGAGGCCATCCAAACGTGTTGCGCAGCCCACCATATGGTTACTCGCTGCAGTGAACGTATCTCCCTGAGTGGCGTAGATCCGCTCGTAGGGAAGCTTCGCGTCAGTGATCTTTTCTCCAATTTGTTCCACATCTTGCTCGATGTCAGTGAAATGAACACTGACGTGCTGTGAGTTGATGGCGTATTCCGTGGAGTTGTAGTCGTCGTTCGGATCGTCGAGCCAAAGCATCTGCCGTGTGTGAAGGGTGGTAGGCATCATTCACTGTCTTAAGAAGCGAATCAAACAGACGCGAGTGCAACCTATTCACACGGGCACTGGTGATACACGTAGATTTGGCGCGTAGCGTACCAGGAGCTTCATCTACTGTGTATATAGTCTAACCTTACAATTTACTAGGGTCTGAATCCGTGCTACATTAGTTTCTTGCGCTCGTATTCTCAATGCGCAATTTTGTGGCCGCCATGGTACGGTATGATACCGCTCTCGAGGAGTCTGCCTTCAACCACGTGACGATTGCGATGGAGAGCAGATCAAGTGTGACGTTCACAGGCAGCCAACGGGGCAGTTGTTCATTTTTAACACCCCCCGTCTGACATTTCTTTAAGCCACATTTTCTCGAGTCTAGCCTATAATCCATAGGGCCTACCGCCAAACCCTTGACAAAGCGAGTACGTCTATTCACAATATCTACTGTAGCAAACGTTACTTGGTCTGTTCACCCCCTTCCCCCCATCCTTCGACAGCGAAGCTGGCCCTCAATCCGGCTCGTTCTCTCACAAACACCGATGCGCTGAAATGCGTGATGTCTCCGTTGTCCACTCCCGTCTCGTTCACTGTTAGTTGCGATAGCGGCATCACAGCGCAGCTAGGGAACTCAGTCCTGAATTTTGCCACATCCGGGTAGTCCGCAAGGTCAAAATCATCGATGTCTTCCATAAAGCCCTGGGCGGTTGCAGAGAAATCGAAGTTGGAGATTTTGGCACGAAATAATATCACCACGGGCATGGTATTTGGGGGAAGTCGGTCGTAACAACAGCTTTCGACGCGAGCTCACGTACATGCCATGCTCTGAACAGTGGTCAGTTGAACAACTGCCCACCTACACAGACGACTGTTCTGCAATCCTTCTAGTGTAAAAGGTAAACATGGGCACCTACTTACACCCTCTGCCATCTTCTCTCCACGAGTGATGGAGACACTTAGTCACACAACAATGTGCCTTTGCGTCACACCCGCGCTTGGTCCAAACGCAACCACAGGACTCTCCAGCCAGGAGCACAGTCGTTGCGCCATCAGGACGGCAGCCTGCTACTACTACTGCTACTGCTACTGCTACTACTACTACTACTACTACTACTACTACTACTACTACTACTACTACTACTACTACTACTACTACTACTACTACTACTACTACTACTACTACTACTACTACTACTACTACTACTACTGCTACTACTACTACTACTACTACTACTACTACTACTACTACTACTACTACTACTACTACTACTACTACTACTACTACTACTACTACTACTACTACTACTACTACTACTACTACTACTACACTACTACTACTACTACTACTACTACTACTACTACTACTACTACTACTACTACTACTACTACTACTACTACTACTACTACTACTACTACTACTACTACTACTACTACTACTACTACTACTACTACTACTACTACTACTACTACTACTACTACTACTACTACTACTACTACTACTACTACTACTACTACTACCTACTACTACTACTACTACTACTACTACTACTACTACTACTACTACTACTACTACTACTACTACTACTACTACTACTACTACTACTACTACTACTACTACTACTACTACTACTACTACTACTACTACTACTACTACTACTACTACTACTACTACTACTACTACTACTACTACTACTACTACTACTACTACTACTACTACTACTACTACTACTACTACTACTACTACTACTACTACTACTACTACTACTACTACTACTACTACTACTACTACTACTACTACTACTACTACTACTACTACTACTACTACTACTACTACTACTACTACTACTACTACTACTACTACTACTACTACTACTACTACTACTACTACTACTACTACTACTACTACTACTACTGCAGCTATTTGTGTATATCGACGCTTCGCGTACTCTGATTGTTGGGCGAAGCTCATCCCATGGCACATGCTCGACGAATGCATGGTGTCGGTTTGTCTAGACCACACGAGCGAGAACCTGGGCCACACAAACCTCACCGATTGACTCAACAACACCAAATCCAGGCCCTCCAGACAGTTCGTGCTACTCGAGAGACATCCTGCGAGGAACGTTGTGCAGATCACCACATCTGGAAACGGAAAGGGACTTTGCTGTAACGAGCGGCGAACGAGGGCAGCGAGAATCAAACAGCGGCAGATGTTGGAGAGTCCGGCCATGGTGTTGATCACGCACAAATGAGTCATGGCATCGTGACAACTTATTAACCAAAATCGATCGGCCCGTGTATCACGCAGCTTGCAAAGATGAATGTCGACCCTATTTTTTTTTGTCGAAATCGTAGCTGACGTTGCTTTAGTAAAATTAGTAAACCACATGAGTGCGATGCTGCCGGTTAGGCTCTCTGGTGACGCAGGAGAGCCAGGGCTGGTTAGTCCAGTGCTTCAGCAGCAGGTATGACCAAACCTATTCTCCATGTCAAGGGGGGCAGATATACGTACCGCTATTAAACAAAGGCGTGTATTTACTGCACAGCAAAGGTGTAAGTCGCAACGACCCGCAGATAGAGAGCACCACCAACGGCACCACACGTTTAGCATAGATGGAAGGCCAGAGTCGCAGCAGGTAAGGACGAGCATTGCTGAACTTAGATATCAAAGAAACGACACGGCTTGAGGGACACATCCTGCTGGGCATCTTGGGTCGTATCTACACGAAACGAATTATGGCGTCATCGATCTTGAGCTTTAATTTACAGAAAACGACACTATTACTGATACCATTGTGCATGTCAAATTGTTAGCATCACACTCTAAACAGACAACGAATCGGGCGGAGGGGAGTGCAGAGCGCCGCTCGATCGGCGTGGCGCCTACCTTCTGTGCACCACTACAGCAGAACGGTGGCAGTCGATGCTATGTTGTTATTGTGGCGACAAGGATTTAGGCTTCACCAAGCCTCGCACAATTGAACATACAAGACTCTTCCTAACCTTGAGCTCAACGCTTGCTGCAGGATTTTTCCGATCTTCGATTGTGTCCCACACGATGTACCCGATGTCTGAGGAGGGGAGGAGGGCAGGCGACCGAACATGAGAGGGCCGGAGGATAAACGCGAGTGCGCTTGGGTATCGTATGTGCAAACATATCACGCGGCAATGGACGAGTGGATCTCAGGCGAGTGGTTCATATACATCCTATCTATGCAAGGAAACACACACGCGATCATGAGCTGGTAAAATAAAGGGTTTGCACAAGCTAACTTTGACACTATTACGAAATCGATAAGTTTGGAGCATACATGTCCACCGGCTGTCGATATCAATGTCAATAACATAGCTGGGACATACGCCGCGTTGGCTATCACCCGAGGACAGCACGGCATACAATGTTACAATTCTCGTTGACGCAAGCTGCCTCCTTTTATCGCGTGCTTGACGTTTCCCACGCAGAAGAATAGGCGGCACCATGTACTTCCCCGGAAAACCCATGCTTTTCATATCTTGAATGTGCGCAGGGTGTGTGTGCTGCTGGTTTTTTTGTCAACTAATATGTAGACTATATAAATATATATAAAATCATTCCTTGAATATCGAGTCATTCCTTGGTGTCATGGACTTTGGTCAGGAGTTTTTTGTCTCGGCCTAAGTATGCGATTCGCGGAACTGGAATTCTCGGTCGAATATGGCTTGGTTCGAGCGCCGCCTTCGGGGGGCGGCTCCAACGCCCCTCGCCCTGCCGTGTCCGTTCCGCACATCGACGTGAACGCGGACGGGCGCCGAGCGAGACGAGCGAGTGTCGAGGAGGAATTTTGGAAAAATTGTTGAATCTTAATGGCTGCAACGCCTGAATGATTTACAAAATTGGCATCATTTCCAAACGGTACGTGATAATGTTTGGAATTTTGCGGTGGCATACTCTCGAGCGTTAGTTTTTTTGCTGTACTTTTTTACTAGTGAACTGTTCGTTTGGTTTCTTGCTCGGCATTTTATTGCTTTTGTTTTTGCTCGTTTTGCCAGCTGGAAATTCAATTTTTTAGTGTGGATTCACCTAAAACGTGACACAACTTACCGGCGATATCCAACAACTTCGTGACACAAACTTCCGACGGCAAGACGTTTCGTGACAAAGTAACTCCCAAATCATGATACTTTCACGTAACAGAATTTCGAGATAAAACAAAGCAGGTAGAGCCGTCTCTTCGGCCTTTGGCCCTGGCTTTAGCACGGCCGCTGACACTCCAGCCAGCCTCTGCTGTACGCATGAACGGGTGCGGTTGATTCGCAGCGAACTATCCCGCTGTGCTCGCTTCTATGTGGCCATTGTCCATGCCATTTCATGTCACCTCCCTTCTGTTTTGAGCTCGTCGTCGTACGGTTGAGGTACGAGGAAACCCGCACGTACTCGGTGAGAACAGCAGTATGTACGACGAGCATGAACGCCAACTGACGACATTGGCAAACACACAACAGCAGGTGTAGCAGCAGTAGCCGAAGGGCGAAACGTCTAGCACATAATGCAGCAACAAGTAGCAACCAGAACTACAGCAGATAGCTCAAAGTGCAGTGCGAGTGCCGTTGGCAAGTTTAGTCGTACACGCATCACTCTCAAGAGCCAACAAGAGGCAGGGCAGGGGCCCCCAACACAGGGACACGTGACAACCACGGCCAGCTGTCGATCGCGTAATCGGCCGGTAGTCCGTGCTTCGGTGGGTGTATCGGAAGTCGTTCGTAGTACTACTGCTGTAGAACGTCGAAAGACCACGTGACATGTGACATCCCGTTCTGGTGGCAGTCTCGCCAGTAGACCCCCCAAAATTTATTTTTCTTTTCTATTTCTTGGCCCCATGCACCCATTTCCTTTCCTTTCTCTTCTTTGTTCTTTGTTTCTTTTTTCCAATTGACTTGCGTCTGTTGTGCATATGCGTAGTGATAGATACTACGTGTGATATATACGTGGTAGTCTTTCTTGGGTGGCAAGCGGTATAGTCGGTTTTCCCAGGCGCGAGTAATGAGACGTATGCACCGGTATGGACCTGGCACATCGTATACTGACTCCCGATTTCACTTTTATATGTTTCTGGTGGAGGCATGAATTGCGTCAGCTGTGATTTATTCGTGTACCACCTTGGGTTGTTTGTGTTTTTCCCTAGGGTATTCCTCTGCTCCAGAGTGACTGGAACCAGTCGTGTGACCACGGACTGGATTGTGCGAGTTAATGTGAGAACAGCAACTGAAATATTGCCTGTTTCTTGACCTTTCAGCTGCTTCCTGCAAATTTGGTTAATCTGCCAACACGATTTTGAACCTTTTCGCGATTTTTCTTTTTTTTTGTCTAGTAAGTTGATTTGCCGCTAATTAGCCGCCTGTGCATTGGTTGCGGAATGGTCCAGCTTTAGCTTTTCTTTGATTACCACCATTTGTTTTGTAGTTGGCGAAGCTTCATCGGCTGAGATCTGGGCTTGGCTCATCAGCTCCACACCGCCCAGCACCCCATCGCAGCGCTATAGCTCACAGCAACAAAGCGCCGTGCAGTGCCCTGCGGCTCAGCTCAGCAGCGCACCGCAGCGCAGCGCTAGCTCAGCAGAGCGAAGCGCTATGCTTTGCCGTGCTCTGCCGTCGCGATCGTTCGTTGTTCATGATATCTAAAACTCCGCGTAGGCTGATATTTAGGTATTTGGCGCTTTATTCTATATCGCGTCAACCATCGTAATATCATACAATATGGGGGGGGGAATGTAATCTCTATGCAAAGATCCTGTTTTGTTTTAATCAATTGTCAGCCCGCCGCCCCGGTGGTCTAATGGCTTTACCCTCGAATACTACTAACGTTTGGTTGTCCTTGAGTTCGACACCCACCACGATGAAATATGACTTAATTTGCAAAAATGCAATCAAAAAAAGAGATCAACTGCTGAGAGCGCCTGCTAGGTACAATTCGACGCGAGTCGACGAGGGAAGAAAATGTTCGATTCTCCTTGCGGTAAAAATGAAGGCACGTGATGAATTGGGGAGGGAGGAGAAGGGCCCGCTATCTGACCCCGGATCTGAGTTACTACTGGGAGGGAGCGCGAGAATGGTGCGGGGATGATAACTGGGATGAAGAAAAAAAAATGTTGCAAAGAAAGGTATACCAGGTATGATTATTTCTACCAGTAAATAATATGTCAGTCTCTGGGGAAATACGCACGGCACCATCAGCAGTCGTCATGGTAGAGACACTCCGGATATTATGTATTGAGGGGACGCGTCCGATTTCGACAACGTGAAAGCACCCAAGGAGCAAAGATAGCAGACATACATATCCCGCCTTCTCGAGAAAAAACAGAGAAGAAGCGCTACGCCAACCTCCCGTACGAGCAAAGCCACCCCTGCACCTATCTTAGACAACGCCGACGCAACGAGAGATCGCCCTCCTCTTCTTCGTTTTCCTCCTCGCCCGCAACCACGCAGACCAATCAATGCGACAGCCTTCACGTAACAAACAAAGCAATCTTCTTCCAAAACCTCGCCGGCTGACATGGCCCCATGTCGACGTTTGATGCAAACCGACTTTGCATCCTGTCGACGTCGAACCTCCATTGCCACGGGGACAGCAGTGCAGTCTCTTCATTAATGCCCAAAGGCCTCTTTCGTTTCGCCTAGAGGCGACGCAGGTTCTCAATAATACTCTTTTCGGTATTTTTGTTTGTTAGACGCCAACTTTTACTTGATGGCGCATTTAACGTAGTGTATTTCGCCTATCCTTGCCATGTTTGTTGTATAATATTACGATATTTTCCTGTCAAATCATGACTTTCATAATACCATGTTCGTATTAAACTCTTGGCATTACTTCAAAGTTCAATGCATGCCAAATCGGACAGCTACACCTTAAGTTGTCGAAGTGCTGCCCTGCCCTACCCGAAGCATGGGCGCCGGCGAATGCCGGCGCCCATGCGGAGCCCTTGTATATATATGAATACACCCATAGTCAAACTATGAACAGTAACGGTATTATAAGTGTATTATGATACCACTAAAACCCATAGTTGTCAAGGTTGGTTGTTGCATGTTTATCACCAGGGATAAATATGAATTTAACCATACTTGACAAAAGACGTCAGGGGGTACGTTGAAATTCCCAAACGTCCCTCGCAATTTCGTTTTTAGCCCCCCGAAGCAGTTTTCTCGGCGGACATCAGTACGTTTTGCGGATATGCACAACAGGCCAACTCCCCCCAACCACTGCAAACTAATATATATTTGAAAACACCACTCTGAAACAACACGATAACGAAGTCTAAAACATCAACCAAAACATACACGTATAGCAACAACCACGCGAACACAAAATAGTACGTGTTTAAAAACACCACTCTGAAACAACACGATAACGAAGCCTAGAACATAAACTAAAACAACCACGCGGACACAAAACAATATGTATTCGAAAACACCACTCTGAAACAACACGATAACGAAGTCTAGAACATCAACCAAGAATGCCCACACACTAAAACCATATATACGTCCACATACAAAACCCAGTCAAAAGATGGAACCCATATACCCTGGCTTGCAAATTCAGGTCCCTACGAGTCAGAAACATCACATAAGTCTACATAAAGTCTTTACACAAACCTAAAATGCGTCACAACTGCTCGTTGCCAAATGACAGGTTCATCAGGAACGCAAGAACAAACAGAACGAGAGACTGGGTAATCGCAGCAGCGCAAATCATTATAGCATTCGCCCACCACATCACCTCCTTTGCAATTGGTTTTTTGGGCATCAGCGAACTGGGTCCAACGCATGCCCGTAGTGTCTTAGGTGGAGTGAGGAGCGGCAGTGAAAATGAAGTGCGCTGCTGGGTAACCTTTTCCTGACCGTCGGTATACTCAACAATCTTTGGGCTGCGTCTCCTCTATATCAGGTGTGTGCGGAATTTTATTTGTCGTTTTCAAGCAAGCGGTTGCGTTGACGTATACTACCTGGCTTGATGTAAAGGAAAGGAACACCACTCAGCGATTATCTACTACACGCTAGGGCATGTTTTCATGAGCACCACTAACAAGAGCACCAGACATGGACGCGGCATCTACAGGACCACAACATATTCGACGACAGTGGGGAGGAAACCGGGCGCATAATCGTACGCTAGATAATAACAATGTGAAAAAGAAGCACAAACAGTTACGTTAACACTGCAGTAAACCACACTACCAACCTATTACGCAGGGTATTTCGTGCCTCCGGCCGTTTGCATGATCGCCTGACAACCTCTACCAAACGTAGTAGCATATGCCTTAGCAAAGTAAAGTCACCCTCGCGTTCAATAGTGGTGACATCGCATGCCCACGTCACCTCGCTTGGTGTATTTGTAAGATGTATCTCTGTCCTAGAGTTGGCGACCTCAGAGTCCCACGTCGGCACGGCAAAAGTCATAGGCGTAAAATCGTATATGTGAGACAATAATAATGTGAAAAGGAGATACAGACAGATATGTTAAAATTGCGGTAAACCGCACTACCTACTTATTACGTAAGGTATTCCGTACACACCGTCTGCATGATCGCCTCCCAACCTATGCCAAGCGAAGTATGACTAACGAAGTAACGTAATTGAGCACGTGTGCTCTAAGCGTTCCTTTCAAAAAAATAACGATTCGCATTTCTCCCTTTCGTTCTCAATGGCGGTGACATTGCATGATCACATCACCTCGCCTGTTGTATTTGGCAATATGTATCTCTTGCTTATAATTAGCGATGTCAGGAAATAATGGTATCTACATGATTGTATCTATCGATTGAAATATTCTATCTTTCGATCCATGTACAATAACAAATTATGAAGCTCTTAACACGTTGTTTACTACACCTAAAAACTGGGTTGCATACTGCATGTAACATCAAACCTTCTAGAATAATGAACATTACCAGGCGGGTGATATAAAGGGGTGTCTTCTTGCTGCGATCGTCCCATTCGTCGCCTTTAAGGGTTTATAGTTTCCGCGCACATATTAAAATGCTCGCCACACGCCCCCCGATCCCTCTTGTTCAAACGCCCCACCTGAAATCAAAATCTACCAGAGTAGTAAACACTACCAGCCAGCTGGTATCATCTCATTATCCATCTAGCCATCGATGCCGCGGCTCCAACTCATCTCCGCCCTCCGCCCCCCCCCCCCGTTTGTTCCTCGCCCAGTTCGTTCAAATGCCCCACTTACAATCAAAATCGGCCAAAGCAATAAACACGTCTAAGCAATTGATTTCACATCATTATCTTTCTAGACATCCATGACGTAACTTTCATTCATCCCCCCTCCTCCCCTCCAACGCCCCCTCCTTCCCCACACCTCGCACGATCGCCTGGACCCAGCACCGCGCGTATAGCAAGCCACTACATATATGATTAATACGTGCGATCGGAGGATCACACACATGCTGCGAAGATCAGTGTCGATCCTGGATCTCATAGCTGGAGTGTATTTAAATATTGTATGTGACCTAAACCTCTTGAAAACTCTCCCCCCCCCCCCTCCCCCCCCTTTTTCTTTTTTTTTCCTCGCTTTTTCTTGCTTAAACGTCCCACCTCATATCGAAATCCGCCAGAGTAATAAACACTTCCACGCCCTGGATAACGCCTCGTTATCGTTTTAGAGCCATCCATGTTGCTGCTGCAATGCCCACCCACCCCCGCCGCCAACGCCCCCTCTTACTCACCACCCGCACCATCGCCTATACCTAGCACCACGCGTATAGCAAACCCCTACATCTATGCGACCTTACGCCCCCTCCCCCCCGCACCCCCCGCCACATCCCCCCCCCCCTCTCCCACAAGAAATATTTATAGTGTCCACGCCCAAATTGACCTGAACCACCCGTCCCCTCCCCCCCCTCCCCCCCTCCTGCCCCCTTTTGATCAAAATCAGGCCCCCACGTCCTTAAAAACTCCGCCCTCCCCTCACCGGTTATTCGACTTACAGTATTCACTTGATAAACGGATGCATTTCCTTCCACAGCTTTCAGTTTTTTTCCCCCTCAGAAACAGGTTTTATAGTTTCCGCGCACAGACTGCCTAGCATCACCCTGTTGACCCTGATAGCTGCATTGTAGTTGCAAGGGGAGTCGCCGACCTATATCCTTAATGAGGACACACAACCCGCAATACGCGCGATCGGAGTATCACACACAGCTTGCAAAGATGAGTTTCGACAAAATATTCCATATCACATCTGGAGCGTACTTGTATTTTTTAAAAATATTTCAAGGGGAGTCGCCGACCTTCAAGGAGAGTCGCCGACCTATATTCTTAATGAGGACGCACGACCCATATATTATAAAAATTAAAATACACTCCAGATGTGAGACGGAATATTTTGTCGAAACTCATCTTTGCAAGCTGTATGTGATACTCCGATCGCGCGTATTACGGGTTGTGTGTCCTCATTAAGGATATAGGTCGGCGACTCCCCTTGCAACTACAGCACTGTAGCTACCAGGGTCAACAGGGTGATGTTAGGCAGTCTGTGCGCGGAAACTATAAAACCCGTTTCTGAGGGGGAAAAAAACTGAAAGCTGTGGAAGGAAATGCATCCGTTTATCAAGTGAATACTGTAAGTCGAATAACCGGTGAGGGGAGGGCGGAGTTTTTAAGGACGTGGGGGCCTGATTTTGATCAAAAGGGGGCAGGAGGGGGGGAGGGGGGGGAGGGGACGGGTGGTTCAGGTCAATTTGGGCGTGGAAACTATAAATATTTCTTGTGGGAGAGGGGGGGGGGGATGTGGCGGGGGGGGGGAAGGGCTTCAGGTCGCATAGATGTAGGGGTTTGCTATACGCGTGGTGCTAGGTATAGGCGATGGTGCGGGTGGTGGGGAAGGAGGGGGCGTTGGGGGCGGGGGGGGGATTGCAGCAGCGGCATGGACGGCTCTAAAAAAATAATGAGGTGATATCCAGGGCGTGGAAGTGTTTATTACTTTGGCGGAACCCGATGTTAGGTGGGGCGTTTGAGCAAGAGGGAAAGAGCGAGGAAAAATATACAAAAATGTAGGGGGGCGGGGGGGGGAGAGTTTTCAAGAGGTTTAGGTCACACATAATATTTAAATACACTCCAGCCTTGAGATCCAGGATTTGGCCGACGCTGATTTTCGCAACATTGTGTGCGATTCTCCGGTCGCGCGTATTAATCATATATATGTAGTGGCTTGCTATACGCGCGGTGCTGGGTCTAGGCGATCGTGCGGGGTGTGGGGAAGGAGGGGGCGTTTGAGGGGGGGAGAGGGGATGAATGAAAGCTACGTCATGGATGGCTAGAAAGATAATGACGTGATATCAATTGCTTAGAAGTGTTTATTACTCTGGTCGATTCCGATTATTAGTGGGGCGTTCGAACGAACTGGGCGGGGAACAAAATGGGGCGGGGGGGGGGGGGGGGGGGAGGGTGGAGTTGAGTTGGAGCTGCGGCATGGATGGCTAGAAGGATAATGAGATGATATCAGTTGGCTGGTAGTGTTTAATACTCTGGTACGTAGATTTTGATTTTAGGTGGGGCGTTTGAACAAGAGGGATCGGGGAGTGGCGGGGGGTGATCGAAAAACCGGCGCATGGGTTAGAGACGTTGAAAATGTATATTATTATTGCCACCCCCGGAGAGGATGATGGGAGGAGGAGGGGGAAACTGGAAGTGACCAGAAGAGGCCCTCCCTTCCCCAAGCTCGCCTCGTCCCCGAACCATAAATAGCGGCAAGCGCTCTCGTCCTTTACTGGGATAATTCTATCGTACCACACAATACACTCACGAGGCTAAGCCGTACATACTGACCCAACCTTGCATACCATACTTCAGTCTCCCACTACGTGCGTATGAGAGCATATATGCAAATGTGCATGTTCCGTTTCTTATTGTACCATATATGATGACGATGTATGTGGCTCACGAGCAACTGTTCTTACGTGTATCATACAATAACCACTCATATCACGCACCAGTAAATTTTGCTACTGGTGGCTTCATAGGTCACGTACGTACCACACAAATATATATAGGAACGTTTTCCCATGGATAGTCCGCCTGATGAAGTATCTATGCCTTTATAACATAACATGCCACATACTGCAACACAGTTATGTTATATTCCTCTCATGATTCACACAGTACCTTTGACGGCGTATCTCCCCAACAACCACACTATTCCTTAGACGGCGAATTGCCCTGAACACAATACCCCATCGTACATATTAGAGATGCAATGCGGTTCCACAAACCGAACCATGATATCATAACTTTTCACATCCGCCCTTATGATACCATTGTCGTATTGACGTGCATCTCGCCCTGCCGAGGTCTAGAAACATTGAAGCAGTTTATGCGATACCAGACACCATAAGTAGGATACATTACTCCAATGGCAGACACTCCATACCCCACTATAATACCTATCTCCTACTTCATTGCTGTAGGAGCACCTAACACCTCCTTTCACTATATACCACCGCATGCTCTCCAAGACCCAATCGATGAAGTGCTATTACCTGAACAACGGATACAACCACCCCTCGTCCGCCGTAAAGGTGATCAAGGCCTCGACCGGGGGCATCTGCTATACCAGCGATGTAGTGTGGACGGTTCGCCGCACGCCCCTGCTGCCATTGCCGGCGCCGGACGTCGTGGGGTGTCCTGTATACGCCGCCGCGCCGACAACGTCGACAGGACTCGACATCACCTACGCACCGTCACCGCCGCTCCAACAATCGATGCCGTCACCGACGCTCCACCCGTCGCCGTCGTCACTATCGCCGCCGCCGTCACCGCCGCTTTACCCGTCGCCGTCGGCCCGGTCGCCACTGTCACCATCGCCATCATCGCCGCAATCGCCAGCTGCGCCGCTCCCCGGCACCGCCCTACCGCGGCCGCACACGGAACCGCAGCCGCAGCGGGTGTCGGCGAGGACACGATCGAAGACGGTCAGGTTCTCCGCCACGCCGACGGTCCAGCCCTTAGCCGCCAGGGAGACGCAGCCGGCCCCATCGCCAGGCGAAGGCGGTGAGGCCGTTGACCACAGCACCGCACTGGGGGGGCGGGCATTTCAATATGTTCGCGGAAACTATAAACCCTTAAAGGCGACGAATGGGACGGTTGCAGCAAGAAGACACCCCTTTATATCACCCGCCTGGTAATGTTTATTATTCTAGAAGGTTTGATGTTACATGCAGTATGCAACCCAGTTATTAGGTGTATTAAACAACGTGTTAAAAGCTTCACAATTTGTTATTGTACATGGATCGAAAGATAGAATATTTCAATCGATATGTACAATCATGTAGATACCATTTTTTTCTGACATCGCTAATTATAAGCAAGAGATACATATTGCCAAATACAACAGGCGAGGTGATGTGGTCATGCAATGTCACCGCCGATGAGGACGAAAGGGAGAAATGCGAGTTAGTGCTTTGAAAGGAACGCTTAGAGTACACGCGCTCAATTACGTTACTTCGTTAGTCATACTTCGATTGGCATAGGTTGGGAGGCGATCATGCAGACGGTGTGTACGGAATACCTTACGTAATAAGTAGGTAGTGCGGTTTACCGCAATTTTAACATATCTGTCTGTATCTCCTTTTCACACTATTGTCTCACATATACGATTTTACGCCTATGACTTTTGCAGTGCCGATGTGGGGCTCTGAAGTCACTAACACTAAGACAGAGATACATCTTACAAATACACCAAGCGAGGTGACATGGGCATGCGATGTCACCACTATCGAACGCGAGGGTGCCTTTACTTTGTTAGGCATATGCTACTGCGTTTGGTAGAGGTTCTCAGGCAATATATATATACACATATATATATATGACAAAATCTTCGATCTCACAGCTGGAGCGTTATTATTTTTAGAATATATATCATGAAAATTAAAATACACTCCAGCTGTGAGATCGAGTATTTAGTCGAAATTCATATTTGAAAGCCGTGTGTGATACTCCGATCGCGTGTATTACGGGTTGTGTGTCCTCAATATATACGAGTATGATATACTTTTTTTTTCGCTGTTCCCTCTTGTTTAAACGCCCCACCAAAAATCGAACACGGCAAGAGTAATAAACACTTCTACGCAATTGATATCACGTCATTATCTTTCTAGCCATCCATGATGTAGCTTTAATTCCCCCCCCCCCCCCCAACGCCTCCTCCTTCCCCACCACCCGCACGATCGCCTAGACCTAGCACCACGCGTATAGCAAGCCCCTACATATATGCGACCTTGAACTGTTAGAAACCTCCCCCCCCCAACCCCCCAACCCCCCCCCTCTTTCCCCCCCCGCTCTGTCTTGCTCAAACACCCCACCTAACATCGAAATCTGCCAAATCAATAAACACTTCCACGCAGTTGATATCACGTCATTATATTTCTAGCCATCCATAGTGCAGCTTTAATTCACCCCCCCCACCCCCCCTCCCCCCCCAATACCCCCCCCCTCAAAACCCCCTCCTTCCCCGCCACCCGCACCATCGCCTAGACCTAGCACCACGCGTATAGCAAAGACCTACATCTATGCGACCTAAAGCTGTTAAAAACCCCTTTGCCCCCCCCCCCACCAACCCACCCCCTCGAACACTCCGCCCTATCTTTACTGGTTGTACGACTTACAGGATAGTCTATACATAATAAACTGGTGCATTCCTTTTAAAACCGTCAGATTTATCCCCTTAAAGGATTTATAGTTTCGACGCACAGATTGAGTCGCCCCGCCGGTCCGCCCCACCCCCCACCCCCTCCCTGCTGTTCAAACGCAGGCTCCCACGCCCTTAAAATCTCCGCCCTCCCCTCACCGGTTATACGACTTAGAGAATACACTTGATAAACTGATGCATTTCCTGCCGATTTTGCCCCCCTCAAAACCGGGTTTTATAGGTTCCGCGCACAGACTGCCTAACATCACCCTGTTGACCCTGATAACTACACTGCTGTAGTTCCATGGGGGGTTGCCGACCTATATCCTCAACGAGGACACACAACCCGTAATACGCGCGATCGGAGTATCACACACAGCTTGCGAAGACATGAGTTTCGATAAAATCTTCGATCTCACAGCTGGAGTGTATCTTTATTTTCATAATATACGACATACCTGGTATTAATTCGTACAAGCAGGATATTATCGAAGTATGAGAAAATATGTGTTTGTTACGTACGTGAGAAGTTTGACCATCTAATGCGGTTATTCATAGTCGTATGAGCGATAGCCTTGGGTACACCTGTCCCAGCTGTGTAGGCGACGACCTGCACGCGGAGCGCGTAGGGGATCAGAGTCAGAGCTACAGGCCCAAGGTGTGATACAGACTAGTTTAAGTTCGTGCACTCCCCAACAATGGAAGAGTGCAAATCACCGGAGGCTGAAGCTCTCGTGGCTGCTGCTGTACGAGGTCCGAATCAGGCTGCCTCGGATGCTACGCGAGTCGAGGCAGAGGCTTATGCTGCTGTCGCTGCTGTGCAAGCTGGGGTCGACGCTTGCCGTGCCGAAGCTCTGGCTGCTGTGCAAACTGAGTCCGAAGGTCGCTGTGCCGCAGCCGCTTCGGCTGCTGCTACTGCTGCGTCTGCCACCGCGGCACCATCTTTGCTCAGCCCCAGTCCCGCTGTGTCCGAGGCTGCGGGGGTAATATAGGCTGAAGTGCTGCGCTGGCAAGGGCAGGTGTCTGGCGAGTTTGCTCGGATAGACGGAGATGTGTTCCGCCTTAAGTCGACGATGGATCAACTGCTGGCCTCCTTTAAAACCCTGCAGGATGCGGTGGCTGGTGGCGCGTCTAAAACCGAGCACGTCGAGGCCGTGTTACAGCAGTTCATGGCGATCGGCAGCCGGCCCCGCGGGACAGTGGGGACGTGAGGGAGCGCCAAGTCCAAAAGTCGCAATTAACCGACGACACGGCGCTCTGGAAAAATATGGCGTCAAGAAAACATTGGGTGCTCCGCGGGCGCATACCTCCCAACATTGGCGACTCGGCGGCGGATATCCAGTCCTTCGTAGGCGAGGCCGTCAACGTCACGACGTCAGTGGCTACCCAGCTCCGCGCGATCAGTGACTTTGACGTTCGTGCGTACGGGCCGCGGGCGGAAGGGATGGTCGACCACCTGCTGATGGTCGCTGACCGCCTTGATTTCGTGCGCCAGGCTCTTGTGGCGGTCCTCTCTGTTGAGTTTTCCCTCGACAGCGACGGCGACCGTCATTGCCGGGAGAGGGTGGCAACGATGGATGCCGCCTTCACGTCAGCGTCTGCCGACCTACGCCGGCACACTCTTAGCAATATTATCCTGCTCTCTGGCTCCGCGGCGTGGGCTGTCCTGACCGAAATGCTAAACGACGATCTTCGCCTGTGGGTCAACGACCTCATGCGATTTGCACAGCAAGCCCGTCCGCCGATGGTGCCCCCTCCGTCCGACTTCACGTTCTCGATACCGCCCGTGCCTTCGTTCAAGCGCACGAGCGCCTTTTGCTCTAGCGGGGGTGATGTGCCAAGCTCGTCGAAGGATTGCACGTTCCCTGCGAAAGCCAGGACGGGCCGTCCAAGAGGAAAAGCAACCCGGCCAACCCCGGTACACCACGGAAAAAAATCGCTGCCCAGTGCCGGCAGTTTGCTTCTCTGGGCCGATGCCGGTTTTCCAACTGCAAGTTCTTGCATTCGGCTCCCCCGGCCGACGCCACTTCACCTGATGCTCTCCGCGACAGTGGCAGTTCGGCGGTGCCAGCTGGTGGGTTGCGGGCGGTGGCGCTGCGCTCAGAGCCCCGCGGTGGGTCCGGGGGTGGTAGTGACGGCGCTGGTTCTGGATGAGGACACGGGCCCTTCCTGTCGGTTGGGCCAGCACCTGAGGGGGCGGCTGCTGAGCGTGCCGTTGGTAGAGCGGCGACGGCGCCGGGGGCCAGCGAGAGAGCGGGAGACCGGCCGGCCACCCAAGGCGTTGGGGGGGGGGGCTGCGTGGGCGTGCGTTGGTAGCTCTGGCTGGCGATGGGGGTGTGGGGCGTGCTCGCGTGGCGGTGGCTCCGGGCTCGGTCCCCTTCGGAGAGAAAGGTACGGTTTCTTGTGTGCGTGTGCGTGATGTGCCGGCCGACTTGCTGCGTGTACAAGGGGCGGTTGATGGCGTACGTTCGGGTGCCATGCGACTCGTTGCGGTCGACGCTTGGTTGGATGCTCGGGCGGTTGTGGTGCAGTCGATGGCCGAGCAAGGCTCCGCGAGCCTCGGTCATCTCGCATCGGTAAGCTCCTCCCTGTTGAGACAGTGTCAGGGCAGCGTTGCCCGACTTGCATCCACCATCGGCTCCTCACTGTTTTCGCCGCATATTAACGTGGATACCGTACGGCACTGGTTTGGATCCGTCAAGAAATTCCCCTCTACCTCCTTATTACTTCGCGTGTTGGCGCCGGGCGCACCAGTGGGGGCATCAGGAGGGGTGGATCTGACCGCTGAACTTGGTTATGGTAGTCACTCGGGAATCGCACAACACGACGTTGCGATCCACGAAAAAGATTTGCGAGGACATCGTGTACGGCCGCGCATTGGTACTTGATCTGCGTTCAGCTTGCGAAATTTTGGGGCTTCGTATTTCACCGCTTAGCGTCGTTCTAGAACCCAAATTTCGGATTATTCACGATCTCACGTTTGCGCGCGCGGGGGGTCGGACCAGTGTCAACGGTGACACGGATTTTGATTCCGCGCCGCCGTCCGAGCTCGGCCACGTGCTTCGTGAGGTTTTACTACGGGTGATGTTTTTGAGGTATAAGACCCACGGTAGTAGTGCTCGAATTCTCTTGTGCCGTGTGGACGTCAAAGATGCGCTTGGACAGGTTTAGGTGCGCCGGCTTCCGGTTACGTGTTCGGTGATCGCATCGTCGTAGATTTACGTTTGAAATTTGGGTGGCGTAATAGCCCGGAGGTTTGGGGGTGGATGGCATCCGCGCTCGAGCATGCTCACACTCACTCTACTTTTCAAGGCGCAGATGTTTCCCAACAAGGGGCTGCTGCCGTCGCGCACGTCGGAACTTCCCCGCCGCGGGGGGTTCCAGTTGTCTCTATCCCGGGTGATTGTGGGCCTGTTTCTGGCTCTAGCGGCAACGCCGGGAACTACTTCTTTGTGAGGTATTACGTAGACGATGGCACTCTTGTCGAGGTGCAATGGTGGCCGGACGGTCGCCGTTTTTTGCGCGCTGTCCAGTCGCTAGCATCGGATCATTTTCGCTTGTTGGGCGAACGTGGTGTCTTTGATCCGCCCCTCCTATCCGCCAAAACAATCACTGACTGGGACACGCAACTGGAGGTGTTGGGTTGGATCATGATACAGAGGCTCTTACGGTTACGTTACCGTCCCATAAGTGCCTTAAGTTGCAAAATCTCCTTGCGGAGTGGCCCTCGTCTCGTACATCTGCTTCAGCGAGGCAGGTGTCGCAGCTCGTTGGCTTCCTTATACATGTCTCCGTTTCTGTGCGTCCGGGGCGGTTTTTCGTGAACCGTTTGTTGGCTTCGGTGGGTATGCCGCGCATATCTGCCGGAGCTGATTTTGGTTTTCGTACGGCCAACCCCGGGCGGCGCCTCGTCTTGGGATCCGAGGTTCAAGGGGACCTCGAGTTTTGGCGGTGGTTTGTTGAGGAGGGATTGGACGCGCGCGGACGAGCCTTGTCGGCTCCGATGTATCATTTGCTTGAGCGCCCCTCCCAACGTACTCTTTTTTCGGATGCATCCAAGACCGCTGTCGGGGGTTTCTGCCTTGAAGCTGGGGTATACTGGAGATACGGTCTTGACGCCGGGGAACAATCTCGCTTTTGTGGGTCGAGCAAGTCAGTTGCAGGCGAGAACGATATATCGATTAACATCCTCGAACTGCTAGGTATGGTCGTCTCCGCGTGGGTCCTCGTATCTCCGTGTGCCGAGCGCCCGGCCGCATTGGGGGACTGCGTGTTGTTGCGTGGCGACAACGAAGCAGCCGTAGAGTGGGTGCGGCGGTGTCGAGGTGGGAAGGAGCCGAGATCGGGCGCGCTGATGCGCCTCCTTGGTGTGCTTGAATTGTCCTCTCGTTGGCACTTTAACGCAAAACATGTACGGGGTATTTTTAACGTTGCCGCGGACGGTGTCTCACGCTGGGATCGCGCTTCCATCCTCGTTAATCTGCGTGCTGTTCGACCGGAAATTCCGTGGCAGGAGCAGGATCTGGGGGCCACGGGCATATCCCTATGTACGTCGGTGTTGGCCTCGAACTCATGCGACACGCCATTGTGGCCTCGTCTGAACGCACCTATCAGGGGCATTTTGGCGCAAGAGTAGAATTTCGGGTACGTTGTGGCCTGCCAATGTTTCTCGAGCGGTGCCGAGATGGCATGGCTAACGATTGGCATGTGTTTGAGTACGTCGCGTACGCCTTTTCGACCAAGAAATTGCGGTCGGCAACTATTGAGAGCCATTTGTCAGCGATCAAGTTCTTCCACCGTATTTCGAGAGGTTCTGAGATACACACCGCTCATCCCGTGATTGCTAATGCCCTTAAAGGCGCCGCTCGTTTGCATGCCGACGTCGGCAACCAGGCAACCGTGCGGCGGCCCGTTTAGTGGGATATGCTGCTCGCGGGCGAGAACCTGATCCCCACGTGACGTGCCGGGGGTCGTGTTTTGTGGCTTGCCCTGTGCGCTTCGTTCTGTCTCTTGACTAGCGCGTCAGGAATGTTTGCGGAAACCCGGTTACGAGTTCATGAGACTTATTGTTTTCGGCGTGCTGATGTTGCCTTCTTTCGCGGAAATATTCAGCTTACTGTTGCGCAGTGGTCAAACGTGGATCGTGTTGAGGTTCGGTTCCGCGGGTCGAAGGGTGACCAACTGCGGAAAGGGGCGGCTGTCACGCATGTGCGAAAGGGTCCGTCGATGCACGCAAGGGAAGGTGGCGGCGCCGTCGATCTAATGATCGAATTGATGTCTTGTTACTTGTTTCTTCCCTCTTCGACCCCGTTGGTTGCGTTTGGCGTTGGTAATGGCAGATCGTCCATGTGGACACAACATCAAGCAACGACAGCTTTGCGGAAAGTGGTTGCGTTGGCGGGTGTGCGTGCGGAGGAGTACGCCTTGCACTCTCTGAGGGTTGGAGGTGCAACGCACTTGCCAGCGGGGGGTGCAACACTGGAGGTGTTGCAGCGTGAGGGCCGATGGGCTTCCGATGCTTTAAAGACGTATGTCCGTAGTCAACTAGGACGCCAGTTGGGTAGCAAGCGTTATGGCCCAGGAAGGAATTAGTGGTGGGGTCCAGCCGGGGCAGGGCACAGAGTGGGGGCGAGTTAACCCACCATTAGATCTGACTAGTTAGGCAAACGCGGAATTACAAAGAAGTGTGTCATCCCGTGTGCACCCTACGACTCGTGAGTAGGGGGGGGGGCGGGGAGGTGAGACTACATCCGTAATACGGGTCAACTACCAGTTTGTGCTGGAGGCTGGCGTCGAGAGTTCGATGTCGCCAGTTGGGTTGGGAGTTGACTCGTGGATACGGATGTTAGCGGGGGATTGCCGGCGGGGCAGCCCCGGAGCATTCCCATCTCCAACCCCCCTCTCCGGACAGGGGGTTGCGCATTAGTATAATACAACCTCGAAAGCAAAGTGCGAAGCAGAATATTATCGAAGTATGAGAAAATGTGTGTTTTGTACGTACGTAAGAAGTTTGATCAATCAGATCAATGCGGTTATTCATAGTCGTATGAGCGATAGCCTTGGGTACACCTGGCCCAGCTGTGTAGGCGACGACTTGCACGCGGAGCGCGTAGGGGAGCAGAGTCAGAGCTACAGGTCCAAGGTGTGATACAGACTAGTTTAAGTTCCCACCCACCCGCCCGTGCTTTTGAGGGAGTCGGTGGAGGGGGAGTTAATCGGTCGCAGTAACGTTGCGCGTGTTTTTTACTGTTTTGGCAAACGTACCCCTTTGCGCTGAAGATGCGACGGGGTTTCGTAGATTGCGCAGGTTGCGGTGGGGGCTAGCTGCATCAGTGGTATAGCGTGGTGCAAGGGGTGTTCGTTGTTGTGTTTTATTTTTTTTTCAGCATGTGTAATGTCTGAGTATCCCTCCGTGCGGTGGGGTTACGTATAACTGTTTTAGCGAACGTTGTGGCGGTGCATCGGCTCGGATTTAGCGCGCAATCTAAAAGTGTGTGAGAGAGGAAATATCCGTATATTGGCAAGTAAGGGCATTTGTTAATGTACATGGTTTGTGCAGGCGTGACAATATATTGCACGCGTGTGTACGTTTTTATATGCAGCACATTATAGGTGGTTACCTCGTATGTCTTCTTCGAGTTGCCAACGATTGTTCGTCGTTGGCTGTACTGGCGTCGAGAGTTCGATGTCGCCAGTTGGGTTGGGAGTTGGCTCGTGGATACGGATGTTAGCGGGGGGTTGCCGGCGGGGCAGCCCCGGGGTATTCCCATCTCCAACCCCCCTCTCCGGGCGGGGGGTTGCGCATTAATGCAATACAACTTCGAAAGCAAAGTGCAAAACAGGTCGTACCTGTGCAAGTGTCTTGCAGATACGATCGCTGTTTCTGGCAGGGACGTGTGTACTGTAATAACTCAAATTATGAAACGATCGAACATGACGTGATGCACCTGTGTGCTTCGATTATTTGGTTACAGCATTATTACATTATTACATGTTTCCCATGTTTCCCACCACATTCCGAGCTTTGGCTCTCCTTTCCGGTTGGGTTGTTTCTTCGATTTCCCCTTCATTTTGTTTGTTTCATTTTTGTTTTATTTTATCTTTGTTTTTATTTGTTGTCTTATTATTATTTTGTTTTTGTTTTTGTTTTTGCTTTTGTTTATTTCGTATTCTCTCTTCCAATGTATTTCTGTTGCTGACGTATGTATGTTGTGCCTGTCGTACCCAGTACTAGGGCATGACATTGCGTTGTCGAATGCATTACGATGCATTATCTCTGTGTCGTAGCTTGTGACCACAGAGCTGATCTTTCTAGGGTGAAGAATCAGTACGGACACTGGGTGTGCTGGATGTCGACGAGTAGAAGAACGGTTTAATGTGAAGAACACACACACACACCACGGTACACACGTGTACAATACATGCCAGCCTGGCCAGAACTACAAGAGCTTTTTTTACTGGTGTCGCATACGGATGTAACAACTCTTAATTACTACGTGCTGTCTGCAGCTGCATTGTGAATTGAGGCGGCAGTTGTTTCTCACGTTTTATTTTTTTGCTCATCCATTCTATTATTTTATAAAAATATTTCAAGGACGTCAGCCGTGAGTTCGACGAATTTCGGGTCAATACTCATCTTTGCAAGCTGCGTTGTTGATACTTGTCATATACTATGTGGGTGAGTTTTTTAATAATGGGAGGGGTCATATTGTCCTGTTAAAAACCAACCACATATATAGCCTTCTTCACCGAACACCCGCACCATCGCCTAGACCTAGCACCCCGCGCATAGCCAACCCCTACATCTATGCGACCTAAAGCCCTCCCCCCCCGCCCCCGCCCCCCCCCCCCGCCACATTCCCCCTCCCTCACAAGAAATATTTATAGTTTCCACGTACAAATAGACCTGCCCCACCCGTGCCCTTCCCCCCTTCCCCCCCCTCCCGCCCCCCTTTTGATCAAAATCAGGCCCCCACGTCCTTAAAAACTCCGCCCTCCCCTCACCGGATATTCGACTTACAGGATTCACTTGATGAACTAATGCATTTCCTTCCACAGCTGTCAGATTTTGTCCCCCTCATAAACAGGTTTTATAGTTTCCGCGCACAGACTGACTAACATCACCCTGTTGACCCTGATAGCTACACTGTAGTTGCAAGGGGAGTCGCCGACCTATATCCTTAATGAGGACACACAACTCGTAATGCGCGCGATCGGAGTATCACACACAGCTTGCAAAGATAAGTTTCGACAAAATATTTGATCTCACAGCTGGAGTGTATTTTAATTTTTATAATATTTGCAAGCTGCGTTGTTGGTACTTGTAATATACTTTATGAGTGAGTTTTTATTAGGAGGGGTCCTATTTCTTGTTCACTATAATGGTAAGTGTTGGTATTTTTACTTTAGGTGGGGAATTTTGAGCTAGATCTAACATCACATCTATTTTATATAGTTATTGCTGTAGTTTCCAGTACACTTCTCTATCATATGTATGGTAGTCGGTTTATTTGTTTTTTTTCCCCCCCGGCTTTAATGTCGGGAGGAGTACGAATACAGAATATTATTAGTTATCTCACATGTTACTCTTAATACAGCATTCGAGAATGAAAGTCGGCTACCCCCCCCCCCCCCAATATATATATATATCATTTTGTCCCCTTCAGAAACGGGTTTTATAGTTTCCGCGCATAGACTGCCTAATATCACCCTGTTGACCCTGATAGCTACACGGTAGTTGCACGGGGAGTCGCCGACCTATATCCTTAATGAGGACACACAACCCGTAATACGCGCGATCGGAGTATCACACACAGCCTTCATAGATGAGTTTCGACAAAATATTCGATCTCACAGCTGGATGGAGTGTAATTTAATTTTTATAATATATACTCCGAAGTATAAAACAAATAATAATAAGAACTCTGTGGGACACCAAATTGATGCGTTGTCAGTAACATTATTTTGGCACCTTTTCTTTCTCCTTCACCCTCCCACGACGTAACTCCTATCCGGGGTATTTTGCAGGCTCTTCCTCCCTTCCCCCCCCCGGTACGTACTTGCCTTGATCTTTATCACACACAGGGTTCAGAGCTCATGCCCGTTTTTCAGCTTTTTATGCACTACTGTACGTATATGCGTGGAATTTCGCTAACTCAACTTCTCTGATGAAATGTGACTCTCGACTCACATACGAAAAAAGCCACCAGCAAAGAGACCCAGATAAGAGTCGCTTTCTTCCTGTGTCGAATCTCGACCGTATAAGGCGCCCTGCGTCGATGCGAAGCCAGCCAAGTGGTGCAGGATGGCAGAGGCATCGCAATAAAGTCGTGTGAACACAAGTAGATGCAACACCGGGCTGCATGGAATGAATACATCATACTAGACTACTGTATGTATGTAAACGTGTGCGTGTGCATTTACGAGCGAGCGAACGAACGTGGTACACGTGAAAGTAGATAATCATGTACCCTGTATCCGTTATGCGATGAACACCCACAATTAACTGTTCGAGAATGAGACGAATTGCTGTTCTTGGTTACGTGATATAACGTTCTCACCGCCGATGTTCGATGGTCTCTTACCACATACTTGACGCCGAACCATTGAGATCTTCGACGGTTTTCTCTGCCTCGCCGCCCACCGATGGGTTGCGATCGGCTGAAGCCATTTTTGATTTTTGAGACGCCCTCCTTCCGCCGATTCCTCTTCTTTCGCAGGTCGATGATGATGTGATGCGGCCCTTCGATTGCTATATCTCTCTTTTCTTCGTTTGTTTATTTGCCGTTTATTTGAGCGGAAACCACGGTAGGTAGATAACCAGCGACGGCGTGATGGGACCTGCTTGATGACCACAGTCAGTCAGTGGTGGATGGTCCTTGTTAAGTCGTTGACGGGACTTACATGCTATAAATATATGAACTGCCACAGAACGCAGAAAGAGAAAGAGAAGGCGTACGCAACAAGTAAATATAAGCGCACACATCGTTCGTATCGGTCTTGGTATCAAACATGCATTCCGGAGCAACCCCGAGCGTATACCTCCCGAATGCGGCACGATATACCCCTACAAAATACGTCACTATATTATCTTTCAAACAAAGGTATGCAGAACGAGGATAGGTATGCTGGCACTGATTCAATTGGTATACCTGGTATAGACTAGACTATAGACTATGAGTATTTTAATTTTTATAATATATGTGCTGACCAACGACAGTCCGTCACCAGAATACTAGCATTGATCGGCTCCGGGCGTGGATGCATGTACCACTGTTACCTACACTGACCCACTACGCAATAGTCACTTTACCGGTCGCCCCGGTGGCGTATCAGGTTATCCTCGAGCCTGGTATAGGTCAGTTTCGTGAGTTCGAGCCCCGCCGAGTGCATACTCGTATAAATTCGTTGGGATTTTTTCTTGTGGACAAATTGACTTGCGGAAAGCGCGAGAGCGTGAGTAAGCAACATTCGATGAACAATCGACGAGCAGTGGGATTGCTGAACCCTATGCGCGATAAAAATTGAAGGCAAGAACCGGGGAGGAGAAGGGATGACACCTGTGACCACGGCTTGTCCAGAAGCTGGAAAGTGAAAGTGTGCTAAAAAAAAAAAAAAGTCACAGTATCGTCAAACGTACGTCACAGCAGTACATATAGTGGTGTCTATATCAGTAAGATTGCCGTACGTCACACTCCTAAACCTCCGTCGTCGTGGTAACGATTCCCCCTTTCACAGCGATATAGTCTAGACTATATATTATAGTCCATATATTTATTTTTATAATATTACAAAAATAAATTTCATTCCAGCTGTGAGATCGAAGATTTTGTCGAAAATCATCGTTGCAAGCTGGGTGTGATGATACTATGATGGCGCGTATTTCGCGTGTATTACTGGGTGTTTGCCTCCTCATTAAGGATATAGGTCGGATCTACGTCGCGTTTGCGTCTTACTATCCCTGTAGCTACAAGTCGTGTTATTTGAACAGGCTACGAGAACGTATCAAGCTTTATTTTTCCCCATCCGCCGGAGGGAAAAAAAAAAAGCTACGAGTACCAAGTGCCACATCAGCAGTATCATCCCAAACGCTAGAAAGAAGGAAAAACAGGTCCATGTTTGTCAAGTGTCGTCCGAATATACAATATTAACATTCTGTATAAATATAACCTATGTAAACAGCCCAGACCCCTTTGGGCTCCAGCCTGCTTTTACGCAAAGTAGTGCGTGTCGCAGGTATATTGATGTACGTACGTATTAGATGTGGCCCCGTTTCTTGTTTTCATGTTTTTTCTTTCTTATTCCTCCCGCGGATCGGGAAAAAAAAAGCACCACACTTCCACGTATTTTCATATACTGTACTTGTTTTCGTTTCTTGTTCTTGTGGGGGCGAGGTGGGGGCATCAACAAGTAGTGTGATCCTCGGGCCTTCTAAATAAATCGTCTCCGAGGACCAACGCCCGAATGGGTAGGGTGGACCGTAACTGGACCAAGTCCGGCGGAAGGCCATCTCCCATGGCCAGGGGTTTTGTTAGTGGGTGAGCTTGCGCAAGTCCCACACTACCCGGAAATATGACATTCCGGGTGGCTATCTCCACCGAAACTGACCCTCAGGGGACAGGCCGGGTCGATATACACACGCATCCGTATACAACAGGCAGCCCGACCGCTGTAGTTTGTAGCCGCGAGTTGGTTAGTTGTGGGGACGGGTGAACTCTATGCTGTCGTAGTTGAGTGGATACCCGCGGCCATGTGAGTTCAGTTTGCACATTTGACCTTTTCACTTGTGCGCCTTTTTCCGTATCGTGCGTTTTTAGGCGGGAAAGCGTAGTATTTCCCTGACGAATTTTGATTTCACTTGGTTTTTCGGATCTTCCTAGGGCTCCAGCACCTTTGTGTGACCACGGACTCTAGATTTTTGACAAGAGTTAATGTGAGAAAACAACAACAACAACAACAACAACAACAACGGCAGCTTGCGCTGCCGGGGTTGTAACGAAGACCACTGATAAAGACAGCTTACGCTATACCTACAATGGGACCCGAAGGGTGCGCCAGCTAGCGTTGGGCTGCGAAAGCAACTGTGACACACGACGCGTATGAAAATACATGGGAGTGTGGTGAGCTAAAGCTTTATTTTTCCCCATCCGCCGGAGGATGAAAAAAAAAAAAAAAGAAGTCTCCTCTCCAGACAGACCTACCCTCTTGTCGCTTTTTCGTTGTTATTATCTGACTGATGGATACCAAGTGGATACACTCACCACACGAAAAACGTTACCCGGTGTAGTTAGTATCACACATATTTTGACCGGTCGCCCCGGTGGCGTATCAGGTTATCCTCGAGCCTGGTATATGCCAGTTTCGTGAGTTCGAGCCCCACTGAGTGCATACTCGTATAAATTCGTGAAGACTTTTTCTTGTGCACAAATTGACTTGCGGAAAGCGCGAGAGCGGGAGTTAGCAACAAACATTCGATGAAAAATCGACGAGCAGTGGGATTGCTGAACCCTATGCGCGATAACAATTGACGGCAAGAACCGGGGGGGAGAAGGGAAGAAACCTGTGACCACGGCTTGTCCAGAAGCTGGAAAGTAGAAGTGTGACAAAGAAGGAAAAAATATATATATATCACGAGTGAGTGTTGTTGCTGTGGACTGGCACTTGATGCCATCGCTGAACCTCTTCTTACAGACTACAGAGCCTCGGCCTAAGCGTGCACCATAAATACTGCAACAACAGCGTCAGATGTACAGGGTACGAAGTTAAAGGGATCAACTGCTGTACTCGGTAGCTTGATTTCGAGGACGTTCCCAACCTCGGGACTACACGGCCACATTATATTCGAAGCACATAATATACAACTCTAAACAATAGCTAGTAAACAAGGTTCTTCTATTCGACGCAAACTCGCCGATTCCGACCCCTGTAACCCCATGCACGTAGGGGTATGCCGGCTCGAGGGCGGGTTCAGCCAGCCCTCCATTGAACAGGGGAAACACATTGTCATGTCAACATTAGATGCACCTGGCATGTTGTATGCGTGCCGGTCGCCCCGGTGGCATATCAGGTTATCCTCGAGCCTGGCATAGGTCAGTTTCGTGAGTTCGAATTATCCCGAGTGCATACTCGTACAAATTCGTGGGGACTTTTTCTTGTGCACAAATTGATTTGTGGAAAACGCGAGAGCGTGAGTTAGACACACTCGATGGAAAATCGACGAGCAGTGGGATTGCTGAACCCTATGCGCGAAAAAAATTGAAGGCAAGAACCGGGGGGAAGAAGGGACGACACCCACCTGTGACCACGGCTTATCCAGAAAAGTACAAGTAAGTGTGAAAAAAAAACGATGTTTATCAATGTAAGAGGCGTATACACAGATCAATACTACTGATATCTGCACACATCACTACCTGGTACAAATGATACGAGTCAACGACCGACGCTCCGATGCTTTGTGCGTGCAGCAGTACGTGAGTACCAGGTACGTATTATACCGTGTCAACGCATTTGAGCCCGGGGAAAGCTACGGGAATGATCATGCACGAAAGCTACAACCAAATGAAAGGGTAGGTCGGATATGTTACAAACGTAAAAATACACTCCAGCTGTGAGATCGAAATTTTGGTCGAAACTCGGATATATTGCAAATTGATCGTCCCACCGAAGGAAAAGATAGTACAAGTATTGACCAGAAATTCGTCGAACTCGCGGCTGACGTCCTGGAAAATTAGTTACAAAAAAGTGTTAGAAACAGGTGGACAAGACGACAACGTAATCCAAGGTAACGGTAAAACACACACCTCTCTTTTAGCGGTACGACCACGGCTCCGCCCGTGGCGCTATATCTGCGTTGCCCGTTGTGATAGCATGCGGTAGGCCACAGTTGCGCTCGTCGTATAAAAAAAAACAGAAAAAAGTACACTTCTTGAGCTATGAGATCGACCAAACGAAAGCGGTTCATGATCAAAACTCAGCTTTGCAAGCTGCTCGTCGTAGTTATGGTATGCTTTGGTTTCCTTTGTCCCCGGGTTGTTGGAGTTGTACTGTGGATGTATGGAAGGACGTATGACCCGGGGACGGAGAACTATATTTCCTGGGTGCGGCTGGACCTCGACGTTATACCGGGGGGCAACTCTCGCACCGTCCTGGCTCTATGAGCACCAGCCAATCAGCGATAAAGGGATGGGGGTGGGGTTTTCACACCGTGCTGGGCGGTACCGACCCGGTGATCAATAGTTTCATCCCCGGGTGTTGTTGGAGTTCTATACACGTACGAGTATGGAATGATTCCTGAACCGAGGATTGGGCCTGATCCTCCCCGGGTGCGACAGGGTCTCGGCGTTGTCGAGAGGGGCTACTCTTAGCAGCGCGCTCTGGCTCTATGATGAATTCTTCTAGCCAATCAGCGATCTGGGATTTCCACACCGTTCAGATTGGTATTGACCAAAGGGAGCATCAACGCTATTTTCCCCGCGTTGTTGGAGTTGTAGAGGTATGGAAAGATTCCTTACTCGGGAATACTACTTTACTCTCCCCGGGTGCGACAGGACCTCAACGTTGGCCCGAGGGGCACCTCTTGCAGCGCACTGGCTCCATGAGGCCTAGCCCTACAATCAGCGATTAATGGATGGGGGTGGGGTTTTCACACCATGCTGTGCGATATCGACTCGGGGGAGCACTGTCTTGTCTTATGGCCATTGGAGTTGCATATTGTTTTCGGGATTTCTGATCAGGGAATAGGATCTTGTCCTCCCCAGGTGCGGAGAGACCTCGACGTTGTCTAGAGGGGTAACTCCCGCCGCGCGCTGGCTCCAAATGAGCTCAAGGCAATCAGCAACCAGCCGATGGGGGCGGGGTTTCCACACCGTACGGGGGGCGGTATCAACCCGGGAGGGGCACATTTTTCGTGCCCGGTTTGGTGGCGTTATTGCAGAGGTATGGAAGGTATCCTGATCCGGGGATGTGTGACTCTATCCTCCCGATGGGGGCGGGGTTTCCGCACCGTGCGGGGCGGTATTGACCCGGAGGGGGCACAATTTTCCTGCCCGGTCTGGTGGCTGGTTTGGTGGAGTTGCTTTGTATAGGTATGGAAGGTTTCCTGATCCGGGGATGATACTATATTCCCCCTGGCGCCGCTTACTCCAGAGGTCGGAGTTTCTGCACCGTGCGGCGCGGTGTCAATCCGAGGGGTCGAAGGTTTAATGTCCCCGGTTGGTCGGAGTTGTAAATAAATGGAGGTATTACTGAACTGGGAATAGGGCCCTTTTTGCCCAGCCTGGGGCGGAATATATTATTAAAATTAAAATACACTCCAGCTGTGAGATCGAATATTTTGTCGAAACTCATGTTACGAATCGGAGCCTGATTGGCGGAGTCAGTCTGGGATCAGGGTGGACACGCGAGTATATTCATGGCGAAGAAGACGAAGGTATCTAGCCTATTAGCATCGCAAGGTCCACACACAGGCTAAATCTGTAGCCCGCATCGGGTATTCATAATGACTGACCTCCGTAGGTCCGATACGACCGAGTTCAGAAGGCGCTTGAGCGTTCCTCGGAGAAAGGGAGAGCAAGTCCCTTGTGCCAGTGCTCAAGATGGGAAGTCTCCCGAGAAGGTAGCGTGGAAATAGTCACTTGATTGCTGATCCGAAGGTTTATGAACGTGAACCCAAGGACTTGAGGAATTGTCAATCAGGCTCCGATTCGTAACACTCATCTTTGCAAGCTGTGTGTGATACTCCGATCGCGCGTATTACGGGTTGTTTGTCCTCATTAAGGATATAGGTCGGCGACTCCCCTTGCAACTACAGTGTAGCTATCAGGGTCAACAGGGTGATGTTAGGCAGTCTGTGCGCGGAAACTATAAATACCGTTTCTGAGGGGGACAAAATCCGACAGCTGTGGAAGGAAATGCATCAGTTTATCAAGTGAATCCCGTAAGTCGAATATCCGGTGAGGGGAGGGCGGAGTTTTTAAGGACGTGGGGGCCTGATTTTGATCAAAAGGGGGGCGGGAGGGGGGGGAGGGGGGGGGAGGGGACGGGTGGGGTAGGTCAATTTGTGCGTGGAAACTATAAATCCTTCTTGTGGGGAGGGAGGGGAATGTGGCGGGGGGGGGGGCGGGGGCGGGGGGGGAGGGCTTTAGGTCGCATAGATGTAGGGGTTTGCTATATGCGTGGTGCTAGGTCTAGGCGATAGTGCGGGTGGTGGGGAAGGAGGGGCGTTGGGGACGGGGGTGGGTGGGAATTGCAGCAGCGGCATGGACGGCTCTGAAACGATAACGAGGCGATACCCAGGGCGTGGAAGTGTTTATTACTCTGGCGGATTTCGATAGTAGGTGGGGCGTTTAAGCAAGAGGAAGCGAGGGGGGGAAAAAAAAGTGGGGGGAGGAAGGGTTTTCAAGAGGTTTAGGTCATATATAATATAAAAATCAAGGATTTGGTCGACACTGATGTTCGCAACATTGTGTGTGATCTTCCGGTCGCGCGTATTAATCATGTATGTAGGGGCCTACTATACGCGCGGTGCTGGGTCTAGGTGATCGTGCGGGGCGTGGGGAAGGAGGGGGCGTTGGAGGGGGACGAGGGCGGGTGAATGAAAGCTACGTCATGGATGGCTTGTTAGTGTTAATTACTCTGTCTGGCCGATTTCGATTGTAAGTGGAGCGTTTGAACGAACTGGGCGGGGAACAAAGGGGGGGGGGGGGGGGGGGGGGGGGGGGAGGGCGGAGATGAGTTGGAGCTACGGCATGGGTGGCTAGATGGATGATGAGATGATACCAGCTGGCTGGTAGTGCTTACTACTCTGGTAGATTTTGATTTCAGGTGGGGCGTTTAAACAAGAGGGATCGGGGGAGGGGGGGGGGGGGGGGGGGGGGCGAGCATTTCAACATGTGCGCGGAAACGTTAAACCCTTGAAGGGGACCAATCTGACGGTTGCAGCAAGAAGACACTCCTTTAAATCACCCGCCTGGTAATGTTTATTTTTCTAGAAGGTTTGATGTTACATGCAGCATGCAACCATGTTCTTAGGTGTAGTAAACAACGTGTTAAAAGCTTCATAATTTATTATTGTACATGGATCGAAAGATAAAATATTTCAACCGATAGGTAAATCATGTAGATACCATTATTTTCTGACATCACTAGTTATAAGGAGATGCAACAGGCGATGTGATGGTCATGCAATGTCACCGCCATTTAGAACGACAGGGAGAGATGCGAATCGTTATTGTTTTGAAAGGAACGCTTAGTGTACACGCGCTCAATTACGTTACTTCGTTAGTCATACTTCGCTTGGCATAGGTTGGGAGGCGATCATGCAGGCGGTGTGTACGGAATACCTCACGTAACAAGTTGGTTGTGCGGTTTACCGCAATTTTAACATACCTCTCTGTATCTCCTTTTCACATTATTATTGTCTCACATATACGTGCCGATGTGGGGCTCTGACGTCGCCAAATCCAAGACAGAGATACATCTTATAAATACACCAAGCGAGGTGACGTGGGCATGCGATGTCACCACTATTGAACGCGAGGGGGACTTTACTTTGTCAGGCATATGCTACTTCGTTTGGTAGAGGTTGTCAGGCGATCATGCAAACGGCCGGAGGCACGAAATACCTTGCGTAATAGGTTGGTAGTGTGGTCTACCGCAGTGTTAACGTAACTGTCTGTACTTCTTTTTTTTCACATTGCTATTATCTAGTGTACGATTATACGACCTGTTTTTTCCCCACTGTCGTCGAAGATGTTGTGGTCCTGTCGATGTCGCGTCCACGTCTGGTGCTCTTGTTAGTGGTGCTCATGAAACCATGCCCTAGCGTGTAGTAGATGATTGCTAAGTGGTGTTCCTTTCCTTTACATCAAGCCAGTAGTATATATCTTTGATCTCACAGCCGAAGTGTATTTGAATATTATTTGTGACCTAAACCTCCTAAAAATCTCCCCCCCCCCCCCCCCCCCCCCTCTTGCTCTCCCTTACTCAAACGCCCCACCAAATATCGAAATCCGCCACATTAATAAACACTTCACGCACAGGATATCACTTCATTATCTTTCGAGAGCCATCCATGCCGCTGTGTGTCCCCCCCCCCCCCGCCTCGAACGCCCCCTTCTTCCCCATCACCCGCACCATCGCCTAGACCTAGCACCACACGTATAACAAACCCCTCACCTAAAGCCCTTCCTCCCCCCCCCCCCCCGCCCCCCCCCCCCGCCCCCTCCCCCCCCCCCCCCCGTCCCCCCCCCCGCCCCCTCCCCCCCCCCCCCCCTCCCCCCCCCCCCCCGTCCCCCCCCCCGCCCCCTCCCCCCCCCCCCCCCCGCCCCCCCCCCCCCGCCCCCACCCCCCACCTCCCCCCCAACCCATCCCAACCCCACCCCCTCGTACACTCCACCCTCTCTTTACTCACTGATTGTGCGACTTACCCCAGGATATACATGATAAACTGATGCATTATTTCCAAAACCGTCACATTTATCCCCTCAAAATAATGTATAGTTTCCAGGCACATATTGAGCTGCCCCCCCCGCCCCCCCCCCCCCCCCCCCCCGCCCAACCCCCCCCCCCCCCTCCCCCCCAATAATAAACTGGTTTACGACTTACCCCAGGATATACATGATAAACTGATGCATTATTTCCAAAACCGTCACATTTATCCCCTCAAAATAATGTATAGTTTCCAGGCACATATTGAGCTGCCCCCCCCGCCCCCCCCCCCCCCCCGCCCAACCCCCCCCCCCCCCCCCCCCCCAATAATAAACTGGTGCCAAAACCGTCACATTTATCCCCTCGAAAGGATTTATAGCTTACATGCACAAATTGCCCCCTCCCCCCCCCCCCCCCCCCCCCCCTCCAAACCCGCTCGCTTTTGATCAAAACCAGGCCCCCACGTCCTTCAAAACTCCGCCCCACCCCCCTCACCGGTTATTCGACTTACAAGATTCACTTGATAAAAGGATACATTTCCCTTCACAGCTGTCAGATTTTGTCCCCCTCAGAAACGGGTTTTATAGTTTCCGCGCACAGACTGACTAAAATCATCCTGTTGACCCTGATAGCTACACTGTAGTTGTAAGGGGAGTCGCCGACCTATATCCTTAATGAGGACACACAACTCGTAATGCGCGCGATCGGAGTATTACACACAGCTTGCAAAGATGAGTTTCGACGAAATCTTCGATCTCACAGCTGGAGTGTATTTTCATTTTTTATATTATTTTATAATATATATGTCAACGCAACCGCTTGCTTGAAAACGACAGATAAAAATCCGCACACACCTGATACAGAGGAGACGCGGCCCGAAGATTGTTCAGTATACCGACGGTCAGGAACAGGTTATCGAGCAGCGCACTTCATTTTTACTACCGCTCCTCACTCCACCTAAAACACTACGGGCATGCGTTGGACCCAGTTCGCTGATGCCCAAAACCAATTGCAAAGGAGGTGATGTGGTGAGCGAATGCTATAATGATGGGCGCTGCTACGATTACCTCGTCTCTTGTTATGTTTGTTCTTGCGTTCTTGATGAACCTGTTATTTGGCAACGAGGGCGGAATATATTAAAAAATTAAAATACACTCCAGCTGTGAGATCGAAGATTTCGTCGAAACTCATCTTTGCAAGCTGTGTGTGATACTCCGATCGCGCGCATTACGAGTTGTGTGTCCTCATTAAGGATATAGGTCGGCGACTCCCCTTACAACTACAGTGTAGCTATCAGGGTCAACAGGATGATTTTAGTCAGTCTGTGCGCGGAAACTATAAAACCCGTTTCTGGGGGGGACAAAATCTGACAGCTGTGAAGGGAAAGGGGGGCCTGGTTTTGATCAAAAGCGAGCGGGTTTGGAGGGGGGCGGGGGGGGGGGGGAAAGGGGCAATTTGTGCATGTAAGCTATAAATCCTTTCGAGGGGATAAATCTGACGGTTTTGGCACCAGTATATTATTGGGGGCGGGAGGGGGGGGGGGGGGGGGGGGGGGGGGGGCAGCTCAATATGTGCCTGGAAACTATACATTATTTTGAGGGGATAAATGTGACATTTTATATGGCTCTATGCTCTATGGTTGGAATATTCCTGTTTAGCACCAAATTTCCAGAAAAGAGCCAGCGGTGTCTGGCAGGAGTTTGATTGGCCAACCAATGGCCAAAATCGACTTTCAAATTTGTCTTTCAGCAGCAAGTACTATCGTAGACTTGTCGCAACAGCATTGAAAAGCACGCAAGAAGCAAGCGCTTGAGAAGCAAGATATATGTTTTTGGTTTTGAGGCATCATACTTCCACACGCATCGCCAGCCCATCATAGATTTTTTATTCTACGACCCACACTAGGTATTCCAACCGTATCTAATATCTTGAGCTATCTATTGGGATAGACTATATTATCTGGACTTATCTATTTGTATGTAGAACGTCTACATACATGTAGTAAATCCAAGCACGCAAGCATTGAGACGGAGACCAAAATTGAGACAAGAAAAGCCAAGAAATGACCAGAAAAAGAAACATCGTTTTCTTCGACCCTCCGGGGTGGGGGGTGAGGGGGTGGTTTGGTGTGCAGGGTAACTTCCCTTGTGCGTCCTTGGTAGCATGTGCAAACGTTTTGACGGGTGCGTGTGCGAATGCATTTTGTTATTTCGTGGCGTAAAGTGTCTTCCGGCACGAGTGGGAACACCACCTACTACTATTTAATAGAAGAAGGTGTATAGTCCACGGCCTTCCTGGTGCATACGACGCATTGCCACCCTACGAAAAGTTTGCACCGTGCTTTCTTCTAAAAAAGGCATTTGTTCGAGGAGTTCTATGTAGCCCACCGAACAATTGATTCAGGCAAAGAACGAAATGCGTACCCAATAAAAACCCTTACAACGAAAGGTATTGTAAATAACGCTATTATCATAAGAGTTTATCCGGGTTTGTTTTCCAACTATATTGGGCAGTCTGTTGACTCCGTCAGTTGAAAATAGGTCGTCCAAAACGTTCTACTCATCGAAACGTATCCAACACCGTTCAAGCTCTTCCGCGCGCTGACTCCGATGGTGTCGCATGCCCATTAAACCAACTGAGCACGACACGGATGGAAGATATTGTTTTGTCACATACATTTAAGAAAGCTCCGAGGTAGACGGGAGGGTACTAATATAACTGTAGTCAATTCTCGCGCCGAACTTTTTTTTATATGAACACCTTGAAGACCCGAACCCAACGCAACGTTCTGCCGAACCAGGGTTTCTCTGTCGCCGTTTGAACGATCGTATCGGCCTTCTTAACACCACACCTCGCGCTATCATGGTCCGAAGATGCTTCGTACTATGGCGCCGGAGCACATAGTTTGGGCGACAACGTTTATTTTTCATGGCCGGCCGCAAAGCAGTCACGGCATTTGTCTTGGACACGGAACCGCCTTATGTCGCATACATGTATATCAGTTAGGAGCTTGCTTAATGCGTGGTGCTAGGTATAGGCGATGATGCAGGTGGTGGGGAAGGAGAGGGCGTTGGGGGGGGCGGGGGGGGGGGGAGGGGAGGGAAGGGGGGGGGGGGGGCGGGGGAATGGGGGAGGGAAGGGGGGGAGGGGATGAATTGGAGCTACGGCATGGATGTCTAGAAATGTAATGAGGTGATATCAACTGCCTGGTATCGTTTATTACTCTGGCAGATTTTGATTTTAGGTTGGTGGTTGTACATATATATTTATCATGATTCTTTTGGTTGAGGGGACAGGGATTTGGTCAGGAGTTTTTTTCGTCTCGACCTTAACATGGGATTTTCGAAACTGGAATACCTCGGTCAAATTGGTTCGTTCGAGCGCCGTCTTCAGGGGGCGGCTCCAACACCCCTCTTCCTGCCTTATCCGTTCCGCACCTCGACGTGAAAGCGGGTGGAGGCCGAATGAGACAAGCGATAATTTGTGAAAATGTCGTATTTTGAGGAGGTAATCTCGAGCCGTTGGTTGTATCTTGACGTACGCAGCGTCTGCAGAGCATGATAATTTCCAAAATTGGCATTATTTCCGGACGGTACTTGCTGAAGTTCGAATTTTGCGGTGGTATACTGTCGAGCGTTTGTTTTGCTTGACGTCTACAAAGCTTGAACAAGTAAAATACGGGAAAACGTTTTTTTGAATGACGTTTTATATGGGATCACATTTAAATTGACAAAATTTGCAAACTCCTCTCCCAGGTAACCTCATATAGGCTCAAAATCGCTTCTTTGCACGATGTATTAGGCAAATATGTAGTCAAATTGCGACCGCGAGAGAAATGACGATCTTAGTTAGCCTTTGACCCAATAAGCTCATGCGTTTTGCGTGACCTATTATGCAAATAGTTAGCCAAAATTGCGACCACGTAATTATTACGAGGTCGTAAGTTAGACTTTGACCCAATAGGCGAATGAAGTTGGGATTTTCAGCTTTTTTCATCGGGGTCGCATAAGCGACCAAGAGGTGATTATGCGGGAAAGTATTGCATGAAACAAACGATAGAAGTTGTGAAGAATGTGATGCAAGAAGACTAGAAAGACTGCAAAACGAACAACATACGTCCACAAGAACGCGTGTTATACCAGTAGTAGATCGCTCTAATTCGTCCTTTTATATTGGGTTTGGTGCTGTTCAAGTGTTTCTTGTTTTGAGCGTGCTTGCTCTGCACGTCAACCTGATATAGGCTCAAAATCGTTTTTTGCGCGATCTGTTATGCAAATAACGTCTGCAGAGCTTGAACGAATAAACATGGGAAAATGTGTTTAAAATAAATTGTTAAATTGCATCATTTTCAAATTCACATCATTGGCAAACTCCTCTCCCAGGCAATCTGACATGGATGGGCCAAAAAACTTCGTTTTTTTGCGCGACGTTTTATTCGAATAACTAGCGAGTTTAGTTAGACTTTGACCCAACAGGCTCATCATGCTTTTTGCGCGACCTATTATGCAAGTAACTAGCCATATTGCGACCGCGTAAATAATTGCGAGGTCGTTGGTTAGGCTTTGACCCAATACGCCAATGAAATTGGGATTTTCAGCCTCTTTTTTCGGGGTCACATAAGCGACCAGGGAGTGATTGTGCGGGGGAGTATTCCGAATTGAATGGTTCCCCTATGCAAGCGAGCAGCATTCCAAAAAAAGCGAAAATAATTACGAGAAAGGAAAAAATACTACTCGTAAATAGTAGTAGTCTTCAAGCAGAAAATACGCACGGTACTGTCAGCGGTTGGTTGTCATGGTAGAGACACTCCGGACGCTATTTATTGAGGGGACGCATCCGACTTCGAAAACGTGAAAGCACGCGCGAAGCAAAGAACGCAGATACACATATCCCGCCTTCCCGAGTAAAAACCTAGACGAAGCGCTACGCCAACCTCCCGCACGAGCAAAGCCACCCGCGCATCTATCTTTGACAACGTCGCCGCAAGGAGAAGATCGCTTTCCTCTTATTGGTTTCCTCCTCGTTCGTGATCGCGCAGAGCAACGCAACATCCTTCAGGCAAGGCTCTTCTTCCAAAATCTCTCCGGATGACATGACCCCATGTCGATGCTTGCTGCAAACCGACTTTGCCTCCTGTCGATTTCGAACTTCCATTGCCACTGGGACAGCAGTGCAGGGTCTTCATTGATGCCAAGTCCTGTTTCGTTTCACCTAGAAGCGAAGCATGTTCTCATTACTCTTTTCGGTATTTATTCTTGTTTGATATATCACTTAGAGGGTCACAAAGCAACGTCGGAATGCCGCATCGTAAGAATCACCGATCCGCGTCTGGCTGAAGCCTAAACGAGCAAACAAAACTGCGTAATGTAAAAAGATGACACCCTGAACTGCTACTCGGTCACGCTAATGTTCCGACGTCAGAGCACAGGCAATCACTTTCATAAACGTGTCTTGTGACATGGTTGCACCCCTTGTATGCTCCAGTAATGGCGCCCGACGCTTTCTATATGGCTTTTTTAAACAAAAACCGTGGTTATCGCGTATGGAATATTCTTCGAATTAACGAAAAAGCAACCGCCCGACCGGAAGACGCGTAACATCTACGAAGACGTAGCCACACGCCATTCGCCAATGCCAAGAAACGTTGTTCCAGAGTCAAGGAAAGACCGCCAGAGCAGGCACCGGTGTCATCATGCCGTCACATTCTGCCTTGCTCGATAGAGCGGACGTGGTGTTAGGAGTCACGACGGGGTTTGAAGCATCTGCGATACCCCCCACACGCTTACGAAAAGGGCTCTATTGCTACTCGCGTGCACTGTACAAACGATGGCCTAGGTGAGACTGAAGGATCAAACTATATCAGCTACGTGGTTGTAGCCTATTGCGGTACCCCCGACCCACACATTGATAGGACTTGATTGTCACTCACGCCAGGCAATAAGCGACAGCCAGTCAGGATGGAACGATAACAAACAAGTCTGATATGTTCAGGATTTCGGGTCTCTATCCGATCAGACGCGTTTTCGAACACACCTACGTGGAACAGGCGACGCGATAAGGGTACGTACACTGTAGGTCAGGTTTCGCGAGAGGGTATTTTTTCCAAAGCCTTGGGTGGCGCCCAATCCCTGTCGATGCGTGCTACGATAGAGATGCACCACGTTTCTTCTGAGGTTCCCTACTTTAGTGGCTCCAGACCTCTCCCAAAGAGTGAACGGGAGAAAAAACGAAACTGCTACCGGATGAAAAATCCCATGGACTAGGTATTTAAGACGAAGTATTTGGAAAAATGTTGTATTTCGGACGATTTTGGGTTATGGAGCCCCACCGTTTACACACCGTTTCAGACCAAATGTGTTACCTCTACTGTGGCACGTGTCTGTTGTATTCACTACACATGAACACGTATTATGGGGAGCAGAGCAGTTCCGGGCGTGGGTCAAGCACGCAAGTTTTTGCCCCCATCTGGATTAAGATCGAACAGCTGCCGCTAGGAAATGGTGCAAAAGGAAAGCTGTGGTCAACGTGCAGCAGGAAAGCTGTGGTCAACGTTTTACGGGATGACTCATGACATACATGGTAAGTTGAGAATTTGATCAGACTGGCGGACGAAACGCCCGTGCTTGATGAATGAAGTCAAAGAAGGCATTGTCCATCTCGAAGGGGGCTGGGGTGCCGCGTAGTTTAGAAATTCGTATTTTCTCATAGCGTCATAGTGGTCTCCGCGTACATAGCAGATACTGCGTGTAAACGGCTTGACTACCGCGACGGGAGCAGGTACCACCATGCATAGCGCTGAACCTACGGCGTCCTGATGCACCTGCCTGAAGCCGTCGATTCAAACGATCGCAACAAGCCGGGAGATTTTGATTCCCAAAACAAGAACGTATTTTCAGCCCCGTTCGAGCTGGAACGCGCGAAACACTCGCTACCCCCCCCCCCCCCTCCCCTCTCCCCTTGTACATGGAGCGCCTTAAAAACCGCCATGACATCCAGTCAACAGCTACCAGACACTAATAAGACCTGCCAACTGATTGGGTAGATAAGAAAGTTAGACTCTTGAAACGAACGCCTCATGTCTGCCACATCTACCCTAGCTTATGCTTCGATTTTCAACAGGTGGCGTACAACTCTTAAGCAACTGGGTCTGGTGTCTCGCCAAGCGATTCGTATAAACCGGTGAGAGCTGTTGGTTATGGCATCTACTCATTTAGATAGTTGTCCCAGTTTCGAGTGTGCGGTGGCTATATGCTGGGCAGGGGGCGGGAGTCAAAATAGGTGATACTTTATATGCTCGTCTTGCAGTGCAGTATTGAGGGCCGCCGTACCTGCCAGCTGGAACGTATCAAATTTCAAGTGGATAAGAGTCACCCACAAATCTCGGTTCGCATCTTTCCAGTGAGATGTTGTTGATCACGATCGAATTTCGAGAAAAACAGGCGATCATGCCTTATTGCCAAGATTCTTCGCGATTAACAGATATACTTTTGTGCACACGACGGTCCCGCGCAAGCCCTGAACGCGGCAGGCCTGTGACAATGCTCTTCCTCTCCTTTTGCGGACTCCATGTTTATCGTGCACCGAGAAAATGATGAGCAGGACAGCATCAACGACCAACTACTGCGGGCTCGGTTGAAGGAAAGGATGAGAGTGGCAAATCATGTGATATTGTATCGAGAACAATTCTGTGACTGTATCAAGCGCGAATGACCTCACAGCAAAAGTTCATGTACCCTACCAGCCATCAAGACGAAGAACACAATCAATCTGTACCACCGTGGCTCTTGCGGAGGTGGCGCAAACATATTTTCTAACCCGTTGATCGAGATTAGCCGAGAAATTCCGATACTATTGCCACCACCGTCCCCCATACGCCGATTGCGCCTCGCGTACTTCAGCTTCTTACCGCTTCCAGACTATGCCGACACGGTCGAGAAATCCACACAATGGGAGCGGCCCGCTTGGCGTGTACACTCGAATGGTGGGCGTAGACGATGAGGTCGTCGATGCTCAACTGCCGCTGGGGCTTGCTCTCCTCTCCTTCGGACACATACGCGTCTGAAGGCGTTGGTCCTGAGACACCCCCGAACCATCACCCTGAGCCACCCCAGGTCACGAACGTTCAATGCGGAACTTATTTGGTCACTCACGCGGGACCCCATCGTGTGAATCCTGGGGCTTCCTCCACCGTGGCTGCCGGGGAAGGCGTACACGAGCGCCGCCGGATCGGGCCGCATCTACTCGTTCCCACATGTACATATATAGTCCGCGATCGATTGCTGTGTTCATCATTGGACGTGTTAGGGCGGTTCATCACGTCGGACAAGGCCCGCAATACGCGTATCACGCCGGTGGCGATGAACCACGTGCTACGGGCGGGCATTGCTGTAGGACGTGCATAGGGCAGTACAATTACGTAGTTGATGCAAAGTGCTTGGTCCTGTGCTCTTGTGACACGCCGATTGTTTGCATACCGCACAACACAGTCCTGTCTGCGTGCTCGGCTTAATATTTTCGTCCGAAACGACCACCCATCGAACGAAGGGATGCACAGGCGCGATGGGACGGAGGATGGGGTGGACGCCCACATGGGGGCTAAAACCACACCGCTGTGGCTCATAGACCCATCGTCTGCCGTTGTACGGTTGTCGATGTTTGGTTGCATCGTCAATCGTGTTTCACGCCAATCCGAGCTCGTTTGTACATTTTCCTGCGTGCGGACCACCAGTTGGGGTGTTTATCGAACGATTCCCCGAAACCACCCCAATCATGATTGGTAAAATGTTAATGTTTGGTGTGACCATAAATCGTTATAGAGCAGGAATCGATCGTGGAACCCCAAGAAGTAAACGGTCTGTACCCCCCTCACGAAACACGCTTGTCGATAGTTCCTGGGAGATTTAGCAGATTCCGCTCCGTATGTAATGCTGCATGCGATACGATATCAAGATGATGCTCGGAACGATATCGGTAACGAGCGGCTCGACCATGTTTTGTCGGTGTTGCCCCGGCCTTACTGATCATCATATTAGTACCTGACGGAACCAAACCTGCTGTTGCGATCCCACAATACCCCATCAACGATACCAGGATGGCTCAAGCCGAAAGGCTCAACAAGGATGAAACGAGGTCGATTAAGATAGGCGCTGTCATCGGACGCGGAATACCATTACCGACAAAAGCCTTGCAGTCAACGGAATGGACATATCTTACTATGGGTTTCTTCGTGAATCGCCTGAAACATAGCTTGTCCGCTCTCCGTTGATTGCACCGCAACGGTTCTGCTAAGACCCTCGGGTTGCAGAAACAATTGACGTGTGACTGCCTGCCCCCCCCTCCTCCTACCACCTGCGTACAACGAAGATGTCCAGACGCTCATCGCCCGTCGTGGATGCCCTTTTGCCTGTCAGAAAATTCAACGGTGCGCGATCTCACAAAAGGCAAATATAATGTTCCGTGCCATCGACGGAGTTCTGGTATCCTAAACAACTGTATATGGCTTTTAGAAGAGTCGAATAATACACGGGATTGCACTACTTACTGTGGTTTACTAGGTTAGCTGCAAGAACAAAATAAGTTGAGTGCTCGAATGGTGCACAATTCCAAGCCGTGTCGTTTTGAGGGTGCAGCTCTTCTTCATTGTAATGTATGACCTACCTTCGTACGGTAGTACTATACCCGCGCCGGCTTAGGTCAGATGTTTGTGTGCTTGGCGTGTACGGCATGCATCCTTTACATCCTCGACGTTCTTCATGCATTAACCTTGACTCTAAAATTTCGAGTAAGGTGCGGTAAAATCGTGGGCCGGATTTGTTCAATGTGCACCATGACCACTCTCATATGCGACAGCGCTGATTGTGGGAGAGTGGTGTTCGATACATAGCTTTTTTGTTACTTTTATGGTGGTGGCTGCGATGATGGCACAACGATAGTGGGGGCACTTTGATGCGGCCTACAGTACACTTATTTAGTGCTTGAAATGTTTGGCAGTGTCCTCATTCTTCAGGCTTGTCGTGTCGGGAACGATTGAAGCACACCCCGTGTACAGGTGACGAAATATGATCTGCCCCGGGTCGGTGTCGACGGTCCGGTCGCGAGACATGACCACTTTACTGGCGGGGTCCTCACACCCGCAGCAAACCCCAGAAAGCAAGCTCTGTTTGTTGATCTTGCAGGGGGCAACGGGATGGGGAGGGACTCAAAAGTGAATCCTACCCCGCACGAACTGTAACAGGTGGGCGTGACCCCCCCTTGCAGGATGAAAACTAAACGATTCGGCTCAGCTGGGTCTCATTACGGGGCTAGTTGAGAAAAAAATAGGCCGATTACGCAGGGATGACCCCGGGTAGTTTACCAAAAAACCGTTTCAGTCCCCAAGTTCCTAAAAAATCTCATACTTGCAGCTCATAATACACTACGTGTCAAATCAAGCGAATCCTGCCCCGCACAGTGGTAACAGGTGGGCGTGACCCCCCCTTGCAGGATGAAAACTAAACGATGTGGCTCAGCTGGGTCTCATTACGGGGCTATATGCGAAAACCATAGACTGGCTACGCAGGGATGACCCCGGGTAGGTTACCAATAACCGTTGCCGTCCCCAAGTCCCAAAAATCTCATACTTCCAGCTCATAATATACTCCGTATCAAACCAAGCGAATCCTGCCCCGCACAAGCGGTAACAGGTGGGCGTGACCCCTCCGTGCAGGATAAAAACTAAACGATTTGGCTCGGCTGGGTCTATTACGGGGCTATATGAGAAAGCCATAAACTGACTACGCAGGGGATGACCCCCGGTAGTTTACCAAAAACCGTTGCCGTCCCCAAGCCCCAAAAATCTCATACTTTATTGTCAAACAGTAGAAATAACGAACCTAGCGTACTAAATTATGAGATATTTTACCCTTCTCCAAGATCAAATGTTCCATAATAAAATCCTGGTGAAAGCGAAAACTCCAACTGCGGTCTTTCTCGGCGAATTCGTGTTCCTAGCCAATGCTCTCACTGCGTTTGTAATGTCCGGACGTGTCTGGTTAGCAAGCCACATCAAGCATCCGACCAGATTGCGAAAAAGGCCAGTCTGTTTGAGACCTTCCTCTATCGGGGTGGTCCTACCCGAACTAACGATTATATCACCATTCACCGCAAACCCGCAAAAAAGAATCAAAATTCCGCAATATGTTACTATAATTCAGAGTTGACTCGACAATTGTTTGATGCCGGTATAGCACGAATTCAACCGCGTGTTCCTTTCTGTTTCAGAGTACCGATAGATCAGAGCGCAAACGCCTCGCTACACGTGACAAGGTTGTTTTATCGAGGGTCAAGTTATTCCGCATGTGCCATCCTGGAAGAGCGACACGTAGTCAGTGTCACAGTGCTGCAAGAGTGTTAGTCCATGCTGCTACTTGATAAGCTACCGCGGTAAGGAAATAACGATCCTTTAAACTTTTTGGCAACCTTGACTAAAACGCGTATATAGGACACGGTATCAGGTAAATCTCCATAACAAACGCAGGATTGTTAACTATTTTCTTCTGTACTCAAAATGCTCGTATACTACGTACATATAATGTTTGAGCACCTAACTGTGGACTATGAGAACCTTACAATGTACCCCATTCCTCCGGCTCATTTTTTTCTGGTCCGACATACAGCAGATACCGCTTATCATAACACTCTGCACACGCGCATGATAAGGGCGGGGGGAGTTGAGAGGGCGATCTAACAAAAGGAGGCTTGAACATAATCAAAATCCTATCATCAATCATTGTCAAGCAAAGCATGCTAGACTACAATATCATATTCATAATACACTTGGCGTAATCGGGACAATATCAGGGTGGAATACTCAGTTTAACGAGAAGAACACATCCCGATATTTCCACCACATGTTGCATCATAACACGTGGGTACTGCCATATTTCCTCACTACCGGTTTCTTCATTTTGTGTACCGCACTATGCTAGATCGCGGTTGAGGTTGACTACAAGCTATTCTGGAAGTAGCCCGCATTGTATAAGACAACCAAACTGCAAAGTATGTGGCATCATCTCTCGTGCGTACCCGAAAGAAAATACTATTACTACTAACAATACTGGTCATCATCTCCCGGGTGAACCTTAAATATACTGTAATACTACTGGTACTAACGATACCCCTACAGCCATCAACCGTCACGAATTTATCTGTACAACCGGATGAAGTACGATATCGTATCAGGAATTTTGTCAGGAAAATACACGGCAAACAACCGAGATCATATATTATGTATCGGAGATGGCGAATCCGTTCTCAATTCCTTCCCTCTTTGGTGTGTGAGGGAAAATGGCTGATTAAAAATGAACCAAAGCACCGAACTGCTGCATATACGACAGACAGAAAATACGGCTGTCGCAAGCAAGCGCTAGCTACTGCTGACATAATCTATTCTCAAACCATCAAGCATCCTGCATCCTGTGCCTAGTAACCTGTTAATCAGCAGAGCTATCATACCATAAGCAATCACATTTGCCGGTGGTTGGGCAAGAGGGGCTGGGGGACAGGCACAAGCATTTATCCTGCCCGCCCCTCTGCCCAAGCTACTCTGTTCTTTACTATGATTTAACGTGAAAAACAAAGTCTTAACCGCAAAGAATGCGAAAGAAAATGATCGTCGCAGCCGCAAAGAGTAACATGTCATCGCTACGTCAGTCAAATGCTGCTGTTGTAGTCTATAGGTAGCAGTATCATATGTCGCGACAGCTTTTCATATTGTGAATTTTCACTCAGCAAAAGTCCACTACCTGCTGTATTACTCTAGAATCAAGACAAAACCCAGACAGAAACAATTGTTCATGACATGGGGAAGGATTCTCCACCTGGGTGTCCGTGCCTCCCACACCCAGCGTCCTCCATCGCAACCAGCCACCTTGTGCGGACCTCAACCCGGGCCCACACATCAACGGGCTCAGCAGGCGGCGCTCCCACGGATCACGACAGATACTGCTCGTAGTTTTGTTTCACAACCAAATCTTCGAGCCATCCCTTCTCCCTCGTCTCAAACTGTACCTGCTGCACCTGCGGCTGCTGGTGTGCAGTGCTCTCGCTCCCAGTCTCAAGCAGTAGGAATACGAGCTGTGACGTCCAAACAGGGGGTGGTGCCGCCGGAGGTTGCAGCTGCTGCTGCTGCTCCAATGGCAGCTGCAAGGACTCCTCCTGCTCTTCCCCCCTTGCCTTTAATTCCACCTCATATCTGCAAGCCACAACCACCCCTGTCTTGAACTGCTGCTGCTGCTGCTGCTGCTGCTGCTGCGGCTGCTGCTGTGCAGTGCTCTCACTCCCAGTCGCAAGTAGTGGTAATACGAGCTGTGACTCTGACCTGGCCACGCCCGCTCCCATCTCTTGTATCTGACTTCGCTGCGATCACATTTGCTCCTCCTGTCGTGAAGAGAAGCTTGAGAGCTCGAGGAGAAGTTACGAATACTCGCGAATGACGAGTTCGATTTCCTCAATGCGACCTTCGATTCGGTAGAACTCGTCCCATCCTGCCGAATCTGGTCTATGCTCCGGAAGCCATAACGGAAACCACCCTCGATTTTTTTGTTGAGTTGGTCCCGTATTGCGGGCAGCTCTTCCAGCTCCCGCTTTTTAGCCCTTTTAGAGCTCCCCGCTCTCTCTGCCAACGCCTTACGTCCCGGTCCATAACGCCCGTATTTACCTCATCCTCGGGCATGGTTCGAATGAGGCACCTAGCTCGCTCCTTTTCACAGGGAGGGCTGTTTTTGTGATATCTCCAGCTAGCTCTCTTCCGCAGAAGAGCCCACGCCACTCAACACCCTTGGGGAAAGTACAGCGTACGGTACTCGATAAGTATCGTGTTTGTTGATCCCTACTCAGCATAGAGGGTAGAGGGCTTACCCGTTGAGCTGACAGTAGTGGGGTAGTGAAGTCACCGGTATGAAGACAAGTAAAATGCGTACGTCTACATATATTACGTTGCTCCTAGCGAAGGCACATCGTGGAGAGGAGAAGACTCACTCGGTAGAAGAAGCACAACAAGGAGTGACGTCAAAACAAAAATCCAGCATCCGGATATACCGCTACGATGTAGCCAACCTATCACTGAAAACCCCTACTACACTCAACAGTCATCATATGCGTATCATATCCAAGTATACAATCAACAAGTCCTCTTGAAGGTTCGGTCGGAAATAGGTTCGATTATTTGCTCGGGCTCAGAGCGGACGAGAGTCTTCATTAAGTAGCCTTCCGAATCTTGCTGGATGCTTGAGGTGACCAGCCGATCCATAGTTGCGCGAACGCCTTCGTCGGTGCCCGCGCAATAGTTTGCCACGGGCTCTTTTTAGGCCTTCTACACATCAACGGCGATCTTGGTTTCACCCTCGAGACTAAATAATGGTACATGCGTCGGCTTATACGTCAGCAAGAGTAACACCGCGTAACGGTCTTCGTTGGCCCTACCGTGTCGGTGCGTTTCTGGTAGAGAGGAGTCTGTGCACCATGCGTACAAGGAAACGCTATTGATATTCCAGTGCAGGACGTGCCTTCGGTCGATCGGTCGGTCGGTCGGTCGGTCGGTCGGTCGGTCGGTTCCTTGGTCGGTCGGTCGGTCAGTTAATTGGTCGGTCGATCGGTCGGAAAACTCGTCCGGGTTCCGGCCGTCGAATGTCCTGAGACCCTTGATGCTCTTGTTACAGTACACCTGCTTGGTGGGGTCTCCGACGTTCATAGCACTTAGTAATACAGTCGTGTCAGCCAATCGCAGCCTTGAGCAGCACAGCAGCGGTCGTCTTTCTTGCTGTTGAACGATATGCGTGTTCTTGAAATTTGATGTCGGAGCTTTTAAGTACATCAACGCGGGATTCTTGACAGGGCTGATGTTGCTATGCCCAAGAGAACTTCTAGTAACAGCGTTCGATGCAAATCGGTCAACAGGAAGCCTACCGCACAGCCCCATTGCAGTTGCTCGTAGACTTTCGTTCACATGATTTTCTCGAAAATCCCGAGACCTTTATGATACACTACTCGCCGCACGTCACGGCTAACAGAGCACCGCTATATATTTCTTTCTGGTACAAACAAGTACTTTCCCCATCGTTCCGGTACAGTTTTCAATGCACGTACGTCGTAAACGAAAAAGCAGACAGCTCCAAGTAGAAAGTCGCTTTCGTACAGTTCTTGCTCTGGGATGCCAAGGCTTACGATGCGGATTCTGCAAAACATTGGCTATATTTTATTATAAAAATTAAAATACACTCCAGCTGTGAGATCGAAGATTTCGTCGAAACTCATCTTTGCAAGCTGTGTGTGATACTCCGATCGCGCGAATTACGAGTTGATATAGCAGTACCTTGGTTGTGGTGGTGGAGTTGGGTTGTCGATGTACAGCTGAGTTTCAAGTTTTGCTCATGATCTTAGTGATCCGCGCAGACTTGAAGACGTAGCGGTAGGAATCGCGTCGCCCCAACGCAGAAATCGCTCAAGGTGTCTTTGGCACAGGTTGCAGCAGTCCTAATTACGGCAGCGAAGCAGGAAGTGGTGAAGGCTCCGTGCAGTGCCCTCTAGACACACAAAGCAGCTGGTACCGCTTCACTCACGTTTAGACGAAGCAGAATACTTCGAAAGTAAGATTGATGTTTTCCTCGTGCTTTTTACAGAAGTTCCATACAGCGGTTCTCGAGCGTTAAACTTTGATGAGTCCACACTCAGATGGCTGAACGGTGACGGTCTTCAGAAGCTGGTACAGAGTCGTTGTGATACGAGTTCGAGCAGCCCTAGTGATGCTTTTGAAGGCAGCAGATCACATGAAACAGGCTTTCGCTGGGTCGACACACGTTTATGGTCCAATGAACCGCATAGAGGTCAGCTGCGAGACGTGGCCTGGCATAGTGTCTTGACTAATGGCTCTTTGTCCTAACCTCCCGGTCCCTGTTGATTTCATGCCAAGTGCTATCAATACATCACCCATGTAGGTCATGTTGAATCGTGCCGTCAGCTTTCGTTTGAGATTCTACAGTATTGGTGTGTTTCTTCCAAGAAGAAACAGATCACGTACGTACATGGTCAAAATGCTGAGGTTGTCGTCTGAGCCGAACATGTGGACGCATGAATCAGATGTTTCTCGCTGTGAAAGCCATGCCCTTCAGTAAATCACCGCTGGTGTTGAACCAGTTACAAGGGTTTTGATGAAGTCCGCAAAGGCTTTTCTTGAAGTAAACCAAGTGAGGACGTCCGGTTGTTGAGTCGAGTGATTCGTAGCCGGGAGGTTTTTGACTTGCACCTCCCCCTATACCTCGGCGTTTAGGAACACTGTCTACACATCAAGCTGGCGCAACTCCAACTCATCACTCTCAACTATCGCGAGCGCCATGCGGATGCTATGGATGCGGCATACTGAGGTGTATGTGCAGCTGCAGTCGACTTTCGGTTCTTGTCCCGAGCCCTAAACCACGACTCTGCCTTTCAGCGTGTGATCGGCTTTAACCTTGAAGATTCACTTGGTCTCTATAACCGTGTGCTCCTCTAATACTGAGTCGGGGGCACCTAGTCAAACAGGGCGTGCTTGTGAGAGCTGTCCAATTCCTTGTCGGTGGCTTATTTCCGCTTCGTCATTTGTGGCGACTCCATGGCCTTCTTGAATGTGTTCGGGATCGTAATAACCCCACCGTTCAAACTGTGCTCGGAGACGGGATTTGCGGTATCCAAGGCGTAGTTAAGGTATACATGTACTCTGTGATATTGCACTCCATCTGACCGGTGTTCAGTCCCAGCTGCAAGCGCGTACTCCACAATGCTTTCTTTCTCGTGTGCTACCTCTGCGTCACTTGACATTTGGCTAGTGAGCGGGCCCAGGTGACGAAGTTATCGCTTTTGATGGGTGCTCAGTCCATCGTGTGGGACTGGAGCGGTGGCACTATTTGCGCGTGTACCCATACCTGTTGCGCCTCCGAGTTCGTGACTGTAGGCAAAGGTCCATGTCTGGGTTGTGTCGGGTGCCTGGTTACTACCGGAACATTCAACGGCCGGCTCTTCCTCACCAGCAGATGTTTGGGGGTCGATACCCTTACTCTTGGAGTCCATACTCTTGAGGCTCAACACTTTCCTCCGGAGGCAAGTAGCCTCTTAGTTGTAGGTGATACTGATGCTGTCCGCGATTTTGCCGGCAAGCTGTCTCCGTGAGTGCTGCCGACATCGCCGTTTATGGTGGTCGCGGTGAATGAGACTAGTGTCGATGCGGGGGTGTCCATGAACACGACGTTGCAGCTTCCTCTCACTCGACCCATATTTTGGCATGTTTTGCTGTTCATTGTGTATCCACAGATTCAGAGGCCTGATGTTCGAGTTTGGAATGCAGCAAAAGTGTTGACATACGATGCTGCCTCAATCCAGGTACTACCAAGCCTGCAAACCCTACCCAATGCTTGTTGCCCTCCGTGTCGAAGATTTTCCTGGAAACCGTACCGATGGCTGTTCCTGGTAGAACGTGTCGTCCTACGACCATTCTCTCGTGGGGCCTCCCGAGCGTCTCCCAGTTTATCAATTATTCCTTCGGATTCTGGTGGAATTCATCTTTAACGTAATGCCCGGATGTTCCGCTATCTATCAGCATGGTCAAGGGTTTCGGATAACATTTAGTTTGGTGTTCCAGCGGTAGTCTCCCCATTCTTGGTTGCCTGTGCAGTTCTCTAGAAATATGTTGACGATGTCCTTGCAGAGGCCACGAAGGCATGCCCGAAGTCTTCTTGTTTTTACGTGACCGCCAACGCAGTCGCTGTGTGTGCACGTACATCTCCCTGCGGTGAGTTCTCCGCTGCGTTTCCTTTTCTAGGCATGGCACTCGGCATCGCTGTTTGTCGTCGGGTTGTACAGCGAGCACCGTATTAGCGTGCCAGATCATTGCCTCTTGCTGTTTGTGCAGTCTTTCCTCACATGGCCGAATTCGTGGCAGTTGTAGCATCGTACCTTGCGCGGTTCTTGGGTAATCATCCTTGCCGCTGCTCTGCGGACTAACCAGCCCGCATGTTCTGGTCCTGAGAGTAGATAGAGAAAATAGTTTCTCATCACTGATAAAATGTCGTCGATGCCAAAGTTTGGACCGTGGAAGCTCGTCGTCATTACAAACTCGTAGTCGTCGGTCAGGCCTCGCAATAGATAACTTTACACCTCTCGTCCAGGACTTTCTCTCCGATTTCATGAAGCCACCCTTGAACCTCCAACAGCCTAAATATGTCACCATCTGGGTCTAGCCCTTGCTTCATCCGGCAGTTTCGCTACTTTCTCGTCGCAAGCTGGCAGTGCTTCCTTGCTGTTGCCATTCATTGCGATTTGTGCGCAAGCGTTCCACGCATTTTGTCCGTGTCACAGACCTCCCAACGAAGTTCTGCCTTCGTAATGTTGAAGCAGTTTAGCTGCAAGGGCGATAGGGACCGGGTACAGTATGCAAAAGAAGGTATCACAAGTTCGCTTCCAGCGATCGCTTCCAGCGACGTACTTTCGTTAGATTTATCGGGACGTCCGGGGTATCACTGTGAAAATCGGTGTTGTCTCAATCCATCCGTTTAAAACACCAAACACGTCGTGAGTTGACAAAGACAGACTACACCGGGCTTCGACCTCCAGTCGGTATAATTATCTCCGGTTTAGTCCCATCAAATTTGAGAGGTTTCAGTATGATTGATGTCACGACGTTACCGGGTTCTTTCAAGTATGTTTTTGATGTTTTGCTTGTGCCGACCGTCTCGTCGGGCTTATTCTATCCGTGCGCTCGGTCCACGCTCCGGACCACCTATATCGTGACGACATGCTGATTGGACTTCCTTCCCCGTTCAGCTTCATCTTGTCCGCAGTCGCCTGGAGCGTGCTGGTCTGTACAGGACTTCCTTGTCTCGCTCAGCTCGATTTTTCCCGCGGATCTCGTGAAGCGCACCGGTCTGTTCGCCGTGTTTCCTTTTCTCGTTCAGCTCAAATTTGTACGAAGATTGCCTGAAGCGTGAGGACATGCTCGTCGGGTTTATTATTTTTGTTCATTGCGATCATGAACGCAGATAACCTCAAGCGCACCGCATTGTTGTTGGCGGGCGTTGTTTTCCAGTTCATCTCGATCTTCTCGGCGGATAGCCTTTCGCGTGCCGACCTGTTCTCACCGGTTTTCTTGTTCTCGCGCAATAGATATGTTCCTCCTCCTAGCCGGTTCGTCGTATGGTGGATATGTCCCCCCTGCTAGTGTCTGGCGGTAGATATGTCCCTCCTGGTAGGGATTGAGAGTTCTACATAACAATAGTTCCGATATACGTTGAGTCTTTCAGTTTCGGGCTATGTACTCGTGGTCGCAATGCCGGTTGTCTCGACTTCCGTTGAACTCCAAGTTCGTTATGAGAGGTTCCAGTATGATCACCATCATATGTTGGTGTGTTGCACACGAACGGGACTCAAAACCTGTAATACTGTGAGGAGCACACACTCAGATGGCTGACCGACGGCAGTCTTCAGAGGGTAACAGGGAGTCGTCGTGACACTAGCTTGAGCAGCACTGGTGACGATTCAGACGGCAGTGGACCACATGAGGCGGGTAATCTTGGGGCCAACGATAGTTTACGGTACAACGGACTGCGTGGAGTTCAGATTCGAGTGAGAAGAGTTAACTTGGTGTGGAAACACGCCTGTTTTGCTCCTCCCCCTTCTAACGGTAATATCTATTTCTATGGTTTATACTCAGATCGTGCGCTAATATCAACTACTGTCCATGCGACACCCAGATCAATCTTACGCACGGGACCTCAGCCAACGCATTACCTGGTAGAATGTCGTGCTGTATGTGTGTCCTCCTCTACGATCGAAGCAAAGCACATCGAAACCATGTTGGACAGCTTGCCTGCAGTACTCTTCATACACACACTGACTATGTGATGAGCGTCAACTGTTTGACGGGTGAATCTCGTGAGGGTCCCACTGTTAATAGGTTAATAGGTACTGTATATTCGACGAGTACGTATCATTACGTTTTGTATTTTTGATTTTTTCGTCCTCCGATTGATGGGGACACATGCAGCCCACCTACCACGCTCCCACGTAAGTACTTTCTGCGTACACGTGTGTCAATTTAATTCAGTTGTGTTCGCAATCCAGCTGGCTGGCGTATCTTCTAGTTCCCGTGGCAACGACAGCGCGAGCTATCCCTACTGGCGGGCACCGGTACTACTACAACAGCGCAAGCCGGCGTGATATACGAATGCAATTCTTCGTTCCCCTCGCCCCCTCGGTGAAGCATGCTGTGAGGCATGCCCTAGCAGGCTTGTAGCGAGTGGGGGGGGGCTTTCAGGCAGGTGTAAGGCCGAACTCACCCTCAAGGAGAGATACCTTCTTCCTGCTGCGAGTGTCCACGTGGCTTAGGCGTAGCGGTAGAGTTGGGTCGTACGTGGTGCGTTAGGCATGGTATTCGCGCGTCTTTTTAGGAAGCTGCGGCGCAGAAATGCTTAGTCGGGATGCTCGTGCGCGGAGTTAGGCGGCCTCACGAGCCATACTACGGCACACTCTCGGTTTGCATAGGGGAAACTGCGCCGGTAGGAGGCTGGATTCGACGACGAAGGAGGAGGGCCACTGAGCGTCGATGAGCGGGGGAGATACGGATTGAACTCTCCCTGAACGAGAATTTTTATTTTTCAGATCAGCACCGCAAGCTGCGAGGAGCATTTTGGTTTTTGGGACGGGGGAGAAGGGGAACCGACTGGAATTGAGTGCCAACGAGAGCAAGTGAGAAGGAGTAGGCCGAGTGAGTTAAGGCGATGGGGCGGCCATGGAGAACCACAGCAGGAGAATGGCGCACGGAGACACACGACCGGCACGCACACCATCATCACGAGAGCAGCGATCGTCTTTTTTCTGTTTTTTTTTTTGAGGCAGAAGTACATACGTGACAGATTTTCGTAGAGTTGGTAGAGCTGTATACCCTTCATTGGGAACGACCCCCCGCAATTTTCAGGCACGGGCGTCGTAGCTGCGCTGCAACCTGTCAGATAACACGGGAAGACGGGGTGATCGTTGATATTTGTATGGTGGTTTTTGGTTCAATTGCGCTTTTTTTACTGCATGCCCGCGGGTCGTCACTCTGACATCACTCCAGACGGCAGGCGTGTTCGTCTGTGCTCACGATTACCGTGAGGTTCATACGGTGCAGGCAGCCCAACCGCTGTAGTTTGTAGCCGCAAGTCGGTTAGTTGTGGGAACGGGGGAACTCTACTATGCTGTTGTTGAGTGGATAGTCGCGTCCATGTGAGTTCAGTTCACACGTTGGAATATTTCGCTTGTGCGCCATCTTCGTATCATGCGTATTTAAGTGGGAAAGCGTAGTGTTTCCCGGACGAATTTTGATTTTATTTTTATATGCGGATTTTTCGAGGGCTCCAACACCTTGGTGTCTAGAGTTTTGACGATAGTAAATGTGAGGCAAGAAGACGAGATAGAGATGAATGGTGAGTATGTCGACCCGGCTTGATCTCTGAGATTCTGGTGCGGTGGACACGGTCACCCGGAAATTCATCCCTGCGGGTAGTGTACAACTTGCGCAACCACGCCTATGATCATGACCCTCGTCCATGACAAAACAGCCTTCCGCCAAACTTGGCCCAGTTGCGGTCCACCCTACTCATTCGGACCTTGGTTCTTGGCGGAATTATTACAATCGCTCAAGACTCAAGGTTGCAGAATCAATTTCGACCCTTTTCGTTTTCATGTTGACCATGTTGGACCATTTCAGCAGCGCGACGAGCACCACGCCATAGAACACTACGGACCGCAACTTTTGCTGCGCGTCAGAACACGAACGCAGGCGTTGTAACCGGCGCATAGTATGTACGAAACAATGAAGAATGCTGTCAAGTAGTAGTGTAGTGGTCCTTCTATAGTGAGTGCCGGTTGAGTAGTGCCGGTTTCCTGATACAGCGCCTGTGCAATCGCTTGTCCAGCTGCTAAGAAGCCGTATTGCTAGTTGCCGTTATAGGGCCGTTGTTTCCGGCTGGCATATGCCGGCACTTTGCGTAGGCTTTCTAGTTTGATGTTTTTTTAACCCCCATCAAGGGCGTACAGTTTCTTTTTATCCGACACCAGACCTTCAAAACTTTATTCTGGACCTCTCAGTAGGGAGGGTGGGTATGAGGCCTCACACCCCCCCCTTCAAACGCCACCCAATTTCCTATATAAAACAACCCTACTACACAATTTCCTATATAAAATAACCCTATATTAAATTATATATGATTATGGGGGGGGTGTTACTGCAATCCACGTAGCGCCTGAGGTCGACGCGATGATGGACCTGCAATCCACGTAGCGCCTGAGGTCGACGCAATGATGGACAGCGACGCCCTGCGTACCGCGGAAGAGACAGAGAAAGAGATAGATAGTGATCACGATGAGCACAGTCTCCGTGGGGAGGGAAGCCCTCTTACCGACCCCCTTCGAAAAGATTGCTTGGCTAGAACGCGTCGGAGTTCATTTATTTGCTGCTGCAGGCACAACTTCGGCGCTGGTTCAGGAAAGGAGGAGGAAAAAGCCGAGGCGGGGGTTGTAGAACCCAATACCGAGAAAGATGCACCTAAGAAACATTATAACTACCTGTCCTCTCGCGTCAAAGTGGGACTCGCAAGAAAGCGTCGTTGCTTTAGGCCTGAAAGCGGCGTCGAGGAGCATGTCATCTGCCCCATGCACCAACGTACCTCTGAATGAAGTGCTCATTTTGCAACCCTGTAGAATGGGCGTGGAAGCACTCTATGTCCCACCACGTAGAAATGAGGCATGCCGCTTTGTTGGCTGTGAGCAAAACAAGTCCCAAGCCTGTGCGATTCAAAGACAGTTTTGACGTAAGCGAGGAAGAAAAGGTGGCGGTGGCAAAAAAGTTGCGAAAACCAACTGGGTAAGACTGTCGGAGCCCCCGTAGCTCCCCAAAAGGTCTCAAAACAAAAGAAACAGTTAACAAAAAATAGTTAAGAAGGGTGTCAAGAGCCTCCGTAGCATGCCGTAAGGTGTCACAGCAGAAGGGGGGTCAGATGAGTCAGACGAGTCTGACTCAGACGAGTCACACTCAAACGATCACTCAAGCAAGGTTGTCGTAGACTTGTCGCATAAGCATTGATAATCAAGTAAGAGAAGCAAGCGCTTGAGAAGCAAGGTATTTGTTTTTAGTTTTGAGGCAACTTGGGGGGAGTTGTCTCCAAGCATCATACTTCCGCAGGCGTCGCCAGCGATCATAGATTGTTACTTCTATAGTATATATCTCAACCCACCTCTTGGTGTATGTAGAACGTCTACGTGTAGTAAACCCAAGCACGCAAGCATTGGCATTGAGGCCAAAATTGAGAGAGGAAAATTCCTTGGGAAACATATGTGACGAGTGAAAAAACAATAACTTTTTGTTCGGTCCTCCGCGGGCGGGGGGGGGGTAGTGGGTAACTTTGCTTGTTGTGCGCTCTTGCCCCCATGGCTAACTTTCTTACAGTCTAGTTTCTGTGAGCGGACCGTTACTCTAGGTCGATGGTGGAAAATACCTTAGGAACGCCGCCGTAGAATAAGTTATTGACGTGCGCTCTGTTTAGGTTTCCGTAAGCTTAGGCCCATTAGTCTATGCCCTTGTTCTCCATTTGTTATGCTTTTTTTCAAAAGCATATGCTGCAGAACTCAATCATGCTCACGTGTTATGCTCTTTTTTCGTAATATGCCTTCGCGTATGCTCCGTTTTGGTGGCGGGAATATGTTTCAAAAGCCTTTTTATGCTACAGCAGTAGTACTATCGTGCTAGGGTTCCGGAAGCACAGTCGTACTTAGTTTTGGTTTTGTTTTACTTGACCATTTTGTCGGCGCAGCTGTGGAAAGCGATACCCCGAAAGAGTGTAAACATTACAAAACAGTAAAACAGTATACACACTGGTGGACCCCCCCCTCCCCGCGCGCAAAATACTGCCACCCACACTAGACCTTGGGTAGTTTACCCATTATACGCATCCTAAAACTACCTTGCTTTTGTAACATTTTCGGCTCTCCGAACAGTCCACAGTAGTAACCTTTCCACCCTCCGCCAAAAACTGGTAGCCAAAATGAGTACAGACGTGTCTGCGGCCAACAAGCCAACAAGCAAACCAGGACAAATCTGAATACGGAGAACCCCCAGCAAGGGGCGTTGCGGCACTACATCAGCGGGATGCCAACACGACAACACCAACTTCTATAGCAATCAGCACGGGGGGAAAGAAAGGCGATCTAGCACTCCTCAGACGCCCTGCCGTACTTCAGAAGGGCCGACGCCGCGATGCGAGCACTTCTCCCTGCCTTTAGTCCACGCAAACACGAAGGATAACGAACACCCGTTCCATGTAAGCGGAACAGGGTTGGATCAAGGCTACGTCTTTGGCTACATTGCACCAAGCAGGCGGTTTAAGCCTGTTGTCATGCCAGATAGCCCACAAAACGTATCCAGCATCCGTCTCAGCCGCCACAACGTTGTACGCATCCATCTCTGCCTCGAGGGCCTCGACATTGATTGGTTGGTTTCACGAAGGCGCTTGGCGCTACGTATTTAAGAACACCCTCCTTATTATCTCGTCTGTCGTTCTGTCTTATATGGGTAGTTTTGTCAAAACCCACAGAGAGTCGAACGATTGAGCATCAGGCGTCATAAATGCCCTCATGCCTAGGCATTGTGCTCAATATGGAGCAGTTACAGGCTCGAATATGCTCCTTATTGGGCTAAATATTCCCAAAATGTGCTCGAGCAATGCTCTTTTTGAATAGTGCATTCCTCATGCCCCAAAACGCCAATTATGCCAAACGAAATGCTAGCATAATGGGCCTAAGCCTAGGTTTCCGTTCCGATGTCAACCGTCAGCCTTGTTAAGTCCTGTACGTTAGCAGGTACCTCCCTGGTATCAGGTAATAACTTGTAGAATTTCCATGACTAGACTAAGCAACAATTCGCTTCGACCATTCGACGATCTTGGAATCGAGTTGACTTAGCGCGGCGCGTAAGCGCAGAAACCTTGTATGTACGGTTGTCTCGGTATGGCATGGAAGAATGGAAATACTTCCCCTGCTCCGTGTTGAAAAAGCGAACGTTCATAGTCTTCGATAAAAATCGGCTATCCCATCGCCAACCATGTTCCCCGACTGTCACGCTGCCCAAGTTACAGACTCTAGTGTGATGGTCCCCTTATCGTGACGGTCCCGCTGCTGGACTGACGCCCCTGCTGGAGGGGCCTAGGAATCAACCGACGGATAAACAACGTGTAGTATTCCCACTACCCACCTGTACCAGCTCACTAGTACCCACCATTTGTAACCCACCAGCTGCCACTACACTCACTACCGAGCAAATACACTTGCATATGCCGTCGCTGTTGTCGTCAAGAAACGCCGAAAAGTGAATACAAGGACGAATCAGCACCTCAAGGCTAGACGGGCCACACCCCACCATCATCAGCCGGTAGGAGAGGACATTGGGGTGGCAGGGGTCTCAAAATGGCGTCAACCGATCGCAACGTAGCGGTGGACCGGGGGTCAGAAAGCGAAGATCCCTTTGGCTCGGCGTCAAGTGCGTGGTAAGTGGTAAGAGTCGGGGAAGCGAACATTATCTCACGGACACAAAAAGCACGAAGCAGCTCTTCTAGGTCGGTCGCACCCTTGAATTGTGATAATCGTGCATGCCAGACTTATCATTACACAGTATCATACCGCACCTTGATATTTGAACAGTCTTTTCTCTTGCACAAAAGCGCCTGTTGTTCATGGTATATTGTCCCGCGCCGTGTTTAAACCTATTCTTAGTGCGCCCACACGGCTTCGTTGCGTCCCGTCTTGCACCCCCTGATCGATTCTGCATCGACCCCAGGGCGCCGTACACGGTCATGAAGATACACCGGAAAAAAGCAACCTTGATCTGGGTATCTCTGCTGATGGCTTTTTTCGGATGTGAGTCGCGACAGGGAAAAATTGCAAGCGCTCATGCTCATGCGTAGATTAGTCTTATCTTCGAAGTCGGTATGTGTGTGTGCTCTGCGCATTGAACGTTTTTTTTTTTGCGTACCGATATTCAACACATTTATACTTGTCCGTGCAGTTCGCGTAGTACGTTCCAGGTATACATGCTATAGACTAAATGTGAAACGATAATACAGTACTATGCCCTCTGGTACTACAGCAGGATTTCGTTTTGGTCTTTGGCAGGGCAAAATTCTGGGATCAACCAGCGTGATCCTCCACTTCGATACCATTACCAAATCCTCTCGTCGTAGACAGACCTGCTCTCTCGTCTCTTTTCCGGTGTCTGGATGATGGCTGGACATATCAACCCGCTACGGTCACACGAAAGGCATTACTCAGTGGTTTTCACGATTGTTGCTGCGCAGTACAGTACAGTAGTAATTTATTTGATGAAATCAATTGCTGTAGCGCATCTCCTCATCTCCTCGGATTTGTCGATTGGTTTGGTTTCCTCTCGGGTAACCCTACACTATCTACGAAGTGACTTGACCCTCTCATTCGACCACGAGCTTGAAAATGCGAGTTAATAACGAAACAGCAACAAAAACAACAGCACCTCCTCTTCTCTTATCACAGACTTCACTTAAATTAATAAATACTATAGCCCGGGCCTCGACATGCCTCGTATTGCAAACATCGTATTTCGTAGCTTGCTTCCGAGGACGTTCCCAACCTCACTAATCCACAACAGTTAACAGTCATATTATACATGAATAATTAAAGGTGAAAACACAGCCTGCAAACACACAAAACGTTTCGTAAATTTGGCGTCAAGACGCCGATCCATGTCCTTGCAACCTCCATGTGTGTACGTGGTCAGCTGGGCGTTTCGGGGGCGGGGTCAGTTCTTACGTGAAAGAGGATGAAACATGTTTTCGCGAAATCAAGTCCGTGGGTACAGGACAGGCTCCAGTCCATTTTTTTCTTCCCATCCCATCTATTAATAGTATCTTCGAACTTTTTTATTTTCCTTCTCCGTCCTCACTAGACGTAACTCAAACCCCGGGTCACCAAGCAATGTCTTCCCCCCCTTCCCCACGAAGGCACGCGCCTTGCCTTTTATCGTGGAAACATTTAAGCTATTTCTTCCCTTCGTCGACTCGCGCCAAGTTGTTCTTGCCCATGTCATAAAGCGCTCTTCTTGACAGTTGGTGTCTCCAGGAAACAAAAAATCGCCCTTATTTTCTACCTGGTACAAGTATGGAAATTGCAAAACGTACGCTGTGAGTACGACCGATTGAACGATTTAAACTCCACTTGTGTTTTGAAACAAAGAATGAAAAGAAAAGCAACTGCTGCCGCCTATTGATAGCAGCTTGGGGTAGCAGGTGCAATGCGATGCGAGCCGACGAGGGATGAAGGGCGACGATTTTCGCGCTTTAAAAAGGGAGGCACGTGCCGCAGCGAGGAGGGGGGAAGAAAAGCGCAATCCTGGACCTGAGTTAGTCTAGACTAGTCTATACATCT